>CM069860.1:86094348-87294348 GCA_036172795.1 Pelodytes ibericus
TTCCTCACTGCACTGTGCCAACAGTAAAGTTTAGTGGAGGAGGGATAATGGTATGGGGCTGTTTTTTAGGGGTTGGGCCAGGCCCCTTACTTCCAGTGAAGGGAAATCTTAATGCTTCAGGAACCAAGACATTTTGGACAATGCTATGCTTGCAACTGTGTGCGAACAGTTTGGAGAAGCCCTTTTCTATTCCAACATGACTATGCACAATGCACAAAGCATCGTCAATAAAGACAAGGTTGAATAAGTCCGGTGTTGAAGATCTTGACTGGTCCACACAGAGCACTGACCTCATCCTCATTGAACATCTTTGGGATGAACTGGAACTGAGATTGCGAGCCAACATCACTGCATGAGATCAATAATGCTCCACTGGGTGAATGGGCAAAAAATACTACAGCAATGCTTCAAAAGCTTGTGGAAAGCCTTCGCAAAAGAATGGATGCTGTTACAGCTGAAAAGGGAGGAGCATTATTAATGTATATTTATTTAGTATACAATATCATAAAAGTCCCCGTTGGTGATTTTTTGTTACCATATAATTCACCATTGCCTTGAGCCTGATCATAAAGAATAGAATGACCACTGTTTTAGGAATAAAAACATCCTCACTTGACATTGCTCAAATTATCTTTATTTCTCTTTTCATTATTTGATATTATGTGAATGAAGCTCATTAGTGCATTACTGTGAAGTCTTTTAAGTTGGCTGTATGAAACTTCAAAAACAAATATTGAAAAGATTAAAAAAAAAACAACAGTATTAGATCTGAAATTAACTTTTACTTATTAATTGGCTTTACTTTACAAGTAGGGAAATTACATGTAATGCAGGGTTTAAAAATGTAAAATTATTAAAAAAGATGAAAGCTCTTGTTAATGGGGATTACAAGGCACTCTTTCTGTAGTTAATTAATTAGCGTTGATATTTACCTTTTGATTTTGTTAAAATATGAATTGCATTTCACCATATAGGGAATGTGTGTTTGTTAGTAGATACCTTTTCAATACATCACTTAGAACTAGTAAAATGAGAGAGTGATTTCCTACAGTGACCAAGAATAAAATGCGTGTTAACACGTTAGCAAAGCAAATTAGGAAAATCTCTAATTTTATTCTTAAAGAATAAATGTTTTTATTCTTTAAAAACACAAAATCAACACATAAACTGTTTAAAACAGTATTTGCAGGTATAGCAACTCTCCTCTTTGTATCAGATGACTACTGGGCAGAATTCGTAAAAGATAAATATCTGGGAATGTGTAGGGACTTACCTAAATATTGTTTTTTTCTGTATATTTCGAAAAAGAAAATATCAAATATATTTGTTAAAATGTCCCTCAAATTCTACTATTGATATATATATATATATTATTTATTTATTATGAAAGTGTTTTACCAGGAAGAATACATTGAGATGTCTCTCGTTTTCAAGTATGTCCTGGAGACCCAGTCCAGAATGGAGTTACAGAGTTACACATTTAACAGTAGATAAAAAAAAACAAAAAAACATACATATATTAAACAAGTTGGAAGGAATTTACATAGCACTTGGTACAGAGAATAAAAAGGGAGTTACAGTTAGACAAAAACATTTTCGGACTAAAACATGAGGTAGAGGGCCCTGCTTTCAAGCTTGTGAGAACTGAGTGATTTTACTTAATAGGTGACTAGGTAGGTGCATTGTAAGTATGCAAACTGCAGCCACTGGTTTGGAGAATGGATGTGGTTCCAGATAGAGTCTCAGGGATCTGTATGAAACAGTCAGGTCTTGAAGTAGAGGATGGTGAGAATGGATGTGGTTCCTGGTAGAGTCTGGGAGAGAAAGAGATAGATAGATAGATAGATAGATAGATAGATAGATAGATAGAGGTCAGTTTCAAAATGTGGCTACTCAATTTGAATTTGAATCAAACGTTCAAGCTGTTCGGAATCCGAAACATCGAAGGTGTTCATATGAGGACATTTTCATAATAAAAAGCATAGGTATTCAGATACCCAAAATGCACAGATCACCCCTGAACACACTTCGAATGTGGGTAACATCCACTCATTTAAATTCTCCATATTTTAGGTATGGAATTGAATAGAAAGGTTTAATTAAAGTAAACAAAAAAAACACTTATATACAATTATAACATATCAATATTTTAATAGGATAGTTACATTAACCCCTTCACGACAATGGACGTTTCAGGCACGTCCTGCCGGGAACTCCGTTCCCTCTTGTGGTCTGAGCTTCGGAAGTGAAATACAATTCACTTCCATCGCTCTGAATATGCTGCTTGACTGCCCCTAGAGGCAGCATGTAACATTACAATGTAAAAAAAAAAAAAAGATTTAATTAGCTAAAAACTGGTATTATAGTAAGATTATCCTATAGGGTTAAAATTAAATATTTTTTAGCATAAGGGATAGAGTTGGGGTTAAATTTAGAGTTAGGGTTATATTTAGGGTTCGGGTTGGGGTCAAAAGGTCAATATAGGAAAAAACAAAAAACACTATTTTTGGTTGTTGCCCCATAACTCGCAAAAAAATACAGAAAAATATGGAAACATGCATATTTCTGAACTCGGGAGAACATTTAGAAACTATTTAGATGGGGTCTTTTTTAATGATTGTATTTGTATAAATTATATTTTAGGTAAAAGATAGAAAAAGTGTCTTTTTAAAATTTTTCATCATATTTTATGATTTATTTTGTTGTAAATTATAAGATATGATTAACATAATGGTATTAAATGAAAGGCCTTCTTAGGACAATAAAAACAACATATAATTTGTGTGGGTACAGTATGTGAGAAATAAGACAATTACAGCTAAACACAAACACCCCAGAAATGTCAAAAAAGCCATTGTCACCAAGGGAAAGTCAAGGTAAAATTGTCTTGTCACTAAGAGGTTAATATAAGCATTTAAAAAATGTAAACATTATGTTATATTATTGTATGTTCATTGACTTTACTTTTATGTACTTGATGTATATATTTTATTTTATTTTAGTTGTTACTGATTTTTATTTTATTACAGTCCTATTGGTAGGACTTTGGTTGTATAAGCCATAGCTGAAGTCCTCCCATTGACTTCATGTCATCCTTCTGTATTTGTAATAGCTGAGGTCCTTCCGATTATGCCATGAGTAAGCCAAAGTCCTCCTACTTCGTTTTGGCACATTTTGAGTGAACCCTATAATGAATATCAATATTGATCATTTGCATTCTATACATTCACAGCATACAAAATGTCCCTTAAAAGCAACAGGGTAGGTATTGATAAAAGTTGTCTAGTAATAAAAAGTATTATACAGAGCATTGTAAAGGAAGAACCTACCCCACAATTTCCCTAATATAATATGCAGCTGCAAATTATAAAGCTGTCCTATTTCCTTTGATTTTAATTTCAAGATTTGAACATATTATTATACATTTAAAGTTTATTTTATGTTATTGCTTGTAAATTATGGAGTTATTATGGCTTACATTAGTATAGCTAGATTTAAAATGATAACAAATTAATACATTGTATGCTGTGTTACTTTGCGCACAACGAAAGTCAATTTCCAAATTTTCTTTTCACAATGGGATCTCATGTGCTTCCTATGACTGCTGTAGTGTACTTGGGAAAATGTCATTATAGACAGATGTAATATGAAGGTTGAAACAAGCTACCAGGAGTATTGACTTCAGAGAGGTGAACCAGCAGATCTCCCTTACCATTACTGCAGATAGTAATGGGAAAAGGTAGAATCTTTCTTGTCTGTGTGATTCCAAAAATGTTCAGATATGCTATCTGTGAAATAGGATTTTGTGAGAAGAAAAAGCGTAAAGTAGACTTTTAGATTATCATATACATATATAGTATATAATGATGTATTATTTTATATGGAACTACCCATTAAGGAGTAACAGTAAACATCAATAAAATAAAAACAAAATACACTGTAAATAATCCAGTGATAATCCAGTGTATATCAGTAACTAGACTTGGGAACATTTGTATGAAATTTAGCTAAAATAATTTCATCAAAACAAAAAATGAATAAGGTTGAATGTATTCATCCATATAAATTGAGTCTTTGCCAGAATAGTTACGTACATAAAATGGTGGAACAACTAACTGGTTCATTGGGGGAGGCATCGGGAACATATTGGGAACCGAATTGCAAGCTTCCTAATATGCCTTAATGTGCAACGATAGATCCGCAATTCGGACAGCAGAGCCTTTTTCCACTCCAGTACCTTCCAAAGCCAAAAGGATCCGCAGCATGCCCAAACCAAAAAGTACCTCTTTCATCCCCATAGACTTATATGGGGATGATAGAGACTCATTTTGGGAAGAATTTGGCTATTATGAAAATGGCCCAAAATAAAAAATAATAATACATTAAAAAAAATGGCATGAGAAGTGCCCCTAAAATAATCATGGGGGCCTACAAATGTCTCCCAGCCCCCCGTTACGCATAGGACAGTTAGGGCTGTATTCCTGGCCTCCTAATATCAGATTCAAAGAGTGTGATCAGGACATACTGGGTAGCCGAAAACCTATGAAATTCAACTATTACTACTGATACAAATCCAATTTTTAATGGATTGGTGCATATTGACTAGACCCTATAGTCAGCAATAATTATTTAATAATACTATGGGCTCTGTTAAATGACCTTAAAGTTAATTTATCTCAGGTCTTTAAATACCATACACTGCTATGGGAAAATTTGAGCTAAAAAAAAACTGTTATAAATTACTCATCATTGAATAAAGCCCATTAGATGAATGAGTTGGGCAACCCATTTCTCAGTCACTGACATCTATATACAGCCTCTGCAAAATCAAAGCCAGAATTTTTTTTTAGCCAAGTGAGATAGATAAAAATAACACACACAATTTACAAAGCAACACATCATTAAAAAGTTATGGTTGTGTGAATTTGAAAATAAACAGTATATTTCTCATAAAATGATATTAACTTTATTAAGACAGTGAGTATTGTTGAATAGTATGTTATGAAACATACTGTTGAAATAAAATGTTGAAAACCCTCATTAGTAAAATAACCTCAATGCATTGTTTCCCATACTTATTTGAATTATAAATGCTCACACAAATAAGAAACATGATGGTCAAATAACATGATTGTGTACCCCGGAAACAAGGCAGCAGTGAGGGAATATCATTGCCTTGCACAATGTGATATTCATTGATGAAGGAGGTTGTTTTGACAAATTATATCAGTACTACCAAAAAACAGTGGATGCTTTTTAGAAGAAGGCATTCCGGGTCATAAAGTATATTTTTAACAAATGCAACATACATAGTTTGAAGAGAAAATCTGATTTGGATTCCGAAGTGGAATACCTTAGAATCAGATTATTCCAAAAAGTAAAAAGTCAGTGCACTGACTAAATGTAATAAAGTTACAATACAAGATATTACAAAGATGGTGTTTGGTCCCCTGTAGTCATATCCGTAATGTACCGGGGTATGTCTCCAACATGCTGGCGATGTAACTCCCAAATTGGCTCCATGATACATATTTGATGGAAGTGCAGTGGACTGGAGAAGTATTGGAATATGGTTTTCTCCCGTTTGTTTTTCTCCCCGGCAGCGGCCTTACTTCTTATGGGTTGGTCAAGACTGTGTCTTGGTGACACGTATTGTTGGTGGCAAAGCTTCTCATTGCCAAGTTGTGGAAATTACAAGAGGTACCTACCTGGATTAAATTAAAATGACAGATTTCAAAGCAAATAGATGTGAGGAATGACATAGCCAGGAAACATGGGGTATATGGAACGCCTATGTCTTTGGATAGAGAAAGGATCACCACTGAAAGGATCCAAGCATCCCGTCTCTTCTATCTTTCTTCTTGTTATCACTTGATTTATGTGAATATGTTAAGACCAAGATATTGTTATAAAAGTTGCTATATTTATAGAATTTAATAAGATCATTGTCCTAGTTATGTTTTTGTACTTTCTAAAAAATATTTATAGATCAAAATAGAATTGTGATTTGTTTGCTGCTGTAAAAAAATTAAATTTACTAATTATTGTTTATTTTTGTGTATAGTTCATATGTAGTACCATTGACCCCGATATATAAGACACTGTATTATTATGTTTTTAGCTGACTGATGTTACAATTTCTCAAAAATGACTTAGTCTCCAAAGGTGATATACGTAAACAGGAAATCCTATTGCCAAACTGCTATAGTACAGACTTCCTAACACCATCCTTTAAAGTTACAACTTGTGACTGCCCAGTACCCTACATGTCCAACACAAAATCAGGTAAATTTAGCTTCCCAGGGACAGGGTTTGTAATATTTGTAGGTCAGGGCATCAGGAATCTATTCTATGTTTGTGTGTTGCTACATGCCAAAACATGGAAAACCAATTACCGTTCCATCATATATACAAAAAATGTAATGTATGTTTCTAGTAATTTCTGTTTATAAATTCAGCAAGACATGCATTTTCTTTCAAGTGCTGTACGTCTTTCTACTAAAGTGGTGGCATTTTCTTTGTATGTTATTTTTGTTAATTCAGGCAGGCCTATTCTGGTTGGCAAAATATGGCTGCAAGAAGGGAAGAATGTTATTAAACTCAATGAAAATGAAATTAAGTAACTGAAGGGGAAAATGACCCAACTGATTTATAAATATTACCAAAACTGTCCGTGTCAGCCACAAATTTAACACAGGCATAATTCTGTGTGGTAGTTTTTTGGTAGTGGGTCTTAAGGACAATGACCATGTCTTGTTCTTAGGGATTGCAGTGCAGTAAGGGTTTCTCACCCCTCCCTTTGCATCAGGGTGGTAGGAGTTCAACAGAAATTTGCAGGTGACTTGTCCTGCCTCTGTGGTGCATGAATGGATGCCAGAAACTCTTGTATCCTTTTTTTTGTTATATTTTGTTTAAAGACAATTTTGATATTGTATTACATAGTATTGATTTAATTATTAATAGAGAATACAGAAAAGACAACATATAACATTCCAAAACCTTGCACACGAGAGGAGATCCTGCAATAGTTGAATTCTACTGCTATGACTTGCTAAACATAATTTTAAATTTCTATCTAACATGCTCATTCACAGCAACTTATCTAAGGATCCCATATGCATTAATTAGTCTATTGTTTGAATAGAATGATTTTTCCATATTGCATTGTAATTGCATATGATTTAGAACCATTTTACAACAAATCTCTGTTTCCTGTCTCCAATTTCTAGTTAGGACTACTTTCAAAGCCATCAAAATCTGTATGATCAATGCTCTTTTTTCCCAGGGTATATTATCTAGATTGAAATGTAATAGCGCACAATGTGGGGTATTATTCAAGATGTTATTATAGTTATCATCAAAAACACTTTTTTGCCATTAATTCTTTAGTAAAACACAATTCAACCATATGTGGATATAATCACTGATGCCTAATTTACATCTCCAACAAAATTCAACTCTGTCTGGTTATATCAAGTAGACTTTTTTTGGGCACCATGTACTACATATTTAACAGTATGTAATATAATTCTTGTACATTCAGACACCGTCAATGTGTCAAAATCATATGAAACTTTCAGCTCTTTAATCCACTTTTTTCATTGTTTAGGGAAAGATTTTCTGTGATTTTTTTTAATTTAAAACTGTAAAGAATGTGTTTAACTCCTTTATTTCATTATTATCAAATAAAGTTGCTATTAAATAACCTAATTTTGACTGAGCTTTCTTATATTTATGTGTTGGTAGGTGATACCACATCCACATGTAAGTGTAGTATTCTGTGGAGGGGATATGAAATTCCTGAACAATCTGAGGAAAGGTTTTAGGTTTATTTCCTGCTAGAATATCTACGATTAAGTCTGCTTCTGCAGATGAAATGCGTCAGGTGATTGACAGTGACATAATTTGTTTTGTCAGTCTGTGATTCTCTTACTACAAGCAGTAACATCTAAGTTTTATTAATAGAGTATTTCTGTGGGACATTATCATCTCTAGGAATCTATATATTATTACTCTACTAAAATATCACCCACTTTGTTGATTCATTTTCCTCTCCAGTCCTTAAAGTCCATTTCTAATATATTATTTTCTATTATTTATATTGGTGCTGAGAACCAAATTATATCCTCTAGTCCTGTTTTCTTCTTAAAATTAACCCACCATTTTAATAAACCTCACGATACCCCAGAACTTGTATTCACCATAAGATTTGTATCCTTTTTATTTCCCAACCAGATAGCACATTTCAAATTCTGCAGTTGAGTAGGTTTTTCCTTAATAATACACCAACACTCTTATTTTGTGAATTAAGTATACATAAATTTCAGTAATCTGAAACTGTTGTATCTCTTGTTCCTGGAGACATCGTTTTCAGAAAGGAGGGGTCCCACACAGATTTTTTTTGTTCCTCAAGTCTCTCATGGATTGACTCAGTCTCATAATAGGTTGTTTAAGCACACAGGTGACAAATACACTATACTGCCTCTGTGGTGCAGTGACAACATTTGGGAACAAAGAACTTTTTGTATACTTAAGCTTTATTCAGCATGTTCTTTTTAGCTGAAGGGGACATCTCTACAGGATTCAGTCTGTACTAAATACAATACTATTCTCACAAAAGAGGCATGATTTCCTAGAATTATATATATATATATTCAGAAAGAAACGATGTGCACATGGTAGAATTTCACATCAATAAATAACCAAAAAAAACCTCCTTCACCTGTGGATTCTTGCCACCATAATCACTGCCTGCTGGAGTTACTCACATTCTCTTCTGCAACAACACGGGTACAAATGTGGTCCATCCGAACACTAAGTATTACCGGCAGAAATAACACATTAACCCCTTAACGACAGATGACGTGCCAGGCACGTCACGGCAAATCGAGGACTTGCCGACAGGTGACGTGCCTGGCACGTCATGCACTTAACAGAGTAAAGAAAGCGACCAGCGGTCGCTTTCTCTACTCTATCGGTGTTGCTACAATGCCTCTAGGTAGAGGCATTGTGCAACACCCCCAAAAAGTGCAGGGGCGCTTTAAAAATGGCTGTGCCCGCTGCACACATGTGCTTAGGAAGCGAACGATCGTTCGCTTCCTAAGCATCTCCGGTGTTGCTAAAGTGCCTCTCTAGCGAGGCACTTAGCAGCACCTTCGGCTGCCCCAGAACCGATGGTGGTCGCTCTTCTGAGGTACCCCATCGGCTCAGTAGAAGGGAACGCTGCCTGTACAGGCAGCGCTTCCCTTCTAATGGCAAGAGCATCGGAAGTGAAAGTATTTCACTTCCGATGCTCTAGGGGAACCAATCGATGCCGGCACAACAGATCTGTGTGATCTGTGTGCAGGCATGTATGGTAAGTGCTCTGATGAGCACTTATCATACAGTCAAAGGAAATATTAGTAAATATTGCCTTTGACAAGTATTGATCTGCCTCCCTCACCTTACTAGTTTTAGTAAGGGAGAGAGACAGATCAGAAAATGTAAAAAATAAAATAAAATAATAAAATAAAATATTTAATACAATTTTAAACACCAAGGGCTTTTATAAAAGCCATTTAACCCCTTCCCTGCCATTGATCGCTGTGTACGCAGTGATCATACACAGCAGCACATTTTTTGCTGTCTGTGCATTTTTTAGGGGTTAATTTTTTTTACTGTAATTCATTACAGTATAAAAAAAGCTCTTTTAAGAGAGATTAACCCCTTGCTTGCTGTAGATCACTGCCTAAGCAGGGATCTGACGCAAATGCAGCAATCTTGCTGCAGAAGCATTTTTAACTTTTTTTTTAAACTTTTTTATTACACCTGTCACGGGTTAATTATACCCGCCAGGTGATTACTTTTAACATAAAAAAATTTTTTTTAGCTGTCTGAGCGCATGTATAGCGATCAGTAACAGCTGATAAGTGACAAAGGCTGGTTGGCGTTTCCTCAGATGAGCATCACCATTCTTCTGGTTAGATCAATATTTGTAAATATTTGATCTGACCCGTGTAGATCTGCCTCCCTCTCACTTGGGTTTTAGTGAGGGAGACAGACAGAGCTGTATAATGTAAGTTTTTAATTATAATATATTTAATAAAATTGAGACCCAAAGGCTTTTATAAAATCCGTTTCCAGTATTTAACCCCTTCCCTGCAATTGATCGCTGTGTACGCAGTGATCTTACACAGCAGCACTTTTTTTGCTGTCTGTGCATTTTTTTAGGGGTTAATTTTTTTTACTGTTATTTATTACAGTATATCAAAGGCTCTTTTAAGAGCTATTAACCCCTTCCTTGCCGTATATCACTTCCTAAGCAGCACATATGGTCACTGCCTAAGCAGTGCATATGGTCACTGCCTAAGCAGCACATATGGAGCAATCTGGTTGCAGAAGGATTTTATTTTTTTGCTCTCAGCATTTTTTTTTGTCACACTCGGTAGGGGTTAATTAAACCCACTAGGGGATTACGTGTATTCCTTTTGAAGCTGTCTGAACGCGTGTATAGCGATCAGTAACAGCCGATCAGTGGCAAAGGTGGTTTGGTGATTTCTCAGATGAGCATCACCATTGGTCACCTTCTGGTTAGATCAGTATTGGTAAATATTGTTCTGACCCATATGGATCTGCCTCCCTCTCCTCACTTGAGTTTTAGTGAGGGAAAGAGACAGATCTGTATAATATATTTTTTAAATTGTAATAAATTAAATAAAATGTTAAAAAATTGTGAGTCCCAAGGGCTTTTATAAAAGCCATACCCTTTGTATAGTGTAGCCTGTGTATTAACCCCTTCCCTGCTACTGATCACTGCACAGCAGGACATTTTTTCTTGTCTGTGCATTTTTAGGGGTTCATTTTTTTTGTACAGTGCTACAAAGGCTCTTATAAGAGCTATTAACCCCTTCCTTGCTCTACATGTCAAAATTCCAAGTTGGAAAATCAAAAAGCGCACCTCTCAAATGTAGCCTTTCAACCCCCAACAAAGCTGACAAAGCTATGCATGGGTGGTATCCCTGTGCTCGGGAGATGTTGCTGAACATATATTGTGGTATTGTTTGTCAGTGACACATAATGAAATATGTGAATTTGTGTCTAAAGTACAACGTATGTGGGAAAAAATACACAAAAAAATGAATACCACAAACATTGACAAAGGCTGGTGGTAGAATTGGTGCATGGAAAGTGTTAAAATACCACCATTTAAAATAGCCTAGGGTGTCTACTTTTACAAAATATATACTTTTTTTGGGGTAAAATACACTGTCCTACTTTAAAAAAAAGTCCCAAATGCAAGATGGGCTCAGGCTGACTAAACGTCAAAATTCCAAGTTGAAAATGCGCACCTTCAAAATGGGGCCCTTTAGCCCCCAAACAACCCAACAAACCTATGCATGGGTGGTATCCCTGTACTCAGGAGATGTTGTTGAACACATATTTGGTTATTGTTTGGCAGTGACACATACCAAAATCTGTGAATTTATGTCTGAAATACAATATTTGTGAAAAAAAGACACACAAAAATTACTACCACAAACTTTGACAAAGGCTGGTGGTAGAATTAGTGCATGGAAAGTGTTAAAATACCACCATTTGAAATAGCGTAGGGTGTCTACTTTTAAAAAATATATGGGTTGATGGGGTAAAATACACTGGCTGGTTTCAAATATGTCCCAAATGGGACATGGGTGCAGGCTGTCTGCATGTCAAAATTTCAAGTTGGAAAACCAAAAACTGCACCTCCCAAATTTGGCCTTTTATCCCCCAAACAATCCAACAAACCTATGCATGGGTGGTATCCCTGTACTCAAGAGATGTTGCTGAACACTTATTGGGGTGTTATTTGGCAGTGACACATACCAAAATCTGTGAATTTATGTCTGAAATACAAGGTTTGTGAAAAAAAAACACAAAAAAATTACTACCACAAACTTTGACAAAGGCTGGTGGTAGAATTAGTGCATGGAAAGTGTTAAAATACCATCATTTGAGACAGCCTAGGGTGTCTACTTTTAAAAAATATATGGGTTGATGGAGTAAAATACACTAGCTGGCTTCAAATATGTCCCAAATGGGACATGGGTGCAGGCTGTCTGCATATCAAAAAGTTGGAAAACAAAAAACTGCACCTCACAAATTTGGTTTTTTCATTCGCTTTTGTCGATGAGGAGAAGATGTTTCAAATAAAAGTCAGGAAATTTATGTATTTTTTTTTTTACCATATTTTTTTTTTTTTTTTAATAACATTATAAGATATGATCAAAAAGATGGCATCCAAAGAAAGCCTTTCTTGTCCCGATAAAAACAATATATAATATGTGTGGGTACAGCAAATGACAAAGAACAAAATTACTGCTAAACACAAACAGCACAGAAATGTTAAAATACCCATTGTCCAGAAAGGACAAAAATGTTTCAAAGGCTCTGTCCTTAAGGGGTTAAAAGAAGCAGGAAAGTGACTCATATGGAGAAAGGAAGGCATGATGTTATATGAAATCATTGTATATATTATAGACATCTCAAAAAAACACATTTAAATGTAATAAAGTTACATTTAATGTCAGTGCCTTTACCAGGTCAGGTAGGAGTTTCAGTGCAGGGATAGATGAAGAGTCTGGTTGCATGTTGTTATTCACAGTTCAGGATGAGAACAGATATAGAAACAAAGAGATAAAGACTGGAAGCAGAGACAATAGGGGACTTAAGCAAGGTACTGCAGAATAGGAAAAGGGTTTGATTAGGAACTGCAGTATAAACAAAGGGCTTTAGCAGGGACTGTAGACAAAGCAGAGGCACGGGTAGAGAGAGAGTTAAACAAGGGGTGAGGCCTTAGGTAAGGGTGAGGCCTGAGAAGGGTAACTAAAGCAGGAACACCCTGAGAGAGTGACTGAAGCAGGAACACCCTAGAGTGGGTGACTGAAGCAGGAACACCCTAGAGAGGGTGACTGCAGCAGAAACACCCTAGAGAGGGTGACTAAAGAAATGTAGACCCTTTAAGAGAGCATCTTAGCAGAAGTAATATTGCTGTAGCCAAATGGTTTCAGGAGATGCTGAAAAACCCACTTGATACCAACAGAGGGATAGTAATACAAGCAAACATAAGGTAGGGAGGCCTGTAGAGGAGGAAGGAGGTATATAAGCACAATAGTGATTACTTTTAAATGCATGAGTTAGGAGGTCAGGATAGAACCCTGCAGTTTAATCTCCTACCTAAAAAAACCAATTCATTATACGGTTGTTCTTACAGTCTCCATGGTGTAACTGTATCCATAGTTTTAGTCCAATGCTCTTCCCATTGTAGAAGCAAGCGTGTTCTATCGCCACCTATTTTCAATGGTGGTGATGTGTTTTCTTAAAGGCATTTAGCTACAAGTATATATAGAGGTAATGTACTTCAATTTTGCCCTTGGTAAAGGTCTCTTGAGCATGACCAAAATTTTGGGTTTATATTGATGTGAAAAATAAAGTTCTGTGAGTGCATTGATGTTTTTTTCTTAAAGAAAAACTGAAGCAAAAAAAATAAGTTTAATTGAAAGACTGCAATGAGTGTAGGGGGTTTATGTAGACATTAATTCATGAAATTACAAAAATGTACCTTATTAAGCTCTTTTTGTTCCAAGTTGCTGTATCTGAGGGTGGACATATTGTGGATCAGATCTTTCATTTGACCAAGTTTAATGAAAATCTGACCCAAGATAAACAACATGTCTGCCCCCTAGAGAGAGTTATTCTGGCAAATAAAATAGAGCTCAGTACATTTTTTGCATTCTTTCATAAAATAATTTCTACATAAACCATCTACACTCATTGCAATCCTTCAAATAATCATAAGTTCATTTTTTGCTAAAGTTTTACTTTGATATATTTAAAGTCTTCAATCTTCTGAAGGGAGTCCCTGCTCCCACTCTCTCCAAGGTAAGCTGCTGTACCCTATCCCTATATCTTGCAGACATTGAGCTTAAACTTGACTGTCCAAACCCCCAATCCCAGAAACCTATTGTGCTGACACTATCCTTTATATTATTTAGGACTCCAAACATTAGGACTAGCTCATTATGACTACATCATGAAAGTACTATAGGACTGGACAAAAGCAAGCTGCAGAACATATCAAGTGTCTACACTACATTCCTCAGGGGTTACACTACTTTTATGTGAATAAGCCCTGGACATATCGATTTAAATCTAAAACACAGAGATCGATTTCCTAACATATTCATAAATAAAAAATAAAAAAAATAGACAATAATGTTATTGAAGTGTACCAGTTGTGCATGTGTTTTTTTATTATGACAATAATTTGCTTGTAAATTAATTTTTTTAGTTCACATGTATTATACATATACAATATTTTCTGTCTTTTTATCAATTCCATGTTTTTTCCTAAAATAAATCTTTAACTATAAGAATAGATGATGTACAATTTCCCCTTGAAGAAAGGCTTTTAGGAATGATATGATAATTGTACAGTAGCTGTTTAGCTGTGTAGCCTGAGGAGGGAAAAACTCTATTACATTAAAGTGCATTTGAAAATGAAAAAAGGGAAAAGTCATAGTCATTTATGTAACCGCATGTAGAAAGAGTATTTAATGGTAAAAGATTATATTCTCCTATGGTTTCCTATTATAAAGGACATATGAATAATAAAATAATAAGGTACCATTCTCCAAGCTGTTGTGAAAACCCTGCTATGTTATAAATATTTCTTATTTATTATTCAGAAACTACTCTACTTAGAGTTGGTAGTCTGATTTGCTTTGCCTTGCGCAGTAACCAGAAGAGTGACAAGAGATAATAAATCATAACTAACAGCATGGAGAAACTCCAAGAGAGGGCTACACAGTGACAAATACAGCTGACAACATATGTACACATCTGTTAGCAGGATTTATGAGAAAAGAATACAAAGAAGAAAGAATTGTCTAACATCATCCTCTGTATGACTGTATCAATATTGCACGCTTATAAGTACATCAACATGCATTATATGCATGCACTATAATTAACTTTAACATATGCAAATATGTTATCAAGATGTTTAGCTATAGAAGTGCTATCTACACTAAAGTCGAAGCACCTACATGTGAAGTATTGGGGGTTGGGAGCGATTTCTTTTTTATTGTTATTTGGTTTAGAAATTGATTTTTTTTAAATGTTAATGATCGAAATGAAGCAGTTGCCCTATAATCCAATAATAAAAGCACAATTTTAAGAACCACTACACCCAGCTAGGAAGCCATGATTAATAATTAAAGGAACTGTCTAGTACCCAAAATGCCTCCTCAACATTTTAATGCATATTAAAGTACTTTTAAATTACTTTAAAATGCATATTTTATATTTTGCATTACTTAAAAAATTAAGATATTACACTTAGATGAAAATGCACATTTGCAGAGGTTCAGGACAGCCCACTCAATGGGCGTTTCACTTAGGCTTCTAAGGGAGTTTATTTTCCCAGCAGCAGCCAATAAGAATTGGAATATGATTTCCTGTTTAGTGATGTAATCAGGCAATGTGTTGCATTAGAGATCCTACTGTATACAAGAGCATTATAAGTTAGTGCCCTCTCACTTTATAATGTCAGTCATATCATCCAGCACTGTCTATCATGCCAGCTTGGCTGAGCATGATAGGCAGTGCAGTGCCCCATAAATGCCAGCTTGGCTGAGCATGATAGGCATGTGCAGTGCCCCCATAAATGCCAGTTTGGCTGAGTATGATAGGCAGTGCAGTTTCCCCATAAATGCCAGCTTGGCTAAGCATGATAGGCAGTGCATTCCCCCCATAAACGCAAGCTTGGTTGAGCATGATCGGCAGTGCAGTCCCCCCATGAATGCCAGCTTGACTGAGCATGAAAGGCAGTGCAGTCCTCCCATAAACGCCAGCTTGGGTGAGCATGATAGGCAGCGCAGTCCCCCATAAACACAAGCTTTCCTAAGCATGATAGGCAGTGCAGTCCTCCCATAAACACCAGCTTGGCTGAGCATGATAGGCAGTGCAGTCCCCCCATAAATGCCAGCTTGGCTGAGCATGATAGGCAGTGCAATCCCCCCCATAAATCCCAGCTGGCTTAGAATGATAGGTAATGCAGTCACCCAAATAAGTACCACGCACAAATAAGTACCACACACACTCACTTCACACACTAACATCACTCACTCCACACACTGACATCACTCACTCCACACACTGACATCACTCACTCACATCACACACTCACTCACATCACACACATCACACACTCACTCACTCACATCACATTACACACACAGCCGCACTTTTCCCCCCCCACTTACTGCATCGTCGATGGCAGCGGTTCTCCCTCTCCTCCACCCTCAGGGTCAACGGCAGCGGTGGTTCAGAGCTGACTGTCAGGGAGGAGGGTCGAGGGAGATGTTCTCCCTCTCCTTTCATAGTCTGAGGCGACAGGTGGAGGCGGGGGGGGGGGGGGGGGGTTGCGACTAGCGGGCAGTGTGTGTTGATGTTTGGGAAAGCACACTGAGCTGGGATAGCTAGTGCAGGGGGTGCCGGGAGATTTTAAATGCACTCTATGCGGTTATTTAAGGGCCCAAGTTGACATTTAGAAAAGTATAATTCAGTGACGGCTACTGAACTACTTGAAATATATTGTTTGAATGGCAACAGGTACTTTTGCAGTTGTATACTATTTAAGAATGATAGTAGTATACAAATAGTCAGTACTCAAAAAGGTTTGTGGATAGATACGTAGACAGACAGATAGACAGAGGTACAGATATAGCAGAGATACAGGTACATAATGTTTAGGTACGATAGAGGAACAGATATAGGTACATTTTGCAAAGGTACATATAGGATACATAAATAGATAGAGAGGAAAATAGATAGATAGATGTATAGGATACATCTCTTCATTATTTAGTTTAGGTGTTCTATGTATTTAGAATGCAATAGAAGTCCCTGTTGGTGTAATGGTCAGGTGTCCCACTACTTTTGTCCATATAGTTTATGTGAATCGTTCTGTAGAATTTTCTTCAACAGTTAATGCAAAATCTTTGCAAGTTAAACAATATATGAACTGTAATACAGGCTATGTTATATACTGAATACAATGTGGAAAGGGTGGCATACAATAGATATCCCTCACAGTGCGAGAACTAAAAGAGAGGATGAACACATCACTACTTGGTAAGCATTTCTCTGAATGCAGTGGAGGACATTTTTCTTGGAGACATATCTTTACCAACAAAGGTTTTTTTTGTATCAACTCCCCCCCCCCCCCCCCCTGTATTTTTATGTATAAATCAAACTAAACAAATTTCTCCATCCATTGCTTTTTATGGGAACAGAATTGGGAACTATGTTTGTACCTATGTGTTCAACAAGTTATTGCCTGCTATGAAAGTTGTAGGAGAAAATTTTCTATCCAAATTGTCATGTTTGTCTAACTTCATTTTGTGCCAACAAATTAAAGATTTAAACATAAGAGAGATGATATAAACCTGAAATTATAATATAAAGGAAAAATAAGCACATTAGAGTGGCAAATGCTATCTTTGTTATTTCACTTTGTTTTGTATAGCCTTATTTTTAGATTACTGTGTATGATGAATGCATTGAGATCAGTAATAATTGTATCAATGTATATAATTTTCAAAGGTTGCAATATATTTTAGGAAGTTGCATCTTAAAGTTTTAAAGTTGAACTTCCTCAGTAAGCTAATTCCCTGCAGAGCTAACCTCAATTTTGTGCCATGGAGAGAACCAGTTTGTTCCTTCTCTTGTTTTAACTTTCACTTTATAAATTACATTCCTTCAATCAAGATAAACCAATATGAACTGTCTTTTTATCCTAAAAACCTAGCAGGTATATGTGTTATGTCTTTAGGTAAGTTCAAAAATAACTGAAACTGTTCTGCAGGGGAGAGTACTGTAACAGATATAAAACTTTCTGGAAGATTTGAAACTTCTGTGGAGTGGTGACCCATGCTATGGCAGCAGCTAAAGCAGCATCAATAAGATAAAGCCTCCGAATAATGTGACAAGCAAACTAGAACCAGCTCCCTGGAAGGGAAAGGGGTCAGCAGCCAACCTCTTACCATTGCTAAGGCTATGTTGCCCCATTCACCTTAATCAGAACTAGTAACTCCAATCCCCTCTGCTATTACCAACACCCACTTGTTTATATCCCACCTCAATATTTCCCTTCCTCCCTTCCACTGAGGCATAATTAACCTCCAGATCAGCTTTCCCAGCCACCTCCCCAGTCCCCTTTCCTCTGCTGCTAGACCTGTAACTGCATGGAATGAAGAGGAAGTTTAGCAAAGAGGAAGAAGACAGGTGTTGATTGAACACTCACAAAAAAAGAGTATTCTGACACCCACCCCTTCTCCAGAAGTGTAAGATAACGCAATGGAGAAGAGGGTACAGATGTTCACTCTGTCAGATGAGCAGGCATTAGAGTCTCAGAATCTGAAACCCGCAGTCTGGTTGCTATTCTTATCCAGGGGGCTAATTTCATGGTGCAATCTGTCCAGGAGCTAGTCTGCGGATGACTTCTCATCATGGACAGCTCTTGGGCAGGTGAGCCTGTTAGGGTCATCACTGTGTATATTTCCCCTGAGAAGAATCAGCACCTTGAACTATTCACTAAATTTGATAAGTCATTTAAAATGCTTAGGGAGATGATCACCAAGGCAGGATCCACTGGGGCCAGCTCTGTAAATGATACATATAGCTGCCCTGATGGATCATTGCCTTCTTAGACAGACTTTTTGTTCACTCCCTAAACAGTCCAGCACACACAGTAGTTTTTTCTGACCACAGGGCCAGTTCAGGGTTCTCTTCAGTTGTAGGACCAGCTCCTGAAAGATGAACTGTACCCTGTCTGAGAGACAGGGGATTATAGACAACCTGCATAGTGTGTACCTGAATAGTCAGAATGATAACCAGCGCTTACCCAACATGGCTCAGTGGTGTGAGTTTTCCAAGGTTAAATTGTGCAGGTTTTTTCAGACTAAAGGTAGACTCCAGATGTGGAGGAGGAGGAACTTCAGAAGGCTGCAGTACAAACGTCAATAAAATGCTCGACCTCCAAGAAATTGGTGGAGACCAAAGAGGGCTTGAAAAAGCACATCAAGATAACATCCAACTAAATCATGTTGCATTCCAATCTGAAGAACCTATAGAAGGTTGAGAGGTGTAACTATTTTTAAGTTTAAGTAAACTCAATTCTATCCACAAACCCACATCATTCCTTTTAATGAAGGTAGCTACGGAAAGAAGATGATCAAGAAGGTGGTCACAGACTAGTATTGTGAGCTTTACTCTCTGAAACCCACGGATGCAACATCTGTGGATAAGTTCTTGTCAGGTATCTAAAAAACCCTCGATCCCATGGACAAAATCAACTATGGACTCCCCTCTAATACTAGAAGAGCTATATTATTCCACTAATTCTTTTGGCAGTGCAGGACCCTGGGCATTTATGAACTAATATTAGTAATGTACAAACAATTTATGCTCTATAGTGGATGTATAATTTCAAGCTGAAATTCAGCTCACTCATGTCTCGTAGTCCCACAGTTTGACTTATCCATAAAGGCCTTGAGAAAGCGCCACGTTTGGCGCGAAACGCGTAGGCGTTCAGTGTTTCACCGGGTAGGAGCAGGCACTTAGACTCTTAAGCTGTGTACATTTGATATTAAAACTCACCTTCAGCTTTATCTGTGTTCTGGTCTGTGGAGTTTGTCCCCGCTGGTCGCCGACGTCTTTCCTCCTGAGTTCTCTCGTCTCACTCTTATCCATAAAGATCATAGATATCCTTGATATTGGTGTTGTGAACACCATCTTTCAGACATGGAAAAACTTGTATTCCTCCACCTCTGGAGTCAGGCACTGAAAATGCCTTACACACCCATTTTAGTATTCAAGAATATCTATGGAACAGCAGACTTCTTACCAGGATAATAATAAATTCCTTTATTGATTTGTAAAAATAAAACAGACACTGCGGTGTAACCCATAAAAATTGGGATCAAGGTTACATATTAGGAATTTCACACAAAATCCGTTTAATCATAGGTACACCTCCATTGCTACACACATTCGGTATAAATGGAAATAATTAATTGTTTCTTAACCCCTTTTACCAAGGAAAACTGAAATAAATACAAAACTCATCCTTATGTTTATTTTTTTCACAATATGCAAAATTAAAAACAATAAAAAGCCACAGAAACATGAACTTGTTACTTATATAACAACATTAAAGCTATGTATATTATTATAAAGTGACATGGACTGTAAACAACTCCACGATCTGCATTACTTTTTTTTGGCTACATTTATTTACCTTCTTCCGAAATGTGATGGGAATGCCTCTGGGAGCCATCCTGTCCCTTAGCCATTTTCCAGTTAATACGTCAAGGCTGGGAGAGATGTGGCTGCATTGCAAAGGAACATATAGGTGTGGTGGAAGATGTAAATGTGGTAACCATTTTTTATCAGGCCATATTGTTAAGCTGTATACACCAATTTATTAAATTATTAATTGCAACACAACTCACGTGGTGTACTTATTCACATGTATTGTGTTATAATAAATTCATGGGCAAGACAAAAAGAGTTAATGAGGGAACATTTAAAAGATACTGAAACAGATGAACAAAAGTCACCAGTCAATAATAATTTTCAAGCCTGTGGGCAAGGAGACTTGAAGTTCTTTTGGTTTCAACTACAGGAGAAAAGAGGTGGATAAATTAAACAAAATGAAATCCTATTGGATCTTCACTCTAGATACAAGTAAACTTCATGAATTAAATAGTGAATGGAAAGTGTCCCAATTTCTTAAATAATGAATTGGTTAATAGTAATGCAGTTTGTGGAGTTGTTCACAGTCCATGTTCCCTTATCAAACAGTTGATAAACAATATAAACCACAGCATTTTGATATTTAATCATGTAAATAGCTTTAATGCTATTTTCTGTCTTTCATTGTTTTTTTATTTTACATGATGCTAAAACAGCTGAAACTGGCAAGAATGGAGGAAAATGTAATGTAATCATACAAAATATTTTATTGCACTATCCATAGACCATAGAATCAATAGTGGGCATAAAGACAGGCAAGAACTGAAGGGGTGCTATATGTCTGACGTGTTTCACATCTCACAGTGCTTAATCATAAGCAGCCTCAAGTTACACAAACATCTCTTATAAACCATATTAAAACCATTAGTGACAATTAGAAATTGTTGTGCATTCAAGGCAGGTGGTGGGTAAACACAGCTGAATAATAATGACATAGGAGGACTTACAAGTGTGCCTACTAATAGTTAAATACCCTGTCTTAAGAACAAACCCCTAACCATGTGTATCGAAGAAGAAAGAAATACTTGTGATACAAATATAATAGTACAATTTTATAGAAGACATGCAGTGCTCATATGTAAATTGAAAACCAATAAGTGCATAACTTGAAGACAGAAACTTATAAGCACAGGGTATAAATTGTTACTTAATTTACAGAAATTAACAAGTTAAGGAAAGAGGTGTATAAATTGAGAATTCATTCCCTGAGGAACTATTGTTGCCAGCTTAAAAATCCAGTACAATTCTCCAGTAAATGTTACAAATGTTATTAAATTTCCAGTGGCATTTAGTGATTCGGAAAGTGGATGATGTATATGGTAAAGTGATTAGAGAAAGTACCAACTATGTCCCCAAGAAGTCACAAACTTTGGGAAATATGTTGTTGTGCAACTTGCCTACTTAAAGCTTGCATTGGAGAACATTTAACTAGCATTGAAACCCAGGATTTGGGAAAGTTAGTAAGCTCTGATTGTGGCTCTAACATCTCATATAAGTTAAATCAGAGAGACGTTTACTGGATTTTTAATCTAGCAACAAGAGTTCCTTGGGCATTGAATTCGCAGTATAGATATTGCCTGCAGCGAGTAGTGGCAGAGGAAACCAACCTCCACTTGTTTTGGCAGTGCCCATTTGCACAGGCTTTGATGGATGCTCTGGAAAGGGAACTTGGAGTCTCAGTGGACCAAAAGCGTGTACCTTTTCATTCAGTGCTGTATGGATTGTTTCCAGGAGCATGCATGAAGGCCACTATTGAAAAAGCTTGGTGACTCATGTGTTGTGTAAATGGTGCTTTGTGGTTTGCCATGAATCGCCTGGTTCTAATGGTCAGAGTGGGTCACCATTCAAGACTGTCACAGGCTGATCTATGACATGCTATTTCATCATAGAAATTGTTGAGAAGGAAGAGGACTAGCCCCTGGCCCCTCCTCTAGACCCCACTCTTTCACTTAGCTGCATAAAGTTGCCCTTCCTACTCCCCGTCCTAACCCACCCTCATCTCCCTTTTATATGAGCCCATGGAATGACAAATGTTTTGGTGTTATAATACAGTTTTCTGATGGATGAATGTTTTGTAGCATGTAATGCCAAATAAATTATGTGTGCATGTACATATGAATAATTGCCAGAAATTATTTTGGGTTGTTCTGCTCTGCTCCACTGATTGTAGATGGTTTTAGACATATGCAAAACTAAAATGTTCCTTTTGTTTTCGTCCATTCGGACGAAAATATTATTTATTTCGTCTAAAACGAATTTCGTTCATTACTGCATTCGTTTCAGACGAAATTCGTTCATTATTTTCGTTTCGTTTTATTCGTTCGTCTTATAGAATACGTGTAATACTATTGGCTTTCTATAAACCGAACGAGAGCCCCATTCCTAAGAAATTCTTATGAATGGGGACTCCATTCATAAGAATTTCTTATGAATGGGGCTCTCGTTCGGTTTATAGAAAGGCAATAGTATTGCACGTATTCTATAAGCCGAAAGTCTATAAACCGAAGGTCGTTCGGTTTATTGACTTTCGGTTTATAGAATACCTGTAATTCTATGTATTCTATAAGCCGAAAGTCTATAAACCAAAGGTCGTTCGGTTTATAGACTTTCGGTTTATAGAATACATAGAATTCTACTGGTATGCTAGCTGGATGGGTAGTAAGCTTCATTAAGGAGATGAGTTTTGAGGGACTTTTTAAAGTTTGAAAAGGAAGGAGAGAGCTGGATGCTCTGCCGAAGGGAGTTCCAAAGAGAGGAGACAGCTCAGGCAAAATCTTGGAGGCGCAAGTAGGAAGAAGGGATGAGGTAAGAGGAGAGCTATAGACCCATTGAGGTGCGCAGAGGTCGTGAAGGGAAGTATCAGTTCACGAGGGAGGCAATATACTGTAGGTTAAAGATAGAATTTTAAATTTGATCCTAGGGCAGACGGGGAGCCATTGGAGGGCATAAGAGAGGGGAGCAGCCGAATCAGACCGATGAGCAAGAAATATGAGTATGGCAGCTGTGTTTTGAATAGATTGTAGGGGAGAGAGAGATGAGCCAGAGGTAGTTCAGTCAGAAGGCTGTTACAATAGTCAAGGCAAGAGATCACATGCGACTGCACTAGTATTTTGACGGTCTCTTCATGGAGGAACGGGCGGATGCGTGCAATGTTCCTTAGGTTAGATTTGGCTAAAGACTTAATATGAGCAAGTAAAGGAGAGAGCAGAGTCAAAAGTGACCCCAAGACATCAGACACGATCAGCTGGTATGATTGTAGCATTTTCAACGGTGACTGTGAAGCCAGGTGTAGGGAAAAAGTTTGAGGGAGGGAAGATAATCAGCTCAATTTTGGAAATGTTAAGTTTCAGGTTGCAATCAAACATCCAAGTGGAGATGGCCAACAGACACTCAACTACACGTGACACTACAGAGGGAGTGAGGTCAGGGGAGGAGAGGTAGATCGGAGTATCATCCGTGTACAGGTTGTATTGGAAACCAAAGGAGTGGATGAGTTCTCTAAGAGAGGTGGTGTACAGGGAAAACAACAGCAGGCCAAGGACCGATCCTTGCGGATCACCAACAGAAAGTGAAACAGGAGACGATGTCGCTGCAGCAAGTGACACTGAATAGGAGCTCTCAGATAGGTATGACTTGATCAAAGAGAGTGCCATACCACCTATGCCAAAAGATTAAATAGCAACTACCATCAAATTAAAAATAAAGATTGTAATGAAACAAAAATAATAATAATAATATGAAGAAGATTTGAGTGACAGCTAGACTCTCTGACCCATGTGCATCCACAAAGCTACATGGTGAGTTTACTAAAGAGAATGGGCACAATAGGGTCTACACTATGAAGATAGAATTGCATGAAACTGAGATGGGAATTTCAAACATAAGGTCAAAGTAGCTGAGTTGGAAAAATTCTCCCAAAAATTCTCCCACTCAGCTGTTTTGGAGAATTTTACAATTTGGCTATATTGGTCTAAAGTTCCCATCTCATTTCCCTGCAAATCCCTGCAACTATCTCTTATATTTTTAACTGTTGCTTTAAAAAAAAAAGAAGCTAAACAAAATGTTTTGTTTCCCATCAAGGTCCTTACATACTATAGAAGAGGTTAGTGTGATGAGGCGTGCCTTTCCGGGTGGATTTTGTTTGGGTAAAGGAAAAAAAAGGGAAATTCCAAGTCAATAGTACTGTATTGTGATTATCCAAAAATGCAAAATGAACAATTCTATTTATTTGCATCTGATCCTATAATGTAATTATACAAAACAAACCTGTTTATGAAATATTTACACCATATTTCACCTACTTAATATGTTCTTATGGTATAATTAGTGCCTGTGTTTGACATGTTAGTCTTTTCCTGGTGAATAAAAATATATTGGATAAGATGCTTTACATTGTAAATATAACTGGCAAGCAGAGAGGTCGTGTACCCAGGTGGCAGTACTGTGAAAAATACAATACAAACAGAGCGTATGGATCTTATGAATGCCAGGTTCCTCTATGGGTCACCAATGAGAGGGGATGGCAGCAAAATAACCCAGGTGTCCCTTTTGGAAAGGGAAGTGTTATCTAGATCTTCAAGCTCACAGGCTTATCCAGTGATGAATAACTACAATAAATGGCAGAGGGTACAGTCTAACTGAACCATGTGCCACAGTGCTAGGAGCTATAACATGCAGGGCCAAGTAAAAACATTGCAGCTGCATGCAATAGTCATTTTGTAAGGCTTCAAATTGATACATATAAAAACATAAATTGTAAACTATCAGCGAAAAATGGAAACTAAAGCCTTGTAACAAAACATAGTGAATACTATTAAAAAGATGTAGCCATGCTCAGTGTCCAGATTTCAGACCTAAGATACATCTTTTACTGAAGCATTCTCCTCTGATTTGAATTGGATTTTATTTTCTTGGCACAAAAAGATAGACAGTGAATCTGTTTTTTTAGGTACACAAAGTACAGCTACATCTCTAACTTACAATGACAGAGGTATAAGTTTAGATATGTTAAAAATCACTCGGTTCAAGTACTTTAGTCAACAAACAAAAGTCTGGTTACAGACTAACTGTTTTGCTTTCCCTTAATATATCCTAGTTCTGCATGGACTGTTGCAGAAACTACATGCACGTAAAATAAGTAAGAAAATATGAAAAGAGTGCATGCATTCATTTAAAAACAAATTAGGTATTTATTATACTTAGGGCTTTATTAATGAAAGATACAATTCCAGGGAACTGCAAGGAATTGCAGGGAATTAAAAGGGAATTTCAAACTAAAGGCCAACATTGCCAAGTTGGCTATTCAGCTGAATGGGAGAGAAATATAAGTTGTTATTTATTTCCTATCATAAATTGTCACAAAAATATGTATACAGGAAATAAGCTATCCCTTTCAATGCCCCTAAAATGTACAAAACAAGCTAAATTAACCCCTTCGCGACACAGGACGGACTAGGTCCGTCCTGTGTGGCGAAGCGTTAGTGACACAGGACGGACCTAGTCCGTCCTGTGTCAAAACGAGCACTGAAAGCGGAGTTTTTCCGCTTTCAGTGCTCTAATGGTATTGTAACGATGCTTCCGTATGGAAGCATCTTACAATACTAAAAAAAATGCCCATCGGCATTTCGATCGCTCCGGAGAGCGATCGAAATGCCGGTTTTAAAGGCACAGTGCCTTTAAAACGACGGGCATTAAAAAATGAGCATAGGAAGCTAATTTTTCGCTTCCTATGGTCAGAAAGTGTTTCTGATTGCCTCGCAAGTCGAGGCAATCAGAAACACAAAAAAAAAATGCACGATCTTGGTCACTGAGTGACCAAGATGGCGCTGCCCTTCTAAGGGCAAGAGCACAGGAGGCAGGAAGTACCTGCTTCCTGTGCTCTCTGGCTGTCACACGATTGCCTCTTCACAGAGGCAATCAGTGACTGCCAGGCACACTGACAGGCAGTGGGGATGTTCTGCTGAACATCCCCACTGACTGGTCAGATCAATATTAACCCTATATTGATCTGACCAGTTATGATCTGCCTCCCTCTCCTCACATTTTTTTAGTGAGGGAGAGAGACAGATCAAAGTTCTAAAAGTAAAAAAAAACAATAAACACACAACACACAAATATTAAAACAATAAAAAAAAAATTATTAAAGCAATTCCCTGCGTTTAACCCCTTCCCTGCCACTGATCTTGCATATGCAGTGATCGTGCACATCAGCGCATTTATTTTTGCCGTTTGTGCATTTTTTAGGGGTTAATTTTTTTTGTACTGTAATTTATTACAGTACTAAAAAGGCTCTTCTAAGAGTTATGAACCCCTTCTTTGCCGTCGATCACTGCTTACGCAATGATATTGACGCCAAAGCAATTTTTATCTGTCTGCATATTTTTATTTTATTTTTTTTACACATACCCGCTAGGGGATTACATGTAAAGTAAAAATATTTGAGTTTTTTTTTTTTAAGCTGCCTGAGCGCATAGCGATCAGTAACAGCGAATTAGTGGCAAAGGCGGTTTGGTGATTTCTCAATTAAGCTCACCATTCGCCCTGGTCAGATCAAAATTGGTCGGATCAATATTCACAAATATTGATCTGCCTCCCTCTCCTCACTTACATTTTTGTGACGGAAAGAGACAGATCAGTATTAGTGATATAAAATAACATTTTATAAAATTGTCAGGTTTTATGAAAGTCTTTCACTGTGTATTAACCCCTTCCCTGCCATTCATCACTGTGTAAGCAGTAATCTTGCACAGCAACAGTATGTTTTTCTGTCTGCACTGTTTTATGGATTAATTTCTTTGTACTGTAATGTATTACAGTACTAGGTAGGCTCTTCTAAGAGCTATTAACCCCTTCTTTGCTCGAGATCACTGCTTACGCACTGATTCTGAGGCCGCGGACTCAGGGTTCGATTTTGACCCTATTCAGCTTTCTGATGCATCATCTAGCGATGTATCGGTGGCTGCTGAGCCCTTGCCACAAGTAGTGATGGGGGTCTACCGATAAAAAAATATATGGTTTGGTGGGGGTAAATTACATTGGCTGGCTTCAAAGATATATCCCATAAAGGACACGTACGCAGGTTGACTACATGTCAAAATTCCAAGTTGGAATTTTGAGATGCGCATCTCACAAATGTTGCCTTCTAGCCAAAAACAAACCAACAAACCTATGCATGGGTGCTATCCCTGTACTCGGGAGATGTTGCTGAACACATATTGGGTTGTTGTTTGGCAGTGACATATACCAGAATCTGTGAATTCATGCCTGAAGTACAATGCATGTGGAAAAAAACCTCCCAAAAAAGTACTACCACAAACTTTTACAAAGGCTGGTGGTAGAATTAGTACCTATACAGTATTAAAATACCACCATTTGAAATACCTTAGGATGTCTATTTTCCAAAAATATATGGTTTGATGGGGTAAAATTCATTGGACGGCTTCAAAAATGTTCCAAATGGAACATGGGCGCAGGCTGACTACATGTCAAAATTCCAGGTTGGAATTGCGCACCCCCTAAATGTGGAATTTTAGACCCAATACAAACCAACAAACCTATGCATGGGGGGTATCCCTGTACTCAGGAGATGTTGCTGAACACATATTGAGGTGTTGGTTGGCAGTGGCAAATACCAGAATCTGAAAATTCCTGCCTGAACTACAATGTGTGTGTGGAAAAAATGACATCCCAACCCTTTGACATAGGTTGGTGGTAGAATTAGCACTTGGAAAGTATAAATATATGGTTTTATGGGGTAAAATACTTTGACAGGCTTCAAAAGTGTCCCAAATGGAACATGGGCGCAGGCTGACTACATGTCAAAATTCCAAGTTGGAAATGCACCCCCCCTAAACATGGCCTTTTAGCCCCCAAATAATCTAACTAACCTACACATGGGCTGTATCCCTGTACTCAGGAGATGTTGCTGAACATATATTAATGTGTTTTGTGGCACTGACACATAATAGGATCTATGAATTCATGCCCGATGTACAATGAATGTGAAAAACAAATTACTATCCATAACATTGACATAGGCTGGTGGTAGAATTAGTGCATGGAAAGTGTTAAAATACTACCATTTGAAATACCCTAGGGTGTCTAGTTTTCAAAAATATATGGTTTTGTGTGATAGAATACACTTTTTGGCTTCAAAAATGTCCCAAATGGGACATCGGCGCAGGTTTTCTGCACGTCAGATTCCAAGTTGGAAAACCAAAAAGCGCACCTCTCAAATGTGGCCTTTTAACCCCCAAATAACCTAACCAACCTATACATGGGTGGTATCCCTGTACTCAGGAGATGTTGCTAAACACATATTGAGGTGTTGTTTGGCACTGACATATAACAGGATCTGTGAATTCATGCCCAAAGTACTATGTATGTGAAAAAAAATTACTATCCATAACATTGAAATAGGCTGGTAGTATAATTAGTGCATGGAAAGTGTAAAAATACTACCATTTGAAATACCCTAGGGTGTCTAGTTTAAAAATATATATGGTTTTGTGGGGTAGAATACACTTTCTGGCTTCAAAAATGTCCCAAATGGGACATGGGCACAGGTTTTCTGCATGTCAGAATTCCAAGTTGGAAAACCAAAATGCGCACCCCCTAAATGTGGCCTTTTAGCCCCAAAACAAACCAACAAACCTATGCATGGGTGGTATCCCTGTACTCAGGAGATGTTGCTGAACACATATTGAGGTGTTATTTGGAAATATCCCTTCACATTTTAAGGTAATGTTTACCTAAATTGCAATATATGTGAAAAATTTAAAAAAAAGATTTTTTGCTGCAAACTTTGGCATAGATTGGTGGTAAAATGGCTACATGAAATGTGTCAAAATACCCCAAGCTAAATGCCCTGAGTTGTCTAGTTTTCAAAAATATGTACATGTTGGGGGTCATTCATGGATTTAGTACAGAAATCAGTGTTACAATGTCACTATCGCTAATTTTGAAAGAAAGGATTTTAAAATAGCTTTGCACCACTTATAGTTCTGGCCCTGTAACATGAATAAAAAAGCACAAAAACATAAAAACATGGGCTATTTCTGAACTCAGGACATATATTAGAAACTTTTTAGCAGTGTTTTTTTGTTGTCTCTTGTACATGAGTATACGATTTTTCAAATAAAAGTCATTTTTTTGCCATATCAGATCCGAAGCAGCCTCTAAGTGTGCTTCGACCCCTCCCCCGCATGCATACAATCACTGCAAATGTGATCGTATGTGTTCAAACACACATAGGCAGCGATCAGCGTTCACTGCCTATGTGTTAAAGGTGTTGCAAAGATGCCTCGAGGCATAGTGCAACACCCTCTCTGCCCCTAGAGGCAGTCAGCAACATTACAGTTTGAAAGAAAGAAAAAAGGAGAAAGCTAACCCTAGATCTAGGGTTGGGTTACAATTAGGGTTAAAGGTGGGTTAGGGTTATAATTAGGGTTAGTACAAGGGTTAGATTAATGGGTGGGGGTAGATTAAGGGTTAGGGTAAATTTAGGGTTAGGGCTGGGGTCAAAAGATCACTGTAGAAGAAAATGGTTAGGAAACAAAAAAACACTTATATTGATTATTGCCCTATTACTTGAAATAAAACATAGAAAAATAATGGAATCATTGGATTTTCTAAACTCAGGACAAATATTAGAAATATATACACAGGGTCTTTTTTACCATTTGTAATTGTTTTTTTAAAAAATTCAGGTCAAAGTTAGAAAATGTGTTTTTTTTATGGCATATTTTCATCAAATTTTATATATTGTCTTAATAGTAAATTATAGCATATGATAAAAATAATAGTATCAAATGAAAGCACTGTCTGTTTTAAAAAATGATATATCATTTGTGTGGGTGTACTGAACACAAAGAAAGAAATTCAAAGCAAAGGAATGAAAAAAAATGGAATTCTGGTCTTCAAGGCACATCAAATGCAGCATATAACTTGGTCACTAAGGGGTTAGTTAAGCAGTCAACCATTAGGTGTACTTTGAGCTCATCATTATGGTGTCTTGAAAGTCCATAACATTGACCACATAATGTACTATTAATGTGAGTAACACAGAATGTTTCAGCAGATAAGAACCATTTGACCAGTTTAGTCCCGAGTATGGCTCCTTTATTTTGTTATGTTAGCTAAATCACCATTTCAATACTTTACTCTAATACATCACATTAATTGTAGCTAAATATACCTTATAGCTCGATATAGCTAGATTAGTTAAGATGGAACTGTATTGTATATATAAAAAGTTGTTTGGCTCACAGTCATCTCCATTTGACAACATCTGGTCCCATTTGTTAACTTCAGATTGACTATATTCTTATTAGAACAATCCTGAAGATGAAAGAAAAAGCTGACAACTAGATGTGAATGTATGCAGCCTAGCCCCTTAAGAAAACCTACTGGCAAACAGTTCCTTCAGCAAGTTTCTCTGTATACATAACCTCTATTGTACATGAAAAAAAGGTAAAAACATATAATTAAAAATAAAAAAGCAGGCGTCTCTGTTGTGATTTTTGCCTAAGTCTTGTTAGGAATTAGTGATTTTTTTTTTCAGTTTTTTTTTTGATCCCATTGCCAACTGGCATAAGAAGTAGAACAAGGGTTTCATAAACTGCAGATGACATCTTCAATAAAAGATAAGTTCAAATAATTTAAACATTAAAAAGCATTTTTTAATGCAATTTTTCAATTTAACAGTTTTGTATATATTTTTTGACATTGTCCTTTAGTAAGAAAATATACAGTTATTGTATATTCTAATATAATAGATTCAGGACTTTCTCAGCTGCCCCAATTCAAACTGTTCTTTACACCACTCTTCTCTTTCATAGACATTGGAATAGCCGGTGAGGTAACCGTTAGTTGGTAAATGCCTTGACTGTTCAAACAAGGTCATTGGTTTATCCCAGCAGTGTCAACTCAGGCCTTCATTTGTCTGAGGTTTATAAAAGAGTGCCATCAATTGGGTAATAATAGCATACATTATTCAGCTGCCAATTCACTAAATATAATGTATTAATTTACCACCCAATTCCAAACCATTGTTGTGAAACTTAACTGTTCCTAGAGTACTTGAAAACCAAGCTCTGGAACCTCACTGCTTGTTGTACAACCTTATAATTTTCTGACAAAGAAAAGCAGTGACAACTCTTGACAAAACAAAACTCCACCAAAATACATACAAGCATCCCATATCCTATTAGTATTTGAATCTGAGAATATTTATAACACAGAACTTAACACAATAGCTATCCTAATCCTTAAAACATGTTGGTATAGCCATTCTAGAATAGTCAAGATTTCTAGAGTGAGCATTTCTTTTGTTACACATTTTATTTTATTCAAAAAACAAAAACTGCCTGCACTTCTCACCCTTAAGGCACACTCTCAATAGGGTAAGAACCTACTCTCACCTTCTACCTAGTGGGCACACAAAGCAGTTTATACTGCTACCAAAACCTTTTAAATGTGTTGGAAGAGGTGCAATTAAACCTCCTCCCAATTAACCCTATAACAGCAAGCTGCAACCAATGAGGAGGCAACAACCTCAAATATGTGCAAGCAGGGAAAAGAAAAATGTTGGTGCGCTAAGCTAGTCACAGGCTCAAATAATATACCGTATTTATCGGCGTATAACACGCGGCGGCGTATAACACGCACCTCATTTTAAGAAGGAAATTTCACGAAAAAAACTTAAATTTCAAATAAAGAACTTTGAAGCCCAATATGCCATTTAATATGCCAGGATATTGCCCCCAATATGCCATTTTAATATGCCAGGATATTGCCCCCAATATGCCATTTTAATATGCCAGGATATTGCCCCCAATAGGCCATTTAATATGCCATGATATTGCCCCCAATATGCCAGGATATTGCCCCCAATATGCCATTTAATATGCCATGATATTGCCCCCAATATGCCAGGATATTGCCCCCAATATGCCAGGATATTGCCCCCAATATGCCATTTAATATGCCATGATATTGCCCCCAATATGCCAGGATATTGCCCCCAATATGCCAGGATATTGCCCCCAATATGCCATTTTAATATGCCAGGATATTGCCCCCAGTATGCCAGGATATTGCCCCCAATATGCCATGTAATATGCCAGGATATTGCCCCTTAGTATGCCACCCTTCTCCCCCCCTTCCCCAGACCCCAGTACTTACCTTGTTCCTGCTCCGTCTCCCGGTGCTTTGAAGCTGAGTGGCTGCGAGGGAAGCGTTGTGAGCTCCCCTCCAGCCGCGCGGAACAATAAAGTTTGTTTAAAAAAAACACACTTTATTGACCGCATGGCTGGAGGGGAGCTCACAACGCTTCCCTCGCAGCCACGCAGCTTCAGAGCACCGGGGGACAGCAGGAACGAGGTAAGTTTTTTTTTTTTTCCCCAGCCACCGATAACACGCACCCATCATTTGCTCCCTATTTTCAGGGAGAAAAAGTGCGTGTTATACGCCGATAAATACTGTAAATGTAAAAATAATGCTTACCAAACAGGTGTGAGCATGCTGCAAATACAGTGTGATTGGCTGTACAATGTATACAAAAAAACAAAAATAAGAGTAGGTTCTCACCCTATTGAGAGTGCCTTGACGTGGCGGGTGAGCTTAATTATGCTTTGGCCAATTCATATAACCAAAACCTCTCATTTATATTATATTTAAATATTTGTTGCCAACTTTATTAGGGTGAGAAGCACAGACAGTTTTTGTTTTTTGTATACAGCCACATTGTACAGCCAATCACACTGTATTTGCAGCATGCTCACACCTGTTTGGTAAGCATCATTTTTACATTTATATTATTTGAACCTGTGACTAGCTTAGCGCACCAACATTTTTCTTTTCCCTGTTTGCACATTTTATTTTATTACCTGAGCATTTATATTACATTATTTTATTGTTAATAATAGATTAAAAATCCATGTGAGTATTACAATATGGGCCATTGACAGCATGTCAATGCAGTAAACCCTAAGTTATGGCTATGGGATGATATATATCACTCCCAAATATCAGCATGATTTTAAAAAGCATATTATTTAGTGTAATTTAAAAGCGCAATGAGAAAAAGATGAACATATGTTTATTCTTCAGAAGAACTGATTTTGATTAGAAAGGCAACTTTGATGCCCTACTTTTTAGATTTGCCTCTAGTGAAGTCTTGTACACTGTAAACCAATGCACTCATATTATAGTGATTAATTGGAAAATAGGCTAAACAAGATTGACATGCTTTTTCTTTTAAACTTGATTTGTTACTGCATGCTACAGAAGCCCTAAACAGATGTTGCACCTCTGGCCAAATCTGTTGTTTTGTTATTAGGACTGTGATTGAAAAACACTTCTAGTAGGTGTTTATATGTCCAGTGACATACTGCACCTTTGCGAGTACATACAATATTTAAATGTACAGCATTTCATTAACCATGATTGTGTTATATTTTACAATTTACCTGGAAAACTATTTATGCTTCATTGAAATAGCAGACCAGCAGCATTCAAAGTGCTCCCTTTTTATTTCCCACTACAGAGACACAAAGATGGAGAAACAATTAAGTAGCAACTACCCAGAACCCCTTCAAAGCATTATACATCCCACATCACATGGTGAGCTAAGGAAGAGACCATCTACGTTCTAATAGTCACAAGGATTCCATTAAGAGTCTATAAATACAAATGAAACTACCTGCAAAAGCAAACCCTAAATAATCAGAATATATATATATATATATATATATATATATATATATATATATATATATATATATATATATATATATGTGTAGCTTGGAGAAACAATGTGACAGAGGGGATATTCATAAAGTGAATCTAAACTGTGATAGTGGAGAGTAAAAGGACAAGAAAACCTTATTGGTTTTATAACTTTATTTGAAGGGGAGGAGTATGTCTCAGCCAGTGCTTTTCTTTTAATCTTGGGAGATTGCAGATTTTGTTCTTTGATATGTACAATAGACTTACAATTAGTCTGTTGGTGCTATTACATATATTGCCTTTTTATTGGCTTTAACATACATAAGGCTTTCCGAATTGAAATACTATCTTTTTGCTCACATCAATCAAAAAAACTTGTTTATTTTTTTAACTACACTGCTGTTGTGAAAACGTATACTGGCTGACAATGAAGAACAAGAAGATACAACTGTTTATAAAAATGGTATGTGATTATTTGTTCTTTTTTTTAATAGACAAGTTATAGCGTATGTCACACAAAAATGGTGTGTCCCAGTTACAGAAGCATGAGTGTTTGAACACATGAAAGTCTGTTCCAGTGTTTAATCTGCGACATGGACTATATATGTCCTATGTTTACAATTCTACATTTTTTCCTGTTATCTGACCTACAGTTTAATTTACAGAACAGAGCAACTAGTCAACACTAATAGGAAATTAGTGAAAATATTATGAAAAAATATATATGTGAAAAAGCTTGAAATATTCTAATGAGCACCAAACAGCACAAACATAAGCATGTAACATTGTCCAGAAGTCGAATATAATTAACAAACCAAAATACATGGTACTGTGTTGAAAGCTAGCGCACATATGAAATATTGGAAAAAGGATAGGCAACAGCATTAATGGATTCATGTAATGAACAGAAATGTTGCTAGTAAAGAAGTGCCTTGGGGAGCAATGTTAAGCCAGATGTATCTAAAATATTCACTCTATACCCATTACAGGTTACACTAATGGCTTCAGTGGTAGATAGGATTCAAAAATGTATCAGGGAAGGCATGCATGTCATATTTTCAGCAGAAATACACACAAAGAAAACCCTGATATTCTCAGCTTTCAGACACTCTTGCTGAGGGATGTTTGAAGAAAGCTAAAACTTTTTGTTATGTTATTATTAGTGTATATTTATGCAGGACATTTACAGAGTTAGGCATGCATGTAACATTGGGAATACCCTAACAAAGTTTTCATTGGGCCATATTGTCTTTTCAAGCATACAGAATACAGCAAATGAATGACCTTGGAAGATAAGCTATATGGACAAAAGAACCATTACACCAACAGGGACTTTGTTAAAATGTCTTTCTAAATACATAGATATTAATATGTTGTTGGTGCCCCCTTTGCAGCTATAACAGCTTCCACTTTTCTGGAAAGGTTTTTTCTCAAAATGTTTGAGTGTTTCTGCCGGAACTTTTGCCTAGTTGAGCATTTGTGAGGGCAGACATTGATGTTGGACAAGAAGGCCTTGCTCGCAATCTCATTCCAGTTCATCCCAAAGATGTTCGAAGGGGTTGAAGTCAGTGCCTTTTGCAGGTCAATCAAGTTCTTCGACACAAAACTCATTCAACCATGTCTTCATGGGGGATGAAACTGTTCAGCGTGGCTGCTTCATCTCAGCAAGACCATGCAAGATATTCAGTGCACTGTCTTTCAGCACACTGTCTTTTCAGCTTGTCACTTTCATCGCGGCCGACCCATCGGGAGACATGCAGAGAGCTCATATTCAGCTCTGCACTTTCCCCACGTATTTTAGGGATACGTTTTAGGGTTTGTTTCAGGGTTATTATTAGGGGTTAGTTTCAGGGTTAGTACTAGGGTTTGTTTTAGGGTGTGGCTGAGATGTCAGATAGCTAAGGAGGCTGACTCTTTCAGACAATAAGAGACCTCCCTGGTTCCTGGCCAGCCATTGGCTATTTGAAATCTAGTGAGCTGAGATTTCAATATGCATCCATCCTCCTTCGGTTTTCACTGCCCACCTGAGCAAGTTATAGGTATGGGGGTAGGTTTTTGTTTTAAAAAAAATGTATCATAGGGGGATGGGGTAATTGGCAAGCACCTGGTCCTGGGTTTTAAAGGGGGACACATATTTTTTTTTAACAGGAGGACATTCATTTCAGTGGGGGAATGTTTTTTCAGACTCAAACTCAACAGTGGAGTCTATCAATTTATGCAAAAAAAAAACCACTAAATACAATACTGTACTTTTGTACTAGCTATCACATTAAAGCAATAAGTATGGGTAAAACAAATAAAAAAGCAAAGGCTATCTTCTTAACAGTAAAATATCATACCAAACATGTTCTCTCATGTTCCTTTCACTGGAATATTTCCTGTATTATGATAAATTTTCTTCTGTATCTTCGGAAATAGCAAGTATGTCCTATAATACAAGTGAAAAGCGACATAAGTTAAATTCAATTACAAAAAACATATTTATTTATTTTAATTTTGCTCACAGGTAACACATATTTTTTTGCTTATTTAATAAAGTAGAAGAAGTACAAACAAGATGAAATGTGTTGCACCCAAGGGTCTTTAAATCTATTTAATAAAGTATTTCAAAGATATTTAAATATGTTCTTGCTGCATACAGTGTCACAGATTTCCCTATTCAGCAGAATTACTGAAAGTGCTGATTCTATTTTATGACACTAATTTTGCAAATGTAGTATGTTTGACTTCCTTTTTTAGAAAGGAAGAGGAACAAGTGTCCCTGAAGAAATCCAAAAAGCATGGTGCATGGTCATCAACACACTACAGGTTTTACATCAGCTGGGATCTGGCAGGTTATGCTCAGGGTCTGAATGTCTGTATTGTTTTTATTGCAGGATCTAAGCAAGGCATGGCATATTCTTGCATGCAATATAGACATGACTTATGTGATTGGTTGCAAAACCTAATTAGTGCAGCACTATACAAACTTTACAAAATTTAAATGGAGGCAAGTTTTTCATTCTCTATACAACTGTTATGCATTTATTTAGATACACTGATGCTTTGTGATTTTTTTTAGTGAGATGCACAAATGGGGCAAATGTCATTTGTATAATACATACATTATGATATTCATTCAGTTATGTTTTCTTTCTGATTTGTGTGGCCAAATATTGTATGATCAATAATGTTTATAGTTGTGTTGACTAATGTTTTGGGGTAATTATAAGGTTTTTTCCACTCTTATATTAGTCATTATATTCTCCTGTTACTTTTAAATCGGATAGGCTGTTTGTACAGTTCCTCTGACTGTTGTCTTCATACATTTTAGACAATATTTACATTCAAATCCAAATAAAGTGGGTACAAACCTATGTAAACGAAAGCTAAAACTCAGACTTACCTACCCACACTAGTGAATGGAAATGTTCTAATGATGTGTTAGGCTTCTATATCATACGAAGATGTAGTTCTCTTCTTCTGGTGTTAGTGCTGCACAGGGGAGAGTTAAGGCAGGCAGAGCTATGCTGATTCACCATGTAGCTAACGCCTGCATGGGACCATGGACGTTTTTTTTTTTTAACATTTCCTGTATTCTGATAATGAGGATGTGAATGAATAGGCAATTGACAGATGACATGAAATGTACTGTCCCCTCCATTCATTCTTCATTGAATGTACTTAGGGATTCCACCTTTTTGTTTTTAACACATCCATGAGCACTGCTAATGTACATTAAGATTTGTCCGAATAAGATGAACACTCAGACGAATATTATACAGAGACTGTCCGAAAAACCTGTTGTTGGTGTATTTTGGGCATTTTTCAGCAAACAGCTTACATTTGAGCCTACATTAATATTATTGGCATGCTTATTTTGACCTTTGAACAAAAGAAAATAATAATGAGGTAATAACATTATTTTATTTTTAACTGCAGTTAAGTATTATTTAATTATAAATCACAACATATAATATAATTCCTGCTGAAATTAATATCCTATTTTCCAATTATCTTCTTATATTTATTATTCAGGTATTTAATTATCTTACACATTCAATAACATTGCATTTATTGTGATTTCAGAAATTATTTTAAGTAATATCTCAGTTCTTAAAATAATGCTGATAAGAACAGGTCAATAAAATTATGCAATCATAAATTGCCTTATCTGTATATGTTAAAGAAATAAGAAGGTAACTTTTGGGAAAACATTTTGAATGTGACAGCAAAATTACTTAGTGATGGTTATACATTTTTCATAATGCTGTTCCCTGTAGAAATGTCTGATTCCTATTTTTCCTACAGCGACAGGAATCAAGAAGAAAGCTTTTAAAAGGGATAAAGTTGTGCTGAGTCTAGTTTTGCTATGTCTAGATATTCAAGTGTTGTGAAGTGCAATGTTGTTAGGTCCAGACATTTCATGAGCATTTAGAAAGAATTTCATTAACCAGAGGCTCTTGTTTTGTGTGTACATGTGTCTGTGAGTGTGTCAACTCAGGCACTAAGAAATAGAATGAGACAGCCATAGTCAAAATGTAGACAATGTACCACAGTGCTCAATAAATCTATATAGTGTTTTATGCCCTACAAGGTCAGCAATGATGCTGACATTGGTCTCTTAGCAACCCATTCTACTAACCTACTTTTGTCCCATTCACTTGAGACTGGGTTTAATGTAGTGAGCAGTGTTATTCGAACGTAGATGGATAAATACTCTGATGCTGATGCGCAAAATAAAGAAGAAAAAAAAAAAGAAAAATTCCCATCATATGATTGTGGTTTTCACATGGAATAGAAATTGACTCCACTGTTTATTACACGCCTATTAAAACATACAAAAATAATGTTATTAATGGTTTATAGTAAAATCCATTATCTGTATATTATGTTTATGTACTGTATGCTACCACATAAATTATGCTCATTGCAGTTATATAAACATAAAATAAGAACTCATTATGTTATGATATTATTTTATCACTGGGTATTTTTATTTTTTCATATATATTTTTAAAAAAGACAATAAAATAAAGTAATGTCAGTGAAGTCCATTCACTGTGGGGAACTGACAAGTGAATGGCAAAAATTAGACTGGTAGAGTTGAAAAAATATCTTCACTTGGCTTATATTGCAATTTAATCATTAGTTTGCCACACTTTTCTGATTAGTGAATCGACCTATGGCCGTGCTTTCAAGGACTCTTTTTTTGCAATGTTAAACTGTGTGATCATGGAAATTACAAATGTTTTAATTACAGTAATTATTCAAATTTTATGATTCCAAGATGCAGAAAATAATTTTATTTAACCCCTTGGCGACAGATGACGTGCCTGGCGATAGGTAGAGGCATTGTGCAACGCCCCAAAAAAGTGCAGGGGCGCGCTATGATCACTCCCCGGAGTGATCGTAGCAGCCATTTAAAAATGGCTGCGCCCGCTGCACACATGTGCTTAGGAATGTTCGCTTCCTAAGCACCTCCGGTGTTGCTAAAGTGCCTCGCTTCGGCTGCCCCAGAACCGATGGTGGTCGCTCTCCTGTGAAACGTACCAAAATCAGTGAATTCATGTATGAAGTACAATGTTTGTGAAAAAAAACCACAAAAAAATATCTACCACAAACTTTGACAAAGGCTTTTGGTAGAATTAGTGCATGGAAAGTGTTAAAATACCATCATTTGAAATAGCCTTGGGTGTCTACTTTTAAAAAATATATGAGTTGATGGGGTAAAATACACTGGCTGGCTTCAAATATGTCCCAAATAGGACATGGGTGCAGGCTGTCTGCATGTAAAAATTTCAAGTTGGAAAACCTAAAACTGCACCTCCCAAATTTGGCATTTTAGCCCCCAAACAACCCAACAAACCTATGCATGGGTGGTATCCCTGTACTCAGGAGAAATAGTAGAATCTATTTAGCAGTTTTTTTTTTTGTTTGCTTTTGTCGATGAGGAGAAGATGTTTCAAATAAAAGTCAGGAAATTTGTGTTTTTTGTTTTTTTTTACCATATATTTTTTTTTTTTATATAATATTATAAGATATGATCAAAATGATGGCATCCAAAGAAATCCCTTCTTGTCCCGATAAAAACAATATATAATATGTGTGGGTACAGCAAATGACAAAGAAGAAAATTACAGCTAAACACAAACAGCACAGAAATGTTAAAATAGCCATTGACCAGAATGGACAAAAATGTTTCAAAGGCTCTATCCTTAAGGGGTTAAAATGTATCATTAATAAACATCACCCCTATTGATTATCAATGTAATTTATTTTAATTTCAACATTCAATAAAGAATCACCCTTATTGGCCTTTGGAGGCCATAGCCTACAAGTTTCTGATTGTGCAGCCCAATTCGAAAGTTCTAGTTAATTTGGGTTTGTTTACATCTGCACATGTCAAATTACTATTGCTTAGTTCAGAGTAGGTATGTTAGCAGAGTAAGAAAGAAGAAGAACCCAGGAAAGGGTGTGCTTGTGTTGATGAAGCCCAGAAGTTAGACTATCCATAATGGGGTCTGAGCACTGGATGCCATTTGCTACAGAAACCTCTAGCTGAGTGCAATACAGTGTATTAAATTGTCCATGTGATTATACCATTTTGTAAACATAATTTTGTCTTGTGTCGAGGTAAAAGTGCATGTTTAACACTATGTCACGTTTGGTTACTTCTCCTTCTCTCTTTATTACATTTTGGTATAATTATAAGTTAATATGTTGGATAATCAATAATCTTCAGTGTTTTGGGACTGTATGTGGTACCGATCTTCTAGTGCCGAGTGATATGCAATAAGAGAAAATAAAGGCACATATCTGGAATTCTGATTTCCTTTCCTACCCATATGGTTCATATATTTTTTATTTCCCATTTTCATCGTTAACCATTTTGTGTAACTTTATTACTATCTTCACCCAAATTATCATGCTCACCAATTACCTAAGTGGTTATCTTTTTGGTATCTTACACATTACAACTATTACAACAATTTCCAAAACATCTGTCCAAAACAATAATACTTGAACATTATTATGCATCTGATGCCTAAATTATTTTTCTTCCAATGTAATATTTCTTTCCATATCATTATGCTTCTAATCCCCTGTTTCATAAGCTCTGCTGGCTGTTACACGATTTCCTCATCTTTTTTTTAGTGAGGGAGAGAGATCAACTTTTATAAAAGCCATTCCCTGTGTTTAACCCCTTCCTGGCCATTGATCATGCATGAGCAGTGATCTTTCACATTAGTGTATTTTTTGCTGTTTGTGCATTTGTTTTAGGGGTTCATTTTTTTGTACTGTAATTTATTACAGTACTACAAAGGCTCTTCTAAGCACTATTAACCCCTTACTTGCTGTAGATCACTGCTTACGCAATGATATTGATGCCAAAGCAATTTTTAGCTGTCTGCATATTTGTTTGATTTTTTTACACCCACATATTGGGGTGTTGTTTGGCAGTGACAAATACCAGAATCTATAAATGCATGCCTGAATTATAAAATTATAAAATCATATGTTATTATCAAAATATATATATGCAATATTGTGTGGGTACACTAAATGAGAAATAAATAAATTACAGCAAACCACAAACACTGCAGGAATGTTTAAACAGTCCACGTCACCAAGTATAAGACAAGGCCAAAAGTCATGTCACTAAGGGGTTAATAAGATGGTCCAACGTTTCTTAATGACCTTTTTAATGCTGTTAGATTTATTTTTAATTTGGAAACAACTGAAGCTGTCTGGTTGGGTTTTATCTCCCACCTTCTTTCCTAAAATAGCTATAGTGTCAGTATAGCCTTTCTTTACAAATTTCTCCTTCAATGTCAATTCCTCCTAAATGTTTCATATTGGCTTTTGGGTCTTTCCACTAAACCAGGGGAAATAATGGCAGCTTTGTTGACAATTAGCTGTCTACCTGCTATAATGTTGCATCACAGCCTTGGACTTATCAACCTCATGTTGATAAGTCCCCATTAAGGACAAAACAGCTGTCCATGAGTAGTGATCTGGCTTCTGCGCCTCTGTCCTGAGCTATGTTTCAAGACTGTCTTGTACAGAGTACATCTGCTCCAAGGGGGCCATGTTTAAAATGGATTATGAAGCAAAATGTATCGTTGTTGACTGGATTTGCATATGCCTACCCAGAATCCCTTGCAGTTGTGATAGCATTGTAAAAGCATGATTCTGTGGGAAAAAGCCTTCTGGGTTGTCTGGTATGTAGGGTTGCCACCTTTTCTTCAAAAAAATACCGGCCTTGGTACTGTCTCCATAGACTTAACATTGGCCTGATGCCAATTTTATACCGGCCTGCCGGTAAAATCCCGGCCAGGTGGCAACCCTACTGGTATGTGTAAATTTATGTTTATCATTGCCTCCGCTACCTCCTGACTTTCAGGAGGAGGCGTTTTGCCATCACCTTTACCCCACCATTACTTAAATGGTTTACAAACTAATAGTCCTTGAGATAGGTTTTTATATTTTGAACATACGATTGTAAGACCACATCCAAATACTCAGATAAATTAGAAAAGATAGTATTAATCTCTGATACTATTGGTCTTTGAGGTGGTTTATTCAAGTTCATCTGGATTTTAGGGAGGAAATATATACCGCAGCGATCTTTGAGTTCCTAATACTCAAATAATTACATTGATTTTCTAGTCAAGAACCTCTGTTCTTTCCCCTGATCCAAAATTATGGTCACAAGTTTCTTATTTGCACATCTCATTTAGTTAAATAATGGTCAAAATGCATTTTGTGCAATGTTACCATGATGTAATTAGAAATTTAAATAAAATGGATGATTCAGAGAGATCGCTGATTAAGTCCATATTTAGGAAATAGTCACCTCTGTATTTTCTCTCATTCAAGTGAACAAAAAAATGTTCATGAATATTTGACTTATGTAAGCTCTTTGATGATGACAGGAGATTGCACTTGCTGTGTGCCAAGGTTAACATTTTCAAACATGAAGGAAAATTAGATTTGTCTCCGTTAGTTGAATCTCTTTACTATCGTTTATAGACATCTTCTATCTTTCTTTTCCTATACACATGAATCAATTTGATAGAAGGAGCAGAACAAAAAAGTGTCAGTCAGGTTAGTCAATCTTTATATTTTAAATCCTGACGACTGCCATGAGAGGCAATGAATAAAATACAATCTTATGTTATACAATGTACATCATTATGTTTCTGGTTCCTGATTCATTTTTTTTTAAAGATATCTGAACATTTAGCGAAAGGTTATCTAATAGATGCAAGTTCTGTTTATTCTGAGCTCCTAACATGGTCCATTTTTCCCTCTAAAATGTCTGATTAAAGGACTATGTAGGTTATTAATAAAGGTTAGCTGTGGAGCTGTCATAGGGTTGTCACCTTTTTTTCAAAACAATACCAGTCATGCTATTGCTGCCATAGACTTCACACTGGCTTCGAGCCATGTATTTACCGGCAACCCTAAGCAGTCACCAGTGCAAACGAAAGGATTGCTGCTATGGATTGCTCCGCTTTTAGACGTTTCTAGATATTCCCTCTGTGTTCCATACAATAAAATAAATAAATAAAAGCTGCCTTTATGAATGAATCACTATAGTCATTGTCTGTGATCATGAACAGAGGATTTCCATTTGTAGCTCTTATAGTGGGTGTTTAAAGTAAATTAACTTTCACTTGGTATTCAGATCCTGTGGTAATATTTTCCTGTAATAGATGATGATAACTATTGAACAGGAGATGCATTCATTAAAGGACTATATGATTTGATGATATGAAAAGTAAGGATTTTACTCATATTAAGGATTGGGCTCATTTGTGATTTTGTTATATAACAATGAAACTTGTATTTGAAAATCACTCCTGTACTTGAAAATCACTCCTCACTCCCCTGTAAATAAATAATTACCCTGATGATCAGCGACGCCCTCGCTCCTCATCTTCCTCTCAGCGAAATTGACAAGCCAACCAGATGCCGCCTATGCTCTTTTAAATACCCAGCTCCCCTGGGCTGAGAGCAAACCATTAGCGATAGGAACTCACAGTTGTTTATATATATATAAACTTCAGCCCCTGGCTAAAGATGAGGAGCAAGGGTGTCACTGATCATCAGGGGACATTTAATTCAGTTAATAGTTTGTTTCTATTGGCCAGTAATTAACATTTGTTAACCCTACATGGGCCATAAGAGGTGTAGGAGGGATAAGCATGGTTAATTTTATTTATTTATTTAATTAATTAGCTGGTGCTGCCCCAAGGCCTCCAGATAAAGGGGGGTAATTTTATATTGTATTATTATTTATGCCCAGGGATCTTGGGTAAGTATGCAGGGAATGGTTATTGATTTATATGTTTTTATTATGGGGGTATTGCAAACCCATGAATATTACTTATGAGAGGGTGGGGGGGTTAATTATAACACGCCTCATCACTGTGCGGTCTAGAATGTTTGTGTGGCAAACCTAGCCACTTATTGCAGAACATTTAAAGGTTGTCTGAAATAGCAGTGTTAACCTGGTGTAAAAATGTATTTGTGTTAATGTCAAAGTTAGATATTCTTATGTTAAAACCAGGTTCTGCTGTATTGAGGGATAATCCACTTAACAGGATTATCTAGTGGGAGTGCCCCTCCTGTACAGCAGTGCATGGTGGGAGAAATGTCCTGTATTTGCACTTCCCAGGTAGTTCACTATTGTATAGCCCCTGGAAGGGGATTAAGGAAACCCCTTGCATGGGGAATTGCATAAATGCAAAAGCTGTGAATAAACTAATCAGTTGACTCCCAGAACTGTGTTTCGTCCGGTTACTGGGGGATTTGGGATATTGCCTTACTTTCCAGCGCTTTATTTGGATTACCTTCTTTTACCAGCGGAGATATTGGGATTTAATATTGCAGCTCTGTTACATTTGGTGGCAGCGGCGGGATCCAACCTAACAGCCAAAAAGCGGTGTTCGGTTAATTGAAACTACCGAACAGGAAAGTGAATGGCAATTCGGATGCAACAAAGAACCGAACACAGAGGTGAATGGAGACAGACTTTACTGCATTGAAACGGCAGACGTTAAAGGAACTACTGGAAGCCAGGGGTAAGAAAGCCAGCAATAAGCCAAAAGCTGTGCTGATTGCTGAATTGATGGAGGGAGACAGAGCTTGCAGCGTTACACCCCCACCAGCCATGGAGGAAACCCCCTTCCAAAAGGAAATGAGGACCAGGATGGAATTTTTACCCCAGCCAGTACCCCTGGAAATACTGACAGTACTGATGGCGGATGTGCAGGAGTATGTGATGGCACACGGACCGCAGGATGCTCCTCCCAGAGCAGAGTCTATTACTGCTTCAGTCGTCAGCCAGGTAAAGCCTAAGATCCCATACCATGAGTTTAAAATGTTCTGTGAAGAGAAAGACGAGATTGATGGGTATCTACAAGACTTTGAGAGGCTATGTGACTTGCATGATTTGGAGCAGGCAGTGTGGGTACCTTTACTGGCGGGCAAACTGTCAGGTCGGGCAGCAGAAGCTTATCGGGCTGTACCCAGGGAGGACAGCAAAGATTATGCCCGGGTGAAACAGGCTATACTGGAAAGATATGCCATTACCCCAGAGGCATACCGGTGCAAGTTTCGAGGGTTGCACAAACCAGAGAAAGATTCCCACGCAGAGTGGGCCCACAAACTGGACCAAGCTTCCCAGGGGTGGATACAAGCCAGTCAAGCAACCACCATGGAGGAGTTACGGCAATTGCTGCTGTTAGAACAGTTTTTCAATGGCCTGTCCCCAGAGCCACAGGAATGGGTGAGAGATAGAAAACCCCTCACCCTAACAGAAGCTGCACGACTAGCCGACCAGCACTATGACGCCAGAAGGCATCACGGTAACCTCAACCGATGGTACCCTCGACCCACGGCTCAACCTCACACAGCTACCCCTACTGCACCTACAGCGACCTCCTTCCGGCCAACCCCGGGGGGGCACACTCCACCATCCAGATATAATGGCAGAGTGAATATCCAGTGCCATACATGCAAACAATGGGGCCACATGGCGAGAGAGTGTACCCAGAACCGGAGCCGCCAAGCATGGAGCCAGGTATGGCAGAACCCAGCACCAAGAGCAGCCGCCCAGCAATACAGACAACAGGCAACACCATGGCCAGCTAGTAACCCTGGAAGTGAAAGATCTGAGAGGGTGAGAGATAGAAAACCCCTCACCCTAACAGAAGATGTACGACTAGCCGACCAGCACTATGACGCCAGGAGGCATCACGGTAACCTCAACCGAGGGTACCCTTGACCCACCGCTCAACCTCACACAGCTACCCCTACTGCACCTTCAGCGACCCCATTCCGGCCAACCCCTGGGGGGCACACTCCACCATCCAGATATAATGGTAGAGCGAATATCCAGTGCCATACGTGCAAACAATGGGGCAACATGGCGAGAGAGTGTACCCAGAACCGGAGCCGCCAAGTATGGAGCCCGGTACGTCAGAACCCAGCACCAAGAGCAGCCGCCCACCACTGCCAAGCGGAGCCAGCAACACAGGAGATACTTTTTAATCAGACTGAAGAGCCCCTGGGGATACTACACGATGTGATGTCGGTACAAGCCACAGACAACAGGCAAAACCATCGCCAGCTAGTAACTCTGGAAGGGAAAGAGGTCCAAGGGCTCCGGGATTCGGGAGCCACTCTGACTCTGGTAGCTCCTCATTTGGTTCCAGGCTACGCACACACCGGCGGATCTGTAGCAGTGCGAGTAGCAGGGGGAGCGGTATACAGATTACCCACCGCCAAAGTACATTTGAATTGGGGTGTTGGGGAGGGCATGGTAGAGGTCGGCCTGATGCAGAAACTGCTAGCGGATGTCGTATTGGGGAACGACCTAGGTCGAATGACTTCCGCCTTTATTCCTCAAGCTCCACTCCAAGAGGCCCACCCAGTAACCACAAGGCAACAGGCTCGCGCCACAGCTCCAGCAACGCACTCTGAGGCTCAGACGCTTCAATGTTTGAATTGGGAGCAGTGCTGAGCCAAGTTGGAGCAGATGGCGGAGGACATCCCGTAGCTTACTTAAGCCGAAAGTTATTACCCCGTGAAGTGAGCTACGGCGCCATTAAGAAAGAATACCTGGCCTTGGTGTGGGCCCTCAACAAGTTGCAGCCTTATTTATATGGACAACCTTTTTCCCTACTCACAGATCACAACCCGTTGGTGTGGCGGAAACGTGTGGCAGGGGACAATGCCAGGCTGCTGCGTTGGAGTTTGGCGCTGCAGCCTTTTGACTTTACTATTTATTACCGCCCAGGAATGCAAAACGGTAACGTCGACGGGTTATCTCGACAGACTGACCTCGAGAAGTGATCTGTGAGTACTCCTCCGGACATCCCCAAGCCGATCCGTTGGGATCAGACTGTGTATGCCGGCTTGGTTCTGGGGGAGCATTGTGGAAAACCTAGCCACTTATTGCAGAACATTTAAAGGTTGTCTGAAATAGCTGTGTTAACCTGGTGTAAAAATGTATTTGTGTTAATGTCAAAGTTAGATATTCTTATGTTAAAACCAGGTTCTGCTGTAATGAGGGATAATCCACTTAACAGGATTATCTAGTGGGAGTGCCCCTCCTGTACAGCAGTGCATGGTGGGAGAAATGTCCTGTATTTGCACTTCCCAGGTAGTTCACTATTGTATAGCCCCTGGAAGGGGATTAAGGAAACCCCTTGCATGGGGAATTGCATAAATGCAAAAGCTGTGAATAAACTAATCAGTTGACTCCCAGAACTGTGTTTCGTCCGGTTACTGGGGGATTTGGGATATTGCCTTACTTTCCAGCGCTTTATTTGGATTACCTTCTTTTACCAGCGGAGATATTGGGATTTAATATTGCAGCTCCGTTACAGTTTGGATTTATTAACAGATCAGTTCTGTTGGGAGTCCCAGGGGCCATTTGGCTTGTCCCCAGAATCCAGTTTTATTGGGGAGAAACTCCTACTTTTTTGATTTGAGAAGAAGGAAGTGCACAGCGCTTTTAAATAAAAAAGGGGTATTAGTGAATGTGTGTGCAGTGTATAAATTTTAAACTCCTTCCATCAAACAGAAACAAAGAGAAAAGGAAAGATAATAATATTAAAAATAAAATAGAACTAACCAATATAGGGTACACAAATAAACCCACACAACCACTGTAATCTCTCAGTCCTGTGGAGGGAGATCTCCACCAGATAAAAAGTTAAGCAGCTAGTCTTAATGACTGCAGTGATCTGCACCACTGCAAAAAAGAAGCACAATATTAAAAAAGAGAAAAGACAGCTCTTTAAATAAAACTCCAGAAAACAGGAAAATGCTGAATAAAAATAAATGTATTACAAATCACAGAATAAAAACAGTGTGTACATATAAAACATAGAGAAGTCCAGTGCCACTATACAGTATAATACAGAGCTGGTCACAAGGACAAAGTTAATAGAATATAAATATAAATTATAAAATTGTTGTTGTGTCTCCAATGTATATTCGTATAACCGGAAGTGTTCAAAGTGGGAACTTCTGGAAATGACATCAAAGTGCCATAGTAAAAGCATCATGTTGCCATGGTTACGCATCTACTCCCAGCATAGCCAGCATAGAGGGGAGGAGATCATGAAGACATAATGAGCAAGACGCTGTCTAAAATAATGACAAAAAAAATGTATTTTGGCTCCTTGGTCTCCTGAAAAAGGAGAGGGGGAGGAGAGGGGGAGGGAAGGGAAAAAGGTGCAAAAAACTAGCAGATTAATCAGATCCACACTAGAAAGAAGCTAAATGTATATCTACATATAGTATGAATACCTCTACAACATGTATCTACATACAGACATTAAGAGTAATAGGGCTGGGGCATGTTTTAAATTCTCCAGCCTGCAAAGAGTAACAGGCCTTGGAAAGATGGACCCGGTCCCCCCTAACACTATGGTTGGAGGTTGGCAATAATTCCCCCAGTCCCTTAATAATGAACATGGCCATGGGCTATCAGCCCCCATTTATTAATGCCTCCCTAGGCATTCAAAATTCCAGCCATAGGGGCTAAGATTTCAGTATGAGTCTGTCCTTCGCTGAGAATGGATGTGCTTATGTTTATGGGGCTCTTTTTATCTTGCGGATTTTAATAGGTGGATTATTGTTTTGGGATGGTCCCTTTCCCCCTAGCTGAAGATAAGTATTGGTGACGTTGCAGATCATCATACATAAGACATTAATTGAAGGTTGGTTTTTTGGGGGCAGAGCACCCTTTGTGTGCTGGGGGATGGGCCGTGAGTTTCACTGCCCACCATCAAAGGGTGTTTCTTTTTTGTACAGGTTGTTGTCTCCCCTACCTGGGGCAACTTTGAGGTGGGGGGCAGGTAGGGAACTAATATAATTATTTAATTTATTTTAGGGATCTTGGGGCGGTTTGGGCAGTTATATATTTAAGAGGAGGGCTGTTCATTTTGTTAGGGGCCAGGGTCAATTTGCTAGCTCCTGGCCCTGTCCAGTTTATACCTCAAAATAAATACCTCAAGGTGGTTGAGTTGGCAGGTTGAATTATGTTTTTTAACTAAGTCAAATTCGACCTCCCAACTAGACCACCTTGTGACTAATTAGAATTTAAGTGAATAGACCAAAGTGAGTTTGCATAATGCAAATGGTTAAATCTTTAAAGAATTCTCACTGATTTAACAATGCAGTCAACAGGGCCAACTCTCCTTTTTTTACAGGTGTCTTCCCCGCATTGATACATTTGAAAACAAAGCGTTATGCAGGTCCAATTAAACTCTTCTAGCAGTATAAACTCATGAATTATTAAATTGTGAGATGAAATCTTACCCAAGCTTACTTCTGTTCACCTGCAACTCACTTTTAGTGAATAGCTCCCTCAGTGTTAATACTTTCTAACAAAACAAGTTCTAAAGTGACAGTATGAATGGAAATGCTTCTCTGGTCCATCTAGGTACACTTTACACCATGCTGTCTTTTGTTTCTCTCTACAAACTTTCATCTCCCAGTTAATAGAAAATGAAGTTACATAAAGCAATTTATCTGTGATTATGAGCAGAACCAAATACAGCACAGCAGAGCAGTTTCAAGCTTTATTAGATTTAAACGAAACACAGAAACCTTTGAATGGACTTCAATTAGAAAACAAAATTAAAATAAAAATTAAAGACTTTCTCCTCTAGAGACTGAAAGGAAAAAGAAGGCTTGCCAAATAAGCACAGCAACCTGCTTCAAATGCTATACAACATTTAAATAATACAACTAAACATTTATTTCTGGTAATTACCTAATTTTCCAAATTATTTAACAAAGTACTAACATCAGTGCTACATTTTATTTACAGCTTACAAAATAATTGTATATGAATACTAATAGCTTAATAGTGCATTACAAACACTAAATTATAGTATACATAGCTTAATTAAGCAATTACATATAATAATAATTCTACATATAATATAATCTCAAATAGCAAAACGTTGTGCAGTAATAATTATTACGATTTGTTGATTTATAAAGCACTATTCTGGACAGCTCCTACATTCCTCAGATGGCCAAGGATAGACAAAGTAAGGACACAGGTGTCTGTGGCACGGTCTGTGACAATCCATACAACATAATTAAAATACTATTATAAAGTCCACATCTTTCACTCACTCGTCACCTGTTACCTCTACAAAGTTGTCCCTAAACTCACTGCTGTAGAATCCACAGCTCTCTCTCTCTCTCTCTCGTGTCTACCTCTTCACAAATTCCTTGATCACTAACCAGCAGTCAGAGGATAAAATGGGATTTATTTTAAATGTGCATACCATTGTAACCCCATACTAAAGTCATTGGACATTTTGTTTCTCTTTAACCCCTTGATAACCGGACATTTTTCACCCTGTCCTACCCTTTGTCTTAGAGGCTATTTTAACACTTCAGTATTTATATCTAATTATCAAATTAAAAATATTTAGTGTTTATAGGTTTATTGCAAGTTATAAGGCAATAACGGAAAGTAGCCTTTTAACTAACCTAGCTGTCCTACAGAGAGCCTTTTACCTCAACTAATCATCACCCTAACCATAAACCAACTTCTAACTTTAGCACTAAATGTATATTTGTATTTTCATTTTTCATTTTAGTGTAATGTTGCGGACTACCTCTAGAGGAAGTCTAACAACCCCAGCAGAGCAACGGAAGTTATCATGGATCACTTCCAAAAAGCTTGCCGACAACAGGGAAGTGTCATGCTTCCTTCCAACATGGGTCCCACGATCGCTCCGGTGAATGAGTTGGGCAGCAAATTTCAGTGCTGCTGGATGCCTCAACATCAGGGCATTATAGAAACACTGGCTGAGCAGTGATCACTTCCATCCTGCGTTTTAACACAGCACATATTATGTATGACCTGTATCACCAACTTCAGACAGACCCAAGAAGTACTGTGCTGCCAAGGGGTTAAAGGCAGGAATTCTGAAGTATTAAACTGCACAATGTTACAGATAAAAGGACAGAAATATTTTGCAGTTTTACAAAAAAAACTGTTTTTTTTTTTAAATGTTGAGTTCTCCCACTCTCTTGGAAGCCTGATGTTATTTTTGTATTATGTCATTGGCCAAACTATATACTGAGACTGTTCAGCTGTTATTTTTTCAGTTTGTGGTAACCGTGTCCCGCTTTTACCCAGAAGCACCCAGAAGTTTTTCTACAAGAGATGTCCCGCCGGTTGCCGTGCTAGACATGTTTCTACCCCAAAGGGCAATTCCTCCCCTTGTTATTTCAGGAAGGGCAAGGAATTCTTTTTTTGGCCCTATGTTGCACCCCTTAAGGCTGCTGGTGGTCTGTCCCACCAGGGGTTTATCCCTGTCACCTTTTACTTATTTCGTACTCATTTCCCTACTCATCTTCTTCTCCTTTCTCTTTTTCCTGCCCCCTCCCCCTTCCCCCTCTTTTTCACACTAACCTGCAGCTCCTATGCCCCCTTTTTTCTTTCTCTCTTCTTATTTTCTTTTTTTCTCCCCTTTTTCTCCTTTATCTTAATTTATTTTCCTATTTTCCTTTCTAGAATATTTCTTAGTTTCCATTCCCTAAAACCTTGCTCCTTTTTGCCTTCTTATTATGTGTCAACTCACGTGACTTTATATGTTCTGAATGCTTAATAAATTGTTGAAACACTAAAACGTAATTTACAAAAAAAAAAACTTTATTCAAAACGATAAGAACATATCCAGGAGATACGTGGTCTCACGCTTTTCACCCTTAGGCTTAATCATAGATATGATTGCAACTCTTCAGTGCTTCCATACATTTCCTTATCAAAACAGACTTCCCTGTGTGGCTGCAACATTTCACACATGGTCTATGGCTCTCCTCTAACCTCATCAACTCTTCCCATGCGTGCTTCCAAGACTTCACCCAAGATGCCCCTGTCTCTAGAACTCCCTTCCAGGGCACATACAACCTCTCATTGCCTCTCATTATTCAGAAAGTTCATCAAAAATCACCTCTTCAAAGAAGATTCAACTCACCTTCAATGTATATTAATTTGTATAGATTGGATCTGGGCAGGCGACAGTGGCCTGTAATGCACGGTTAGGACCAGAGTTACACGTGTACTAAAAAAAAATTATTCAGAATTAAACTGGTAATATACGTATTACAATAATTACATGTTTAAAAATATATGGGATCTATCCAATAAGGCTTGAATGTTTATCAAGTTTTAAAACATGACCGAATGACTGGAGAATAATAGCCACATGTTGTCTGTCTCTCATTTAACTCATTTTTTTTTTATTCCGGTGTACTACATAACTAGTATAAACCTGATGTTAAAGTCACAATTGCTAAGTAAACTAAAATCTTAGCCACATCTCTTTATTCCTTTTACTTTCTTCAGAGCACTACATTGCACACTACATCTCACACTACACAAACCTGTGATGCATATGCACACAATTAAGTCACAAGTTTAGCAACACATGGAGACCTAAAAATATGACAATGATGACAAATGGTGAAGAGGTTGATCCTCATCATAATTATGACATTTTGTTCTTAAAAGATTGGACGAGCTTAAATAAATCCACATCTTTGCTAATATGCTACTATACTTAAGTGTACTTTTGTGTTACACAAAATGACTTTCGTTTGCTTCTTATACTTAGAGCATAATTTAAAAAAAAATACATGTTGTTTTATTAGTTTGTCTTATTTACCTTGATGGTCTCATATCACAAATAGATACTGTTGGCAAATACTTTGGGTACTCTGACCCTTTACTTGATTTGCAAGCTGTTATCTTCACCATTCCCTAATGGCTAATACCAGACAAGAAAGAATCTCTTTATGGCTAGAACATAATAAAACTCCAGGTTTGAGGTAGGTTATATTTAAATGTAATGGTTAGTGAAGTATAGTGGGCCAAATCAGACTGCAGCAATTCATTCCTAATTATGGCAATGCAAGGTGACATTTAAAGGACAATTGTCATGTTAATTTACATGATAATGAAATACAATGTGTATTAAATAAATAACAAGCTTTGCTTGTAAACCAAAATGTCCATATATTCGCCCCCCCCCCCCCAGCAGCACTATTTTCATCAGTAGAAAGTTGCCATTTCCTTCACCTTCCCAATCAGACAGAATAGACATGTAACTTGCCAGCCTAAATCTGTCTGTGCCCCCTTACCGCATGTTCAGTTTAGCCAATTAATGCCATGCTATGTGCATGGCTTGGCAGCTAACACCTTTCTAAAAAAACAACAGCATTAAAATGGCTTTAATCTGAGTGAAGGGAAAAGTGAAAGGCGACTTATTCATCTTAAAGAAAGTGAACTGCAACATAGCAAACAACCTTACCAATCCTGGTACAGAATAGAGCCTTCCTGTCATAGAAAAAGACAAATGTAGGAAACCTATACTTAACCCTTTAAGGACAGGGTTTTTTTCCCACTATTTTCCCAATAATATTATTATACTCAACTAGTACAACACTAAAACTGACCCACTTATCCCAAATAACTAGCTAATAAGAATAAAAATATATTCCCAGAACCCCCCCCCCCAAGAAAATACACTGACCAGTACAATGTGCAGTTTAGAGCAATCAGAACCCCAGCATGGGCAGGCATGGGATTAACTGTACTTAAATTGATATATTAAATTAATATAATTTATGTATTTAGAAAACAACATGTAAAATTGCAACCAAAAAAATGGTATGAGAAAACACAAAATGAGGCCTATAAACTAGGAAGGAAACTGATCAACAAGATCACATGGCAGTGCTCATGGTGTGCACAACAATGTAACCTATCATAAGGTCCCAACTAGTGTGGCACTTATGGCGAGTTTACTCGTCATAAGGTCGTAAACAATAAAACCTTTTTAATTAATAAAGTATTTTTTATTTATTATGCAAATTATTATGACTCATCTCCTTTAAAGAGCATTTGGGAATAAGGAATTCCACATAAAGTTGGTTTTATTTAGCACTTTTTCTGAATTTAAGTCATCGAGACTGTAAAGGATAACAGATAATTTCAAGGTCAGTCAAGGTAAAAGGAAAAAAAATTGCAAAATCATTTGACTTTGAGTGGAGTGTTAGTTAAAAGTCAATATTATATGTAGCCAAGCAATAGTGAAACTCAAGTGTTATGGATACATTTCTTTGTTCAGCAATAAAGAAATATGCATTTAAACACTGAGTAACTTATGCTCAATCAAAAGCAATTATTTTACATATGAATATGAATTACACTAATTTCTTCATGAATTTTTCATGAGTGTTTCTCATATAATTAATAGAGCAACCATCCTGAACTAATACATTATTTCAACACTCAGCATATGCAATAGAGAGAAGGACTACATGTAATTTGGGTTTTAATTTATTATTGGTCTAAGACAGGGGTGTCTAACTTGCGGGCCATGGGCCAAATGCGGCCCACTGGACAAGGAGGTGTGTCCCGTCTAAGATCTGCAGCGGTGACCGCACCTCCAGCCGCATGTGATGAACCATCGGGGAACTAAGTTCCCAGTCAGAGTGCCGCATATGGTGCAATGGGCATACCTTCACTAACCTGCGCATGATGTCATACACAGGCGGAGGGAATACAGACACGCACCTGAGGTGCGTGGAGGAGTAGTTCCATTTGGACTGCGCAGCCTCATTAAAAAAAAACCTGTGTGTAAGTATACCTCTGTGTCTGTGCGTGTGTGTAAGTATTTGTGTGTATGTGTAAGTATATCTCTGTGTATGTGTGTGTGTGTGTGGATAAGTATATCTCTGTGTCTGTGCGTGTGTAAGTATATCTATGTGTCTTTGCTTGTGTGTAAGTACCTCTCCGTGTCTGTCTGTGTGTGTATCTCTCTGTGTCTGTCTGTTTGTGTGTGTAATTGTGATTATGTGAGTGTGACTCTGTATGTGTGTGTTATGTAAGTGTGAGTCTATGTAAGTGTCACCCTAAGTGTGTAAGTGTGACTCTGTGTGTTTGTGTACTGTAAGTGGGACTCTGTATGTGAAGTGTGTCACTTTGTTTATGTAAGTGTATGGCTTTGTATGTGTGAGTCTGTGTGAAAGTGTGACTTGGTGTGTGAATGTGTGAGTCTGTGTATTTATGCATGGGAGTGTGTGGCTGTGTGTGTAAGTGTAAACGTGCTTTTAAGTATGACTGTTTATTTGTGGCTTTGTATGTGTAAGTCTCTATCTGTGGCTGTGAATGTGTGTGTGTGTCTGTATGTAAGTGTGTGTGACTGTGTATTTAATGTGAGTTTTTTTCTGTGAGTTTTATTGCTGTGAAGTCTAGTGCAGAAATAAAACTCGCAGTAATGTGCAGTGTGTGAGTGTATCACAGACTCCAGAGCAATAAAACTCACAAAAATGTGCAGTGTGTGAGTGTATCACAAACTCCAGAGCAATAAAACTCACAGTAATGTGCAGCGATAGAATATTTTATTGTTGTGGAGTCTGTGATACATAAATTTTTGTGTGTGTAATTTTCTCGCAATGATAAATTAATGTGGCCCACGCACACATACATTTTTGGTGAAGTGGCCCTCTGCACAAAAAATGGTCTAAAAGGAGGTTAATAAAATATTGACCTTCAGATATTTTTGGGCTACATCTCCCATAATCCAACAGCCACGTGTTTCAAAGGTTTATGTTTGGTCACATTTTCATCTGAGATATTGCAGCCTTCCATAAATAAAGGAAATGTGAAATGCACATGGAGGGAAAAGGTTTGGAAGGGTGTTGTCAATTAGTTAATTAACCTTCTCTTTGAGTCTTTTTATTTTGAAGGAAAGCCATTTATCTGAAAGGAGCAGGCGAATACTGAGCCAGGTGAATTCAGGTGAATTCAGGTGAGCAGCTTCAAAAGTGACCAAGCTTCTCAAGTGTTGGAGTAAGTAGCAAATAAGGAGTTAAAAGGAAAGAAGAGGGTAAAGTATAAATCCTTGTTTATTCTATTTATATTGTGTGGTTTCAATTAGAGAGCATGTTGGATACTGCCACTAAGTGCATGTCTTGAGACATGTGTGCGGTCTTGGAGCAAGTTCCACAGGGTCCATACCACTGCTGCAGATGTGAGCTGGTTGTTGCTTTGGAGAATATAATACTAGATCTAAAGAGGGAACTGGCAACACTGAGGGACATAAACAACATGGAGCGGAGTTTACTGCTCAGAGAGGAAGCATTAACTGGGGCCAGTGTAGAGGAGGGTTATGATGGAGGAGAAGAGGTTTCTAGGGTAGAGAGCTGGTTAGCTGTGTAAGGGGAAGTATGGGTCGGAGAGCTAGGGAGGCTTATTTTGGGCTAGTTAACCCCAACATGTTTGCCAGCTTGTGTGAGGATGCTGGGGAGATAAGCTCAGAAGAGGCATTTCTGGGGTAGGCTGACTCTCCTAGCAGCCAAGTGAGTAGCCTCCCCAGCACAGTTGGGAGACAGGACACCATGAAGGCTAGACAGATACTGGTGGTAGGGGATTATATTATTAGGAAGGTAGATATGGTAATCTGTCATCAGGACCCGAATTACTAACTGTATGTTATCTCCCGGGTGCTTGGGATCAGCATGTTGCGGACCGGGTAGGCAGATTGTTTGGAGGGGCTTTGGTATATGTTGGGCAACCAGCATGCTGAGGCTGATGGCTTTGCAGCTGATGGGTTGTTAAATGTTTGGTTATGTGCTGGTAAATTGTTTTAGAAAAGCTGTGGTCAGGCCCTTGACCCTTAACAATTTGTGTGTTTGTATCCAATGGGATTGGTCAGTGTGGTTTTTGGTGGAAGTCGTGGGTCTAAGCAGTCAAAAGAATTGTAAGGAATTGCCAGGTTATTTATATGGCAATTTTTAACTTAAGGCCAAAGTAGTTGAGTTGGAAAAATTCCCCCATTCAGTTATATTGGTGGATTTTTACAACTCAGCTCTCTTGGCCTATAGTTTGAAATTCCTGTGAAAAGACACCTCCACCTGATTTTTAACCTGCACCTTCTACACACTAAGTGATACTCAAAGTTAGACTGATCTCTGGAATGTACATTTAATGTTTGGGGTTACTCCAGCTAATTTTCATTGGCCAATGAAGAAAAAAAAGCTTGCTGCAGAGGCACTGGCTGGGAAGATCCTCCCTCGCCAGCTCTCTGTCGGCAAGGAGGGAGCCTGGAGCCTGTGCACTGCCCAGGCGCACAGACATGTTTCAATACTTCCTGTCTCACACGCCCCGTCGTTCTCAAAGCGTCAGGTCACGTGATCAACGCTGGTCACATGAGCACAGGAGATGACTGGAGACAGTGCTGCATGTAGGTGAGTATTGGGGGGGGGGGTAATGGTATTTTTTGGGCAGACTAATAGTGGCATATTATTGGGCATACCAATAGTGGCATATTATCGGGCATAATTATTGTGACATATTAGTGGGCATACCAATAGTTGCATATTATTGGGCATATTAATTGTGGCATTTTAGTGGGAATACTAATTGTTGCATATTATTGGGCATACTAATTGTGGCATAATAATGAGCATACTGATTGTGGCATATTAATAGGCAAATTAGCTGTGGAATATTAAAGGGCAGAATAGTGGCAAATTAATGGGCATACTAACAGTGGCATATTTACGGGCAAATTGTATGTGGTATATTTATGGGGAAATTGTCTGTGGTATATTAATGGGCATATTGGTTGTAGCATATTAATGGGCAGACTAACAGTGGCATACTAATGAAGAAATTGGCTGTGTCATAATAATGGGCAAATAGTGGCATATTAATGGGCACATTGGCTGTGGCATATTAATGGGCAAATAGTGGCACATTAATGGGCATAATGGTTATGGCTTATTAATGGGCAAATAGTGGCATATTAATGGGCAACCTGGCTGTGGGAATGCATTGGCAAGACTGGTTGCAGAATGTCAAGTATGGGGGTGTATTAACAAGTCTGAGGTGCAGATTGACAAGTCTGAGAGGCAGAGTGGCAAGTTTGGGGATGCACTGTCAAGTTTGTAGTTCAGGTTGGCAAATTTGGGGGCAGATTGGCAAATAAAAGGAAATCAAAGAAGTCATAGGTTTTATTAAATATGGAAAAAACAGTTAACATGTGAATTAATGATTACTAGTAAAACTTTTTTCATGTAAGGCCATCTTATATTTATTGATGGCCTTACAATACCTGTAGCCCAGGGAACTACAAAGTCTTAATCCGACCATAACTGTACCTTTGGACCTTCACCTGTCTTTTGATGTCAAACTCTACTTTCCATAAATGTGTTCATGTAAAGCATGTAAATAGACATTTGGCTGTGTGTAGATTATATATTTCATTTATTTTCACAAAGAGGGTGTGCTGTTTCCATCCACTTTATGTTCAATTTTGTGCAGCCTTTCATCAGTGGAGATAACATTTAGAGATATTGTATCATATATACTACTTATGCATGAAGTGCAGTTTATTTCTTTAATAACTTTATTTAATAGTGAGGCATATATTTTGGCAATGGCCACATTCCTCGTTCATATGTAAGGGGCAGGGTAGTATTTATTTATTTTCATTTGTACCATAATAGTGATACGTTTTAGTAGCCGCTATGCACCCCATGCTATTTTTTATAAATAAAGTGTTGTTGTGCTATGTATCTAGCTACCTGTGTTAATGATAGACACGTGCTCATGTACTGATGCAACCAGTCAGAGACAGACATGAAATAAAAACTGCATTTCAGAAAACATATAATTGTAAATATATGTGCACCTGTCGTTTAAAAATGTCATGATATCACTTTATAGAGGATACAAATATGTGCATACATTGCACTAGCTAATTTTTGCTAAGGTATAATTGTTATGCTTTTCCATTATACCTCAGCAAGGAACAAACCTATTAAAATTGCTGCAAATACATCAGGGCTGGCCTAAGACATTGTGCTGCAGGGGTCCAAGTATAAAACGCTGTCCCCCAACCAGCCCAAACTATACCTACACCTATTATTTAATAGTATAATAATTTAAATAAAATTGTGTCACAATGCCTCCACAGAGCTGCCCCAGCATCAAGATGACTCCTCAGAGCTGACCCAGAGTCAGAATGCATCCACAGAGCTGGTGCCTCCACAGAGCTGCCCCGTATCAGAATACCTCCATAGAGCAGCCCTGGTTTCAAAAAGCCCCCACAGACCTGGCCCGGTATCAGTATGAAACTGCAGTGCTTCCACAGAATTGGAATGCCCAAACAGAGCTGCCTTGATATCAGTATGCTCCCACAGAGCTGTCTCATGGTCTTAGTGCCCCCACAGAGCTGCCCCATTTTCTTAGGACCATGACAGATCTTCCCAGATCTTACTGCCTCCACAAAGCTGGCCCATTGCTCTAGTATACCTTTATGTCCCCACCCTGTTACTCAAATTTTATATCTGGCTGTTGCTGCTATGGATCTGCTCATTACAGACTCTTCCTTTAGGAAGCGCTAAGGAGAAAAGGGTGGAGCTGAACAGATCCTCCTCCCCAATGGCCACAGCATGAGGTCAATATCTTCTGACAGAGGAGGATGAAGTATTAAAGAAAGAGCACTGACCCAGAACTCTGTCCTGACAGCGAGGGTGGCACACTGCCCCCTTCATGTGTTGCCTGGGGAAAATAGATCCACAGGAACCCCTGGAAGGGCCAGCCCTGAGATATGTTTGCTTATATCTGCCTATCCTAAAAATTTACTTTGGGATCCCACAAATGCTTGGTTTCTGCAGGAGATTGCAGTTCGCTTCAGGTAAGTATATACCTACCTGAATCTGAACGTTAGCCACACATTTCGTAAATGACAAGCTTATCTAAAAGGCCTTTAAAGAAATTAAAAAATTTCCCCCCACAAACTATTATTGTTTATTATATAACTAGATTCCACTGAACTATTTCCATGAGCTTAATTACATTTAATTGAAATGTAATTTTCTATGATCGTTATCTAAAATATTGTATAACTTCTTTATGATGGGGATTGAGATGCTTACCTTGTTGCTAAGGGAATATTAAACAGTTATTTTCCTTCTCTTTTTGAAGAATCAATCATTATACACAATCAACATTATGCGTAAAAAAACAAGTATTAACAACAGGGCTGACATTTCAAACTGTGTTAATTATGCAGAAAATAACTCTTAACGTGGATAGCATTGAGCGTGTGTTAAATCTGTTTTTTCTTTTGCATTGCTCTTTTCTTTCTCTTCTGCGAGATGTAATAGTGCCCTTGTAAAATCACAGAGGAGGGGGGTTAGCCATGAAACTGCAAAATATGTACTATAGATTGAACTCTGAGTGGTCATTGTGGTTTCTCTAACAGCTCTGTTCAGAAACATAATACTGACCTTAAATCACATATTACAAAATTAAAGAGGACTGAGAAACAAGTTGACCTTGCTACCTTTTGTTGCAGCCTTGGAGTGCAAACTTGTTTTAATTAGCAGTCAGCAAGCGGACTGTAACTTCACTGAAGGAGCATTGAAGAATCACTGCTTATTAACAACCCAGCGGTGAGCAAGCCAGCACAAATACTTATAACCAAATAGTGTGCATTTCAGAAGTGGAGAGGATTAGCTATTGGGCACACAGCACAGTGGAGGAAATTGCTTTATTCCCGGTACTGCTGAGTACCAGGAGGCAATCACTGTGCCTCGAGCCCATTAACAGCATTCAGAGTGTTGCTTCCCATAGAAGGGGTTATTGGCTAACCACTGGGTGACCAATTAAATGCTATGAATAAGTCCCAAACCAAACAGCATGGAACCTGTTTGTGGCACAGTGGTATCATTACTAAAGTGAAAAACTTGATGAGAAAGGAACATATTTAATTATAGAACTATACAAATGGCTAATTAGGACCATAAAGTGAAATCAATGACTTTCTAGTGAATTTCTGAATGTTACTTATAACTGCTCAGATTCTTCGGAGACCATGAATGTGATCTACTGTTGTAAAATATGTGCCATGCTAATGGATCTTCATTAAAAAATAAAGCTTGTTTGACCTGGTTGCTCAGGTAAGCATAGGTTCTAAAGACAATTCTTGATTCATTTCACTGCAAGAGTTCTTGTACTTCAAACCCCTGATCTCTCATGAGTTCTGCTTGCTTTCACAATAATTCTTAGGGGTCTGCATGGAAAAAAAAAACATTATCTGCAATAGCAAATGCCTATCACTTCCAAACTGTTTTCTTTCTCTGTGTCATTACTTTTGTTGTAACATGTACACAGCCACATTTATAGACCTGTACAATCTAAATTGTTTAATAGCATCTTGCAAATGAATCGTTCCATGGTACCTGCTGAAATCTATGGTATGGAACTGTTTCATTTGTACATCACAGAATTAGAAAACCACACTTGACTTTAATCTTGATGATTATCCCATACACATGTAATTTTAATGCTCAATATGTCACCAGGAATAGAAATGGCTTTCTTTATGTGTCTCCCTTTTTTACATAGAATTATACATAAGGGTCTACTCAATAAAGAAAGAGCTTCAAGAAATTCCAGTGAATTGAGATGGGAATTTCAAACTTTAGGCCAATGTAGACGAGTTGGAAAAATTCTCCAATGCAGCGGAATAAGATTGACAATCCTGTCTCAATTTCCTGAATTTTCCTGCAATTCTCTATTTATTGAGTTGACCCTTTAGAAAGTTACATTTTTAACCAAATGTATAATTTGGGTAGTCTCATTTTGATTTCAGTTCTGTTTTTTATCACAACAAACTTAACATTACAATAAAAAAAACAATTGTAAAAAAATGTATGTTATAAACAAATATTCATTATTTACATAAAGCACTGAGCTTAACGTCCTGGCTAATTCTGCAGGGAGTAACCCTACCAATAATACATAATATAAATGATATTCAATGGCATAATTTTGTAAATAAAAATGATGTGGGCAGTGAGTATCTCAAACAGTAGCCAGCAGGTACTTTACATCTGATGTACCCCTCCTGCAGCTTCTATATATTTCACCATTTAAAACTAGAAACATGTTTTGCAGTCAGTGCCATCTTTTTGCATGTCTCTAAATGAACTACATTGCTACTTTGTACCATTAACTCTTTACATACCTGCTACTAAATATGTAGAATGTGTCATGATGACATAGGGTTTTTGCCCTAAACCCTAAAAACCAATGATTGTTAAAGGGGTTAAAGCCTGTACTGTACATAGAAATCGCTTTATCTCTAGGAGCAGTCAGAGTTAATATATTCCACAAAATATATCAATTCTCCATATATTCTTTGAGCCCAGCAACAGAATATAACATTGATAGTCATAACATAGAACACAGCAATCATATCAAGTACTACTTAAAATAGTATATAACCTTATTAGTGTGAAAACAAAGAGCAAACATAGCAAAAAATAAGCAGCAGCAGCATGACTAGTTGAACAAAGCGTCAGATGATGTAGGTACTGGCATTTATTACAACAAATAACCAAGTGCATAAACAGTTGAATATTTGCTACCAAATAATGATTTCTCTCTTCATCTAACAATTCGTTTGAATAGGAGAATATTTCCAAGTTGACTATTTTAGCTTAAGTTTCAAATGTCTTTTTCAATTTCCAGCAATTCTTTATTTCATGGCTAAAGCCCTTGGGGCAGAATGGGAGAATTTTTCCAACTCGGCTACTCTGGCCTTCAGTTTGAAATTCCTTTCCCAATTTCCTGCAATTCTCTTTTCCATGAATAAAGCCCATAGAAAACATTATTAGCAGTTTTCACACTTTTTTTTACATTTCAAATTCTAAGTGATTAAAGGACACTTTTTTTTAACCCTTTATTTCCAAAAGGAAACAAAGGTAAAAAAAAAATATGTCCTCATCTGCAGATCAAACCCGACGTGTATCTTAATAGATATACGTGGGTTTACTATTTGCTGTGTCTTACAGTTGAGAAACAGCAAGTCTGGAGACAGGCGCACACAGCTAATCAGAGCAGGGGCTTTCCCCCGCTCATCTGATCGAGGTCTGAAAGTATTGGGGGTCTCATTTTTTAATTTCTGCCTATACTGGTATCTGTGTTTGGCCCTCTTGCTCCACACTAGTGCTGCTACATGTACAAAATAGAAAGGCACAGGAAGTTGTATGTGTAAAATAAACACAAAAACAGACCAATAGTATAAGTCATAATAATGTGAATAAAAAGTCAAATATAATAATGTTCACTAACAAACATTAGGGAATAGTTGGGAGCTGCAATGTCAGAAATTAAGACCTTATGTCAGGGGGGTCCATAGCTAATAGTTTAATCTGCAATTAAATATAGGGTAGTATAGTACAATAAATCCTCATGGCTAGATGGAGTCACAGAAGCTTCTAGCAGGTCAATAAGGGTCAAAAAGGTAAAGTCCAAATAGGAGTACAGGAAAAGGACGGTCCTGGTAATAATGCCGTGTATTATCTCTCTGCATGTTTTGCCAGGATATTTCAAGTCCCAGCTTCCTCAGGAGATAATACAGACTCTCTTACACCACACTGATGCTATCAACTGGTCCTCATTTCATCCAATTGTGGGCAACTCTGACTTTTAAACAGTAGCTTCTTCCTGGAGTAAAAGCCTTTCCAATGTAATGTTATTACTCTTGTACTTGGCACCCTGTATCCCTGCTCAATAAGCTGCTTTCTCTTGTATATTTGATCCTGCCTTTTCCACCTTAGAGAACCTGTATTTGCTGAGACTTTTTCTTGCACGACCTGGGACCCATAACTTGGCGGTTTAAACACCCAGGGGAAAAATTCCAGTGTTTTTTCTACTATCTGTTTCCTGCTTCAGCATATTTACCACCCTGTCCAAAACCTACCACAATGTGCTGTCTGAGTGTCCAGCCGGTGAGCACCAACTGCCAATTCCAGACGGCAGAGACTGGGGCTATAGCCCCGAGTCCCCCCTTCATAGCCCCGAATGGAGACTCTGGGGCTAAAGTATTCTTTAACCCCAGACTCCAGGGCTATAATTGTTTAAAAAAAAAATAATCCCCCGCTGAGCTTTCCTCCATCTGGGGCATAGTCACACGGGGGTGAGGGACAATTGGGAGGAGAGGCTGCTATAGGGAGCTCTCTCCCTAGCCTCTCCTCCTCTAGGTGCTGCCCACAGGCAAGTGCCTGTGGTGACCACACCTCCTGGCCATACAGACCACAGCACAACGGGAGCAAGCTCCGCCCCATCGCGCTGTGAGAGCTGCTCGCCGGATGTCAGGTGACATCCGGCAGAAGATCTTGGATAACTGTAAGGTAGGGAAAAAATAAATAAATATAAGAAATGTGTGACTGTGTGTGGGTGTCTAGGTGTGTGTGTCAGGGTGTCTCAATATGTGTAAGTGTCTGGGTGTCTCAATGTGTGTAAGTGTGTGTCTGGGTGTCTCAATGTGTGTGGGTGTATCAATGTGTGTGAGTGTGTGTGGCTGTCTCAATATGTGTGAGTGTGTGTGGGTGTCTCAATGTGTGTCTGGGTGTCTCAATGTGTGTGTCTGGGTGTCTCAATGTGTGTGAGTGGGTGTCTCAATGTGTATGTCTGCGTGTCTCAATGTGTGTGTCATGATGTCTAGGTGTGTGTGTCTAGGTGTGTGTAAGGGTGTATGTGTGTGTCTCAGGGTGTGTAAGAAAGAGAGAGATGGTGTGTGTGAGAGAGAGAGAGAGAGAGAGAGAGAGAGAGAGAGAGAGAGAGTGTGTGTGTATCTGAGAGAGAGAGAGAGAGAGAGAGAGAGAGAGACGGTGTGTGTGTGAGAGAGAGAGACAGTGTGTGTGTGTGTGAGAGAGAGACAGTGTGTGTGTGTGAGAGAGAGAGAGAGACGGTGTGTGTGAGAAAGAGAGAGAGGCGGTGTGTGTGAGAAAGAGAGAGAGGCGGTGTGTGAGGAAGAGAGAGAAGATATGTGTGAGAAAGCGAGAGAGAAACAGTATGTGTGAGAAAGAGAGAGAGAGATGGTATGTGTGAGAAAGAGAGAGAGAGAGACGACGTGTGTGAGAAATAGAGAGAGAGAGAGACACCGTGTGTGAGAGACAGAGAGACGCGTGTGTGAGAGACAGAGAGACGGTGTGTGTGTGAGAGAGAGAGACGGCATGTGTGAGAGAGAGAGAGAGATGGCGTGTGTGAGAGAGAGACAGAGAGAGACGGCGTCTGTGAGAAAGAGAGAGAGACGATGTGTGTGAGAAATTGAGACAGAGAGAGACAGCATGTGTGAGAAAGAGAGACAGAGAGACAGATGGCGTGTGTGAAAAAGAGAGACAGAGAGAGAGAGACAGCGTGTGTGAGAAAGAGAGACAGAGAGAGAGAGACAGCGTGTGTGAGAAAGAGAGACAGAGAGACGTGTGTGTGATAAAGAGAGACAGAGAGAGAGATGGCGTGTGTGAGAAAGAGAGACATAGAGAGAGATGGCGTGTGTGAGAAAGAGAGACATAGAGAGAGATGGCGTGTGTGAGAAAGAGAGACAGAGAGAGATGTCCTGTGTGAGAAAGAGAGACAGAGAGAGAGACGGCGTGTGTGAGAAAGAGACGTAATGTGTGTGACCGAGCTCATCTGGGCTCTAGCCCCAGATCATCTGAAGACCTAGCAACGCCCCTGCCAGACGATGAGCAGCACCTGCCTCAGCTGTTGACGGCACTGTCTCAGCCTCTGCTACTGCCCCATCCCATCTCAGCCTCAGTTACCAAATGGTCTCAGCCTCAGCTAATGCTCAAGTCTCAGCCTCAACTACTGCCTGGTCTCAATCTCAGCTACTTTTCAGTCTCAGCCTCAACTACCACTTGGTATCAGTCTCAGCTACCACCCCAGTCTCACTTTCAGCTACTGCCCAGTGCTGTCTGTGTGTACATGTGGATTCTGAGGCCCAACATTCCTCCGAAACTATAGAGAATAACATGTTTGTTTTATTTATTTAGAAAATATTTAACCATGAATAATATTCTTATGAATGGGGACTCTATTTTGGTTTATAGAAAGCCAATAGCATTACATGTATTCCATAAACCAAAAGTCTATAAACCGAAAGACATTCGGTTTATAGACTTTCGGATTATGGAATACATGTAATGCTATTGCTATTCTATAAACCGAAATAGAGTCCCCATTCATACGAATAGTTCAATTGGCCTATTCGTATGAATGGGGAAACTCTTACCCACATTTTACTTTTTTACTCATTTTGCAGCCCTCTAGCCCTTTCCAGGACTTTTTTAGAGGCATTTTAGTGGCCAAAAGTTCATGTCCCCATTGACTTCAATGGGGTCTGGGTTCGGGGTCAAGTTTGAGCACGGACCCGGACATTTTTTCGAAGTTCGTCCGAACCTGCTGAACCCGAACATCCAGGTGTCCGCTCAACTCTAGTCAGTATCATTAAGCGTGAATTCGGACTTCATTTTTGCAAAGTATTTCAATAAGTCCCCATTGTATAAGTCCTGAAATGTATACCTCTACGTTGCCATCTATTATAATTAAAAACCAGTATATGCAGATGCAGGATAGAAATCGGGGTTACCATATACTGATATGCGAGAACCACTTCTTTGAGCCAAAGCCTTTGTCCCATATTTTTAATGAAGTTAAACTTGAAGGCTATTGATCCCTGTATTTCGGTCTTTGCGATGGAGGGGACCATAATAAGACCGGTAAAGTATCCGGATCTATTGCATGGTTTTCCATGTCCAACCAGGTTTTAGTATCTGGGGGAGAGTGCATAACTATTGACTGGGCCATGGAGGATGCCATGTAATAAAACTGCAGGTTTGGTGCTCCCATGCCCCCTTTAGAAATGGGTAGTTGAATGATATTCTGTGCTATTCTGGATTTTTTATATCCCCTAATAATTGATTATTGATATCTTTGAGGGTTAAAAGCGATATATCAGACTTACTGTTTTTATGGATTGAGCATGCATTTTGTAATTGTATTAAAAGATCTGTCTTGAGCTTTAGGTGTTGTCTTTTTTTTGGGCAGATAGTTTGATTAGGTGTCTTCTCAGGACTGCTTTGTGGCCTAGCCATAGTGTATTAATAGTAATATCAGGGGTGTTGTTCTCTGTTAAATAATATTTAATGCTCTTACTTATAGATTGTTTAATATCAGTCATTAAAAAGAGATTTGTTTAGTCTCCATGGATTAGACACATTCATCTGACCAATCTATTGTATCAATATTACAAGAGTCTATCACTGGAATTAGGGATTTATCAACTATAAAATAATCTATAGTGGAGTAAGAATCATGGGGGGTAGAGTAAAAAGTGTACTCCTTATCATCTGGATGTATTACTAGCCATATGTCAAACCATGAATATTGATGACGGAGATAATTTAGTTTCTTCCCTTTTTTGTTAATTTGAGTTGCTCTTTTTGAGTGTATATTAACAGTTGAATCCATCGAAGCATCTAATGCTAGATTCAAATCACCTCCAATTACAATTGGGCCCGTTTTCCTGGACTGTATAAGAGAGAAAATGTTATCTAAAAATTTGATGAGTAAATGTTCGCTAAAGTAAATGGCTTATTATTAATAATACAATTCAGGATTAAAAAATTCCCTTGCGCATCTACCTTTTTATTAATGAGGGAGAATGCTGTATTTTTACTGATAAGAATAGATACTCCTGCCGTTTTAGAATTTGCACAGGCGTGATACATAATAGGGTATTGTTGGGAGTAAAGCAGTGTTTTTTTACTTGCTATAAAGTGGGTCTCTTGGAATAAACATACATCTGCTTTGGATTTAGCTGCTAGTTCTAAGGCTAATGTGCGTTTATGAGGGGAGTTTAACCCTTTGACATTTAGTGAGATAAATTTAAGTCCCATGAAGTGTAATTAGCAGAGTAATATGTAGCAGGGTTTGTCTGTTTAACCTTGTATTGTGTAGATACATAGCTGGCTTCACAGTCATATTCATTAAAAACCATACGTGCTCGGCGAACTGGTAAGTGTCTATTGGTGACATGTGTTCGATATTGGTGTACGCACGATGAAAAAAACAAAAGTAAGAATAACAGTTAACATGTATAGTAAGAGTTAAGAATAATACAACAAATCTCGAGTAGGAAACCAGAGTTGGCTTTTTGTGCCAAAAGGTATCGGGCCTCTGCATACTAGATGCAGGGGACCGAGTCGAGGCTAGGGGGAAGATCTAGCCTGCTCACTAGTGTAGTGAGAATGTACCGGGGGGTGGCAGTGAGGAACCCCGTCTGGGGAGGTTTAATCAACCTGTCTGATGTTTCCGTATCATCCAGGAGTAATTTACATATAGAATGTACAATTCGGAGTCAATTAGAATACTACAAATCTCTGGGTTTACTAGTGATGAGATATCTAATAGTAAGGGCTTTATCAAAGGTAATTATTCTAATGAGGGGTTTTGCCCAAACTTATATTATGGTAAGGGTAAGATAAAAATCCGGCTGTTAGATAATTATAACAGTTTGGAAACCATCTAACAATAAGGAGGCTATGCAATATTGGGAGTCTAATTCCCATAACAGGTAAGTAGCTTAATGCGATTTAACATTACCCCTTGTCGATTTCAGTTCTTGATAAATCAAAGTACTTTCTTAAGTGTCCGTTTCTTGAGTGTTGAAATGCTGAGGTACTGTCTAAATTAAAGAGAAAGATCAATCCCTTATGTCTTCTTCTTCTTTAGGATTCGATTCCAGTCTATGTTGATCTCGGGCGGTGAACCTTTGGTTTGGAGCTCCGGATCTAAAAGGGAAATCCATGACTTGATTAGGTCAGGTGCTTGATCCGGTGTGTATAGGATTTTCTTTACACCATCTGTGTGGACCATTAATTTCACCGGGAATCCCCTGGTGTATTAGATTCCATTCTTTCTCAAAATTGTTGTGTGTTCTGCAAAAGCGTTATGCTTCATCAAGGTATGAGCGGATAGATCAGAATAGATTTGCAAATCTGTATATGGATCTGGTAAATCTTGAGCTGTTCTAGCAGCTTGTAGAATTTTTCTTTATATTTATAAAAATGAATACGTACTACCACATCTCGTGGGACGTTGTCAGGTATATTATCTTGGTTTTGGTATACAGTATGCCCTGTCAATGGAGGCTTCCGTGCGGTGCAAAGGAATCGCCATAGTTTCAAATAGATCCATCAGATATCTTTCCAGTTCTCTTTGAGAAATTGCCTTGGGAATGCCTCTTATTCTCAGATTATTCTGCGTTGAACGATCTTCGGCATCGGCAATTTTAGTCTTTAAGGCTTCCAGTTCTTGTTCTAGTACATTGTGGCCATCCACTAACTCATTGTGCGAGTCAGTTAACTCCGCCATCTTAGACTCAAGATTTTCTCTTCTAGTGCCGATTTATTGTAAATCTTTTTTTAGATCGTCAGTAAGAACTGAGATTTCTTGAATTAGTTCTTTTTTCATGTCTTTCAGAAGAAATTTTATTCTGATACTTCTATATTGGATGCATAGTCGTTTGTGCGGGAAGTTTTCTTCACCATGCTGTCATCCGTCGGATCAGCCTGGGTTTTATGCTTTTGTTTTTGGTTGAAAAACCCCGAAGCTTAACATGTATAGCTTGGAGGAAAGACGTAACAGGGGGGATATGATAGAAACATTTAAATACATAAAGGGAATCAACACAGTAAAGGAAGAGAGTATATTTAAAAGAAGAAAAACTACCACAACAGGACATAGTCTTAAATTAGAGGGGCAACAATTTAAAAGTAATATCAGGAAGTATTACTTTACTGAGAGGGTAGTGGATGTATGGAATAGCCTTCCAGCAGAAGTGGTAGAGGTAAACACAGTCAAGGATTTTAAGCATGCGTGGGATAGACACAAGGCTATCCTAACTATAAGACCGGGAATGGGGGACTAATAAAAGTACTCAAAAAAAATTGGGCCGACTAGATGGACCGAATGGTTCTTTTCTGCCGACACATTCTATGTTTCTATGTCATCTTCTAATACATGCACTTTGTTGTCTATTCCTGTTATATATATATATATATATATTCCTGTTCCTTATGCTACTTGTGCTTGCAAATGATTTGGAATCTAAATCTGGTCGCTCTGCTGATTCCTCATCCCCCCACTAAAAAGGCCTCTCCATTGTGTACTGCAACATACACAACTTACTCCATAAACTGGATGTTCTACAAGCTTGGTGTTCCTGTTACTAACCCAAAATCATTGTATTCACAGAATCATGGTTAACACCAAATATACCCGACTCAGCCATACAATACATGGTTATTCATGCTTTAGAAATGAGAAAGAAAGGAGATGAGTAGGCATTCGTATTTATGTTGACAAGTCCAGAATGTTCACACCTTTACAGGACTATATTTCCCCTGCCACCTTTGATTTCCTTCTTGATACTTTTGAAATCCCTTTCACGTAAACCAATCATTGTTGCTACAATCTGCCTCCCACCTAGCTCTCCAGTACTTTTCTTTTTTGACATAACCCAACTCATTAGTAAAATCATAACTCAAAACCAAAAAAGTGAACTGCTGGAGATTTCAATATTTATTGGCTGAATTCCAAAAATAATAAATCATGTAGTCTGTTTAAGATCCTGTAGTTAACACAATTAATATCCTAACCCAAACTGCATTAATATGAAGAGCCCTAGCCATACTTTGCTGGATTGGTTTATTTCTTCTTTTTCTCATAGAATCCAGTAGGCTGTTGAAGCTCAGTGCACCAGCAATTGCTAAACCTGTCACAACCCTAATCAATGAATCCTTGGTGACTGAAACAATAGCTCTGGAAGACTACAAAAGGAGCACCTATTCATAAAAATGGTGACAATGTTTTGGTATCTATCTACCGTCCAATATCAGTGTATTGTCAAAAATCTTGTAAAAATGTGTTCACATGTAATTATGTTGTCAGGGTTGGGACCTGGGAGCGTAGCGCAGGGGTGTTGGCACTAGGTGGTGCGCACACTAGAGAAGTCCGGAGTGGCAGCAGTACCAAGGGGTAAGGCAGAACAGTGTTCGAGGTAGGTAATGGGTAATCCGGGGTCAGGAGTGGAGAGGTAAACGTAGTCGAATGGAGAATCCGAAGTCAGGAGTGGAGAGGTAAACGTAGTTGATAAACAGTCCAAGGATTCGGTAGCCCGGAGATCAATAAACACAGGGAAACAAGGTACAAAGGTTAGGGTAGGAATCACTGTAGAGGGGGTATCCACACTACAAGCTTGGAAAACGAGCAAGCACTGAATGAACAGTGCTTGCTGTTTAAATAGGGTGCCAGGACCTTTGCTCCGCCCACCATCCTGCAGGTCACCGCCCCCCTCTGGCTTTAGCCAGATAGTGAAGGCAGGAGTAGGACCTGCCCCCTCTCCACACCTCCCGTGCATCCTCCAATGGGAGCACACCACCGGGCCGTAGGCCACGCCCCCCTGCCATCAGATTGACACCTGTGCTTGTGTTACACGAGGCAGGTTGTACTACAGGCCGGGGATGCGGCCTACACCGCGATCGCGCGACCCCCGGCGGGGTGCACGGTACCTGGAGTCTGCTGGACCAGGTAGGGGATCCCTGCAGGAGGCATGGGATGGAACTGGGGTCTGACATATGTGTGTATTAACATTTAATCAGACGTTCATCCAAATCACTCAACTACAACTGACCTCTTAAAAATTTGCAATGACATCCAAACTGGCCTGGAACAAGAAGATATCACTGGAGCTTTTTTCTTGCATTAATCCTATTGCAAAAACTTAGGTAATAGTGATCATCTACTAACTTGGCTTCAATCATACATATTGGATCAATCATAATATGTGTTCATTTCTGACAGCACCTCCCTCTCGTGTGGTGTACCTTAAGGCTCCATGCTCAGCCCCCTGCTATTCATATTATTCATAATTGATCTGCCTATTCACTGCAAAAACTGGACACATGCAGATGATATCATAATCTACATTAGCAAACCAAATCTAACACAGCTTGAGGCTGTGATCCAAAACCAGTTCACAGAGGTAGAAAAATGGATCACACATAACAAACTTTTCCTAAACACTGACAAAACTTTCACAATACATCTAAGTGACATAAATTACAAAATACTCATCTTTGCATCAGGACAAAATCAAATAGCACACCACAGTTCGTTCTTTTATATAACTAGATGTGTGGCTAGACCCCAATCTATCTTTTGACCTCCACATGGAAAACTTTCATCAAAACTTTATCCAAAACAAAATCTGCCTAAGCCACAAAGTAAAGAAATAGATTGTAAAACAAATGCCAATGCCAGCCATTGAATATGGGTTGTAGTGTATGTACCTGTGCTGCAAACCCGCTTTAATAAACTTACTATAAAAGAACTAATCTGACTACTGCTGGAATCCAGATACACACTTTACCTTTGTACCATTGTGTTTAGGAGCTTTTCTGGGAAGCTCCCACACTACCTGATTAGAATGATCTCCATAGCTGTTCCCACCTCTGATAACCTCTAATTCAGTACCAGTACTTAATTTACTTTATTTCATTACAAAAAGAAAGTGGCTCAATACTCATTTTCCTACAGATCACCATAATTAAGGAATAACCTTATGCACACCATCAAATCTTTCCCCAATGCAAAATGCCTTAAGAGATCTAGGTCAATATACCTCAATTCAGAATGTAGTCGTGGTTGATTATATTTCTTGTTTGTGTTAAATTTGTTTATTTAATAATTTAATAATTATTTTGTATTTGTAATATTATTTTGTAACCTGTGGTAACAATGGAATGTTCATGGACCATGGACATACTTCAAAATAAGAAATCTCAATGTATACTTCCTGGTAAAATACTTTATAAATAAACATTAATATATAATTTCAGTTTCCTGTTTCTCTAAATAGTGAAAAAAGTAATGGCGAGAGAGGGCATCCTTGCCTCGTTCCATTAGATATGTAAAATCTTTCAAACTTATGTCCAAATGTATGCTCTTTGGCATTTGGATTGGGATATATTGATAAAATTGCTTTGATGTAGTTTCCACATATTCCAAATTTTCCAAGAGTCTTGAATAACAAATTACAATTTAACCCCTTCGTAACGCATGGTGCTTGCGTCCAAAACGACGCAAGCACCAAAACGTCACGATTTGTGCCTGGCCACCGATCACAAGGTGATCGGTAGCCAGGAACACTCTGGCAGAGACCCGATCAGTCTTAATATACCCTGTGGGTTTATCATATAGTTTTAAGTTCTTTTTTAGATATCTTGTTATAGATTACAGAAAGGCCATCTGGTCCAGGATATCTTTCGTATGTAGTATTGGTATAAAATGTGGCACATATTTTTGATATTTCTATAGGATTTCGTATGATAGAGCCATCTTTTTTTTTTGATTGAAGAAACTGAAGAGTTTTTAGTTATTTAAAAAACAAATGTAAAACAGCATCTACTTCTTTATTTAAAATATATGAGAGTTATTTTCTTTTTTTTGTTCTTTAAGTGCATTTTCTTAAAAAATATTCATATGCAGTAAACCTAAAGTTTTAATTTGTTTTGTTAGCTCTTAATTTTTGTTTCTTTATCCAGTTTTCATCCATGTATGTCTAATAACATTTTTATGTGTGGCACACATGAAAACATTTTTATATTGTTTTATTTATGACTTGTAAATAGTAATACAAATTATCTTTAAGTAATTGTTCTTGCATAGCAAGACCACTTAATATTATCTCACATATATATTCTTATTATAGCCAAATTTACCACCCTAACTCCTCACAAAGTTTTTACACTACATAGACAGTAATATACCGAATGTGCGGATTGTTCCCGATTGGTGTGCTATTACTGTGTGGAACGTTTCGCCGAATGGTTCACGAAATATCTTCGTTTTTGTGGCGAAATTGGTCCATTAGGAATGAATGGAGGAATGTTCAAAGCTAGAGTGGGAGCTGACAAAAGCTAGAGTGTGAGCTGAAAAATTAGGACATGATTTCTAAACCACTCGCTCATTTTCAAGCCCACCTACACAAATCTTATATCAAAACATTCAGCTATCCCTGCTGCCACTAAACATGTCCACGGCTAAGCCATAGTCCTGATAGTTTTCACAATTTGACCATTTGTTTGAAACTCACGCCGTCCATTGACATTCATTGAAACTCCACTCTAGCCACCTCAAATTTGAAGGGCAATATGTAAACTGCGACTGTGCCTTCATTTATAATATTTCAGAGACAGACTATGTCTGGGTCTTGCGATTCTCAAAATATAAAGTTCTTCACTGTAGGATTTATAGTTTTTAAAATATGACCATTTGAAGATGGCAACCGCACTCCAACCTTTCCACAGTTACTCCAGCCACTCCGACCACAGAACAGTTACTCAAGCCCCTCCACCCAGTTACTCTGCCTACTCCAGTTGTAGACTACTGGTGGAGGCAAGAACACTTCACACAATTTCCCCAGAAATTGTAATTTTCTAGTTTCATTTATATTAGTAGTATATCTAGTTAAGGAGGTATTTAATTTCCAAGAAATGTAGTTTTTATGGTAAAATAAACCGTTTAGGACTATTTTGGTTGGTTATTGCAGGTTATTGCAAGAATTTTACTACATATGAGTAAGGGAATTTGTTATTGACGGATTATAATCACATCTATTTGAGAATATGTTTTATGCATGTTGGCAAAAAAATATATGTTTTTTGTAGAGGATTTTGTGAACTCCAGTTGTCTACCGGATTGTGAATTTAATGTATAGTTTTGCTTGAAGTGTTGGAAAAAAAATATGTTTTTTGTAGTGGATTTTGTGAACTCTAGTTGTCTACCGGATTGTGGATTTAATGTATAGTTTTGCTTGAAGTGTTGTGTTTAATGGCTGATTTTCCATTGGATTTAACCTGAGAGTTGTCTAAAGTATGGATGAAGTCTCCTGCTATTATTATTCTGTGTCACCTCGATATGGTGATTTTTTTTGTTAATAATATTAAAGAATTCTTGTGTAGACTTATTTGGTGCATAAATGTTACAAAACAAAAGGGTCTACACTATAGTGCAGTGATGACCAACGTTTTTGGGCCCGAGTGGCCAATTTTTGTCCGGAACCGATTTGTAGACCTCAAAGCGCGAACACAGCATACACACACATACACACATATAACCACACACACATACACACACACACACACACACACACACACACATATAACCACACACACATATACTCACACACAAACTTATACTCACACACACTTATACTCACACACACTTATAATCACACACTTATACTCACACACTTATACTCACACACACTTATAAACACACACACTTATACACAGACACACACACCCTTACGTATACATACACACACACCCTTACGTATACATACACACACACTTATACACACACACACATACACACTTATACTCACAAACACTTATACTCACACACACTTATATTCACACATACTTATACCCCTACACACACACACTTACACTCATATACACACACACAATTATCCTTATACTCATACACAATTTTACTTAAACTCACACACACACACACACACACACACTTATACTCAAACTCACACACACACACACACTTATACTCACACACACACACACACACACACATACACACACGCATAAATACACACACACATACACACACGTATAAATACACACACTCACTCATACACACACACATAAACAGCCAGGTTCTGCTCTCACCGCTTGTCTGCTCCATCCGAGAGGAGCAGGCATCAGTTGATAAAAGATGGGTGCCACCGGTCTTCTGCTTCTTCCCCTCAATAATTGGGTGTATGCACGCTATGTGGAAAATAATTCAAGTTAGAAAGAAAACAGTTAATTGCTTTCCAACTTGAACACTTCTACAGATAGCACTCTGCACCAGAAACGGGAGAAGAAGGAGATGGCCAGCGACACCTGTTTTTTTCCTACTGATGCCTGCAGCTGCTCCTCTCGGACGGAGCAGACACGCATTGAGAGGTGAACCTGGCTATGTGCCACATTGACATGTGCTGCTATAGGGTCTACACGGTATAGCGTAAGGCCTCACCCAGTTTGCAGACTCATCCAAGCTGTTCCAGTGATTTCAGTATACTTTTGTTTTGCCCGCTTGTTTATTTCCTATGCTCGCTCCTGCTTTTGCTTTACTCTCTGGTCTTGCTTATTACCTATGCTCGTTCCTATCTTTGTTTTGCACACCTGTACCTTGTCCATTCCTCTCTCGCTTGGCCATAGAGTGGCGCTCCCACAAATAGGTCACCCTTCACTTGCTTGGCCACCAACTGGTACTCCCCCAGAGTGGCATCTTCCCAATATGGCTATAGTCCGGATCCTGCCCTGTTCCAGAGTAGCCCCTACCTGTGAGCACTCTGTTATATATGACCAGGGAATCTGTACGTGTGATAACTTCTGTTTCCTTAAATAAGTTATCCAGCAAAGCAGTAGTGCTGGTCGCCTCCGGAGGTTGCTCATGTAATTGTAGGCTATGTTTGCTCTTATGCCCTGTATCCTGATTCCCTGTGTTTCTCAGCCCTGTCTCAGAACTCTGTTAAACTCTCATGTTCCTGTTACTTTAGTTTCTGCTCTGATCCATTTATGGTTTTCTTGCTCTCTGTTATTCTATTGCTCCTTTCCATGTTTTCTTAGTTTCCTCTTGCTTAGTTCCTCTATAACTGCAACCACACACGTTTTCTCTGTTTGCTTTCTTCAGCTCTGCAGGTATTTTCTATGTTTGTGTGCCTGTGTATTGTTATTAGTTTGCTATTCAATTTTAGCATAGGGACTTGCCTAATTGTGAGGTACCTTGACGTGGTTGGCAAGCTTCATGTTATGGCCATAATTAACTAAATCTTCACTCTTAATCTAAGAGTGTTAGGTCAGTTCCTGCATGTTTGTTTGTATATATATACAAGTTTCCCTTATGAAGCATCTGAGGATCTCGGCTCCTCACTCCATCCCTTGTGTTCCTTTAGCCCTTACCCTGTCCTCTGTATGTTGTTCTGTGTTATATATGTATCTCTGTATGTCTCCTTAGTTATGTACTTTTTTTTATTATGCTTTGCCCTTCCTTGTATGCTTTAGTTCTCCCTTTGCATCTTGCTCTGTCCTGCAGCCCTGCACTCTGTATTTCTGCTCTGCTCTGCCTCAGTTCTTTTGCACTTGTTTTGCTCTGCTTGGCTCATCTGTTTGCTTTATCCTGATACATCCTGCTACTTGTTCTAGTTATACTCCATGCTTGCTGTAGGATGTTTGCAGGATCACTTCAGTTATCCCCTAGGCATTACTGGATTCCACAGGGCCTGGAAACATGGCTGCATGAACTTGGGGGTCTCAAACCGCTGATGGATTGCAGTTACCCAGCACCAGGCCCTGTGTCTCCATTTCCAGCACATTGAACTCCTGCATCGGACACTCAGGTTCCCTAATCCTCCTGGACCCATCCCTGACATAAAGCATCTAGTCAGGGGCCTGACATATAGATTGATCTGATACAAATTGGATCCAGATCGGGCAGCATGATAGCCAAATTGAACAAATCCTACTCAAGCAAATTTGGCTACCCCCCAAATACAATTCGGATTAGGGTACGATAACTACATTGTTTTCTTTTTTATTCCTGATCTAGAGAATTTAAATTAAAATTTTAAAAATGTAATTCAAATGTTTAAATAAACTTCCCTCTTGTAGTCTGATGGCCCCATGAGTAAATAAATAACAGCCCCCAATAAAAATTAGGGGGAGCTAGGAATAGCAGCCCTTGTCCCCTCAAAGAAATGGGGCTGGGAAAGGGCAAAATTTACCCCAGGCCCAATAACATAAATGGGGTTCAGGGCAAGTATCCCTGAGTACTACCCCCAGCCAATGGTGAAGCTCAGACTGAAGGCCTCTGATTGTCTGACACAACCAGATGAGAGAGGTGCTGCTAATCAAATGCCCTTGATTAAATTAAAATCAGCAAGTGTGATCACCTCTAGAAAAGCCAAAGTTTTATCAGTTTGCTGGTCTGGATTATTTAGATGTGGGTTAACAGAATGCCTGGGAGGAAAGACATCAGCAATTATCTTAGAGAGGCAATTGTTGCTGCCAATCAAACTGAGAAAATGATAAGGTTATTTCCAAACAATATAAAGGCCATGATTCTACAGTGAGAAAGATTACTCAAAAGTGGAAAACATTCAAGACAGTTGCCAATTCTCCCAGTAGTGGATGTCCCAGCAAATTCATCCCAAGGTCAGACACGTAATGCTCAGAGAAGTTGCATAAAATTCAGGAGTTACATCTTAGAAACTACAGATTCAGTTGGCATTCTATATGTTAACGTTTTTTTGTTTTGTTTGTTTTTTATAATCTTTATTACATTTTCCATTTATCATTACACATATACATACAAAATATATGCAATACATACAAAAAGTGGTGTTATACAAAGATTAAAAGAATCACAAAAACATAAAAAGAAATATAGAAAAAGTAGTACCATGGGGCATACAAGGGGATAGTGCACACTACATTCCACCCATTCATATGTGTGCAATGCACCACCCAGGAGGAGAGGAAGAAAGGAAGAAGAAAAAGGGAAAAGAAACAGAAAAAGGAGAGAAAAAAAAAAAAAAGAACGGAATTAATTCCATCTGCACAGATCGACTTCTTACCCGTCCCTCTCGTTGGATACCCCCACTTGGTTATGTCAACTCCCAACTAGAGCTTTTGTTCTCACCCACAGGTCCCATATCTGTCGATACTTAATTCTTGAGTCTTCTGATGTGTAAAATGCCCCTTCGGCCTGAAGGTGAAACTCAATTTGGTTCTCGACCTCCAGCCAAGTTGGCATTTCTTTTTTCTTCCACCGGCGTGCCAGCAGGAGTTTAATCACCATCATTGTTATAATAGACAGGATTTGTTTTGGAGATTTACTCTTACCCAGATTGAAGTGGAAAAGAAACGTTTGGGGGGATAGCAGGATATCTCTTTGTTGGATGAGATTTATTAATTTGGCAGTCTTGTCCCTAATCAGTGCCAACTGTCCACAGGTCCACCAGATGTGGAGTAGGGAGCCCTTCTCTCTGCCACACCTCCAGCACAGGTTTGAGGCATCAGGAGAGAATTTAGCAACCCGGGTAGGGACAAGATGCCATCTATAGAGTGTCTATATGTTAAAGTTAATGACAGTACAATCATAAAAAGACTGAACAAGTATGGAATGGTTGGAAGGGTTGCCAGCAAAAAACCTCTTCTGTTTAAAAAGAAACATAGCAGCCTGGCTTCGATTTGCAAAGTTGCGTCTGAACAAGCCACAATATTTCTGGAACAATGCCCTTTGGACAGACAAGAACAAAGAAAATATAAAAAAAAAAAAATCAGCATATCAGAACAAACACATACCAACTGTCAAGCATGTTGGTGGAGGGGTGATGATGTGGACTTATTTTGCAGCCACAGGACCTAGGAACCTTGCAGTCATTAAGTCAACCATGAAATCCTCTGTACACCAAAGTATTCTAGAATCAAATGTGAGGCCATCTGTCCAAGAGCTAAAGCGTGGCCAAAATTGGTTCATGCAATCGGACATTGATCCCAAGCATGCCAGTAAATCTACAATCGAATGGCTAAAAAAAAAAAGAATCTAGGTATTGCAATCGGCCAGTCAAAATTCTTAATTCCCATTGAAATGCTATAGCAGGAACTTAAGATAGCTGTGTACAAATGCAAGCAAACCTCAATGAACTGATGCAACATTGTAAGAAGAGTCAGCCAAAATCACTCCACAATTATGTGAGAGACTGATAAAATCATAAAGGTGTCTCTACAAGCTATTGAATCATAAGGTGTACTTAGTTTTTTACACATTAAATTAATCATGACACAGTGTAATATGGCATGTGTTGTTGTTCATATGGAATGGGGATAAACTGACTGTCTCCTTTCAAACTGTATTGTCTCTTTTTAACCCCCCCACCCTCCCCCCATTATTTGTATGTTTGATTTACACCATTTTAAAAAAAAAGTGCAGATAATAATGGAGCTGTATAAATAAACTTGTAATAATTCACAGACAAAAAAATGAAAATGTATCGACTGATAACTGCAGTAGTTCATTAAATACAAATGCGAGTCTGAGTATTTCCTTCAACCATCTTTCATTTATAGTGACATGCATCCTTATGCGTCTTATGTATTCACCATTTTTCTTACATTTTAAAAGAATGCTATCAATTATAAATGCATTAAATACTCTCATGTATTTCAAAAATCCTTAGTCAAGTACATAGCAAGTATTTTGTCTCACGCACCATCAGAGGAGAGTGTCAAAGTGGTAATGTCATCCTCATTATGCTCTTCAGAAAGCAACATTAAATAGCTTATGTAGATTGTATTATAAATTAGGTATTTCTTAAGCTACATGAAGTACTCCTATTACCTCCTGATATCTGGTCCAAGCAGAAATGTAGCAATCTTGTTAAGTTATTGATGACAGGCATGACATTATTAAATGTTGAATGTGTGCTGCAAGCTTTTGCCAATAACAAAAATAAGCTAAATATAAATCCTTGCCTCTAGATGTATTTATCTGCCTGGCCTCTGCTGATGTAGCAGCACTATTCATTTTAGAAATCAGCTGCTTAGAATGGAAGGGATGGGAAAAAAATGCTGCCAATCAATGCTCCAGTTATTGTTTTTATAAGCTTCTTCTATTATGTTGAATGGGTTTTATAAATATGCGCTTTAGCATCACTTTAGTTTAGCATTTAACTACAGATGGAATTGTAAAATATATTAGTTTTCATGGGACCTCAGGGATGGTGCAACACAAACATTTTTGGGGGGCTTTATTCATGAAAGAGATAATTGTAGGGAATTGAGGAAGGAATTTCAAACTTAAGACCAAAGTAGCTGAAAACATTCTCCTTTTCAGCTACTTTAGCCTTACATTTGAAATTCCTTCCTCAATTCCCTGCACTGCTTTCTTTCATGAATAAAGCCCTTAGTGCAGGAGATAGACAGACAGACAGATAGATAGACAGACAGGCAGACAGACAGACAGACAGACAGACAGATAGATAGATAGATAGATAGATAGATAGATAGATAGATAGATAGATAGATAGATAGATAGACAGACAGATAGATAGATAGCTAAATAGACAGACAGACAGACAGATAGATAGCTAAATAGACAGAGAGAGAGAGAGAGAGAGAGAGAGAGAGATTAGTCGATCTAGTATTTAGGGGGAGTCTACCACCATTGTTTAACCCCTTAAGGACAGAGCCTTTGAAACATTTTTGTCCTTTCTGGACAATGGCTATTTTAACATTTCTGTGCTGTTTGTGTTTAGCAGTAATTTTCTTCTTTGTCATTTGCTGTACCCACACATATTATATATTGTTTTTATCGGGACAAAAAGGGCTTTCTATGGATGCCATATTTTTGATCATATCTTATCATATTATTAAAAAAAAATAATAAAATATGGTAAAAAAAAAAAAAATACACAAATTTCTTTGTTTTTATTTGAAACAACTTCTCCTCATCGACAAAAGCGAACGAAAAAACATGCTAAATAGATTCTACTATTTCTCCTGAGTACAGGGATACCACCCATGCATAGGTTTGTTGGGTTGTTTGGGGGCTAAAATGCCAAATTTGTGAGGTGCAGTTTTTTGTTTTCCAACTTGAAATTTTTACATGCAGACAGCCTGCACCCATGTCCCATTTGGGACATATTTGAAACCAGCCAGTGTATTTTACCCCATCAACCCATATATTTTTTAAAAGTAGACACCCTAGGCTATCTCAAATGGTGGTATTTTAACACTTTCCATGCACTAATTCTACCACCAGCCTTTGTCAAAGTTTGTGGTAGTAATTTTTTTGTGTTTTTTTTTTCACAAACCTTGTACTTCAGACATAAATTTACAGATTTTGGTATGTGTCACTGCCAAATAACACCCCAATAAGTGTTCAGCAACATCTCTTGAGTACAGGGATACCCCCCATGCATAGGTTTGTTGGATTGTTTGGGGGGTAAAAGGCCAAATTGGGAGGTGAAGTTTTTGGTTTTCCAATTTGAAATTTTGACATGCAGACAGCCTGCACCCATGTCCCATTTGGGACATATTTGAAACCAGCCAGTGTTTTTTACCCCATCAACCCATATATTTTTTAAAAGTAGACACCCTAGGCTATCTCAAATGGTGGTATTTTTACACTTTCCATGCACTAATTCTACCACCAGCCTTTGTCAAAGTTTGTGGTAGTAATTTTTTTGTGTTTTTTTTTCACAAACCTTGTACTTCAGACATGAATTCACAGATTTTGGTATGTGTCACTGCCAAATAACACCCCAATAAGTTTTCAGCAACATCTCTTGAGTACAGGGATACCACCCATGCATAGGTTTGTTGGGTTGTTTGGGGGGTAAAAGGCCAAATTTGGTAGGTGCCGTTTTTGGTTTTCCAAATTGAAATTTTGACATGCAGACCGCCTGCACCCATGTCCCATTTGGGACATATTTGAAAACAGCCAGTGTATTTTGCCCCATCAACCCATATATTTTTTAAAAGTAGACACCCTACGCTATTTCAAATGGTGGTATTTTAACACTTTCCATGCACTAATTCTACCACCAGCCTTTGTCAAAGTTTGTGGTAGTAATTTTTGTGTGTTTTGTTTTCATAAATATTGTATTTTAGACATAAATTCACAGATTTTGGTATGTGTCACTGCCAAACAATAACCCAATATGTGTTCAACAACATCTCCTGAGTACAGGGATACCACCCATGCATAGGTTTGTTGGGTTGTTTGGGGGCTAAAAGGGCCACATTGTGAAGGTGCGCATTTTCAACTTGGAATATTGACGTGTAGCCAGCCTGAGCCCATCTTCCATTTGGGACTTTTTTTTAAAGTAGGACAGTGTATTTTACCCCAAAAAGTATATATTTTGTAAAAGTAGACACCCTAGGCTATTTTAAATGGTGTTATTTTAACACTTTCCATGCACCAATTCTACCACCAGCCTTTGTCAAAGTTTGTGGTAGTCATTTTATTGTGTATTTTTTCCCACATACATTGTACTTTAGACACAAATTCACATATTTCGGTATGTGTCACTGACAAACAATACCACAATATATGTTCAGCAACATCTCCCGAGCACAGGGATACCACCCATGCATAGCTTTGTCAGCTTTGTTGGGTGTTGAAAGGCTACATTTGAGAGGTGCGCTTTTTGATTTTCAAACTTGGAATTTGAACATGTAGAGCAAGGAAGGGGTTAATAGCTCTTATAAGAGCCTTTGTAGTACTGTACAAAAAAATTAACCCCTAAAAATGCACAGACAAGAAAAAATGTTCTGCTGTGCAGTGATCAGTGGCAGGGAAGGGGTTAATACACTACACTATACAAAGGGTATGGCTTTTATAAAAGCCCTTGGGACTCACAATTTTTTAACATTTTATTTAATTTATTACAATTAAAAAATTATGTTATACAGATCTGTCTCTTTCCCTCACTAAAACTCAAGTGAGGAGAGGGAGGCAGATCCATATGGGTCAGAACAATATTTACGAACCAGACGAATGGTGATGCTCATCTGAGAAATCACCAAACCACCTTTGCCACTGATCGGCTGTTACTGATCGCTATACACGCGTTCAGACAGCTTCAAAAGGAATACACGTAATCCCCTAGTGGGTATAACTAACCCCTAGCGAGTCTGACAAAAAAAATGCTGATAGCAAAAAAAAATCCTTCTGCGACTGGATTGCTCCATATGCGCTGCTTAGGCAGTGACCATATGCACTGCTTAGGCAGTGACCATATGTGCTGCTTAGGAAGTGATATATATGGCAAGGAAGGGGTTAATAGCTCTTAAAAGAGCCTTTGATATACTGTAATAAATCAAAGTAAAAAAAAATAACCCCTAAAAAAATGCACAGACAGCAAAAAATGTGCTGCTGTATAAGATCACTGCGTACACAGCGATCAATTGCAGGGAAGGGTTTAAATACTGGAAACGGCTTTTATAAAAGCCTTTGGGTCTCAATTCAATTAAATATATTATAATTAAAAACTTACATTATACAGCTCTGTCTCCCTCCCTCACTAAAACTCAAGTGAGAGGGAGGCAGATCTACACGGGTCAGATCAAATATTTACAAATATTGATCTAACCAGACGAATGGTGATGCTCATCTAAGCAAACACCAACCCGCCTTTGTCACTTATCAGCTGTTACTGATCGCTATACATGCGGTCAGACAGCTAAAAAAAAAATTTTTACGTTAAACGTAGTCCCCTAGCGGGTATAATTAACACGTGACGGGTGTAATAAAAAAGTTTAAAAAAAATTAAAAATGCTTCTGCAGCAAGATTGCTGCATTTGCGTCAGATCGCTGCTTAGGCAGTGATCTACAGCAAGAAAGGGGTTAATCTCTCTTAAAAGAGCTTTTTTTTATACTGTAATGAATTACAGTAAAAAAAAAATGAACCCCTAAAAAATGCAGACAGCAAAAAATGTGCTGCTGTGTATGATCACTGCGTACACAGCGATCAATGGCAGGGAAGGGGTTAAATGGCTTTTATAAAAGCCCTTGGTGTTTAAAATTGTATTAAATATTTTTTTTATTATTTTATTTTATTTTTTACTTTATCTGATCTGTCTCTCTCCCTTACTATAACTAGTAAGGTGAGGGAGGCAGATCAATACTTGTCAAAGGCAATATTTACTAATATTGCCTTTGACAGTATGATAAGTGCTCATCAGAGCACTTACCATACATGCCTGCACACAGATCACATAGATCTGTTGTGCCGGCATTGATTGGCTCCCCCTAGAGCATCGGAAGTGAAATACTTTCACTTCCGATGCTCTTGCCATTAGAAGGGAAGCGATGCCTGTACAGGCAGCGTTCCCTTCTACTGAGCCGATGGGGTCGCTCAGGAGAGCGACCACCATCGGCTCTGGGGAGCATCAAGGTGTTACTAAGTGCCTCGCTAGCGAGGCACTTTAGAAACACCGCAGATGCTTAGAAAGCGAACGATCGTTCGCTTTCTAAGCACATGTGTGCAGTGGGCGCAGCCATTTTTAAATGGCTGCTACGATCACTCCGTGGAGTGATCGTAGCGCGCCCCTGCACATTTGGGGGGTGTTGCACAATGCCTCTACCTAGAGGCATTGTAGCAACACCGTTAGAGTAAAGAAAGCGACCGCTGGTCGCTTTCTTTACTCAGTTTAGTGCATGACGTGCCAGGCACGTCAGCTGTCGGCAAGTCCTCGATTTGCCGTGACGTGCCTGGCACGTCATCTGTCGTTAAGGGGTTAAAAATAAAGGGTCTACCCAATAAAGAGAGAATTGCAAGGAATTGAGATGTGAATTTCAAACTTTAGGCCAAAGTAGTGGAGTTGGAAATATTCTCCAATGCAGCTGAATGGGAAAATGTTTCCAACTCAGCTACTGAGTGTGGCTTTTAGTTTGAAATTCTCATCTCAATTCCCTGTAATACTTCTTTATTCTTTTCTATTCTTTTCACAAAAGAGGCAATTGGCAAGGGAATGTCAAACTTAAGGTCAAAATAGCTGAGTTGGAAACAATCTCCAATTCAGTCTGGCTTTAGAAGAGAAAAACATTGGCAAATTGGGGAATTTTTCAAACACAACAGCTAAGTTGACTTGCAAATTTCTTTACAACCTCAAAAATTGCAATTTACGAAGAGACATACTTTACTATTACTATTTTAAACGTCAGACCTTTTGCAGCTATTTATGACCAATTGTTATATAGGGACATGTATTTGTTTTCTAAACATTCTGTTGAAGGTGACACATGTTTAGTCACAGCTTTCTTGTATTCGTATGCATAGTTTAAAAATGGTGGAACGCTCCTGCACCCACCACAAAAACTAATCTGAAGAATGCTATTTGTGACCCCTGTGTAGTATGGGTAATGTGTCAGTGATCTGACAAGACAGATCACCAAATAACAATGCACAGTTTATCATTAGCATTGTAGATTTTTCACAATGAAAAGTCGAAGTATAAAAAAGCTAGTATTTTCATTGAAATTATCTTGTAACAGTGTTCAAATAAGAGAAAACGACCCAAAATGATGTGTTACAGTAGATAAAAAACCAAGTCTTATCACTGTATGATCATTTGAAATCAGCCTGCCTAAATAACCGAATATTCTTCATTCTCAAATGAATACCGCTGTATTTTTTATTTGATGTGATCATTCCAATGCACTGTTGATATCTGCAGATAGATGAATAGAGCTTTAAATCCAAATGTAAAAGTATCTTACTTGTATTTGAAGTTTTCCATGATTGACAAGGCTTCCTTAGAACAAAACTGGCGGTGAAACTATCTTTGATATGTGCAGTGCTTTTATATATCTCACAAGCACCCGATGATATGAAGGAAGCTCATGGAAACTATTTTTAACTGTTATTAAGAAAAAAAATGTTCTTATTATCTTGTCTTACAGGAGAGCATTTTCTCTGGTTAATTGTATATATCCACAGTGCTAATTTTATTTGACGACTCGATAGTTAACAAAAATAGAACTTTGTAAATGTCAAGAAGTCAATATATTAAGAAAACAGATTGATTCATACACCTTATACAAAAATGTTAAACATAATAGGACTAAATAAAATGCATAGCTTGGTTATTCTCTGTAGTGATTACACCTGCTTTAACTTCATTTATTTTTTTATTCTGTCTTTCCATTGTTAGTCCACCATTATATTTTTTAGGAGACACTGGGGTCTATGCAGGTTCATAAACAAGTTACAAAAAACTGGTGAGTTTCCCCTACAAGAAGGATACAGTTGGCTCTGTATAATGCATTGTTGTGAAATTTGAGATTTTAAAGATGTAACCTTGCATTATCTATGTCCAGATAAATTGTTCAAGCAGGAGAAACTCCATAGGTTTGTGCTTGCACAATGCACAGTTAAGTCAATGAGGTCTATTCACTAATAGGTGAGTTGCAGGTGAGTTTAGGTGAGATGAACAATTCTTATCACCAATTTAGCTATTCATTGTGCAGGGACAAACCTGGTGAGCTTGAAAACTTACCATGTTTGTCACTGCACAATGTGTAGATAAACTGGTGAGATGAAATGTTCACATCATCTCACCCTTTTAAATACAACTTTGAGAGGCATTTCAAAGTTAAATCCAAAATAACTGTTATTTATTTTTATAGCTGAACTTTGGCCTCAACAGTTGGTCTGTGTATGTGTGCACTGAACTCATGTCATCTGTATGTCCAGTGAAGGAATAAAAAAAAAAGCAGCAGGTAAAGTATAGGTCTATATAATCAAACCCTTCATCACAACATTCTTACATATAGGTAAAAATGTCCATGTGAAAAAAAATCTGTCAAAACCTTGAAAAATGTATATGTCTTCCATCGCAACATGTATCACATACGCCAATTAGTAACCTTAATAAAAGTTAAGGAATACCCATGTATAGAGATGTTTATGCCACAGCATCACCTGTGAATAACATGGAATACAGATATATATATATATAAAATATGTTTCCTAATGTGGCTGATGATCAGAGGGGTTCGTAGATCAGGACATGTTTGATAACCATGCACCTCAATGTAAGTGTCATGTACACATTTCCTATAGCTACCTATTTAGTTTTCAAAATATATCCTTCATTCACAGAATTTACCGTGTCAATGATATCTGCCTCTGCCACACATTTCTTCTCCTGTAGATGCTGTTAATAAAGATACACTAGTTGCCTAGGAGTTGTGTTCTTTTCACTTGTTGATGTCTTCTCTCTTCTCTTGTTTATGTACACTAAATAAAAATGATAATACTGTAATTGCCCCCTAGTTTCACCATTCCCCTTTCCATACCTTCCATAGATATTACTAAAGCAACAACTATACCCTATACTTATGGACCTCTGCATTGACATAACAGCTCTTGATAAAGAGTAATACTAATGATATCATACCAACTCTATGGTGGGATCCCATAACTTGATCAACCGCTTTTAGGATATGTCTACACTCCATCATGCAAGGTGTAGTAGTGAAGTATTTCATTTCCAAAGTGTAGATGCCAACATGCATAAGCAATGCAACATTATACACTGTTTAAATTAAAAGGTACCACTACATGTGTACGTTTGAGAGGTGTGGATTTATATTAAAAACAAGACACACGGAGATATAAGTTTAAATAATAATATATTTATTTATTTTAGAAATTTCTCTGTTTTTATTATGTACCTTTTTAAGTACTTTTTGTTTCAGAATGTCATCCAATTTAATATTGTATAATTTTTTTGTTAGTTTTCTTAATTTGGTATATTTTTTGGCATTTTCCTTTTTTACTATGCTTTATATATGTATTTTTTGTTAAAAAAAAAAGAAGCACAGGGTAGTGAGGGACAATGAGAGAGAGGAATTACTTTTTCCATGACGGAGTGCAACTTAGTGATAGACACGATAAGCAACTATGGTTTTATGGATACTAAAAGATGCTACAGAATATACAGAATATACTCATCAACATCTGATGAGGAGTAGAGTGATGTGCTAGGCAACCATCTAGTCATTCACTTGTGTAGATAGACGAATGAGCTGTCCCTATCACACAGTTGTAGCATTGGCATAATTTGTGATGAGCAGATGTGTGTCTGTGTAACCTTAGTTACTTTGGCTTTCTTTAACCCCTTAGTGACATTACTTTTTTGGCTTGTCCGATGCTTGGTGACATGGGCTGTTTTAACATTTCTGAGGTGTTTGTGTTTTGCTGTAATTTATTTCTGTCTCATTTAGTGTACCCACACAAACTATATATCGTTTTTATCATCATAAGAAGGGCTTTCTTTTGATACCATTATTTTGATAATAGCATATAATTTGATGTAAAAAAAATAATAAAATATGGCAAAAAAATGAAAAAGATTTATTTTTTATGACTTTTATTTGAAAAATCGTATACTCACGTACAAGAGACAACAAAAAAACACTGCTAAATAGTTTCTAATATATGTCCTGAGTTCAGAAATAGCCCATGTTTTATGTTTTTGTGCTTTTTTATTCATGTTACAGGGCCAGAACTATAAGTAGTGCAAAGCTATTTTAAAATCCTTTTTTTCAAAATTAGCGATAGGGACATTGTAACACTGATATCTGTACTAAATCCATGAATGACCCCCAACATGTACATATTTTTGAAAACTAGACCACTCAGAGCATTTAACTTGGGGTATTTTGACACATTTCATGTAGCCATTTTACCACCAATCTTTGTCAAAGTTTTCAGCAAATTTATTTTTTCACATTTTTCACATAGATTGCAATTTAGGTAAACATTACCTTAAACTGTGAAGGGGTATTTCCAAATAACACCTCAATATGTGTTCAGCAACATCTCCTGAGTACAGGGATACCACCCATGCATAGGTTTGTTGGTTTGTTTTGGGGCTAAAAGGCCACATTTAGGGGGTGCGCATTTTGGTTTTCAAACTTGGAATTCTGACATGCAGAAAACTTGCGCACATGTCCCATTTGGGACATTTTTGAAGCCAAAAAGTGTATTCTACCCCACAAAGCCATATATTTTTGAAAACTAGACCCCCTGGGGTATTTCAAATGGTAGTATTTTAACACTTTCCATGCACTAATTCTACCACCAGCCTAAGTCAATGTTATGGATAGTAAATTTTTTTCACATACATTGTACTTCGGGCATGATTTCACAGATCCCTATTATGTGTCAGTGCCAAACAACACCTCAATATGTGTTCAGCAACATCTCCTGAGTACAGGGAAACCACCCATGTGTAGGTTAGTTAGATTATTTGGGGGTTAAAAGGACACATTTGAGAGGTGCGCTTTTTATTTTTTCAACTTGGAATTCTGACATGCAGAAAACCTGCACCCATGTTCCATTTGGGACATTTGTGAAGCCAGAATGTGTATTTTACCCCACAAACCCATAAATTTTAGCAAACTAGACACCCTAGGGTATTTCAAATGGTAGTATTCTAACACTTTCCATGCACTAATTCTACCACCAGCCTTTGCCAAATTTTAGGTTAGTAATTTTTTAATGTTTTGTTTCCACATACATTGTACTTCGAGCATTAATTCACAGATCAGGTTATGTGTCAGTGCAAAACAACACCTCAATATGTGTTCAGCCTAAAAAAAATGGGATTTGGTCCGAATCTACTGCTGTGGATCCAAGCAATGTATAAAGCCCCTACTGCAAGGATAAGAATAAATGGACTACTCTCAAGCCGGTTTACCCTGTCGAATGGGACGAGACAGGGTTGTCCACTGTCGCCCCTTCTTTTTGTCCTAGTATTGGAACCCCTCTTGAATGCTATTAGAGGAAATACAAAAATTAAGGGATTAGAAATGGGAACTAAACAACAGAAAATAGCAGCATTTGCAGATGATTTATTGATATTTGTTACAAAACCAGAGACTACTTTAAGCTGGATTTGCAAAGAACTAAGAGACTATGGAAAAGTCTCAGATTTTAAAATAAATCAATCAAAATCGGAGGTGTTGAATATCAACATACAGATAGGGACCGAGGAGATATTAAGGTCAAAATATCCCTTTAGATGGTGTAATGGTACACTGAAATATCTCGGAGTACAATTGACACCAGATGCGATAGATCTATATGATACAAATTTTAAGCCACTTCTTAAAACCCTACTGGGAGATACAAGGAAATGGGCGCTCCCTCACATAACCTGGCTAGGTAGAATAGGGGTCATAAAGATGAACATCATGCCTAGGATCCTGTATCTGATGCAAATGCTCCCAATCCATATACCACCAGTATTTTTTCTTAAAATTCGACAGATCTTCACAAAATATATTTGGGCCAATAAACCTAATAGAATAGCTTATAAATATATGATAAAAGATAGAAGATGGGGGGGATTAGGCGTACCAGATCCATATAGCTACTATTTGGCCATACACCTGGTGAGAATAAAGCAATGGAACAGTAGAAACCCTAGGGAATGGGTAGCTATGGAGGGAGAGTTCTTTGACTCTCCTATCCAGATGGTACCATGGGTAGCCGACCCAATAAAGAAACTTGGGAAACAGACACATCCCACAATTTCCCCTACAATTGAAGGATGGATGAAATGTCGTAGAAGGGGAATAATTACTACCTACCCAAAGTTTATTGATGCCAATATGTGGTAACCACGAATTCCCCCCTGGCTTAATCTCAAAAACATTTGAAAAATTTGTGAGCGAAAGACAAAATCACTTAACACTGGGAGATATAGTGGAGAAAGGCATATGCCGAAAAATACAACAATTAATACAGAAAGATACGTTTAGCAACATAGAAATATTTACATATCTACAATTAAAACACTATATAGAGTCAATAGGGAAAGGTAAAACTATACCCCAGAAGGAAACAGAATTTGAAGCCTGGTGTAAAAAAGATGTAAATGACAGGAGATATCTATCTCGTGCATATAAGATGGTAAATGTGGGAGAAATGTTGCCCTCCCACTTTACCCTGGCCTGGGAAAAAGACCTAAATAGGCAACTTTCAGAAAAGGATTGGTTAAAGTGCTTTTACATGACACAAAAATGCTCAATATCTAGTAAGCACCAGGAACTGGCATACAAATTGATAATCAGGTGGTATAGAGTACCAGAAAGTATAAATAAATTTTTCCCATCGGTTAGTAAGCTTTGTTGGAGGTGTAATTTAGAGACAGGAGATCTTTTTCATATATGGTGGCGATGTAGAAAGGTAAAGAAATACTGGGAAAAAATAAAACAAGTGATTCACCAAGTAGATATATTGAAAATAAAAGTTACACCAGAGCTAATCCTTTTAAATCACACCGATCTGTCAGTTAAGAAATATAGGAACTCGTTAACTATAAGACTTATAAATGCAGCTAAAAGTGTGATTCCACGATACTGGAAGCAACATAGGACACCACCAAAGAAAGCTTGGTTAAAGGAAATAGAAAAGATAAAGAAAATAGAAGAAGTGACTCATGTAGATATGTCAGTCTGGCTCCCATGGAACCAGTATTGCGAAGTAACGCAGATAGCCCTTGAGGCCAACCATAGCTCAAGTTGCTCCCAAGAAAAACAATAAAGATAAAGACAAAAAAACATAATAGGTAAAGGGTGAGACGAGAAGAGGGGGAGTGAGAGTGGAGGTGAAAAGGGAGGAGTAAAAATGAAAATAAAGAATAAGACGCGAGGCGATTTTTAGTCAAAATTAATAGGAGTGAATGGATGAATGTGTGTGAATGGTGTAAACTCCCCTGCTATTTCGGGGGAGATGTAACATGGAAGTAGATAGGATAGTGCAAATGCTAAAGTTAAAAAAAAGGGGAGTATAGCTAGAGTTAGGATATGGATATATATCTATAGGTAACCCTCTCTATCCCTACTTGGTTATTACAACTCAATGAATAAATATGGATGGAGGAAGGGGAATTTAATAACTTGTTAATATTGATATGTATATCTGTTGCTTTTTTTTATTTTTTCTCTCCCTCCTTTCTTCTTCTTCCTTTTAACTATAGGGGAAGGAGAGAGGATTAACTAGCATTTATTTATATATAATGTACTTGATGTATATATATGTGTATTTAACGTTTTTTATGATGTAATTTGTACTTCCTCAATAAAATATATTTAAAAAAAAAAAAAAAAAAAAATATGTGTTCAGCAACATCTCCTGAGTACAGGGATACCACCCATGCATAGGTTTGTTGATTTGTTTTGGGGCTAAAAGGCCACATTTGAGAGGTGCTCTTTTTGGTTTTTCAACTTGGAATTCTGACATGCAGAAAACCTGCGCCCATGTTCCATTTGGGACATTTTTGAAGCCAGAATGTGTATTTTACCCCACAAAACCATACATTTTTGCAAACTAGACACCCTAGGGTATTTCAAATGGTAGTATTCTGACACTTTCCATGCACTAATTCTACCACCAGTTTTGTTTCCACATACATTGTACTTCGAGCATGAATTCACAGATCCTGTTATGTGTCAGTGCAAAACAACACCTCAATATATTTTGGAAAACTAGACATCCTAGGGTATTTAAAATTGTGGTATTTTAACACTTTCCAAGTACTAATTCTACCACCAACCTATGTCAAAGGGTTGGGATGTCATTTTTTCCCGACACACATTGTAGTTCAGGCAGGAATTTTCAGATTCTGATATTTGCCACTGCCAACCAACACCTCAATATGTGTTCAGCAACATCTCCTGAGTACAGGGATACCCCCCATGCGTAGGTTTGTTGGTTTGTATTGGGTCTAAAATTCCACATTTAGGGGGTGCGCAATTCCAACCTGGAATTTTGACATGTAGTCAGCCTGCGCCCATGTTCCATTTGGAACATTTTTGAAGGCGCCCAATGAATTTTACCCCATCAAACCATATATTTTTGGAAAATAGTCATCCTAAGGTATTTCAAATGGTGGTATTTTAATACTGTGTATGTACTAATTCGACCACCAGCCTTTGTAAAAGTTTGTGGGGGTACTTTTTTGGGAGTTTTTTTTCCACATGCATTGTACTTCAGGCATGAATTCACAGATTCTGGTATATGTCACTGCCAAACAACAACCAAATATGTGTTCAGCAACATCTCCCGAGTACAGGGATAGCACCCATGCATAGGTTTGTTGGTTTGTTTTTTGGCTAGAAGGCAACATTTGTGAAATGCGCATCTCAAAATTCCAACTTGGAATTCTAACTATCTTTGAAGCCAGCCAATGTAATTTACCCCCACCAAACCATATATTTTTTAACTGTAGACACCCATCACTCCTTGTGGCAAGGGCTCAGCAGCCACCGATACATCACTAGATGATGTATCAGAAAGATGACCAGGGTCAAAATCGAACCCTGGGTCCGCGGCCTCAGAATCAGTGCATAAGCAGTGATCTCGATCAAAGAAGGGGTTAATAGCTCTTATAAGAGCCTACCTAGTACTGTAATACATTACAGTACAAAGAAATGAATCCATAAAACAGTGCAGACAGCAAAACATACTGTTGCTGTGCAAGATTACTGCTTATACAGTGATGAATGGCAGGGAAGGGGTTAGTACACAGTGAAAGACTTTCATAAAACCTGACAATTTTATAAAATGTTATTTTATATCACTAATACTGATCTGTCCCTTTCCGTCACAAAAATGTAAGTGAGGAGAGGGAGGCAGATCAATATTTGTGAATATTGATCCTACCAATTTTGATCTGACCAGGGCGAATGGTGAGCTTAATTGAGCCATCACCAAACCGCCTTTGCCACTAATTTGCTGTTACTGATCGCTATGCGCTCAGACAGCTTAAAAAAAAAATCTCAAATATTTTTACTTTACACGTAATCCCCTAGCGCGTATGTGTAAAAAATAAATAAAAAAATGCAGACAGATAAAAATTGCTTTGGTGTCAATATCATTGCGTAAGCAGTGATCGACGGCAAAGAAGGGGTTAATAACACTAAAAAATGAACCCTAAAAAATGCACAAACAGCAAAAATAAATGTCCTGATGTGCACGATCACTGCTTACGCAAGATCAGTGGCTGTCAGGTTCTTCCCCGCAGCAGCTCCCCTGAGTACAACCTCTCTCCCAGCCGAGATCCGTCACACGCGCTTGCCAGCGCGTCCACGTCATCACGTGATCTGTCTCCATGGAGGCGCGCGCCCGATGACGTCACGCACGTCGCATACCCGCGAGGCGCGGAAGATTTAAAAGCCAGAATCACCAAGCAAACAGTGCTTGGTGATTCTCGTGTATTCGATAGCCTAGCGTTTCCTTATATTTGATTGTTGCTGAACCTGGATTTCCTGACTACCCTTCTGCCTGCCTGTGCCCCTTGATACCTGGACTGTTTCTCGTCATTCTGATTCTCTGGTAACTTGACCCTGGCTTGTCTCTCGTTTTGCTACCTCTCTATTGCCCCTGATCTTGGACTGTTATCGTTTTGGCTTATTATCAGTGAGGATTACAACTACTGCAAGTTCCTGTATTCAACCCCTGTCAGTGTGGATTACAACTGCTGCAAATTCCTGCATTTAACCCCTGTCAGTGTGGATTACAACTGCTGCAAGTTCCTGCATTTAACCCCTGTCAATAAATATATCTGTATTGTACCATCCTGCATTTTTGGTCTTCATCCAGTGTAACTCTCCTCTCATGAGAATAATACGGTGTCAGCTACAGATACAGATAAGACCCCTCATCTTTCCATTCCTCTTTCCTTACAGTGGACTAAAGGTCCTATTCCCATGATGGCGATGGTGGATTCCGGAGCCAGCGGTTGCTTCATCGACACTGATCTGGTCAAGGCCATCGCAATTCCTACCCGTAAGAAGAAATCACCCATGCACATCCAACTGGTAGATGGGAGTCCTTTGAAAACTGGTCCCATTACACATGAAACCATCCCTCTGGTCATGACGATTGGTGAAGGACATAGGGAGATCATTCAATTCGACATCGTACCAGCGCCTATCAATTCTCTATCATACTGGGACTTCCATGGCTTCGGTTACACAATCCCATCATCAACTGGGGATCCGGCATACTTACATTTACCTCTAATCTTTGCATCAACAAGTGCCTGTTTAAAAACATTGCGTGTTTTACTTCTGAGTCAAAATCACTCCCTACTCTACCTTCAGCCTACTCTCAATTTCAGGATGTGTTTGAGAAAAAGAAGGCAGACTCACTCCCTCCTCACCGGAATTATGACTGCCCAATTGATCTTCTTCCAGGAGCACCCATTCCTTTTGGAAGAATCTACCCCCTCGCTGAACCCGAACTCACTGCACTGAAAGACTATATAGAAGACAACCTAGCCAAAGGTTTTATAAGACCCTCCACCTCTCCTGCGGGTGCGGGTATTTTCTTTGTCAAAAAGAAGGATGGTGGATTGCGCCCCTGTATAGATTACAGAGAGCTTAATAATATTACTACGAAGAATCGTTACCCACTACCCCTCATTTCGGAATTATTGGATCATCTCCGCACAGCACAATTCTTCACGAAAATCGATCTGCGAGGAGCGTATAACCTAGTGCGTATCAGGAAGGGGGATGAGTGGAAAACGGCCTTCAGATCACGTTATGGACATTTTGAGTACAAAGTTATGCCATTTGGACTTTGCAACGCACCAGCTACCTTTCAGCATTTTGTCAATGACATCTTTCGAGATATTCTGGACCACTTTGTGATCATCTACCTTGATGATATTCTCATCTATTCCCCATCATTAGAGACACACAGACAACACGTACATACTGTTCTCACCCGCCTGAGACAACATCAGCTATACGCTAAACTGGAGAAATGTGAATTTGAGAGTAAATCAGTGGAATTCCTGGGTTTCATTTTGTCTCCAAATAACATCCAGATGGACCCCAAGAAGATTACTGCAATACGAGACTGGCCTACACCCTCTAATAAGAAGAGTGTACAGAGGTTTGTGGGTTTCGCAAATTTTTATAGGAAATTCATCAGAAACTTTTCTAAGGTCATACAACCTATTACCGCCTTGACTTCCAAGAACCGATTGTTTTTCTGGACTAAAACAGCACAGGAGGCTTTCAATACTCTGAAGACTTGTTTTACCACAGCTCCTATTCTAATCCTTCCAGATCCTTCCGGCGCCTTTACACTTGAGGTGGACGCATCCGATTCAGCAGTTGGTGCGATCCTTTCCCAGAGGCACAAGGAGGATGGAAAATTACACCCTGTGGCCTTCTTCTCCAGGACTCTGTCACCGGCAGAGAGAAACTACAATATAGGTGAGAGAGAACTACTGGCGATAAAACTTGCATTGGAGGAGTGGAGACACCTATTGGAGGGTGCCCTTTTTCCTGTGACCGTCTTTACGGACCACAAAAACCTGGAGTATCTACGTACCGCTAGGAGACTACAACCTAGACAAGCCAGATGGGCACTCTTCTTCACACGCTTCAACCTCCATATCACGTATCGTCCAGGATCCCGTAATTTGAAAGCCGATGCTTTATCACGTATGTCTGAACCCGAAGAGCCTCAAGGTGAGAGATCGAGTACCATACTTCAATCTGAACACTTCTTGAACGCCACACAATCAATTTGGGAGGCTCTCCGTAATCATCCTTCGACCCCTAGGGTACCCCATCCTGACCAATTGACACACCGTCAAGGACTATATTTTTACCAAGACAAAGCATACGTTCCCCCTGAGGTCCGTTTACAAGTCCTCCAATACTTTCATGATTCCCCTACAGCGGGGCACGGCGGTGTCCGACAGACCAAAGATCTCATTACCAGAACTTTTTGGTGGCCTGACCTACAAGAGGATGTCACGAGATTTGTTGCTTCCTGTGATACTTGCGCCCGTGCGAAAGAAAGACACCAAAAACCCTCAGGTCTTCTTCAACCTTTGCCGATACCCGCTAGACCCTGGAGTGATGTCTCCGTGGACTTCATTACAGATCTACCCCGGTCCCAACGATACAATACACTGATGGTCGCTGTGGATCGCTTTACCAAAATGGCACACTTCATCCCGTATACTCACCTACCCTCGGCTACAGAAACTGCGGACCTCTTCATAAGAGAAGTTTTTAGATTGCATGGTCTACCCGAAAACTTGGTGTCGGACCGGGGGACTCAATTCACCTCTCATTTCTGGAGGGCTTTCTGTACGGAATTACATATCCATCGTTCTCTCACTACGGCTTTTCATCCCCAAAGTAACGGTCAGACAGAGCGCACCAATCAAACTCTGGAACAATACCTACGCTGCTTCACCACGCATCTTCAAGATGACTGGAGCAAGTATTTGCCGCTGGCGGAATTCGCTTATAACAATCACATCCACAGCTCAACGGGAAAGTCCCCATTTTTTCTCAACTATGGCTTTCACCCTTCAATGCTCCCTGGGTCCCCTATCCCAAGCACCGTTCCCTCCGCTTCTGTTCATATACGTAATATCACCCGCACATTTGCCTTACTCCGTGATACTCTTCTCCACTCTCAACAACGATACAAAGCCTTCGCAGACCGACATAGTTCGGATGCTCCTGTGTACAAGCCGGGCGACAAGGTGTGGCTATCCACTAAACACCTAAAACTCTCCTGTCCCACGAAGAAATTGGGTCCTCGATTCCTTGGTCCTTTCCCCATCATCGAGGTTATATCTCCTCTGGTCATGAGACTACGCTTACCTGCATCTATGAGGATCCACCCGGTGTTTCACGTGTCCTTGCTCAAACCGTGGGTGGCTAACCTTTTTCCAGGGAGATGGGGGTCTCCCCCAGATCCGGTTTTGGTCGATGGTATGGAGGAGTATGAAGTGGAAGAGGTGCTGGATTCTCGCCTTCATCGTGGTCGGCTTCAATACCTCATACACTGGAATGGATATGGTGAGAGCGACAGATCTTGGGAACCGGCTGAACTTGTTCACGCTGATGATTTGGTCCATGCCTTTCATGATCGTCATCCCAATCGTCCTGGCCAGTGGCGAGCCCGGAGGTCTCGCTTTGGGAGGGGGAACTGTCAGGTTCTTCCCCGCAGCAGCTCCCCTGAGTACAACCTCTCTCCCAGCCGAGATCCGTCACACGCGCTTGCCAGCGCGTCCACGTCATCACGTGATCTGTCTCCATGGAGGCGCGCGCCCGATGACGTCACGCACGTCGCATACCCGCGAGGCGCGGAAGATTTAAAAGCCAGAATCACCAAGCAAACAGTGCTTGGTGATTCTCGTGTATTCGATAGCCTAGCGTTTCCTTGTATTTGATTGTTGCTGAACCTGGATTTCCTGACTACCCTTCTGCCTGCCTGTGCCCCTTGATACCTGGACTGTTTCTCGTCATTCTGATTCTCTGGTAACTTGACCCCGGCTTGTCTCTCGTTTTGCTACCTCTCTATTGCCCCTGATCTTGGACTGTTATCGTTTTGGCTTATTATCAGTGTGGATTACAACTACTGCAAGTTCCTGTATTCAACCCCTGTCAGTGTGGATTACAACTGCTGCAAATTCCTGCATTTAACCCCTGTCAGTGTGGATTACAACTGCTGCAAGTTCCTGCATTTAACCCCTGTCAATAAATATATCTGTATTGTACCATCCTGCATTTTTGGTCTTCATCCAGTGTAACTCTCCTCACAGTGGCAGGGAAGGGGATAAACGCAGGGAATTGCTTTTATACATTTTTTTTATTGTTTTATTATTCGTGTTTTGTGTATTTATTATTTTTTTGTACTTTTACAAATTGGATCGGTCTCTCTCCCTCACTAAAAAAAAATGTGAGGAGAGGGAGGACAGATCATAACTGGTCAGATCAATATAGGGTTAATATTGATCTGACCAGGCAGTGGGGGTGCTAATCAGAGCATCCCCACTGCTTGTCAGTGTGCCTGCAGTCACAGATTGCCTCTGTGAAGAGGCAATCGTGTGACTGCAGGAAGAGCACAGGAAGCTCTGCCTCCTGTGCTCTTGCCCTTAGAAGGGCAGCGCCATCTTGGTCACACAAGGCATTTTTTTTTTGGTGTTACTGATTGCCTCAACTTGCGAGGCAATCAGAAACACTTACTGAGCATAAGAAGCGAAAAATGTGCTTCCTATGCTCGTTTTTGTAATGCCCGTGTTTTAAAGGCGCTGTGTCTTTAAAACCGGCATTTCAATCACTCTCCGGAAGCATCGTTACAATACCATTAGAGCACTGAAAGCGGAAAAACTCTGCTTTCAGTGCTCGTTTTGACACAGGACGGACTAGGTCCATCCTGTGTCACTAACACCTCGGCACACAGGACGGACCTAGTCCGTCCTTTGTCGCCAAGGGGTTAAGGATGTTTCTTTTCTCAGAGAGTAGTACCTTGTCCTCAATTGTTTCCTGAATCGGATTCCTGAAGCTTAACTGCTGGATTGTGGAAACACTTCCAAACCAGATCTACTGGATTTGCTGTCATCTGCTATTATTAACTAAAAAAGTACTTATCTTTGTTCTGTGCATTTACAATCTACACCTCTACTTCATTATAAGAACTGTGCAAAGTTGTTACCCTGCTCCTGTTTATTTACCTACAACCTGCATAAGAACTTACTTTGCTTCTTCGATCACTTGTGCTGCATTATAAGAACTGTGTAAAGTACTGTGCATTTACCTATCACCTGCATAAGTACTTACCTTGTGTCTGGGATAACCTAAACTGCATTATAAGAACTGTGCAAAGTTCTTGGGAAGTGACAGATGTTCACCTTTAAATGTATTTCATAAACCAAAGAAAAGGTGAGAAAACGATATTATACATCACAGTTGCTGATCTACATATGCTTCCAAATTCAAAATAGATACAGAATTTTTGATTATGTTTGTGTAACAGTAATGCCATATGTCATTTGTAAAAGTCTATATAACATGTTAATTTTGGTACCCAAAGTAGAAACCTATTTTTTTTCCTATGGGAGCTATCATGAAAACTGTTTTTTAATTTGTTGCTTTAAAATCATAGTAAATTACTATAAATATTTTACCATATTACTCTTAGTGCATAACATATCTGAATGACCTTTAGCCCTCAGGCTGTTCCCTCCATAAAGCTCATATTTGCACATACTGCTCACATTGCCAAGGTAATTGTAGGACAATGAGACTTAGTACAAAAAATATAAAGCATTTGGCATCCTTGTTTCTTCATAAAATCCTACATAAAGCTGTTCCTTAGCTATGACTGATGCATCAATGAGCTGATATATCATCACTACAGTGGTGAAGAGGCTAACCGATTCACAGGCCATAAAACTGCCTGTGTAATAAATGTTCAGCCTCCATGCATTATCCAAGATTTATCACCCGCCATTTTACTTTAGTTGAAATATGTGACCCCCTCCAATTGGACTGTGTAGACAAAAAGGCAGGGGAGGGCTTTACTTTGGCCCACTCTTCTCAATTGGCTAGGGCTGCACAACGTTTTACTTCCAAAAGAACCCAGTATCCTATGTAATAATAAAAAAGGGGAATCAAAGAAAAAAGGGGTAAACTCAAATAGTTTACAAAATAGAAAAGGAAAGACATGTCTGAGAAACTGCCTCAATGAGTTTCAAACTTAGCTTTTATTAGTAATTTTATTAAAAATTAAATATAAACATAATAAAAAGACAATTTATAACACGTATATTTGGAAAAGTGTATAAATGCGTGACCGGTGAACATAAACATACAATTTTAAGTTTGTATTCATATTTACTTTCTAATAAAGTTACTAAAAAAAGAAAAAAGGCTAAGCTTTAAACTCATTGAGGAGGTATCTCAGACATTTGTTCTCCATTCTAAATGCACCCAGCCAAAATTTCATAGTCTAGGCAGCCATCCTTCTATGAAGGCAGAGGCTGGGATCAATAGGAAAGGATAGAAAGTCCAGTTACAATAATGTAAGTGGTTAATTGATATGGAAATTGCTAAATATATTCCATAATAGCATTTTGTGACAAAAAGTACGGTACTTCCTGTTATCTGTAACCATTTCATTTTGTTTTTTGTTTGATAATTTAGATGCCATTTAATTATTTTTATTGTTTTATTATTTAGATTCTGGACAGAAAATTATTTCAGTTGTGTTGAAAATATCATCTTTAATGTAGTTGTTTAATCCACGGTTGTGTTTTTGTTCCCGCCCAATTCCTCTTCGCACAACTTGATTGATGTCAATTCCTTGGCCCAGCAATAGAAGAAGCGAACGGCTGTCATGAACGGTAGACGACTGCAGTAAACCAATTTCCATGGCGGATGTTGAGCTTCTTTCGACAAGTGAATTTTCTGCAATTCCAGGAAATACACGAACCAAAGTAGAGCTTCATTTCATCAAGCATCCTAGCTGGCAGTATTCCTTTCTTTTGCAAAAATGCCATGGTCTCTCTTTTCGGTAGAAGAGTGAATGAATTAGGTTTTAGAATGTGCGTAGGAAGCAAAGTAAATATAGTACTCATTTATTTTGCTAGGTTCAGTAGAAGGAGGGAAACTCCTAACCTGATTGGTTGCTGACTTTAACTTGATTGGCTGCTGACTGCAGCTCTGTGTGCTGATTGGTCTACTCCCTGTTCATGGTTCTAACAAGAAGATTCACACACACTGACTGAAAAAAGTGGGGCTTAATACCGGTGAATAAATTCATATTTGAGTGAATTCAAATGGCTCCAGACAACAGGAAAGTGCGGTATTAACAGATGCACACACGCTGACTGAAAAATTGGGGCTTAAAACCAGCTGACTGCCTCTCACATTTTAATTCAGAGTGAATAAATTAGTATTTGATTAAATATGAATGGCTCCAGATAACAGTTCTCTGTCCTGGGATTAGGGTTTCACACACACTCTTTCCGAGCTTTAGAGACACTCCAAACGCTGGTCAAGATACTTTTTATTGTGGCTCCAAAATTCAAAACATGATAGCAGAGTAAATTAAAATAAACAAAACAAAAGTCCTTGCTCTTCCCAACAGAAATATTCATCCCTCTGCCTTAGTTTATTTTACTAGCTCCTATAACACCTCACAGGATACAAAATACAATATACTCTCCTTCTTGACAGGGGAGTACTTAACAGCATCTTCCATTAATTATCTTTTTCAGGTGAGGTAAACCAGAAGTGAATTCCTCACTTGCAGTCTCTTAGCAATCTCCAAAATGTGGAGTGGAGCACTGGCCCACCCTATTCTCCAAGTGTTCCACCCCAGGGCCCAAAACATACAGTTATATGATGTGCAATATGCACTTAATGTAACACATTTCCCGGAGAAATGTTCTTCATAAAACCAAGTTGGAATTGCGCTACATTGAGATATATAGATTCCATCATATGTCATATATATATATGTTACTGTGTGTACAATTCCATAACTTTTATTGGGGTTACTAATTGCCATATGGGGTACTTTTGTTGGTTTTAATAGTACTATCTTTATTATATGCAGTGTGTACTTGTATTACATATTACCACATTTTCTCGAATATAAGACAAGGTTTTTTTTCAGAGCAAATACTCTGAAAAAGACCCCTCGCTTATATTTGAGGTCATCTTATAGTCTGACCTCAAATCAAGGTCAGACTATAAGACTGGGATCCAGGTCCCCCGCAGAGCTGCAGGGGACCTGGATCCCCCTCGCTAACAGCCGGTGGATGTCTGCGCGATGCACGCAGACATCCTCCGCTGCTGCCTGGCACATCCATGGAAGTTCCGGCGGAAGTGCCAGGCAGCAGTGGAGGATGTCTGCGCGTATCGGGCAGATATCCTCCAGCTGCCCCCACTAGCCACCAGGAGATTTGGGCAGCCGGGGGATGTCTGCACAATAGTGCAGACATCCTCCATGCTACCCGACACTTCTCTCCATTATGATGGACCAGCTGTCCGTCATAACTGACGTAAGTGTTGGGCAGCATGGAGGATGCTGACATCCCCCGCCTGCCCCCACTAGCCACTAGGGAGAGAAACAAGGTGAGGGGCAGGGAGGGAGGGCAACAAAACAAGGGGAGGGAGGGGGGGAGAGAGACAAGGGGAGGGGGGGAGAGAGACAATGAGAGGTGTAGGGGGGAGAGAGACAAGTGAATGGGAGGGGGAGAGAGAGAAAAGGAGGGAGGGAGGGAGGTGGAGTGAGAGAGAAAAGTTTGGGGGAGAGAGAGACAACGTGGGAGGGGAGAGAGATAACACTGGGGGGAGAGACAGACAATGCTGGGGGGAAGGGGGGGAGAGAGGCAGCATTGGCACATAAAAGGCAATAAAAACAAGAAATGCATTTGTTTAATATCATAATTTTTATTACATATTAAAAAGCAATTTACATGTGAATATATACAAGTTCAACTTTTTTCCTATAGGGTAGTCTTATATTCAGGCTTTTAGTTTTTTCCCTAAAGGAATATCCAAAGTTTGGGGGGGTCGTCTTATACTCAGGGTCGTCTTATATTCGTGCAAATATGGTATATGTGATATATGCACAGGGCCGGACTGGCCCACCGGGATACCGGGAAAAATCCCGGTGGGCCGCCTGCCCCGGGGCCGCCTTGGCCACTTAAAGTGAAGCGGCGGCGGCCGCCACTTTAAGAGTTCGGCTGCTGCAGCATCCGGCGGCAGCAGACGAATTTCTTAAAGCGGCGACGGCCGCCGAATTGCTTAAAGCGGCGGTGGGCCACTTTAAGCAATTCGGCGGCCGTCGCCGCTTTAAGAAATTCGCCTGCTGCCGCCGGATGCTGCAGCAGCAGTTCCGGCGGCGGGATGGGGAGCAGAGAACGCAAGGTGAGTGAGACATAAAGGGCAGGGGGTGAAAGACACTACAGGGGGGTGAAAGACACTACAGGGGGGGGAGGGGGTGAAAGACACTACCGGGGGAGGGGGAAGGGTGGGGTGAAAGACACTACAGGGGGGAAGGGGGGGTGAAAGACACTACAGGGGGGGAAGGGGGGGTTTAAGACACTACAGGGGGGAAGGGGGGGGGTGAAAGACACTACAGGGGGGGAGGGGGGGGTGAAAGACACTACAGGGGGGGAGGGGGGGGTGAAAGACACTACAGGGGGAGGGGGAAGGGTGGGGGTGAAAGACACTACAGGGGGGGGAGGGGGGTGAAAGACACTACAGGGGGAGGGGGAAGGGGGGGGTGAAAGACACTACAGGGGGGGTGAAAGACACTACAGGGGGAGGTGGAAGGGGGGGGTGAAAGACACTACAGGGGGAGGTGGAAGGGGGGTTGAAAGACACTACAGGGGGAGGGGGAAGGGGGGGTGAAAGACTGTACAGGGGAAGAGGAGGGTGTGAAAGACTACAGGGGGAAAGGGGTGAAAGACACTAAGGGGAAAGGTGGGAAGAGAGATGCCACAGAAAGGACACACAGAGAGCGAGACGCCACAGAGAGCGAGACGCCACAGAGAGCGAGATACCCAACAGAGAGAGAGATGCCACAGAGAGAGAGAGAGAGATGCCACAGAGAGAGAGAGAGAGAGAGATGCCACAGAGAGAGAGAGAGAGATGCCACAGAGAGAGAGAGAGAGATGCCACAGAGAGAGAGAGAGAAAGAGACGCCACAGAGAGAGAGAGAGAGACGCCACAGAGAGGGAGAGAGACGCCACAGAAAGGACAGAGAGAGAGAGAAAGGACACAGAGAGAGAGAGACGATACAGAAAGGACAGAGAGAGAGACGCCACAGAAAGACAGAGAGAGAGAGACGCCACAGAAAGACAGAGAGAGAGAGAAAGGACACAGAGAGAGAGAGACGCCACAGAAAGACAGAGAGAGAGACGCCACAGAAAGACAGAGAGAGAGACGCCACAGAAAGACAGAGAGAGAGACGCCACAGAAAGACAGAGAGAAAGACGCCACAGAAAAGACAGAGAGAGAGAGAAAGGACACAGAGAGAGAGAGACGCCACAGAAATACAGAGAGAGAGACGCCACAGAAAGACAGAGAGAGAGACGCCACAGAAAAGATAGAGAGAGAGACGCCACAGAAAGGACAGAGAGAGAGACGCCACAGGAAGGACAGAGAGAGACAGGCTACAGATATGCGAGAGACAGGCTACAAGATATGTATCACACACTGCCCTGATATATACCTCTGCACAGGGCAATTCATATAACTCTGTGTACATACTGGAGGTATATATATTGCCCTAGACAGGCTTATATATCAGTCTTATCTATAAATAATACACTGTTCAGATGTGCTTTTTAAAATGCATGATTTTCCCTTCTATGAATAAAAAAATTATATTATGCTATGGGCTGGTTTAAAAATCTTATGCGATGGGGCTGGTATATAAATTTTTTCCAGGGCTGGTTTTTGTTCCCAGTCTGGCCCTGTATATGCATATTTATTTACATATTACTATATATAGGAAAAGGGTTGAACTTGATGGACGCAAGTCTTTTTTCAATCTAAACTACTATGTAACTATGTAACTAAATATTAATGTATTTATATTTCATTAGTATTTTATATACTGACATGTATATATGTATGTTAATAATATGTATGTATGTGTTTATTTTATTATTGTATTAGTTTATACTCTATTTTATTATATTAAGTTATAGACATAACAATATATATATAACATATATATGTATATTTATTTACTTTTTTTTATACTAAAACAATTTTTTTAATTATTCATTTAATGAAATATTACTTTTAAAAAAGTATTTTTTGTGGGAATTTTGTGGGGGAAAAAATAGCCTCAAATGCCTCAGAGGCATTCAAGGCAACATTTTCGCTTAAAATAATAGCCAGACTGGTAGCCTTGAACACCCCATAGAAAATAATGGGGAGCTCGAGGCTACATTATGGATGCATTTCAGGCCAAGTTGGGATACTTTTATCAACCCCTGAATGGTCCAATTTAAAGGGCTGTTTGGATCACTAAATTATCTGATTTAGGTAACAATTTGGCAAACTTATGCCAATATCTGGAGGGACTGGACTATACCTACTCTGAGAAACCACAATAAAGCCGATATCTATTTTTGCTTTGTTCTTGTTTGAAGGGTTAACTCTTAACTGCTTGTGGCTGTCAAACAGAACTGGAAAGCACAGAATTGCTGAGCCAAAGTTAGAGCACAGTAAAAGAAGTCAAGAAATAAAAACAGGTTAGAGGAACCCAATAACGGAGAACACTCATTTAACAACAAATAAAAAATTATGGAAGATCACAACACTCTGTAATTCTGCAGAGAATTCAGTGAAACCATTTAAATTCTAAGGACCTATGGTGTCCAGTACCAATAGTGCAAACTCTTCAATTAACATTCTACTTGTTTGGTACAGCCTATCTCTTAATTGTGTGATAGTAAGAACAAATGCACATAAGTTGACACTATTGTCATAATAGCACCCCTTACAAAACTAGTCTAAAATGGACAGTGTTTTTTGGGCTATGAACACTTGATTTTCAAATGATTTAATATGTGTAATTATATTTAAAAGCAGACGATTTATAGAATTTAGTCATTCACTGCATTACAGCATGCTGTGCAAGATACCATATCTATGGTACCTCTAACTGGCTCACACTTCAGGTAAAGCAGGTTCTGGATCACACCTCTTCTCACGGCAGTGTTGAATGAGTTGCAAACATCTTTAAAAATCGTTCATAGCAACCATTCTAGATTTGGAACTCATTTCAAGGTCTCTTCTAGCAAAGCAATTGAGACACCAAACAGCTTTTCCAGAGTTGCTCACATAAAAACCTCCTTGGGGGAAAAGATAATTAATCCACTGGAAATTGTCAATGAATTTGCAGAATATTATAGTAGACTTTACATCTTAAACAAAGACCCATCTACACATTAACCCTCACATGAAGATATACAGACATTCCTATTAATGCTACATTTTCCACAATTAAATACAGAAAAATTCTATCACAGAGCAGCAGAGGTCTACAAGGTGATTTCAAATGTAAATCCAAACAAAGCTTGAAGTCTGGATGGCTTCTCTAATAACTGTTATAAAATTAAACATACTGTCGCCACATCTTTACCATTTATTCAACTATGGAAGTAAAAAATCAAGTTTCCCCACAGGAATTTCTCTTAGCACAGCCCCCTGAAAGAGGTAAACACAAACGACAATTACATATTTTACTGCACACAATAGCACATACATATAAGTATAAATATTAAGTATATTAACATCATAACATTCTGCTCGCTTTTGTTAAAATTAACCTTAATATATCTGATATCAATAAATAAATGTATATTAAACATATCTTAGTTTGTGGTTATACATATTTGGAAAGTAAACAAGCTATCATTGCAGATTTACATACAAACACATAAAAACATAAAAGTAATAAAGATATGAGCCCATGAGAGGGCTGGAGTAGGTTCTTTTATACCCAAATCATATTAGTGTTTCCACGTATGTGTTTCAATAAGTGTTAACAGAATGTTAATCTTTCCATTTAACATTAAATGAAGCAAATACCTATAATTCTAAGTGAGTTCATTCTATAGTGTCTAATATATTAAAGTGTAATTTTATAAAAAATTAAATAGTACGTTTATGAAGGACTCCGTAACAGGTAAAGGATATTCTGATGTTTATGATATCTTGTACTTCCACTTTTCCTCCCCTTCTGGGATCGGATCCATGTGAAACCTATATGGTGTTAAGATCTTTTGATCTGAATTATACAAACATTAGTATAGCTCGGGCTTCATAAGGCTATCTAGCAGGTGTTTATCAGGTGCCCTTACATATGATATAAAAACATGAGAAATTATGAGTGACCTAAGAAATGTCATAAAAATGTGAATCTAGTCTAAAATTTGTATCTGTTCACAGAGTGAAAAATTAAGAAAATTAGTTAATCTAGATCTTTCCATATATTTGTACATCATTATTTAAATACCTATTGTTTCACTATCATTATCATTCTAAATTACTCAAGTAATATTGTTAGTAAATATTTTTAAGTGCTCTTGCTGGTTGTAAATATTTTACCTGCTTACTGTAAATAGGATTTGGTATTTACTTCCCATTTATCTATCTTTACCAACAGTACTAAGAATAAATATTGGTTACCATTTAGGAATATATTTTCCTTTTTTGTCCTCATGTTTTACAGAGTGTTATGTTCAATATTCCTTCTCATTTATTGCTTATTACTGACTATTAATAACATTAAGTATTTACTACCATTTGGGTGTAGCAAGAACTGATATCCTATATATGTTACTGGGGCCGAGATAAAATAATATTTCAATTTGGATCAACAGAGTAATTTAAAATGTCCAATTCCTTAATTCTGGGAAGATCCTCTAGTGGGTTGTTCATGGTAATTGTCTACCCACAAAGATCCCAAAGATCATAAACTTTGTAGAGAAGCTCCATCTGTTTACATTTACATTTTGACTGATAGAATTATTGACTTCCTGACAGTATCCATTGTGATTAGGTTGTATTTATCATATCTTTGTTTATTATTGGATGCCAAAAAGGCATCCAGTCACCTACACTGAAGCAGACCTTTTGTTGTATTGATATCCCACATAATTTTATCTCAGGGGTCCCTGCTCTTTATCACCACCCCACAGCTCAGGTACATACGGGTTTTTTTTTCACAAAACATTTTACTTGCTCATATTGATCATGCCAAGACAGTCCACTCTCACCACTTTTATATGTTTTATCTCTAGAACAACTAGCAGTATACATTTGCCAAAATCAAGATATTTTTGGCAACTACCCCTCTGCCCACTTTGCTAGCCCTCCCCGACCCAGAACGATACCCCAAAGTAACATTTTCCTTTTACCCAATTCACCATAATTCTTTTCTGGATCTACTCTCTACTCTTCTCCCTGTCAATTTGTGTTGTTTGTTCATTTTCTAAAGTGTAAATGATGAATATTCACACTTTACATTGTATTACATATCAGTAATGACAAAAGTCCCCCTTTTCTTCTGTGTGCCCTCCAATGTTTTATTACTCAATTCCTGAGAAAATATTTAAATAAAAATATATGTTATAAGAAAAAAACTATTTAACATAATAATTATGCTCACCTCAACACTAAACACACATTAATCAAACTATGTAAGATATGATTATAAACAATGGATGGAGCTGATGGTAGTTTTAAATTAACAATATCTACACACACATATTCCACTTTATATTTTATATAGGGCACATATGTTACTTTATATATAATATAGACAGAATCACAACAATAAGCATGACATTTGTTCTATTAGTATTACATTCTACAGTAATGCTATGACATGATAATAATGGCATATCTTCTCAAATTTTCCCAATGATTATATGTGTTCTGTCTAGTGAAGCCCGATATTGTACCTATATAGAATAATTGTATCAAACATTTCTACTGATGGTGGCAATCAAATGAGGCACAAGATAGCATTTTTATATTAAACCATAATACATTGCATAGTCAGGATGGCAGCTTGATAGCATGATAGCAGATAAATGGCATGAATCCGCAAGGTTCTGAATTAAATCCGAGTAGAACCTGCATTCTTAACACATACTGCATAGTTTATGATGTAAGATTATTATTTTTTTAATTAAGGGATTTCTTGATTTATTTAATAGTGTGTTCTTGTCTTAATTTGCTGCTCAAATAAAATCATGTGTTTTAGTTAAGGTTCAGAACCTAATTCTATTTCTCTATCAAGAAATGTTTTTCATTTAAGCTATGATTACGCCATTGTGTACCACTATAATTTTCCACTTTTGGAACACAATTTTATTGCCTCTATTATATCATTCACTTGTAAAATTTGTATAAGCACCATATCCAGTGCATTTTTTATTTTTTTTTATAAATAATCCCCATTCTACAGCTCAAACTGAAATTTATGCACTAACTTAATGATGATCCTGTGACTGTTTGTTTTAAGGACTGTGACAAAATGTAATATGTAGTTAAAAGTTTTTGACTGGGATCTTTAAATAACCACTGTTCTCGAGTGAGCTGCAACACAGGGCACATTCCAACTCTGAGTTAACAGTCTTATTTGTTTTAAAACATCACCAGGAGAAAACGAAATAAACAAAACATCAAAAAAGAAATCCTTGCTCTTTCTTGAGGGCTAACTATACATGGAAATTTCCATCTACATTTGAGTGGCTTTCCTGCTTACCAACAAACACAAAACAAAAGAAACAGAAGCAGAATTGCAACAGACAAAGCTTAGTTTGTAGCTGTCCAGATCCCTTAGCTGAAATATTAGAGACTGAATGAACTGACTTAGGCCTCCACTGTTCAGTGCAATACCTTGTATGGCTTGTCCAATGGGAATTTAACTCTTAGAGTGGAAGGGTAGAAATTGCCAAAGCAGCTCTTATATTCCTTCCATCTACAACGACCACATTTTCTCTCACAGGACTTTAGTGGAGTATATGCTTGCAATGCAACTTGCCATGTAGCTGGGCATCTCGACTGTGAATATATTTGAAATAAAACAATCTGGAATAGAAAATGAAGATCTAGTTCCATGTTTATATTATGTACAATTGGTGTTCAAGATTTAACAACTGATGTCAATTCTGTTGGCAAGGCTCATGCAAATTTCAGATAATTCATAGCCACGTTAATATAATGATGTTCAAATCCAGTCAGACAGCTAATTGTTCCAAGTCTAAAGAACATGTGGAAAAGAATTAGAATATATTAAAAATGTTTTCTTGTTTTTCCACACTCAAATTTATATATATATATATATATATATATATATATATATATATATATATATATATATATATATATATATATATATTCATTCTTCATTTGAGAGCTTTAATTGTTATATTTGCCCCCACAAATTCAAATGAATGAAAACTGTATGTTTTAAAGCCTTTAGCATATATTTAAAAATATTTCTTTTAATTGTCCTCTCTTCCATTGTCAAAACAATTTGCTAATTCTTATCCAATCTGGATCAAATGTATTTAGACATATTATTCTTAATATATTCTTCTTCACAGCATTTTTTTCCTGTATCTATATTTACCAAGAGGCATTTGAGTTCACTGCCATCTGGTATAAAGGCTATTTTTATAACCATATGAATATTTTTTCCATGATAATTCTGAATGCATTTTTTAAGTGTATAGCTTAGTTTCATTTTGTATGAATAAGTAGTGGTAATCATTTTCTCAAGACTGCATGTAAGATTTTGGAATTTGCTGAACAAATCCTGTCCTACAGAAATTTCCATTTGAACTAAATATATATATATATATATATATATATATATATATATATATATATATATATATATATAACATATTAACAGGAATATATAATAGTATTAAGTTCTGATTTTACAGGGATATAAATGTAAGAACATTTTAAATAAAATAAAAACTTTTAACAGAGTGCAAAAATGGAAATCTAGTCTTCTTCTAAGGATCTAAGGCTGCACCAAAACTTTTTATGTTGAACTGAGCATTCTGTTTTACCAAGAATGAATGGTATGTCATTGTATAGGATAATAATTCATTAATACTGTAAGTGTATATTGTTTTAAACAGTGAAGTATATTTACACTAGAGATGAAAGTCTTGTGTTTGCTGTGAAGTAAGAGAGGATTGACCAAGAACCAATAAGGCAAAAGAGAGAGAGTCTAAAACTTATTTTGATTAGTGTTTCAGCTATTGCGATAGCTCAATTCTCAACAAGAATTGTGTTAGGTTATATGACAAAGCTAATAACCACTTCATTTAAAAAAAATATTGAATACATTCTAGTCTATAAATATATACATGTATGTATAAATAAAAATAAAAAATAAACAATCAATTTGTTTTCTTCTGCGAAGGGCATATGTCCAAATGGACAAAAAGCGGGGTTAGCAAAACATTAAAATTTGCTGATCAAATAATAGAACAGTTTCTCATCACTGAAACCCTTCTTCTCTCCTCTCATTACATGGAAAGGGGAGAGTATTGTCACACAATAATGCATTTGCAAAATATTGTAACTTGACATTAAACTTTGTTTTCTGGAGGGTGATTTCATTTAAAAGAAAAGGTATCAGGAGCAATCTATAATTTTATGTCAAGTTTAAAATGTGATTTATTTGCTGGGTCACATTTAATTGATTGATTTGTCAATGTATTTGTGCAGCAAACAAATAGTATATTTCCTACAAAGTTTTGATGAATTATTGGCATGAGAATTTGTAATGATTTGGCACTGACATGCAACTGACATAACATTATTAAAAATAAACCATTGCAGCATAATACATCTTTGCATCTTTTAGAAGATGGATATTTGAATGTGTGAACATAGCTGTAATGGTCTTTTGTGTATGTGCCTGCGTTTGATATACAAATATATGCAAATTAACTCAATAATTATACAGAGGTTTAAAGCCTTTGAATTACTAAAGTTTTGAAAGAAATTTTAAGTGATGGATCAATGTTTATTAATTAAATATATAGGTCTATAAATTAAAATAACATAATACATATATATACACTGAACAAAATTATAAACGCAACACTTTTGTTTTTGCCCCCATTTTTCATGAGCCGAACTCAAAGACTGCAGACCACGTGTAACCACACCATCCCAGGACCTCCACATACAGGATCTTCACCTCCAAGATTGTCTGAGACCAGCCACCTGGACAGCTGCTGCAACAATCAGTTTGCATAACCAAAGAATTTCTGCACAAACTATCATAAACAGTCAATGGGAAGATCACCCGCATGCTCATCCTCCTCATCAGGGTCTCGACCTGATTGCAGTTTGTCGTCATAACCAACTTGAGTGGGCAAATGCTCACATTCAATGGTGTATGGCACTTTGGGGAGGTGTTCTATTCATGGATGAATCCCAGTTTTCACTGTACAGGGTAGATGGCAGACAGCATGTATGGCATCATGTGGGTGAAAGGTTTTCTGATGTCAACATTGTGGATTGAGTGGCCCATGGTGGCCATGGGGTTATGGTATGTGCAAGTGTATGATATGGACAACAAATACAGGTTTTTATTGATTGCATTTTATTGATTGCATTCTGAAGGCACAGAGATACCATGACGATATCCTGAGGCCTATTGTTGTGCCATTTATCCACGACCATCACCTCATGTTGCAGCATGATCATGCACAGCCCTATGTTGCAAGGATCTGTACACAATTCCTGGAAGCTGAAAACATCCCACTTCGTGCATGGTTGGTGTGGTTACACGTGGTCTGCGGTTGTGAGGCCGGTTGGATGTACTGCCAAATTCTCTGAAACGCCTTTGGAGACGGCTTATGGTAGAGAAATGAACATTCAATTCATGGGCCACCGCTCTGGTGGACATTCCTGCAGTCAGCATACCAATTCCTCGCTGCCTCAAAAATTGCGACATCTGTGGCATTGTGCTGTATGATAAAACTGCACATTTTAGAGTGGACTTTTATTGTGGCCAGCCTAAGGCACACCTTTGCAAAAATCATGCTGTCTAATCAGCATCTTGATATGCTGATTAGACAGCATATATAGGTCGATGGATTATCTCGGCAAAGGAGAAATGCTCACACAGATTTAGACAGATTTAGACAGATTTGTGAACAAGTTTTTAGAGAAATAGGCAATTTTGTGTACATAGAAAAAGGCTCATGAACAATGGGGGAAAATTAATTTTGTTCAGTGTGTGTATATATATATATATATATATATATATATATATATATATATATATCCAGTTTTAAAATGTGACTGTTGAGAACCATTCCTGTACATTGTGTGATTTCAATACATAAAAGATCAGTCTCATAAGAATTACGTCCTTCTGTTTTTGATCTAGCAAGCTAACACTTCCTGAACTTTTGTTGTTTAACTTCTACACTGGTTTTCAGAGGACCTTATGTTATACTTATTGTGATACCATGTGTAGATACTGAAAACTTTTGAGTCCAAATATATAGTCTTAATAAAATAAGTTGCACAAAAGGTACATGACCAATACAGCTGTAAAACAAAATGGAGGTTTACATGATAATTATTATAATGATAAAGACCTACCAAATGTAGACAAATGCATTCTCACATGGCCATCAATTAAAAAATAAGAGTGAAATAGGAAAGATTCCATTTTGTTGATAAGAAGTTTTAAAAGAATTATCTCGATAAATGAAATTACCCACACACAGACATAGGTGCTCAAATACATAACTGCTGCTGTTTTTCTACATCCCATTTACCGCTAAACTATCTGACCATAATTGTTATCTTTGTCCGTTTGGTTTTCCAGCGTATGTGGAGCTGGTTACACGTAGGCTTTCTCATTTAACAAACTGCTTTGTTAACTAATCTTGGTGGGGGGGGATAACTCTCATTGAGCGACTTACTACTCATGCCAACTAAAAGACACATTCTTTCATATCCTAAGATTGGAATATCGATATAATTACACATATTACTCTAAAACTTTATATCATTATCGCAAGTGTGCATTATATGTGGAACCCGAATATTAATTCTTAAATAATTAATGTACTAATCTTTTTTACTTGCTGTTTTGGTCTGATCCTAGGTAATCAAACCAGAACTTCTGACTTATTTTGAGTCTTATTAAAATTGGATGTGTTTGACACATGTGCTTTCTTTCTAGAGGTGTAATTACCACTTACTTACCTCCCTGGCATGTGCTTTCTTTTTAGAGGTGTAACTACTGTTTACTTAACTCCCTGGCATACCAGTTAATACATCACTTCCACTACTCTCATATGCTAATGGTGGGAAAGCACACATATGTATGAGTATAATTTCTTTAATGCAACTTTTGACAGCCATTGTATTGATACAAACACTGAAATAGGTGTGTCAATGCAATAAGGCATATTCCCTCAACAAAAAAGGGACTTGGTGTTGGTTTAGCGGCTTATATGTAGGACATTTGGATACAAAATAAAAAACGTAAGTGTTTATACAGAGCAAGACAGCTTGACATTTCAATACAGTAGCTCTCCCCAATAGTTACTTTTTGTACTAATTAACAGCTATTTAGCAAACTTCTTTTTGCAATTTGTGTATGGACCTATCTTGTAGCAGTTCACATCCAATTACATTTAAATACATTGTGTTTATTGATTACTATGACTGCCCAATATACCCCAGGTACTTACTGTGAAGCAGCAATTTCTTATCATTATTGATAAACCTAATAATGGGGTTATTTTCTATTGTTTTTAATACTCTCTTCTTTTTCACTTATATCTGCACCTAAGCACTGTCCTGTTATTTGTTTATTTTACCTTATGGACATTTAATAAAAGCTAAGTTTTAGATTATTAGAGACTTCAAACATTCTCTCATTTTATCTTTGCTGCTCTCTGGGCTACCCCCAATTTCTGAAGTCTCAACTCACAGTGTTGCCATTGTAGAGACTCCTAGATAAGTGCTCCTTGGTAAGTAAATACATGTAAACATTAATAGCAGGTTTGGAAATTGGCAAATGCATAGGTAATGCACTTGAAATATTGTTGTATCCATACAAATCATACAAAATAATTAGCAATTAACAAAATGACATATCTGTAAGATGCAATAATAGATAACCAACTCGAGAAAGTATGGCGACAATGTGGAATACTACTTTGTCATCCAAAGGTCAGTAATGTTTCCTGTTGTGTTATTTTGAAGTTGCAGGCTTAAATTTCCAAACAAGTAATGTAGCATGCAAATGTGCACGCTAGGGAGTCCATCTCAATGTTCCCCATTTAAAAACTGGGGCAAAACTAAAATAACTATAGCAGATTTATGGGAAGACAAAATACAATTTATTTAAATGATATTCCATCTCTTTGATAAATCTCACACTATTTTTATAGCAAAATTTGCTTCTAGAAGGTTTTCTTGAGTCTTTTTTTTCTCTATATCGGTTGTCTTTTTCCACCTTGAAATAAGAGGTACTAGAAAACAAATTAAGTCTACTAATAATTTTAAAAAACATAAAAAATACTAATAAAGGCATACTGTATTAAGTAAACAAATTAAGCAATATGTCAGACTAACAATGGAAAATAAACTTGAAAAAAAATATTTATATAGCTATATACACTGTGGGGCTGGGGAGCATAGAGCAGGGTGAGGGTAAGGGCCCCTGAGGACCAGGTCAGCAAGGAAAGTCCAATAGCCAGACAATGTGTCAAGGCAGGTAGCTGAGAGTTAGAATGGTCAGGCAAGCTGGGTCAGGGTTGGAGAGGTTAGGACAGTCCAAAAACAAGCTGGGGGTCAATATCAGGAGGTCAATCACAGGATGCACAGCAATACAGGGAACAGGGAACTAAGCAATGAAAACCAGACTTAGCAGCTCAATAATCAAGCAAGGACTGAACAGTGTGAGGGGTTTTTATATGGTTTGTTATTACCAGCTCCTCCCCTCAGCTCCAGGGGTTTACTCAGACCTTCACAGGATTCTATGTGACCTTGCAGAGAGGTTTCCACCTCTGTCCCCACCTCCCCCGCATCCTCCAATACATAGGAATTGAATGTTGTATATTTGCCCCTGAGGAAGCCTGGAAGTCAATAAGAAATGCGTAGGATTTTTTCACTTGCTACACCTTACACTGGCTCATCCTCCTGGTAACTTCATTGGTGGTCATTTTGTGGTTGGGGAGTGCTCTAGAAGGTTGATCCTTGTTCCAGCAGCTTAACATCCACTGCATGTGTGTTCCTAGCACTTTTTTCCTAAGACATCAGTGTTACCAATCACTTATGCTGTAACATCAGCAGTTTGAGATTCAAGGTAAGGACTGTGTTCGGCTAAAGGGCCATATTATCTGGCGGCATTGTGAACATCTACTGAACAATATATCCATTTAAAGGGAGGGATGAGATCTAGAAGCCTCAATGCTGATTTTATACAGCACTGTGTTTTATTATCATTTTTTTTTTTAAACGAAACCTTTTTGTGAGTGTGCTTTTTTATAATAAAAACGTTGTGTATATTTTTAAAATAGTATCAAACTATGGTCATTTTTCTTTGTTTTATATGTGAGAAGTACAACAGTCCTTGAATCATACCAGCACAATCGCATTTCCTGTCTGCATGCATGGAGATTGGACACCCTTTGGGCAGTGGATACAATTAACCATTTGAGGAAAGTAAAAAAAAGATTGATCACACGTGTGCACTTATATAAAAATCATCCTTATGCCAGAACTAAAGCATTGCACCATTATTTTTTGGTTCAGAATAGGGAAACAGAATTTTAAAGCACAATTGAAAAATACACTATTTCCAGGTTGTACACATTTAAAAAGGCATAGTGTTTTATATTTGCTACTTATGCATAACCCCCACTGAAACACATGATGCCGGTTACAGTCGGTGGTATGGTATTGTTACCAGATAGTAAAAATGTTCTTTATTTATACACATTCCTTGTATTTATTTCCATCCTCCGCTTCCCTTCTCTCCACTTCTCCTGCTATCCTTTCATTATTGCCCACATATCATTTGCCTTTGCACCTACATCACCTGATTGCATCCACATACCCACCTTGCAAGAGCATACAGTTTGCACCAACAGGTCTTGCCAGAGCACCTAGATTGCATCCGCAAGACTTGCCCTAGCATACATATTTCCCCCAAAAAACCTGTCCCAGCGTACATAATGCACCCACAAGACTTGCCCTAGCATACATATGATACACAGTGCACCCACAGGTACTGTAGAGTACCCAGAATACATCCAGTGCACAGTTTATACCTACAGGCCTTGCTAGAGCATACAGTTTGCACTAACAGTTATTGCCAGAGCACCTAGATTGCACCTACAATACTTGCCCTAGCATACATATGTCACCCACAAAACCTGTCCCAACATACATATTGCACCCACAAGACTTGTCCGATGGCTTAGTAATCCGGGTGCTCTGGAAATAGCTGTGAGTGCAATCTGTGTTCTGGGTGCAATCTGCCAAATATATTGCCAGAGCACTTAAACAGCCCCATATTACAATCAGCACCCAGATTGCACTCACTGGTCTAACAAGAGTTCCTTGAATGCACCCACTGGTATTTTAAAAGCATTTACTTTGCACCTATATGTCTTGTCAGAGCACCCAGATTAAATCCAGCATACAGTTTACACCTACAGGCCTTGCTAGAGCATACAGTTTGCACTAACAGGTCTTGCCAGAGCACCTAGGTTGCACCCACAAGACTTGCCTCACCATACAGATTTATCAGAATAGACTTTCTCCAGCATACCAATTTCACCCTTTGGACTTGTTCCAGCACTCAGATTGCACCCACAGGACTTGCCCAGGACTCAAATTGCATTTTCAGAATTTGCCCAACACCCAGAGTGCACCAACAGGACTTGTCCAGCAACCAGATTGAATCTTCATGACTTGCCCAGCACCCTGATTGCATTTACAGAACTTGCCCAGAACACAGATTGCATCAACATGAATTGCCTAGAAACTAAACTGCACCTATAAGATTTGCCCAGAACCCAGACTGCACCCACAGTTCTAATAATGCTTGGGTTCCCGGATGTGTATTGGTGGGCTGGTCAGGTGCACTGATATCCTTTCAAGCTGCCTCTCCCAACACTGACTCCCTACAGCCTGACTGAGAGGTCACATGATCCTCAATGCTCTGAATCCCTGACAAGTGGGGAGCACGAGAGGCAGCCTGAGAGGGGAGCACATGGGCTGCACGCAGATATGAGAGCCATTTAGATATATTCGTGAGCGGTGGGGAGGGAGTGCTCTGGATAGGGTCCTGTTTAATGTATCCAAGTACAACTATAATTTGAGACATTTTGATTTCTCTACAGTCAAAAAATGGAAAAGTAAGTGTAAAGATCATTAAAATCTGATTTATGTGACTAAAGTAAACAAATCTACAATATATATTTATATTTGAATAAATGCATAATTATGTACCATTAATATTCATTTAAAAAACATAAAGTGGTTACTTTAGCATAAAGGAAGAAGACTTACTCAAAAATCATAAGAAGGACAGATTGGGTATATTTATCTAACTGAAGATGAAAACCCTTTTAATATGTCACACCTTCATTCATATATACATTCACAGCAATCCATAATTCCAATGGGGGCATTGTCAATTTTAAAATATTTGGCTCCTTGACAAGGCATTTCCCCCTTTGTCCCTAAACCTCCATTACTAATAATGCCACTTTCCTCTACCTGAAGCAGAGCTTTTCCTATTATTGCAATATGTATACTCCTAGATAGGTAGTCCTCTTCAATGTATTGTGCACTGTGTCTTTAATGGAAATTGTATAAACAGATATGGTCCATTTTTTATTCAAAAAATAAATGCTGCTATAAACAATTTATACTGACAATATGTTTTATAGTAAACATACTGTTATTTGTTCTAAATTGTGAGGAGTCTTCTAGATATTTGAAACACTATTACAGTAAACGTGTCTTCATTAAAAACCTAATGAATACACATTTGTTTGCCAAATTAGTCTAAAAAAAATAACAGAGAACAATTTGTCTCCTCCATTGAATATCTGGAGAACCACGGAGCCCAGTAATCAATTTGTAGCTAATTAATTAATTAATCTTTCAGATCTGTCACAGGGCATCTATGTTACAACATTCACTCATGTAGATATCCTGGTTTAAAGCCTGCAAGGGAGACATTAAAAAAATGAAACACTGACTCAAAGGTAATTGCAGAAACTACTCTCTGTAGTCAACAATATAAATGACCCCAGAATCTTGTTGCATTAAGAATATTGTTAGATATGGTAGACTGTAAATTAACACATGGTGTATTCATCATTTTATTGTGCCTTTCGTAGTCAAAGTAAACTGTTAATCGCAAAATATACACGACGGCAATGTGAAAATACGTCTCTGGATTTTTTTAACCCTTTAAGCAGACAGTGTTTTGCATAACACATTAAATGTCTAATAAATAAAAGAAAAGGTGCATTGCTTGTTTAACTTTGCAGCTTGAAATGTTTGCAAATGGAATAATTAATATGCAGAATTGTTTGCCAGCATGTGCTCCCAGTTGCGGTGATAAAAATAAAATGTTTTGTGGTTGCAATGAGAATTAGTCCCTGGAGTATACGAGGACTCAGTAGAAATGTGTGTATCCAGACTGTATTTTCCTGCACAGCCACAGTGCAAGTGAAGCATGCATAATTTGGCACTGCTGTTACCCTCTCTATTTGCATTTAGCACACATACCCTCAGCTAATTAATCATACTGAATAGCCCGTTACTCTTTCTGTTTCTATTACTATTCCCCGAAAAATATTCATGTTATATAAAATCATAGTAAGCAAGTGTTAACTTGGTGCAAGGAATTAGTTAATTTCCTTTTTTTAATAATTGTTTGGAAAGGACTGATAACACAAATAAGTTAGTGTGTTTTAGGGTGTTTTTTGGATTACTACAATGGGGACAAAAAATCTGGATAATCAGCTAGAATTAAGTAACCAGCCTGCTCTTCTCATTATAAAAATTGGTTTTCACACAGAGCAAGGATTCGGCCCAAGTACCTGCAGCTACGCAATAGCTTCATTAACAAGTTGATCTAGTTAAAAGGAAATATGATGGAAAAAATATATATAAGGGAGAAAGCTAATAACAGAACAACTTTTCTAAATTCCTGTTATTAAAGCATCTTCTGATGTCAAAGTAATTACACATACGCTGCCTCATTTCAATAGAGCATGGTCAGCCTTTAATGATTGGGCTCATTAAATCCAAATGTACCTTTAATCCTCTCACAGATCTCCCTCAAAAGGATGGCATTCTGGGAGGCTGAATGATCAGTTAATTCTGAACAAGTTTCGCCATGATTGACTTAAAACTTGAGTTCTGATCAGTGCAGCACAAGGTTAAGATAATCCTTGCTCTTTTTGACATTTTGCTTCCTTCATTTTCTGGTGAAGGAACAATCCTGTGTCAGAGAGGCATATGAAAAAACATCAATGTTAAAAGTATTCCTCGAAACTAAGTTAATGAAACAAAAATAATGGGGAACTGTCATATACATGCCCTAATTTTAGCCTACTTTATCAAATTAAACCATAGCCTTTCACCCGCAATGCCTCATCTTTTCCACTTTGTCTTTTCATTTAGCATGTGGAAGACCAAAGACACATTTTAAATACCTGGAAATGACTTATGAAAATGAAATAAGAAAACTTGGGGCAGACTTTAAATAATATTATATGCAAAGAATGATATTTTATTCCTAAACTAATGATAAAGTTAACCGTGTCATATTATTATGAGATAAAACAAAGGACATGTGTGTGCGTGTTTAACAATGATCCATTGCACATGAAAAGTTGTGAATTTGTTGGAAGTATAAAATTCCAAGGACCTAAAAATAATAATGGTTTATTTCATGTAGATTTTCCATCTCAAAAGGGAGCCAATCAGTGGAAATCAGATTAGCTTGTCTTTTTTCCTTGCCATTATTGAATATGCTGGTACTGTAGATATTAAGGTATGATACTAATGTATATATTTATAAAGTATCTTACCAGGAATGATACATTGATATTTCTCTAGTTTTCGAGTATGTCTTGGGTCCAAGAACATTGCATTGTTACAAAATAATATTAAAATTACAAATTTAACCATGATAACAGGTGCATTCTGCATTGAGGTTTACAGAGAACTCTTTTTTAGACTGGATGAAGATTTGATGGTTTCCAGGAGGTTATTCCACAGTTGCAGTGCTCTGAAGGAAAACAAGGATCAAGCAACTTCTTTTTTTGTATTGTGGAATAGTAAATAGAGGTCTGACATAATTAGTTCTACCCAATATAGCCTGATATGACCCAAAATGGATTCAGAAATCCAGCTACTCAGTATCCCTGAATTGGGTACGAATGACATGCTCACCTCTATCCTTGACAACATTGGCCCTGTTGCTGCCGCTGCTTTAAGTAATTCAGCTACTGCCAAATTAGAAGGAGGAGAAGAGAGAGAACAGAAATGAAAGAGGAGAGCGACTACAGAGAGGAGAGAAACTACAGAGGGGATAGAGGAAAAGATTACAGAGAGGAGAGAGACCACAGAGGGAAAAGAGGAGAGAGATTAAGAGGGGAGAGAGAACAGAGACTACAGAAAGGAAATATACTACAGATGGTAGAGAGGAGAGAGACTACAGAGGGGAGAGAGGAGAGAGACTACAGAGAGGAGGGCGACTACAGAAAGGAGAGAGAGAGACTACAGAATTGAAAGTGGAGAAATACTACAGAAATTAAAGAGGAGAGAGACTATACAAACGAGAGGGGAGAAGGACTGAACAAATGATGGTAGAGAGACTACATAATGAGAAGGGATAGAGACTACAGAGGGGAGAGGGGAGAGAGGCTACAGAGAGGAGAGAGACTACAGAAAGGAGAGAGCGAGACTACAGAAATTAAAGGGGTTACAGATTACAGCAATGAAAGAGGAGAGAGAATTTAGAAATTAGAGGGGAGAAGGACTGAACAAATCAGAGGAGAGCAACTACAGAAATGATAGGGGAGAAAAACTGCACAAATGGGGGGAGAAAGACTGACACATGAGAGGGGAGAGAGAGACTACATAAATGAGAGGGGATAGAGACTGCAGGAATGAAAGACGAAAGAGACTGAATAAATTACAGGAAAGAGAGACTACAGAAATAAAAGAGGAGAGACCAAATGAGAGGGGAGAGAGACTACAGAGGGGAGAGAGAGGAGAGGGACTACAGAGGGGAGAGAGGAGATATACTACAGAGGGAAGAGAAGAGGGGAGAGAGGAGAGAGACTACAGAGGGGAGAGATACTACAGAGTGGAGAGAGACTACAGAAAGGAGAGAGAGACTACCGAAATGAGAGGGGTTAGAGACTTCAGAAATGAGAGGGGTTAGAGACTACAGTAATGAAAGAGGAGAGAGACTATAGAAATGAGAAGGGAGAGAGACTACCGAAATGAGAGGGGAGATAGAATACCGAAATGAGATGGGAGAGAGATTACAGGAATGAGAGTGGAGAAATTTTACAGAAATGAGAAGGGAAAAAGACTGCAGAAATGAGAAGGGAGAAAGACTACAAACATGAATAACAAACAATGAATACAACACTGATTCACAAATAAATAATGTTGTAAAATAAATTGTGTCCTCTATATTTACAAATTTAATATTAATGAGAGTTCAATATAATTCCACCACTTGCCACAGTTCTTCAAACAAAGGTCCAAGTTATTTCTCCAAGCTGAGGATTGTTGCTTGCTATAAAGCTACTACATGATGCAAACGTTTAAACTGGACCACTTTGTAGGTGGTGTTGGAACAGATATTTAGAGAGTGCCAATTTGCTTCCTTGGTCAGTTGCAAACATGATACAAAACACTTTGTCAGAGTCCATGTATATCCATATATTTTCCAGTATAATATTATACAAATCACTTACTGAACCTCTTAGTCAATATTGAATAACATACAACTGAATGTTGTTTTGAATAACACCCAATTATTTTTCAACTGAGTAACAATATATCTCTATGGAATATGTTCACTGAATTTGTCAGCCATTAGTAAACAATTGTAAATACAAAATGGGTGGATGATGCATACAAATGTTGAAGTGTTTCCTACCATTCAGTGCTTAAAGGAACACTAAACATTATATTTCACTTGTGCTTCTAATATATAAGATTGCATGCAAAAAATAAGGGTCTCTCTCTGTCTCAGATGTCAGAATCAAGTTCACCATTTTTGGAACTGCAGAGAATTAGATAAATGTAATTTAGGTATATGATGTTGCATAAATTCCCAAAATGGATGAGACACACAAATGTCTGTTAATTAAAAAGAGTAATTTTAGAAATTTGAGTTAGATACCAGGACCAGAAAATTAAGGACTAGATAAAGAATGGGATCTTAATGTGCTCATCAACCACCAGACATATTATGAAATCAGATATGTGCCTAGACCATTGGATTTTATTCAGTTTAATTCTGTTTTCTGGCTTTTTTTTAGTGAAACCTGTAATCATGTCAAAAATAGACTCTGGCACATTGTTATTCCCTTACCACAATACCAGTTCTTTCACAGATAGTCCCCATTCCAATTGGAAAAATGCGTGGTACTGGAAATGTAACGGATGCCATATTTAGCAGGGGCCATTGAATCCAAACTATTATTGTGTGTTTTAAATTTTTGCCTGCCATATTATATAATAGCTGTGACACCTCTATCTTTATGTCATCATTAAAGGACTGTCAAATGTTGCTAGCAATTACCCTGGCTTTGTATTACTATTCTTATTATGTAAACATAAGTTATATCTCAGGTCAATGAACTATTGATTTACATATTATTGGGATTACTCGTATTGTGCTCAGATGGTGCCTCTGATGTTTGGAATGATTTGTTGCATATCGTTCACATATCAGGAACCACAGTTTTGAAGGTCTCCGAGGCTTCGGTTTACAGCCTGAACAGCCGATTCAGAGTTAAACTCCATATTGAGTAGCCACATTTCAGGGATGTGTTCGATTCGGCTAATATATCGGACTAAGCAGACCCGTATATTTAGGGGATAGAACAGATTGTGTCACGCAAGATTCATATGCTACATTGATAGAGGAAGTTTTTCAGTGACATGATGAAAAAAAAAATAATACAAGTTTTTTTATTTTTTAACAGTCAGCAAATATTTGTTTGTATTGCTACTTTTCACACATTAATAGTTTGATCATTAATAACTTACTTAAAACTTTCTATTTTCTTACATTTTGTTTTAATTAGAATTCACTGCTAAGAGCGCTTGTGATTAAGAGCACCTATCTCTTTTTTTAAGAGATGACAAACAATTTGATTTTGTTGAATAGAAAGATGGCACCAAGTGTAGGCATTTTAAATAGAAATGCTTTAAGGAAAGAATAAAAATAAAGTGCCTCATTGAGCCCTTCATGCTCCATACAGCTCTATTGATGTTCGTTGACAGAAGAGGTTTGGCAATTGCAGCTCTTCCAAAATTTCCAGCTCTATAGAGTTCTCGGGCGACTGTTTTGGTAAAAATTGATTGCCTATGATGTTGATTGATCATTGATTGGTATCAACAACACACCACATGAGGTTTTTTTTTTAAATTTCTGAATATTCATTGTTTCAGATTAATGAATTAAATTGACCAGTGCAGAAATTACAAATGTTTCCAGTATTTTTTCCAACCCTATATGTATACTAGATATAGCGTTGATTGGGGAAGAGACTTGAATGACTGACAAATGTAGCAGCCAAAGATGCTTGCCAAGTTCCTCTTTAGCAGAGATATTCAGGAAATATCAAAGGAGGGAAATGATGTTGCGAAAGACCGACAGTGGGATAAACCATACTTTTGTTCAGTGCCCGTGAAGTCAGAAGACTGCCAGTCGCCCATATGCTCAGGCGTAATTTTACACATGTAATCCAAAATAGCAAATAATTCTAAATGCACGGGATCAGTAAATCAACTTTATATAGTAAGCTGGAAAAAATACTTGAAACAAACCCTGAAACCCAATAGAAATATCCCCAGTTATTGCACTAAATACATCTGAACTTTGCAGGTTTTTTTTTTAAATTGCACACAGAGGAACATTTGTAAATAAAAAAAATCCATAAATGCTTTGTTTAGCTAGTTATCCTTTTTTTTTTATTGTACTTTGTGGTTATATCTCATCATTGTTGTCAACATAATACTCACTGTGATTTATTTTAAGCAAGGGATACACTATTGTATCAGGTTTTATTATTTGTCAAGTTAGGTACATGTGCAATGCATGCTTTCCATATGTGATTGATCATTACAGCTTTCCACAAACACTTCACTGACACAATTGGATTTTTCAATAGCTAGTCACTACGAAAAAGATAATAATTCATATAGTTGATAGTATGTTCTATAGCTTGCTAAACCTCACATACACCTCGATAGGTTTCTCTCTCCTTTTTGTGAATACAATTGTCTGATGAAGAAAAAAAGTCTTAACTTTTGATGATTTTGTCAAACCAGTAACTACCCTCAACCACAATGACCATGTGTCATTACTGCTCCTTTTCATTTTGTTTCAATATGATCACCTAGGCAACCTCCTGCAAAAGCAAGATTTGGTTTCATTTGAACACTAATGGTACAAAATCACTAGACAGAAGGTTTATTTGCAGCTCCTGGGTTAATCCATAAATGCCCCGTGTTCTGATGCAGTTTGCTGTTTTCGATTATTTTGTTAATATAATGAGATTATTATGATGTTTTAGACTGGTGCACATGGGATATTTATATTATTATTATTATTATTTGCTAAGTGAATTAGGAAGTCTTATTCTGTATGGTGAAAGATTCAGGTCCTGGAAATAGTTACAAAGCTAAAAAGGCAAAGCATGCTAGGTAGCACTGTTCAGACTACAATTTTCAAATTAGCAAGTCATTTTGTTAACAGATACCAAGGACATATTTTGATTATGTAGATGGAATATGATTAAGAGCTGGAACAATGGAGTCAAAGAACATTGTATATTCATTGTGAAGCTGTGTGAAACCAAAGTGAACTTAATGGGAACAGTATTTTATAGATTCAAGGAGCTTTGTCTGTCAGGAAGCCCTCTAAGAGACTCTGTTGAGGGCCTCTAAGTAGCAGAGATCTTGCTCTGCAACCCACTTTTTACAGCAGCTGTTATATGTTACTTCTCAAAGTGAAATGTTCCAGAGTTGCATCCCTTCTTCTCAGAAAAAAGGGCAAAGCACACAGACAGCAACATGATTTTGTTTTATACACTCAGTGGTCTATTAACTAAAATTCGAGAATAGCTCGAGGAGGCCGACTTTAGAGGTCGACTTTCTCTGGGAGTCTCTTTACTTTGAAGGCCATTTAACTGGAAGGAGCAGGCGAATAGTGAGCCAGGCGAATACAAGGGAGCAGCTTCTAAAGTGAAAAAAGCTTCTTAAGTGTGGGAGTTAGAAGCAAAGAAGGAAAGTATATTTTGATTTTTACTGCAAGGGGAGCACTGTTTATTTTGTGTGCATTTTTGATAAAGATTGGTTGAAAAAAAAAAAAAAACTGTTTGGAGGGAAAAGGTTTGCAAGGCTGTTTGCAATCATTTAATTAACCTTCTCTGGGAGTCTCTTTACTTTGAAGGCCATTTAACTGGAAGGAGCAGGCGAATAGTGAGCCAGGCGAATACAAGGGAGCAGCTTCTAAAGTGAAAAAAGCTTCTTAAGTGTGGGAGTTAGAAGCAAAGAAGGAAAGTATATTTTGATTTTTACTGCAAGGGGAGCACTGTTTATTTTGTGTGCATTTTTGATAAAGATTGGTTGAAAAAAAAAAAAAAACTGTTTGGAGGGAAAAGGTTTGCAAGGCTGTTTGCAATCAGTTAATTAACCTTCTCTGGGAGTCTCTTTACTTTGAAGGCCATTTAACTGGAAGGAGCAGGCGAATAGTGAGCCAGGCGAATACAAGGGAGCAGCTTCTAAAGTGAAAAAAGCTTCTTAAGTGTGGGAGTTAGAAGCAAAGAAGGAGTTAGAAGCAAAGAAGGAGGGTAAAGTATAAATCTTTTATTTTTCTTATTTTATTCTATTTCTAATTTTGTGGTTTACACTAGAGAGCATGTTGGACAATGCCACTAAGTGCATGTCTTGCAGCATGTATGCGGTCTTGGAGCAAGTTCCCCAGGGTCCATACCACTGCTGCAGATGTGAGCAGGTTGCTGCTTTGGAAAATATAATATTAGATCTAAAGAGGCAACTGGCAACACTTAGGGACATAAGCAACATGGAGCGGAGTTTACTGCTCACGGAGCAGGCATTGGCTGGGGCCAGTGTAGAGGAGGGTGATGAGGGAGGGGAAGAGGTTTCTAGGGCAGAGAGCTGGGTTAGTTGTGTAAGGGGCAGTAGGGGTCGGAGAGCTAGGGAGGCTTGTTCTGAGCTGGTTCACCCCAACATGTTTGCCAGCTTGTGTGAGGATGCTGGGGGGATTAGCTCAGAAGAGGCATTTCTGGGGCAGGCGGACTCTCCTAGCAGCCAGGTGAGTAGCCTCTCCAGCGCAGTTGGGAGCCAGGACACTAGGAAGGCTAGACAGGTTGTGGTGGTAGGGGATTCTATTATTAGGAAGGTAGATAGGGTAATCTGTCGCCAGGACCCCGAATGCCGAACTGTATGTTGTCTCCCGGGTGCTCGGGTTCGGCATGTTGCGGAACGGGTAGGCAGATTATTGGGAGGGGCTGGGCATGATCCAGCGGTCATAGTACACATTGGTACTAATGACAAAGTAAATGGTAGGTGGGGGGTCCTTAAAAATGATTTTAGGGAACTAGGAAAGAAGCTAAAGGAAAGGACCTCCAAGGTAATATTCTCGGAAATATTACCAGTACCACGCGCTACGTCAGGGAGACAGCGGGAGCTTAGGGAGATTAATGCGTGGTTACGAAGGTGGTGCAAGCAAGAGGGATTTGGGTTCTTGGAGCACTGGGCAGACTTTTCAGTCGGCTACAGACTCTTTGGACGGGATGGGCTGCACCTCAATGATGAGGGGGCTGCAGTATTAGGGGCGAGGATGGCTATAGGATTAGATGAGCTTTTAAACTAAGCTCTGGGGGGGAGGGTCAAGATCAAAAAGAAGCAATGGTAGCTAGGGTAGATTGGAAGGTGGGTCTAGCTATGGGAGAGGAGGAAAGCAGTGGTGGGGTTAACATAGACCAAAGGGAGGTCCATATAATTAAACCTGCACACATTAAGTGTTTGTCAACTAAACAGAAAATGGGTAGTAATCTCAAATGTCTTTTAGCAAATGCAAGAAGCTTGACAAACAAAATGGGTGAGCTGGAGATACTGGTAAGTGCTGAACAGTATGATTTAATCGGAATCACAGAAACGTGGTGGGATGAGACCCACGACTGGTCAGTTAATTTACAAGGTTACTCACTTTTTAGAAAGGACAGAGTAAATAGAAAAGGGGGAGGGATTTGTCTGTATGTAAATCCTAAATTAAATCCCAGTATTAAAGAAGGTGTACATGATGTAACTGGAACTGATGTGGAGACACTGTGGGTGGAGATTAGCTTAGACGCTAAAAAGAATCGCACATTACTTGTAGGTGTATGCTACAAGCCACCAAATATTAGCATTGATGGAGAAGATCAGCTTTTATTACAAATTGAAAAGGCTGCAAATATGAATGAAGTTCTAATCATGGGAGATTTTAATTACCCAGATATAGATTGGAAGTGTGGCACAACTAGTTCAGCTAGGGGCAGCAAGTTTCTGGACCTGCTTAATAACAAATTTATGGCACAATTAGTAGACACCCCAACTAGAATGGATGCCTGTCTGGATTTGGTAATAACAAACAATGAGGAGCTTATCTCAAACATCCAAATAAGAGAACACTTGGGGAATAGTGACCATAATATGGTCTCATTTGAGATTAATGCAAAAAAGCAAATTGGTAAATACGCCACCAAAACACTTAATTTTAGAAGGGCTAACTTTGATGGACTAAGGGCATCGATTGAACATTTAGACTGGGAACGATTGTTTTCTGGACTAAACACAGAAGACAAGTGGAATGCCTTTAAGCACACATTACAAAAGTACACATCCCAATATATACCTTTGGGAAACAAATGCAAAAGACACAAATCAAAACCAATGTGGCTTACAGGTAACGTGAAACAGGAAGTACAAAACAAGAAAATGGCATTCAAACATTATAAAAACACGGGATCAGCATTATCATTTATAGAGTACAAAGAGGCCAACAAAGCCTGCAAAAAGGCAATTAAAATGGCTAAATTGGAAAATGAGAAAAGGGTTGCCAAGGAGAGTAAAACTAACCCCAAAATGTTTTATAAATATATAAATGGAAAAAAGCTAAAGAGGGAAAATGTTGGGCCCTTGTTATCCCAAATGGGAAATTTGGTAAGTGAGGACAGAGAGAAAGCAGACATTTTAAATACTTTTTTTTCTTCTGTTTATACTAAGGAAGAGCAGATGGACGAGCCCCTGCTACAGGAAGTTATGGGACATTCGCCGCAAACATGGGATTGGCTGACACAGGAAAAAGTGCTTAAGCAATTACACTCTGTTAAGATAGACAAGGCCCCAGGACCAGATGGTATACACCCAAGGGTACTTAGAGAGTTAAGCATATTTCTGGCTAGGCCACTATTCATGATCTTTAGGGATTCATTCAGTTCAGGTACAGTGCCAACAGACTGGCGAAAGGCGGATGTCATTCCAATATTTAAAAAGGGATCAAAATCTCTGCCAGGTAATTATAGGCCAGTGAGCTTGACATCTGTAGTGGGGAAACTATTTGAAGGATTGCTAAAGGTATACACTCAAGAATACATCTTGAACCAGAATATAATTAGTAAAAGTCAACATGGTTTTGTGAAAGACAGGTCTTGTCAAACAAACTTAATAACATTCTATGAAGAAGTCAGTAAAAATATAGATCTAGGTGTGGCAGTTGATGTGATCTATTTGGATTTTGCGAAAGCATTTGATACAGTTCCACACAAAAGGTTACTCTACAAATTGAGAGAAATAGGTTTGGGGGCAAATGTGTGTATGTGGATTGAAAATTGGCTAAAAGATAGAACACAAAGGGTTGTTGTAAATGGAAAATTCTCAAATTGGACAAGGGTATTAAGCGGAGTACCTCAGGGGTCTGTTTTGGGCCCTCTTCTTTTTAATTTGTTTATTAATGATCTGCCAAATTGTGCTGAGAGCCATGTCTCCGTGTTTGCGGACGACACTAAATTAGGTAAGGCAATAAAGACTAATCTTGATGTTTTTTCTTTACAGGAAGATTTGGACAGAGTGGGGGACTGGGCAGTAAAGTGGCAAATGAGGTTCAATATAGACAAATGTAAAGTTATGCATTATGGGAAAAATAATAACAAAGCAACATATACGTTAAATGGTTTTTCCCTGGGAAAAACTACTAATGAAAAGGATTTAGGAATAATTATAGACAACAAACTTGGCAACAGTGCCCAATGCCAGTCAGCAGCTGCAAGGGCCAATAAGATATTGGCATGTATAAAACGAGGTATAGATTCACGGGAGGAGGATATCATCTTGCCTCTTTACAAATCAATGGTAAGACCTCACCTTGAATATGCAGTACAGTTCTGGGCACCAGTCCTTAAAAAGGATATTAAGGAACTAGAAAAAGTGCAAAGGAGAGCTACAAAATTAATAAGGGGTTTGGAGGATCTTAGTTATGAAGAGAGACTTAAAAAATTGAATTTATATACGTTAGAAAAAAGGCGTCTCAGAGGGGATATGATAACCTTATATAAATATTTGCAGGGCCAATATAAAGAGCTCTCCAGTGACCTGTTCATTAACAGAAAGGTACAAAGAACAAGAGGTCACCCCCTCAGACTGGAAGAGCAAAGATTTCATAGACAGCAAAGGAAGGGATTCTTTACGGTTAGGACAATAAAGTTATGGAACTCACTGCCAAGAGAGGTAGTGCTAGCAACCACAATAGATGCATTTAAAAATGGTTTGGATGTTTTTTTAGCAAAGCAGAACATACAGGGCTATTAATAATAGAATAAGCATTAATAAAAGAGCTTATTGATCCAAGGAGAAATCTGATTGCCTCTTGGAGTCAAGAAGGAATTTTTTCCCCCAGGAGGCAAAATTCGAAATAGCTTCCTTAGGGGTTTTTTGCCTTCTTTTGGATCAAAAGCTGTAAAGATAGGTAGAAGGGTTGAACTTGATGGACTTGTGTCTTTTTTCAACCTAAATTACTATGTTACTATGTTACTATGTTACTATGACTTTCATTTTGAGTCACCCGAGTTTTACTTAGAAATAAACCCCAAGTTCAAATATTCCCCACCTAAAGTAATGGAAGGTGAAATGATCAAAGCTAAATTTGACTTAGTCTTAAAATTAAAGTCGAGCTGCTCGAATGTTAGTGAATAGACCCATCAGTGTTTTTTCTAGGTATCTTGGGGACACAAAATGGGTTCCATGTATCAGTGGTTTTTCCCCCTCTCTATAAGTGACACTCTTCGGTAAGGTGCAATGGGGGCCTGAAGCGGCCACTTAATTTGATAATATGATAGTGCCACCTCTATATACACTGATTTAATACTGTCAGAACCCTACCACCGACAAAAGAAAGAAAAAAAACAGACAAAAATGGGCTCCCCAAATGGTCCTGGACTGTCATGGGGAAAAATTCCCTTCATGACCAATGATGGTCCAGGACAGTCATACAGATCCAATTGTGGTATGCATGCCGCGTTCGTGATTTAAACGTCATGGCTAAGTGTCTTGATATTGAGACACTTCAGCCATGTCGGCTGAGGCCCCCCACCCCCCGAAACATCCGTGCAATGTGACAGCCAATTACAGTGCCCGGATGTTAATAGCTGTCAAAGCAGTTGCCTGCTTTGACAGCTATAGTCTCTTCCTGCTCCAGAGCGATCGTGGGGCAGGGAGAAACTAAATATAGTGCTGGACAGCACCCCTGGTCCCCCCAAGCCCATCCAGGTTCCCCAGGTTTTTTTTAATAATAAAAAAATATATATATATTTTTTTTTTTTATTATATTTTTATTTTGCTAACCTTAACCCTTGGGTTAGGGTTAGAGATCATCAAAACCCTAATCCTAGAGTTACAATTACGGTTTGTACTAGCCATAGCCCTAGGGATAAAGTTAGAGTTAAATATAAATGTAAAAAAAAAGTAAATAAAATAAATAAATAAATAAAAATAATAATAAAAAAATACTGTTAAATAAAATAAAAATAAGACGTTAATCAGTAGAGGACCAGTGACATGTTAGGTCTGTTGGTGGTGCTCTAGGGATCATTTAATAATAAAAAATGACTGCTAGTAGATAAGAACACAGCAGCTGGATATATTATCCATGCAGCCACAGGACAGCAAGGACAGCAACAATCTATGCTTCCTACTATAGACTACATTCCCTATGATGCTACGGTCACTTTTGGCTGGCTGAGCATGATAGGAAATGTAGTCACAAGCATTACATAATAAATACATGTTTTAAAGCTGCAATGACAGTATCCTAAATTTGTCCCTTTACCTGCCAAATAACACTAGCAAACCTATACATGTGGGGTACCGCTATACTCAGGGGAAGTTGCTTAACATATATTGGGGTGTTGTTTGGCAAAAAAAAAAACAGAACAACCCCTTTGAATTCATACCTAAATACAAAGTTTGTAGGGAAAAAAACACAAACAAAATTACTATGCCAAAACTTGTCAAAGACTGGTGGGAAAATGAAAAGTGTCAAAATACCCCAATTTGAATACCCTGGGATGTCTACTTTAAAAAAATGTGTACATGCAGGGCTGATTCACCGATGCATGACTGATATTGATGTTACAATGTCAGTAACACTAATTTTGGAAAAAATGATTTTGAAACAGCTAGGTGCTATTTGTATTTATTGCACTACAACAGTAAAAAAAAATATCAAAAAAACATATAAACATTGGGTATTTCTAAACTCAGGACCAATATTAGAATCTAATTAGCAGTTTTTTTGTATTTGCTTTTGTAGTTCAGGAAAAGTGTTGTTTTTTATACATTTTTCACCATATTTTTCTATTTTTTTTTTTCATAATGTAAATGATATGAACAAAATAATGGCATCAAAAGAAAGCCCTTATTGTCCTGAAAAAAACAATATATCATATGTCAGGGGCGTTGCTAGGTCAACAAATGATCAGGGGCTGGAGCCCAGATGAGCACATCTGTCTCACGCACCCTGTCTCTCTCCCTCTCTTTCTAACACACACCACCTCTCTCTCTCTCACACTCTCCGTCTCTCTATCTCACACAGCGTCTCTCTCTCTCTCTCTCTCTCTCACACTCTCAGTCTCTCTATCTCACACAGCGTCTCTCTCTCTCTCTCTCACACTCTCTATCTCACACAGCGTCTCTTTCTCTCTCTCTCTCACACTCTCCGTCTCTCTATCTCACACAGCGTCTCTCTCTCACACTCAGTCTCTCTATCTCACACAGCGTCTCTCTATCTCTCTCTCACACTCTCAGTCTCTCTATCTCACACAGCATCTCTCTCTCTCACACTCAGTCTCTATCTCACACAGCGTCTCTCTCTCTCTCTCTCTCTGTCAGTCTCTCTATCTCATTCAGTGTCTCTCTCTCTCTCACACTCTCTATCTCACACAGCGTCTCTCTCTCTCTCTCTCTCTCTCTCACACTCTCCGTCTCTCTATCTCACACAGCGTCTCTCTCTCACACTCAGTCTCTCTATCTCACACAGCGTCTCTCTCTCTCTCTCTCTCTCTCTCTCTCTCACACTCTCAGTCTCTCTATCTCACACAGCATCTCTCTCTCTCACACTCAGTCTCTATCTCACACAGCGTCTCTCTCTCTCTCTCTCTCTCTCTCTCTGTCAGTCTCTCTATCTCACTCAGTGTCTCTCTCTCTCTCTGTGTCTCTCTCTTGCTCACTCTCTGTCTCTCTCTCTCACACTCTCCATCTCTCTCTCCCACAGCGTCTATATCTCCCACAGCGTATATATCTCACACAGCGTCTATATCTTTCTCACACACACTTACAAATACACAACCTGACACACACACCCTCATACACTTATGCAAACACCCTGACACACACACACCCTCATACACTTATGCAAACACCTTATGCAAACACCCTGACACACACACACCCTCATACACTTATGCAAATACCGTGACACACACATCCTGACACACACACCCTCATACAATTATGCAAATACCGTGACACACACAACCTGACACACACACCCTCATACACTTATGCAAATACCCTGACACACACATCCTGACACACACACCCTCATACACTTATGCAAATACCCTGACACACACACCCTCATACACTTATGCAAATACCCTGACACACACACATCCTGACACACACACCCTCATACACTTATGCAAACACCCTGACACACACACCCTCATACACTTATGCAAATACCCTGACACACACCCTCATACACCTATGCAAATACCCTGACACACACACACATCCTGACACACACACCCTCATACACTTATGCACAAACCCTGACACACACACCCTCATACACTTATGCAAACACCCTGACACACACTCACTTATACACATTGCTTCACCCACAGAGTCACACTTACACGCAGACACTAACACACATTTTTAAATATTTAAAAAAAAAAAATACCTTATAGTGTTGTTCCCTCTCCCTGCTAAATTACCTTTGTTTGCAGGGAGGAGGACGTCTCCGATGAGACACTTTCTTCTGCCGGATGTCACATCCGGCGCGCAGCCAGACTCACAGTGCGACAGGGGCGGAGCTTGCACCCGTCGCGCTGTCAGTATGGCCAGTCGGTGCGGTCACCGCAGGCACTTGCTTGTGGGCCGCACCTCCAGGAGGAGGGGCCAGCAGCAGCGCCTCTCCTCCTCACCCCCCGCACGAGCATAAACCTACGATTCTGGGACTATGTCCCAGGCGGGGGAAAGCTCTGCGGGGCAGATTTTTTTTTTAACAGTGATAGCCCTGGAGTCTCGGGGCTAAAGTATGCTTTAGCCCCAGAGTCTCCATTCGGGGCTATGCACTGGAGATTCGGGGCTATAGCCCCAGTAGCCCCCCCCCCCCCCTAGCGACGCCTCTGTCATATGTGTTGGTACAGCAAATAACAAAAAATAGAAATAATAGCTAAACACAAACACCTCAGAAGTGTAAAAACAGCCAGGGTCATTAACGCACAACATTCCAAAAACAGTCTGGTCATCAAGGGGTTAATGGGCTGGGGACTTGCTTAAGGTCCCTGGTTCATTAATAAATATATGCCCCCTCCCACACACAGTGATAGGGGATTATAATTACCCCCCCCCCCCCCAATAATCCCCCCATCTTGGCCAAGGGGCCATCCCAAGATCCTGGATGACATAAATAACAAATGAAAGTTAACTCTACCCACCCCATTCTACCTTGCCCAGGCAGGAGAGGTCAATTATTATTAATGCCTAGGAAATTGGCCACCCAAAAAAGTAAACAAAAAAACGAATACACCTAACATTAACAAAAATATTCACGCTGGCAAAAACAAACAAACAAAAAAAAAAACACTTGCTCCTTGATAATGTACTGCCCTCAGTGGGAGGTCTGGGATTGTCAGAAGGCTCTGTCAGCCAATAGGAAGGTGTAATAAAGGATGGAGACAGAGATGTATTAATGAGAAGAGATGAAAGAGGGGGTTAATGAGAGATTTGGGAAAAGCTCTGCCCAGAGCCCACCAGTGCCTTAAAGCAGCCCTGCTAACTAAATCCCTTACTGGCCTGATAATCATGTATTATGATTTGCACCAGGTTAACAGTTACAATATATGCTGCCATGCCATGTTTTACCATAAAAAGGTGAATAAGAGCTTTTTTATTTTTATTTTAAATTCATTTTCTTTGGAGTGCGATTACTTTTTAAAGTAACAAGAGTGTGACATGTTAAAACATCTATCAGTCAAAACAAATGTCATCACATAAATGCTGCTAGCTTTATTCTTCAATTATAAATGGAACAGGGATTGTTTCATCACAATTACAGGGTGACATCTGTTAAAACAAAAAAAAAACTTCTGTGTTGGTGGTACCTTATAATCATTCACTCCATATTGAAATATATGTGGGAACAATTACTAACTTGCTTCCTGACTAAAAATAAAACTTGCTATTGGTATTTTTTTTTCTTATGAAGTGTAAACAATATAAATCATGTCATTGCATTAAATAGTGAATTTAATATTTTAACACTGTGTACATGATAAAAAAAAAACCCAAAAAAATATATTGCTGTATGCAGCACTAATTAAAAAGCCTGTAACAGAATAGGTACTATTAATTATTAAAGTTTTTTTGTCCCAGAACAACATATTGCATTTTGTAATTGTTGTAGATTATTTATATCAAAGACTAAACATGTTTTACAGCCACTCTCAAAAAAATTGGATGTTGTACTTTGGGCTTGCTGACAGTCTAGGTTTTAAGTATAATTTGAGTGTCAATAAACCTTTTTTAACACCAAAAATAGTTTGGTATATCCAGATAAAATTATTGAGTTATGGTCAGGGTTTCTCTATTACATAATATTCATTCTATGGATCTGTCCATTAAAGGACAACTGTAGCAAAATAATTAACTTATGTTTAACTGAAATATTGTTTCAAGTGTAGATGATTTATATAGAAATTCTTGAATGAAAGAATGCAAATTCAATTAAGCCTTCTTTACTCTATATAGTTCTCTCAAGGGGGGATATTTTGTTTAGAATCTTGGGTCAGATCTTCACTCACCTTGGTTCAGATGAACAAAGATCTGACCCATCTGACCAAAAGATTCTAAAGAAAATGTCTGCCTGCTGGTAGAGCTATATGGAGCAAAGAGGAGGAAAAAAAAGACTACTGGATAGGACAGCAGTCCAAAATGGGAGTCTGGTTAGATTGACCTCGTAAACCATAAAGAAAGAGGTCAACACATAATATGCAAACATAGACAAATGTATAATGTATTAATTATCCTAAGAATAAGGGACCATGGAGTGAGAACCACATATCAAACCACTACTATAACAGTCGCAACATTAATATAATACATAAAGAGAGGACAAGTATAATAAAACCAAAAACCAAATCCTGCAGAATAGTGGAAGTGGAGGTGACTGCCTGTACCTATATTTAACTGCTTATCATCACTACAGGACTTATGCCATTTCCCTGCTTTGAATATCCATATTTGCACAGTTTATTTATTTCTTGCTACAGAGCCTGAGTGGAAGTCACCTATCGCCCCTTATGTTTGTGTTGCTTGCAGGGCGTTATTTGTGCATAGGGCCACTATAGTCAGCAAAAGTATAAAGAGTACCGGTACAAACAACTAGTATAATAATAGCATGTACGATTAGGTATATAACGGGCTGTTCAGAGATATATCCGATGCAGCTATAAACTGGAACATAGACAAATATAATGCAGTCTTGAGTTGCCAGTAGTGCATAAATACATGTGTTTCAATAATAGTAGTAAAAAGAGTAAAAAGCATTCTTCATATGAATCGCTTACAAGAAATATCGGTGGGACCTAATATGAAGATCCCACAAAAGAGCTTCAGGCACCACAACGCCCTACCCAGAGAGTGGACTGGACATCCCCCTGGACTTCGTGGGACTGGTGCCTCGGGATCACGCTGTCATATATATCCATGAAAAAGTCTGTGTGGCAGGTTAGGGTAAAATTACCAGTGTCTGGAAGTGAAGTACCTTACTTGTCTACCTCCGTAAGTATATAAGCAAAAAAAGGAAAAGCACTACGCGTTTCGCCGGGATGGCTTCATCAAGGTGCATTCTTTGCACAAAATATCGTGCCACACAGCAATATATATATACTGCATCTACTCAATTATTTGCTGGTATATTTTTGCCATCGAGTTTATCCTCACTCTGTATTTGCTCCTATAGAATCTGATTTGCATATTTTATTACCATCTTCATTTACGTATCTCTAGAGATTCTAATGTGGATTTAGCTAAGAAAGCATAAACATTCCCTTTGAAATATATGATTAAGTATTGTCTTTTTCACTTCATATTATAAAAGGTTTTACAATCTATACTACAGATAATACATAGCACTATTTTTATTTCTTATTTTCTGCACATTTATATACACCTTTGCCTGAGACCTGCCTCCATATAATGAAGACTCCTCAAATTCAAGACTTTTGCCTGCACATAAGTATTGTTTCATTTTCATTTTTTATATATCGTAATTTTTGTTGTGTCTCTATATAGTACATATACAATATACAGAATTTTTTGACTTTATATTTAATCACTAGCGCTCCAGTCTTATGTTGTATATATTATTTTTTCTGTCTTAAGGAATTGCATATAAGGTTGTTTTTCTTTCGACTGTGAGCAGGTCTATATACATATCTTTAATTCCTGAATATTCTTTGAGTAGCGCCATCTTAGTCATAAATATTTTCCCACTATAGTCACTGCTGTGGATGCACAGCACCTAGCTGATTAATATTTGAGAGCACCCTGGAGGAGTACTAACTGCAGTACGTACCCTCAGACTCGTCACCTCCACTATGATTTGTTTTTTGGTTTTATTATACTTGTCTTTATGTATTATATTAATGTTGTGACTGTTATATTTTGGGTGCAATATGTGATTATCTCTCCATGGTCCCTTATTCTTAGGATAATTAATACATTATACATGTTTCTATGTTTGCATATTATGTGTTGACCTCGTTCTTTGTGGTTTACGAGTGTCAATCTAAACAGACCCCCATTTTGGATTACTGTACTTTTAGCTGTCTGGTAGTCTTATTTTTCCCATTTTTTGGGGTCTGTAGGCACCCACCCCCTGCTATACAATTCTCTGATAGCTAATGGGGGGTTGATTTAACCCAGGTCAATTACGATGATTGCGGTTGCACTATGGCAACTAGGTAATGTTTTAGGCTCAAATGTAATTCATTTGTATTCTTTCATCAAAGCATTTCTATATAAAATCTTTACACTTGATCCAAACTTTTAAGTAAACAGAACTTTTGCTACAGTTGTGCTTTAAGTTATCCGCATGTGACCAGAATAGGCAGACATCAAAAAAAAATCAGCCATTCCCTATTGTACATTGGAAACAAATGTTCCTTCAAAAGTGAATAGGGAGTGTTGTGGTGTCATTTAGTTATAGTGTCAAAACCACAAGTTCTCAGATACAGAAAGTGCCTAAGATCCTCAGAGAACAACTCTGTGATATGACAAACAGAAAGTCACAAGACTTCCAAAAGAAATAGCTATCCCTGGAACAGCGCTCCTTCAGAGCATCGTCCAAAAGCTCTTTTAAGCATGCAAAAGTGAGCTTCTGTCTGAATAATATTTGTCAAGGAAGGTTTAGTCCATCTGTAAGTGTATATGGAGGTGTAAGATCGTCTTCTATACTGAAATGTTACACAACAGTAGCTCAGTGCCATGATAGCACTGACTGTTGGTTAGTAATTGTTCCCACATATATTTCAAGCCAAACTCACCTCCAGCAGATATAGATGATGCTCCACTGACTCTATCTTTTGCCAAGGAGTACTGCTCCATGAACTGGTAGCTCCCTAGTCTTTGCATTTGAAAATAAAAAAGGGGCAATACCTTTTAAATGGGAGCAACATTTCAAAGACAGTCTTCATTAAGCAGAAGTGGCCTTCTGCCTCATTAAAACTATTTTTGGTCCGTTTTCAATGTTCTTGAATATTGTTTTGAGTCTCCTTATGTTTTGATTTGTATGTTGTAACATATGTTTTCACTTTCAAGTGTTTTTAGAAAGTTATACAAAGTAACACATTGTCAATTATGAAATTAACCTAGTTTCTAGCAAATATGCTCATAGTTTTTTGCCTTCTAAATATGTATGTATGTATTTGTGTGTGTGTGTAGTCCCATCACTGTCCCAGAGTTGCCATCTACACATGGCATCACCATGACATCACCATTTCATTCATTTTAGACAAAAACGAAAAATTTAAATAATTTTTGCCAGTAGTGTTTGCGTTATATATTAGATCTGGAATATTTAGGCTTCATTTACTTAAATAATAATAATAATAATATGTGAAAAAAGTAATATTGTAAAACATTTATCCATTTAATTCTCTCAATTGTATATAAATTGAATGAAGGAAATGACTCATGCACCGTTACAAAAGTATACATATATATATATATATATATATATTTAGTAAATTAATAGCTAGTGAAACAATTCTCCTGTTTTGGAGATGCAATTATCTTTTATAGACATTATTATTATTATTAGTGCAGCACTGAAATATTAATGTAAAATATGAGACATGGATATCTTAACCAAATACTATTAAGTATTGTATTGATATTTATTTCTAATTGCTTTTTATTTCACTTGAAGATTATAATAATTGTGTTTATATAGTTCAGTGTAATTGCTATATAAAAGTATATTGATACATTTTTTATTATAAACATGTATATTAATCTGACAGTATTGGAGTAGACCATATTAATAGTGTATGGACCTTTAGACGTAGAGTGCATTAGGCTAATGATTTGTAAGCTCAGTAAGCAAACCTTTTACATGTTGTGGCCTAAAGGTCAGATTTAACATATAACTGAGGAGAGTACAAGCCTTTAGCCTGAAAGTGCTGTAACCTGTAGGTTATGTCGATGATCAGAAAAATGAATGATTGAAATATTGGCCTGGATTCAATGCTGGTTGTGAACATAAAAACAGCCATTAATGGTAAACTAATGGACATGTGAGCTTAAATTCCAGCAACTAATGAAGTTAAATCATTACTGCACCTGTACCAAAAGGATATACAAACACTGTATTGTACAATAATTACTCCATGAACAATGATGAAGTGCAGACTGGTAAAAGTTAACGGACAACAAAAAATCATACATTTTTGCCCGTTAACTTGCCACCTCAAAAAACTTAAGTCTTAATAGTGCATTGGATGTGTAACACTTTCAGTGACCTCAAACAGTGCTCCCTAGAGCACTGAAAGGATTAACCTTATCATGGAAAAAAATTGCTGGAGGGCTCCCTCTCTGTCTCACTCCACCTCTTAACATTGCAAGGCTGGGGGCTGCAGAAGATCACTTGGGTATGTATGGTTTAACAAATAGCAGTGAATTATCCTAGCAGATCCTACTCCAAATTCAGTTAAAACTTTGAATAATAGTCCCTTTAGTAGCCCAATAAGTGCATAATTAAAGTGAAACACTCAATCAAGTCTAAATAGTCTAGCATAAATCACATAAAAAGAAAAAGCCATAAAATGTGTGAGAAAATCCATAAAACAAATGATGTGTGGGTGCCCTGTTCTCCCTCAGCATCTACATCAACTAATACTCTATCTACAAAGAGGAGAGAGGAGACAAATATCTCAGTCTCCTGCTATAGATCAATCATTTCTAAACATAATTTTTTATGTATTACAAAATGAGAAAGTTGTAAAGATATGCTTGGTCAGAGCAGCAACCAACAGTAAGTCAGTAGCTAAAGCAGAAGTAAACAAGAGTGATAATTAAAGGGCCTCAACTGATGAAAACATTTAACAGGCTGTTCAGGAGAAGCAAACAAAAATTCAGCTCATGTCAGGCGCCAACCCCTTCTCATACCTCCTGCAGGGAGGCCAACTCCGAACCCTGGGAATCCCACTGGGTTGCAGCATGTAGCCGACATCCCCAGCCTGTAGTACAGCCCCCCTTGTGCACTGAGAGTGTGAGTGTCAAGCTGATGGTCGGGGGGCATTTCCTGTGGCCCAGTAGTGTGCTCCTATTGAGGGGGTAGGAGGCAAGTCCCACTCCTGTCTCCTCTATCTGGCTACAGTCAGAGGAGGGCGGCAACCTGCAGGTTGGTGGGCGGAGCTAAGGTCCTGGCGCCCTATTTAAATACAAGCTCTGTTCATTCAGTGCTTGCTCGTTTTCAAGCTTGTAGTGTGGCTCGTCTTCCTATAGTTTCTTTCTATTCAACCTACAGACCCTATAACCTTACTATTTATTGATCTCACGGCTCCTGAACCTTTTGCTTATATTTGGACTTTGCTTCCCTCTCTACTCCTGACCTTGCCTTACCCATAACCGACCCAGAACAGTATCTTCCTGCCTTGGCCATACGGCCTATATTTGACATCGCTTTGCCTACTCCCTTGGTACTATTGTCCTCAGGGCTATTCCTAGTGTGTGTACCACCTAGTGTACCATCTACGCTCCCAGGTGCAAACCTTGACATCTCAATACATGTTCCATAACAAAATGTCAATTTGTCCCTGAAAGATAGTGTAATAAAAAAGCAAATGATTTTTAGCAATTGTTTGTTTCTTTGCTTCTCTATACAGCTTAGTAGACATTACACAGTGAGCAGGTACAGTACCAAAATCATAAGACAGGATGATGGTCTGTCTGATCTGAGGCCAGGGCAACAAGCAAGCAGGCAAAATAATAAATATGAAAAAGGGAAACCAGAAAAAAAGAATAACCAAGCACCGAGTTGAATGTTCCAGCGCGCTGCTTGTTGGGTGTGACATCACCGGAGGGTCGCTTGAGTTACTCATACTGTGGAAGAGGAAAAGGTTTGCCAGAGAGGGTGTGCTCCATGGAAGGTCCTGGGAGCACTCCAAAAAACAACAGCTTGTTTGCATCGAATATGGAATGTGTCAGAGGCTGTGGCAGTACCCCTAGTACCGGTGGGTACTCGAGAGAATGTCCCAGTAAGGCCCTGCCCATACTCACACTTTCAACCACTACCACAAAAATGAAAGTGTCCTTCTATTCGAAAATGTTCTAAGGTGTTGAATTTAGAGCAGTTATGGTAATATCTATTTTATATTAATAGCAAGAAACAGGTAGCAATTCATAAAGTTGAGAGGAAGGGCTATTTTTGATAATAAAACAATGGAATTAGTTGTTTTTTGGCTTGTATATATCCCCCACTTTGCCCAGTGTTATTTCGATATATCTGCACAGTACTATATATCCACCACTTTCCACAATGCCTTTCATGCTCTGCTTTTGACAATTATATATCCACCATTCCCGAGTTCCGTATATCCCCACTTTTCACAGTGCCATATATGCCCCCTCTTTCTACAGTGTCATACATACCCCGTTCCACAAAGCCCTATAAGCTGCCACATGCAGCAGTGCAATGTCCCTTCACAGACCATACATAACCTCTATACTAACTAGCGAAAACTCTATTTTGAGACTGAAGAGGTGATTTGATTGTTTCAATTCAATCTTTTAATCATATATTATTAGGTAATTTTATGACACCGGTCCTGAAATAAATGTATCCAATATCTGGAGTACCTCTTGCACTATGTTTCTACTAGTAGAAATAAAACTTGCCATTTGTAATAATACAATTATTTTGTTTATTTATATTTAACTCCATTTCCTAATTTATTTTGTAAAGCAGGTCTTTTCTTTCTCCTTGTGACTTTTATTACCATATCCCACTGAAACCCATTATACACTTGTTATTTACCATATCAAACATTTCTTTCTAATTTGTACATCAATAGAACTGTTACTTAATCTATGCTCGTTCTGCGGACATTTTTTAAAGATACCGTGGTAATTGTTTCATTAGAATGCAAACAAATTATGAAGATGCACAGAAAATGCTAATTCACTATAGAGATAATATAGTTTCTATATTATAGATGGAATCTAAACAAATTCATTGTTTGAATTAGATATAAAATTACTGTAAATGCATAGTTACATAGTTACATAGTAGTTTAGGTTGAAAAAAGACTTGCATCCATCAAGTTCAACCCTTATCCTATCCCATGTTTACCGCTGTTGATCCAAAAGAAGGCAAATAAAAACCCATTCAGATTTCTCCTTGGATCAACATGCACTAAGTAAATATTAATGCCCATACTAACATGTATAGCCCTCTATGCTCTGGCTCATTAAAAAACTATCCAGGCCGCTTTTAAAGGCATCTAAACAAATAAAATATAGATAGTTATAGTATAGAAAAGTCATAATCTAGTGCCTTCATCAAACACATACATCACAATGTTTCAACATGTGGCCTTTAATAGCCACTTGAAAGCTGGTTGGAGATATACATATTAGACCTGTTTTTAATTATCGAAGAACAACAGTACTTTATTACTATATGAATTTTAACTTTTTTTTTTTTTTTACTAAAAACACTATTTCTAAAGGCTTATTTTATCATTGTCACTTGTATACCAAACCAATGACAACATTCCTCATTCCATGTGTACAAATGGACACAATGCTCTTGTATTATGAATTATACATTGAAGGTGTTGTAGAAAATGTGACAAATGTACAGTAAATCAATTTTTTTTTACAATAAATCGATTCTTTATAATGTTATACACTGTTACATAGCATAGTATGTTTGATAGTTTGAAATATTATTGAAACACAAAAACACTAACACACGTATAAACAAGCACAAGCTAAGAAGAAATGTATTACTAATGAAATTATCCATTATAGTACTTACAAAGTATGTATTAATAACCCCTTCGTTAGAATGAATATACTGGGCATGTCATAGGAAAATGGCATGCCCACTGAGCGCCTTGATGCAAAGACAGTCCAACCATGTCTGCAGCAGCCCCCTCTTATAGATCTGATCACTGTAACAGCCAATTATAGGGATCAGATGTATATAGCTGTATAGCAGTACCTACCTTTGGCAGCTTTAGCTTTAGTAATAACCGAATGGGCAGCTCATCCCCTTGAACCCCTCCTAGGATGTATTTAATTACTTAAAAATATGCTTTTTTTTGTTGGTTATGGCTAAGATTAAGGTTACATTATTTATAAATGTCAAATAAATATATACAAATCAAAGGCTATCCTGTAGTGAACCAGCATGTTACCAAAGGTCCTCTAGAGACATTTTATTAAATGTGCTTTGCACTGGCCAACAGCAGTGGAGAGGGACTCACAGCAGCTGGATGTGTCATCCATTTGTACTTCCTATTACATACTAAATTTGCTTTGATGGTTAAGCAGCTTTTGGCTGGCTGAGGGTGATAGGAAATTTACTCCACAAAGTAATACATCTACATCTAAGCAATACATTTCTAGTTTCAAAGCTGCAATGACCATATCACAGTGGCGTCACGAGGGGGGTGCGGGGGGTGCGGACCGCACCGGGTGACACCACCAGCTGGGGTGACAGCCGTGCTGCCGGCACCCCCTGCATTAAAAAAAAAAAAAAAAAAAAATTACCTCCTTGCTGCTGTCTCCCGGTGCAGGTCCATGGCTGTGAGTGAAGCGTTGTGCGCTTCCCTCCAGCTGCGCGGATCAATAAAGTTTGTTTAAAAAAAAAAGTTTGAACAACGCTTCCCTCACAGCCACGGACCTGCACCGGGAGACAGCAGCAAGGAGGTAAATACTGGCTGGGGAAGGGGGGGGAGGAGGGTGGCATAACAAGCATGCTGAGGGGCAAAATCATGACATATTAATTGGCAATATCCTGGCATATTGGGGGTCAAAATCCTGGCATATTGAGAGCAAAATCCTGGCACATTGGGGGTCAAAATTCTCGCATATTGAGAGCAAAATCCTGGCGTATTAAATGGCATATGGGGGGGACAAAATCCTGGGATATTAAATGGCATATTGGGGGCAAAATCCTGGCATATTGGGGGTCAAAATCCTGGCATATTAAATGGCATATTGGGGGCAAAATCCTGGCATATTAAATGGCATATTGGGGGCAAAATCCTGGCATATTGGGGGTCAAAATCCTGGCATATTAAATGGCATATTGGGGGCAAAATCCTGGCATATTGGGGGTCAAAATCCTGGCATATTAAATGGCATATTGGGTGCAAAATCCTGGCATATTGAGGGGCAAAATCCTGGCATATTAAATGGAATTTTTTTTTGGGGGGGGGGAAATCCTGGCATATTAAATTGCATATTGGGGGCAACATCCTGGCATATTGGGGGTCAAAATCCTGGCATATTGAGAGCAAAATCCTGGCATATTAAATGGCATATTGGGGGCAAAATCCTGGCATATTGAGGGGCAAAATCCTGTCATATTGGGGGCAAAATCCTGGCATATTTAGTTGCAACATCCTGGCATATTGGAGGGTCAAAATCTTGGCATATTGAGAGCAAAATCCTGGCATATGAAATGGAATATTGTGGGGGGGGGGGGGGGCAAAATGCTGGCATATTAAATGGCATATTGGGGGCAAAATCCTGGCATATTGAGGGGCAAAATCCTGGCATATTGGGGGTCAAAATCCTGGTATATTAAATGGCATATTGGGGGCAAAATCCTGGCATATTGAGGGGCAAAATCCTGACATACTGGGGGTCAAAATCCTGGCATATTGAGAGCAAAATCCTGGCATATTAAATGGCATATTGGGGGGGGGGGGGATCCTGGCATATTAAATGGCATATTGGGGCAAAATCCTGACATATTGAGGGTCAAAATCCTGGCATATTTGGGGCCAAAATCCTGGCATATTTGGGGCCAAAATCCTGGCATATTAAATGGCATATTGGGGACAAAATCCTGGTATATTGAGGGGCAAAATCCTGGCATATTAATTGGCAATATCCTGGCATATTAAATGGCATATTGGGGGGCAAAATCCTGGCATATTGGGGTGAAAATCCTTGCATATTGAGAGTAAAATCCTGGCATATTGGGGGTCAAAATCCTGGCATATTGAGAGCAAAATCCTGGCATATTAAATGGCATATTGGGGGGGGCAAAATCCTGGCATATTAAATGGCATATTGGGGGCAAAATCCTGGCATATTGAGGGGAAAAATCCTGGCATATTGGGGGTCAAAACCCTGGCATATTGAGAGCAAAATACTGGCATATTAAATGGCATATTGGGGGGCAAAATCCTGTCATATTGAATGACTAAATCCTGGCATATTGAGTGGCTAAATAATCCTGGCATATTGAATGGCTAAATCATGGCATATTGAGTGGCTAAATAATCCTGGCATATTGAGTGGCAAAATAATGCTGGCATATTGAATGGCTAAATCCTGGCATATCGAGGGGTAAAATACTGGCATATTTTAATTGGCAAAGTGATGCTGTGACATGGTCTGTGGGGCAAAATAACATGTACTATGTGGAAAGTGACACTGGCTAGTTCTGTGAGGCAAAGTGACACTGTGGCATGCCAAATCGTGTGGGTGCAATATGAGTGAAAGCCAAGTGCTGTGGGTGCAATATAGGTGCATGGCAAGTTCTGTGGGTACGGTATGGTGCTGTGTTAAGTCCTTTAGGTGCAATGTGGGTGCAGAAGAAGGGAATAAAAAATAGGAATGCAATTTTTCAATAACATTTTTATTAAATAGAATATTAAATAATTCAAATAAGTATAAATGCAACTAGTTATAGAGAGATGTCTGTGTTTATAGATATGTATTGTTTTCGAATTGTACAATTGTCACCTTGTGTGGCCCCTGTGTGTCGCATAATTAATGGCTGTCCCGTGTGTAGCATATTTATTGGGCCCCATGTGTGGCCTAATTAAGGGTCTCTTTTGTGTGGCATAATTATGGGGCACTTGTGTGTGGCATAATTAAGGGGCGTCTGTTTTTGTGGCATAATTAATTGGGCTCCAAGGTGAGGCATAATTTATGGGGCTTTGGTGTGGCATAATTAATTGGGCTCCAAGGTGAGGCATAATTTATGGGGCTCTTGTGTGTCATAGTTATGGGGCTCCTGTATGTTGCATAGTTATGGGCTCCTGTGTGTGACATAATTTGTGGGGCTCCTGTAAGTGGCATATTTAATGGGCCATCTGACTGGCATTACTAATGATTCTGTTTGGCATGGTATTGGAGGAAATCCAGGGGGTGACACCATGAGTGACGCCTCTGCCATATCCCAAATTTGTCCCTATAACTGCCACATGAACATAGCAAACCTATACATATGGGGTATCATTATACTTAGGGAAGTTGCTGAACATAGATTGGGGCGTTGTTTGGCAGAACACATAATAACCCCTGTAAATTCATTCCTGAAGTAAGTGTGTGAAGTAAAATGCACACAAAATTATAACTGGCATTGTTAGAAAATATTTGTGAAAAGATGGCTGCATGAAAAGTGTTAAAATACCCAAATTAACATACTCTGGGTTGTCTACTTTTGAAAAATACATGTAGAGGATGATTCTGTGATTCAAGACAGATATCAGTATTACAATGTCACTATTTTACAAAAAAAGAAAAAATGATTTGCAAATAGCTATGTAAACTTATACTTATTGTCTTAAAAGTTCCAAAATAAGCAAAACAAATTACAAAAATAGGATATTCCCAAACTCATAATAAATAATTGAATCTATTTTGCAGGTTTTTTCAGATGAGTAAAAGATTTTTCAAGAAAAAATAAGAAAAAGTGTTGTTTTGTTTCATTTTTCCACCATATTTAATGTTTTATAGTGAATTATTATACTATCTAAAGAAAATAATATATATAAGAATAAGTAATATAAGAAAACATATATATGTAATTAGGTTCAGAAAATGAGCAAGAGGAAAATTATAGCTAAACACAAAAACAGCAGAAATGTTAGAAAAGTCATTGTCCAGCACGTCAAAAACATATCAAAATGTGCGGTCAAGAAGGCATTAAACCTTTTTTATACTATCAGGGGAAAAAATGTTTTGTCTAAAATACAAGTTACAGCAGGATATGATCATTGTTCTTTGTGCATTAAAAAAAAGGAAACCACATTGTTAAAGGTTGTTGAAAATAGAAATGAAATGTGAGCATTATGATATTAGCATACCATTGTGTTGAATTAATTAGGACAGTGATTTTCCTTAATGGTAATTGATAACATCTTGTGATAAATATACCATGTTCTTTCTTTTAGCAACAGTACATCATACATATGAATTTTACTGGATTATTACAAACAACAACAACAGCTTAATTGTAGATTCTTGATCATGGGAGCTTAAGCTCAGGAAAACTAATATTAAGATTATTAATAAAATTATTAATAATTTTATATTAAGTGGGTACATATTCTTGCAACACTTCAAAGACATGTGTGGTCTTTTCTATGGAACCACTTAAGCAGAAGTGGGAACATAATGATGGAGCGTTGTAACAAAAGGATAAGGCAGAAGTCAGTCCAAGAGGTCAAGGCAGGAAGCAATTGTTATATAGTGAGGAAACAAAGCAGAGGTCTGGACAAGATGTGATCACTGCTGAGAGAGACCATCGTTTTGACATTCAATCAATAGTGGTCCCATAAATACGTTACTAGCATTACTGCATTACTGGATCAGTCGCTATGCTACACAAGGAAGCATGGAAATTCCCAGTAAAAGAACAAAATCCTATTCTATGTCCACCCACTGTCATTTCCGCCTGTGCCTATGGCAGAAGTATAAGCAAAAAAAAAAAAGTTTAGTGGCTCTTTAAACCCACAGATTTTTATTTCAGATAAATATTTTTATTATTATTGTCAGTGCATGAAGGTGAATGAATGTTCTGGGCAGACTGGAATAATATATTTTGGCCTCAGAAAGACAGATTTCATATGTAATGAGCAGATTTCAGTTCTAATGAGCAGTAAAAGTCCTGGACAGGGGAAAAGCATGCCACAAAAATAGATATTTGTTTTATTAATGACAAAAGAAATAATAAAAGGACCTAAAGGGAAACTGGATATAGCAAGTACACAAAGGTAATTGGCAAACTTGGTACTACAGTACAAGAGCCAGCTGGCTTAATAATGTTAGTACTAATACTATAAACAAATGTATTTCTAAGGTAAGGTAGCTTGTCAAATGTCCTACAATTCACACTTTCTAAAGTTCTCTTTTTTGTCTACTGTAGTCGCAATGAACGCAAAATGAATTTAGCTTATATTGTATTCTTGGCAGCATGTTTTTTTCTACAATACTACAATTGATTAAATTGATTTAGAAAATCCATCCACAAAATTGCCTGTTTTATAACATAATGTTAAGAGGCACAGGCAAATAAAACAAAAAATATGTTTAGAGGGACAGGAAAACAAACCTAAAAAATAGTTTAGAGTAACAGACAAACAGAACTAAAAATGTTTTGACATAGGCATTGTCAGATTCCTGGGCCCTTATGGAACCTCCCCCCACCCCCAAACCAATAAAGCACAGAAACGTGTATATATGAGCAAATAAGGCAGCAGCTTAATTCATTTAAATGATTTGAACCATAGCTCTAATAAATAACATAAGTCATTGCCCACAAAATAACATAAACAATCCCCTCACCCTCCACATTATAAACATAGAGGGCTTGGACGGACCTGCTGTCCGAGGGCGCACCCTCACTACAGATCTGCTACCCATTCCTACCCACAGATATACCTTGATTTGTTCATTCTACATGAAAATAGAAGACTGGGGACAGCACTTGCTCTTTTTATGTCCAGCACCCATTTGTATGCAAATGCAACCACTACCCCATTTTGGCAACTCCTGCGAATTGATCCAGCTCTGGTGAGTTCTTTTCGTTTTTGTACATTGGACTGTTATCTTTTTTGTGCATAGGACTGTGATTTTTTGAATATCAGCAGTGAGCACAATTTGCCCGTGTGATCAGTGTGATTTGTGTATATAGAATTGAGAGTTTTTTGTGTACCAACAATGAGCCCTCTCTTTTGCCATTTCAATACATTCGAAAACATTATGCATCTAGGTTCGGGTTATACCGATAACTCCTTAAAAATAACACATTTTCCTTTGCAGGACACCCCTGTATATATTTTTGTATATTCTTGTATATTTCATTTTTACATTTATACATTCTTCCTGTTTTCACCACATGTCTACACTGCCTTTTGTGATTATTACCTCTTTTTTGAAGCATTCCATTTTTATTTTTTTTTGCGTTACCAGAACACCCATAGATCCTTACAAACAGAGGGATTTATTTTCAGTGCACCCTTGTTTTGCATATTGGAAAATCCTTACAAAAAAATATATTTTGTCTTAAAATAAATATATTTTTTGAAATCTAATATTGCCTCTGATCACACACTACCTTAATTTATAACAAACAAGAAAGGGTGTTTTTAGGTGCTAACAATGAAATACCAACACATATGATTTCTCCAAGCTGCCATACACATCCAAGGTGTTGATCCCCTAGAACACCTTTTAGATAGAAAACAAAATGAAAAGAAAAGGAAAATATATATACACACTCACTTTGGGTGGAGCAGAAGTGTACTGCTCAATAAAACAGTGTTCACTGTAAATCCTGCTTGAATAGCAGGTGTGGATTCCCAGATGCCGATACACTCTCTCATTAGCATAGAATATGGGAAGAGGAAAGCTTCATAGTATAAAAACATTTTAATATACATAAAGGTAATCACTCTAACTGAGTGTCACAAAAGTGCTTGGAATTAGTAGCAAAGATGAAGTCTTGAAAAAAAAACACTCGCTGGGGGTTTAATCTCGAGCATATGTGTAGATCAGTTGATGTCAGACGCATTTTGGGCCACCAAGTGTTTCTTCAGTGACATCCGATTGGGTGTCTCTGTTCCCCTTTATTTATTCTTCAGCGATGGCTCTGATTGGTTCTTATGGACACACACACTCATTCTGCTAAAATGGTAACACCCTTCTATCGAAACAGATGTGATTTATATCTAAGCATAATGGCAATTCTAAAAGACAAAACTGTACATTTGTGTATATTGCAAGAGTGGGCACTGTGCAGAAAATTGATATAGGATATCTTTTATATATTTAGATTTAACTCCAATTGTACCACAAATACAATTGGTCAAAATATCCACGTATAGCAGAAAAAATGAATTATACATTATGTGTATATAAATATGAAATAAATAGTATCCTGTAGACATTTTAGAAATAGATAAATAGAAAAATATTATATTATTAAGTCCCCATTATAAGGTTTTATAAATATAAAAATACATAGATAAGTGCAATATCTTTAAAGTGCAGATTTTTTGTAGAGCTACACATAGTACACAATATTAGACATACCTAGCTAGCAAAACACTGTAAAGATCCCTAACATGAAAAAAACCTGAAATAAAAAAAAAAATATAAGGAATTCCTTAAATACATATCTAAAAAAATATTAAAAAAAGGGGAAAAAATGATTAGTCAAAGTTACAAAAAATTATATAAATCAAAACTTTATTTAAACCCTGAGGTATTAATATATTCAATTTTAAAAGCCACTTCATTTCTGATTGGCCAATTTTCTTTATAAAATGTCCTCCTCTCCATTCTCTCTGTACTTTAGCAATAGCTATATATAGGCCATGTATTTTTTATATTTTTGTAACATATTGTTTTCTTGAGAAAACAAACCATAAAAATATTAAAAATGCATTGACTCTCTGGGCTTCCGTATAGATCTAATAGTAAATAATAAACTTTTAACTAGAGAGAACACTACAAGTTTATGTTAGTGTTGGGGGATGGTTGGGAAGAGAATTAACTCAATAATCTATACAGGCACTGTCATGGTGAGTTTTCCAATCAAGCTCCGACTTTATTATTTGAGTAATTTCCATTTTAATAGTCATATGTGCTTATTAAAGAATTAGAAAACATCTGTAAAATAGTAGATACACCAAATCATTAAAATCAAGAAGAGCTTTATAGCTTTAATTTCAGAGACCTAATCGCAGTTGTATGCTGATTTAATGTCCTTGTGTTCCAAGATTAATGCAGAGAGCAATAATTAGCTATCAATATAGACCCCATATTTTGTCTCTCAGGGCTTTTGTTTCTATGAAAGAACTGGGATGTCACATGCAGTGGCGTAGCGTGGGGGGTGCAGGGGGGGCCGGCCGCACCGGGCGCAATATCTGGGGGGGCGCACTAGCCCTATGCGGCCGCGTGGCCGCCAGGGCCGTCTTTAACGCGGGGCAAACGGGGCAGCTGCCCTGGGCCCATTTACTCCTGGGGGGCCCCAAGGCAGCTGTCCCGTGGGCCCCCAGCCCCTGCTGCCGCGTTCACAGCGCATTGCGCTTGTGAACGCTTTTTTCCGGCAAGCCGCATCCGATGGATGCGACGGCCGGAAAAAAAAAAAACTGACGCCGGATGTGACGTCGCGTCACATCCGGTGTCTGCTTCCCTCCTCCGTGCAAGAGGGAAGACTGCACGGAGGAGACATCCGGCGGGGGACACGGAGCCGCTTCATGTAAGTACGGGGGGGGGGGGGGCTGGCTGGCACAATATTCCTGGTATCTGACTGGCACTATATTACTGGGTATCTGATTGGCACAATATTACTGGGTATCTGACTGGCACTATATTACTGGGTATCTGATTGGCACAATATTACTGGGTATCTGATTGGCACTATATTACTGGGCATCTGATTGGCACTATATTCCTGGTATCTGATTGGCACTATATTACTGGGTATCTGATTGGCACTATATTCCTGGTATCTGATTGGCACTATATTACTGGGCATCTGATTGGCACTATATTACTGGGTATCTGATTGGCACTATATTACTGGGTATCTGATTGGCACAATATTACTGGGCATCTGATTGGCACTATATTACTGGGTATCTGATTGGCACTATATTACTGGGCATCTGATTGGCACAATATTACTGGGTATCTGACTGGCACTATATTACTGGGTATCTGATTGGCACAATATTACTGGGAATCTGATTGGCACTATATTACTGGGTATCTGACTGGCACAATATTACTGGGTATCTGATTGGCACTATATTACTGGGTATCTGATTGGCACAATATTACTGGGTATCTGATTGGCACTATATTACTGGGTATCTGACTGGCACAATATTACTGGGCATCTGATTGGCACAATATTACTGGGCATCTGATTGGCACAATATTACTGGGTATCTGACTGGCACTATATTACTGGGTATCTGATTGGCACAATATTACTGGGTATCTGAATGGCACTATATTACTGGGCATCTGATTGGCACAATATTACTGGGTATCTGACTGGCACTATATTACTGGGTATCTGATTGGCACAATATTACTGGGTATCTGATTGGCACTATATTACTGGGTATCTGATTGGCACAATATTACTGGGTATCTGATTGGCACTATATTACTGGGTATCTGAATGGCACTATATTACTGGGTATCTGATTGGCACAATATTACTGGGCATCTGATTGGCACTATATTACTTGGCATCTGATTGGCACTGTATTACTGGGCATCTGATTGGTACTATATTACTGGGTATCTGATTGGCACTATATTACTTGGCATCTGATTGGCACTATATTACTGGGCATCTGACTGGCACTATATTACTGGGCATCTGGCTGGCACAATAATACTGGGCATCTGACTGGCACAATAATACTGGGCATCTGACTGGCACTATATTACTGGGCATCTGGCTGGCACAATAATACTGGGCATCTGACTGGCACAATAATACTGGGCATCTGACTGGCACTATATTACTGGGCATCTGGCTGGCACAATAATACTGGGCATCTGGCTGGCATAATATTACAGGCATCTGGCTGGCACTATATTACTGGGCTCTGACTGGCACAATATTACAGGCATCTGACTGGCATAATATTACAGGCATCTGACTGGCACAATATTACAGGCCTCTGACTGGCACAATATTCCTGGCCTCTGACTGGCACACTATTACAAGCATCTGACTGGCATAATATTACAGGCACCTGACTGGCATAATATTACAGGCATCTGACTGGCACAATATTACAGGCATCTGACTGGCACAATATTCCTGGCCTCTGACTGCACACTATTACAGGCATCTGACTGGCATAATATTACAGGCATCTGACAGGCACCATATTCCTGGGCTCTGACAGGCACAATATTCCTGGGCTCTGACAGGCACAATATTCCTGGTATCTGACTGGCACAATATTATTGGTATCTGACTGGCACAATATTACTGGTATCTGACTGGCACATTATTACTGGGCTCTGACTGGCACAATATTGCAGGCATCTGACTGGCACAATATTGCAGGCATCTGACTGGCACAATATTACTAGGCTCTGACTGGCACAATATTACTGGGCTCTGACTGGCACAATATTACTGGCATCCGAAAGTTACAATATTACTGGCATCTGAATGGCACAACAATTATGGCATATGTGTGTGTGTGGGGGGGGGGGGGGGGGGGTAACATTAGAGGTACAGGATTGAGGAAGTTGGCTCCATCTAGCCCAGTCTTGGATCATCTCCAGGGTATGGTTCCATTTTGATGTTTAGTTTTTGTTCTTGATATTGTTTGTCGTTTACGATGGTTGTGAGACGACATATAATAGCATGGCCCATGCTAGGTTACTACATGTGTATATTTGTATTCATAGACCTGCTGGAGAATGTGTGTAATGCATGTTCGCACTCAATAAAGTGTTGGAAAATAAACTTGTATTTAGATGCATTTTACTTTAATTACATAAGTATTTTCATAACAAACAATACATGTGCTTGGGGGGTAAGGGTTTCTTTAACTTATCTAGTAGAAGAGACTCGAGTGCTAAAATCCACGGGTTAGGGGGCGCAAATTACTTGCCTTGCCCCGGGTGCTGACAACCCACGCTACGCCACTGGTCACATGACAACCACTGGTCTCTTTGGACGTAATCCCATGTAGCCCTGTCACTGCCAGACAGTGCAGGGCAGAGAGTGAAGGGGTGGAGCTTTAGTCGGTGCTGTTATGTTCGCCATCAACATTACTCTTTGATGCATTTTCCAGAACCTTTCGTGTGGTCCCCTAGCTGTACGACACCGTACAAGATATAGAACAAAACAGAAAAAGAATGGGCTGCGTCATTTGAGCAGTGCGTCTCAGGCTGGTGCCTCAGTCGCCTCATCCTAGCTATGGCTCTGCCTGTTTGCTAGCCATGATAACTCCCCAACCTCCACTTACTCAGGGAGAAAGTAGTAGGCAGAGATATGGATAAGGAGGCCCAAAAACTCCTACAGTTGTCAACTGAGGGGAAATAAATGAAGTGTTTCCATAGACATGGTCCACTACCAGACTCCTTTGGAAGATATCATTCTCTGTGCTTCATGATCAAAAGCTTGCCTGTATTTCCACTAATTTAAATTCAAGAAACTACATTTTAGTAGTATATCTTGTAGTCTCCTTCGTTTAACTATTCATATGTGTTCACTATTCATGCCTATGTTAAGCATGCTACATGCTAAACCAGTATTACAATAGTAACTCTCACTAACTATCACTTGTGGGATGGGATCCATTCAAAAAACATTTTGTTCAGGAGTCAAATGGAATGAGGTCTGTTTCCAGCTAAAATAGTCATTTACATAATTTACAATGTCTACATTTTATTTATGAATCATTTGATATACATTTTTAATGGACATAATTTGCTTGAACAGTTGTGTATATGTATAGTATATAGCTGAAAACTGTAGTGCTTATTAAAGAACCAATAACTGGTCTTTAAAATATAAATCATTATTTCTAACCATATCAATGTCTTGACTGTATTTCATATTCATTTTGCTACTCATTTGATGTATGTTTTCATGGACAATTCTAACTTTTAAACAGTAGTTAATGTGTTTGCTTGGTTGGTTGTTGGTTGTTAAAAAAAAATGTTAAGTGGGACAGGCTATTTATAGACATACATATTAGAGGGAAAAAACGTTGATAAGAATAAGATGAATTTTTTTCTAGGGGAATGGAGGGTTTTTGAGAGAAGAAGAAAAATAATGGGTGGTAAGGTTAGAGTGGAGTTGTACATTTAATTATATAAGCATAAGTAATCATGTGAGTCTATACTACACTATACAGTGTTTTTGTTTATGCAGTACTTCATATTTTATCATTAAATTTTTAGAAAAATAGCATTCAATTATTATTTAAAACTGTTATTACTTTTAAAATACTTTTCTTTCTTATAACGTAGAGTCCCTTCCCACACCCTCATCCACCCGAAATGAATCTGGTCATAAGTAAATCTGTTTCTAAACACACCTTTTTTCCCTTTTCTATTAAAAATCTCTATATTTTAAGCTGAAGAGCAAAGGTTTTGGAAAATGAACTTTGAAATTTTCTAAGCTGATTCTGTATCACTGAAATTGCTCATACACTGCAATATGCAAATTAATTTCCTTTGATGTCTGATATCTTGGTATACTATTTCTAATTTCCCCATACATTTATTCTTCATATAAAACTCAAATTATCTTATATGATGAGGTTGGAAAAAATTATCCCCATGACAAAAAAAAAGTAGCTGGAAGAAATACTGATTTGTTGTACTTAAGACATAGTAATGTAATATTTTCTTTTATAGGATTAGTATTGGTTGCTTGTGCCAGTTTTCCTCAAAGATGTTCAGAAAATTATACTGTCATTAAAATATAATTCCTGTATTTTTTTTTTATTGTGACAGCGTATGTTTTTTTGAATCCGAGATAAAAGCTCTTGCATCTTTTATTCAGTACTGAGCATTGTGGTGATAAGTAACAATTTGTTGCCATGGATCTTTCTGATAAGAAGAGCTTATTAACACTGTGAAATATTATTGATTTTGCTGATCCCACAAGCTTACAAACGCTGTCTGTAAACAAAATCAAACATTATGTTCTAAGTTGTCCAGCTTTAAAATGAAAAATACAAGTCTACTGACTCGCGAATTAGATTGCTAGCTCTTTTTGTTGATATGCATACTAAAAAAAGGCACATATCTAAAAAATATATATATCTTTTACGGAAGTTCTTTAAAGTCACTAACCACTCAAGTCATTTCATTGTTTCTTGGCACTCAATTCCACACCTTGCCAAAGGTAGACAAGCAGTGGCAGTCAATAAAGAAAGATCTCTTGTTTTATGTGTATTTGCTAGATGTACAATTGCCAATGCCCCATAAATCATACCAGTAGATAATTAACACATCTACTCTGGCCATTATGAAAGTTCAGAATTATTTAAATTCATTATTCAGGATGTTTGTATGTACAATCGGAGCATTCAAGAATTCCTTACAAGGTTAATTATCAATGTATCCTGCAATTTGACCTTGGTTCAGGACAACACTTACATTTACTAGTGTAAATAATACAAGGGTGATTGTTGTTTATGCTTCATTACATAAATATATCGAGATGGGCATATCGTAATGACGGATGAATTCTCCTTATCATCCATTTTTTCCAAGTATGATGCTCAAGGGTTCTGTGGTCACTGGGTCTTTAGATCTCTGGGTTCTTGATCCGATAAGAACCTGAATACTATGCAGAAGGCATAGGCAAAGTGACCATATACGGACTCCAGTATCTGTGGCAAGATCTATGATGGTCCATAGTGCATCATTCAATTGTATGCACTACGTCACAAAGTCTAGTGAATGTCCATCATGAAACGTGGTGCCTACCCCTGGGGATGAGTTAGAAGTATGCTCAAACAAGTTGAAGATCAAAAAGATTACTTTGTATGTAATTATTCATCAGAGAGTGATGTTGAGAGGTACAGACATTATCTGTCATTTAGTTATACATTGCTAATTGAACTATAAAACAAGATGCCATTAAGTTACTGTGGAGATCATTGAAACTCTGTTCACCTTGTCATCCAGAGGTTGCTTCCGAATATAAATGGGAATATTGGCTAAAGCAAAGAAAATTAAAAATGTATATTTTCTTTCATAGGAAAGGCCTTTCCAAAGCTCTAACATAGAAAAATAAATATCCTTCTGTAAATTTACTAGTGTCTGTTTTGATCATGAGATTTAAAACTGAAAAATTGTGTGCAGCATAAAGTGGAATAGCAAGGAAATGTATGCCTCTCACCTGTTCCACTTTGCGCACGATTTTGGGAGGCAGAGGTAGAGCTTGGTGCGACAGCAGGACTTGGAAACCACAATCCTTCAGCATGAATTTTATACTATACAGTGTATGGAACACCAGAGACTGGTTACTGCGCATGTGCATCATTATACACATGTGTGGAGGCACTTACACTCGACCTTCCAAACTCCGCCCCCTGACGTCCCTATTTTGCCAGAAAAAAGTTGGGAGATATTGAAATGTGTCATGGGTCCATTTTCATTTTTACATTATTGTTGTGAGAGAAACACTTCTCTGAGAGCTGCTGCAATTGCATGTTTCAAAATTACGTTTTAAAACATCTTTATTTACACAAATTAATAATAAAATGGTGGTGAAAAAAACCATCCAGTTATTTCAGTGATTTATATATTGTAAATGTTTTCACATTCTTAACATCAGACAAGTGTGAAGTGGAAGTTCACTAAAGCTAAGCATCTTTATCCCCTCTAACAAAAATATGTGAATTTCACAGCCTGTTGCAATTATGCACTGTAAAAATATGACTGTGAAAATTGCACAGGAAGTCCTTATTCAACACTTTGCTTTTGCTCTTTCCATGTCTTTGAGTAAATCTGACGTTATAAGCACAACCGACTCTCAGAGGACCTCTTAAATAATTTAAAGATGCTGATCCTTATATTCTACCATGAAAAGATGCTGACATTATTTTAAATGAGTTTTTTAAACTTAAAACACATTGAAGTGCATTTTGCTACCTGTGCTTTTCTGAAAGGTTTTTTTTTCTTTCATACAAGCTATTCATGAGTAAAAGTAATATTCATCTTGGTTTATTCATTATTCTTGGCCACAACAAGTTCTGCATCTTGAACCTGATTAGCTTAATATGACATATACACATGTATTATAAATATAACCTCTTTGCTAATGCAAACTGAGGCCAAGGTATATTCCCATCCAGTTGATATTTAATGAGTTTAGGTAACACGAGGGAAAATGTGGCTAAATAATAATGAATCGCTGCTCTAAGGAAAGATTACCTTATAGAAAAATGACACCAGGAAAAACAACAACTTTAATTTATAGACAATATAAAAATTCAAGTGTATTTTAGAATATTACATGAAAGAGGCTTAGATAAAGAAATTCTTTTTATAATCATTTTATTTCGTTTCTGAGCTGCTTTTGCATGAGACCTAACTTATGAATTATTCATATGTCTCTGGCTTTAATAGGAGTAATAGAAAACAGAATTGTGTGGTCCAGAAAATATTATTTTTCCAAACAAGTTTCCTTATCACAGAATTCTTTAGCTTACATCTAAATGTGTGAATTGTCACTATGTTGGACTAAATTATGGTAGAGGCTGACTAATATTAGCTTTATTAATATTATTTAATTATAAAGTACCATCATATTTTCTAATAACTCTTACTGAGCTTTATGTCTAAAGGTCTGTATGGAATGAAGTGACTATTTAAAAAGTCACAAAGCCATTAATATACAGGTGATAGTCTTGACTGGAGTCTCAGGGATCATTAATACAAACTAGTTTGCTTATCTTTAATCAGGATTAATTTTCCATTGATTGTTATTCATATATGATAATTGCTGTGAATATTTCTTAGGTTTGTTAATATGTAAATTGATGCATCACTGAGAGGATTTTCTATGCATATATACAATATGGCAGGGAAATGTCTCACTTTAGATATTAACTAGGAGGAAGTTAATTGAATTTTGCCATAGAGTAGCAAGAGTGCAACAGGCCACTTAAGTCATATTTATACTAATGACAAAAAAATAATATGAAGGACCCAGCACTCAGAGTGGTCTAGTGGAGGTGTTTATTCAGCACGCAGGCTCTATAAACACCTCCACTAGACCACTCTGAGTGCTGGGTCCTTCATATATTTTTTTTGTCTTCTGTGTTTGAAGATTTGGGTGGCGTCCCAGGACCTCGGCACCTCAAAATATTTTGTGTGCTGATCCGAATCTATTTTATTTTATATTTATACTAATGTCTTGTTCTCCTTCAGCTAGAACTTATCACCACCCTTTTCACATTGCATTGCCCATTGCTGCTAGAAACTGATTGCTGTATATTCTTATCTTCAAACAAATAAAACACAGTAGATATCAGATATTCTAGCATAAATACTATGTTTTGCTTAATTTACTGGCATTACATGAATTCTCAAGAAATATTAAAAACAAGTAATTAGTGGGCTAAGAGAAAACTAGCATTTGCTAATACAAAAAGACTATAGGGTCTACTCGGGTATCCCGTGGGGCCAGATTGGGACTTCTAGTCAAACTGACAAATTTCATGGAAAATGGTGTGGGGAATGATATGGCCCCAAATTCGGCTATAATTTCAGGAATTCTAATTCTTCAGATCTTAGCTGCAGAACTGAATATAAAAGTCATGAACAATTAAAGTTACCATATGTTAAATGAAAAAAATATTGATATACAATTATAATATGATATATATATTATAATAGTATATACACAATGATATATTCATTTTTAAATTGTATTAAACAATGTTATGCTAATTTACTTTATTTTTATTTATTTAATTAATGTACACTGTTCAATTATTGAATTCAGGTGTTTCAATCAAAAATATTGCCACAGGTGTCAAGCACTTAGTCATGCAGTCTGTATTTACAAACATTTGTGAAAAAAATTAGATCATTCTGAAGAGCTCAGTGAATTCAATCATTGTACTGTAATAGGATGCCACCTTTGCAATAAGTCCATATAATTTAATTCCTGCTAGATATTCCACAGTCAACTGTAAGAGATATTATTGGAAAAGTATAAACATTTAGGAAAAGCAGCAACTTAGCCATGAAGCAGAAGACCATGTCAAGTCACAAGAGTGGGGGCATCGTGTGCTGAGGTGCATGGTGCATAAAAGTCACAGATGCTCTGCTGATTCTATAGCTGATAAGTTGTAAACTTCCACTTGCTTTAATATCAGCACAAAACTGGGTCAGGAGCTTCACTTAATGGGTTTCCATGGCCAAGCAGCTTCATGCAAGCCTCACATCAACATGTATAATGCCAAGTGTTGAATCACGTGGTGTTAAGCACGCCAACACTGGACTCTGAAGCAGTGGCAACATATTCTGTGTGAGGCATCATGCTTCACTGTTTGGTAGCCTGATAGGCGAGTTAGGTTTGCCAGATGCCAGGAGAACATTATCTGCCTGACTTTGTGCCAACTGTAAAGTTTGGAGGAGAAGGGATAATGGGAATCATAATGATATTCAGCTGTTTTCAGGGTTTGAGCTAGGCTACTTACTTCCATTGAAGGGAAAGCTTAATGCTTCAGCATAGCAATACATTTTGTACAATGCTATGCTTCCAACTTTGTGGAAATAGTATTGGGAAGGTTCTTTTCTATTCCAGCATGACTATCAGGGCCGCCACCAGGAATTTCAGGGCCCCTCACTGAACAAATTTTCTAGGCCCCCTACCCTCCCCCCGGACATTATCTCCCACTCGCCCCACCTACCCTCACAAGCATGTTATCCAGGTCTAGTATAATATGGAGCGTGGTTGGGGGCAGTTGGTCAATATGCAAGTATTTAGCCACTCAATATGCCAGTATTTATCCAATCAATATGCCAGTATTTTGCCACTCAATATGCCAGTATTTTGCCATTCAATATGTCAGGATTTTGCAATTCAATATGCCAGGATTTAGCCATTCAGTATGCCAGTATTTAGCCATTTAATACACCAGTATTTTGCCACTCAATATGCCAGGATTTAGCTATTCAATATGCCAGGATTTAGCCACTCAATATGCCAGGATTTAGCCATCCAGTATGCCAGGATTTAGCCATTCAGTATGCCAGGAGTTAGCCATGTAACATGCCAGGATATAGTCAATTCAATATGCCAGGATTTTGCCACTCAATTTTCCAGGATTTTGCCACTCAATATGCCAGGATTTAGCCATTCAATATTCCAGGATTTAGCCACGCAATATGCCAGGATTTTGCCACTCAATATGCCAGTATTTAGCTATTCAGTATGCCAGTATTTAGCCATTTAATGTGCCAGCATTTTGCCACTCAATATGCCAGGATTTAGCCATTCAATATGCCAGGATTTTGCCATTCAGTATGCCAGGATTTAGCCACTCAATATTCCAGGATTTTGCCACTCAATATGCCAGGATTTAGCCATTCAATGTTCCAGGATTTTGCCACGCAATATGCCAGGATTTTGCAACTCAATATGCCAGTATTTAGCTATTCAGTATGCCAGTATTTAGCCATTTAATATGCCAGCATTTTGCCACTCAATATGCCAGGATTTAGCCACTCAATATGCCAGTATTTAGCCATTCACTATGCCAGGATTTTGCCATTCAGTATGCCCGGATTTAGCCACTCAATATGCCAGGTTTTAGCTATTTAATATGCCAGGATATAGCCATTCAATATGCCAGGATTTTGCCACTCAATATTCCAGGATTTTGCCACTCAATATGCCAGGATTTAGCCATTCAATATTCCAGGATTTAGCCACGCAATATGCCAGGATTTTGCCACTCAATATGCCAGTATTTAGCTATTCAGTATGCCAGTATTTAGCCATTTAATATGCCAGCATTTTGCCACTCAATATGCCAGGATTTAGCCATTCAATATGCCAGGATTTAGCCACTCAATATGCCAGGATTTTGCCATTCAGTATGCCAGGATTTTGCCATTCAGTATGCCAGGATTTAGCCACTCAATATTCCAGGATTTATCCACTCAATATGCCAGTATTTAGCCATTTAATATGCCAGAATTTTGCCACTCAATATGCCAGGATTTAGCCACTCAATATTCCAGGATTTTGCCACTCAATATGCCAGGATTTAGCCATTCAATGTTCCAGGATTTTGCCACGCAATATGCCAGGATTTTGCCACTCAATATGCCAGTATTTAGCTAAGCAGCTTAATGCAAGCCTCACATCACCATGTATAATGCCAAGTGTTGAATCACGTGGTGTTAAGCACGCCAACACTGGACTCTGAAGCAGTGGCAACATATTCTGTGTGAGGCATCATGCTTCACTGTTTGGTAGCCTGATAGGCGAGTTAGGTTTGCCAGATGCCAGGAGAACATTATCTGCCTGACTTTGTGCCAACTGTAAAGTTTGGAGGAGAAGGGATAATGGGAATCATAATGATATTCAGCTGTTTTCAGGGTTTGAGCTAGGCTACTTACTTCCATTGAAGGGAAAGCTTAATGCTTCAGCATAGCAATACATTTTGTACAATGCTATGCTTCCAACTTTGTGGAAATAGTATTGGGAAGGTTCTTTTCTATTCCAGCATGACTATCAGTGCCGCCACCAGGAATTTCAGGGCCCCTTACTGAACAAATTTTCTAGGCCCCCTACCCTCCCCCCGGACAATATCTCCCACTCGCCCCACCTACCCTCACAAGCATGTTATCCAGGTCTAGTATAATATGGAGCGTGGTTGGGGGCAGTTGGTCAATATGCAAGTATTTAGCCACTCAATATGCCAGTATTTATCCAATCAATATGCCAGTATTTTGCCACTCAATATGCCAGTATTTTGCCATTCAATATGTCAGGATTTTGCAATTCAATATGCCAGGATTTAGCCATTCAGTATGCCAGTATTTAGCCATTTAATACACCAGTATTTTTCCACTCAATATGCCAGGATTTAGCTATTCAATATGCCAGGATTTAGCCACTCAATATGCCAGGATTTAGCCATCCAGTATGCCAGGATTTAGCCATTCAGTATGCCAGGAGTTAGCCATGTAACATGCCAGGATATAGCCATTCAATATGCCAGGATTTTGCCACTCAATTTTCCAGGATTTTGCCACTCAATATGCCAGGATTTAGCCATTCAATATTCCAGGATTTAGCCACGCAATATGCCAGGGTTTTGCCACTCAATATGCCAGTATTTAGCTATTCAGTATGCCAGTATTTAGCCATTTAATATGGCAGCATTTTGCCACTCAATATGCCAGGATTTAGCCATTCAATATGCCAGGATTTAGCCACTCAATATGCCAGGATTTTGCCATTCAGTATGCCAGGATTTAGCCACTCAATATTCCAGGATTTTGCCACTCAATATGCCAGGATTTAGCCATTCAATGTTCCAGGATTTTGCCACGCAATATGCCAGGATTTTGCAACTCAATATGACAGTATTTAGCTATTCAGTATGCCAGTATTTAGCCATTTAATATGCCAGCATTTTGCCACTCAATATGCCAGGATTTAGCCACTCAATATGCCAGTATTTAGCCATTCAGTATGCCAGGATTTTGCCATTCGGTATGCCCGGATTTAGCCACTCAATATGCCAGGATTTAGCTATTTAATATGCCAGGATATAGCCATTCAATATGCCAGGATTTTGCCATTCAATATTCCAGGATTTTGCCACTCAATATGCCAGGATTTAGCCATTCAATATTCCAGGATTTAGCCACGCAATATGCCAGGATTTTGCCACTCAATATGCCAGTATTTAGCTATTCAGTATGCCAGTATTTAGCCATTTAATATGCCAGCATTTTGCCACTCAATATGCCAGGATTTAGCCATTCAATATGCCAGGATTTAGCCACTCAATATGCCAGGATTTTGCCATTCAGTATGCCAGGATTTAGCCACTCAATATTCCAGGATTTTGCCACTCAATATGCCAGGATTTAGCCATTCAATGTTCCAGGATTTTGCCACGCAATATGCCAGGATTTTGCAACTCAATATGCCAGTATTTAGCTATTCAGTATGCCAGTATTTAGCCATTTAATATGCCAGCATTTTGCCACTCAATATGCCAGGATTAAGCCACTCAATATGCCAGTATTTAGCCATTCAGTATGCCAGGATTTTGCCATTCAGTATGCCCGGATTTAGCCACTCAATATGCCAGGATTTAGCTATTTAATATGCCAGGATATAGCCATTCAATATGCCAGGATTTAGCCACTCAATATTCCAGGATTTTGCCACTCAATATGCCAGGATTTACCCATTCAATATTCCAGGATTTAGCCACGCAATATGCCAGGATTTTGCCACTCAATATGCCAGTATTTAGCTATTCAGTATGCCAGTATTTAGCCATTTAATATGCCAGCATTTTGCCACTCAATATGCCAGGATTTAGCCATTCAATATTCCAGGATTTAGCCACTCAATATGCCAGGATTTTGCCATTCAGTATGCCAGGATTTTGCCATTCAGTATGCCAGGATTTAGCCACTCAATATTCCAGGATTTATCCACTCAATATGCCAGTATTTAGCCATTTAATATGCCAGAATTTTGCCACTCAATATGCCAGGATTTAGCCACTCAATATGCCAGTATTTAGCCATTCAGTATGCCAGGATTTGGCCATTCAGTATGCCCGGATTTAGCCACTCAATATGCCAGGATTTAGCCACTCAGTGTGCCAGGATTTAGCCTCTCAATATGCCAGGATTTAGCCACTCAATGTGCCATGATTTTGTCACTCAATATTATATATGCTAGCATGATATTGGGGCAAACTGTCTGTAGCTAATTCCCCTCCTCATTTTTCTTACAATATACAGGTCTATTTTCACTGCAAGTGTCCACCAAAATGGGAACGGTTTGACTTATCATCACAATCAGCCAATTTGTATAGAACATAGTGACTGTGTAACCCTTATGATATTATCACATTAGCATCATTATAATAAATAGCTTACACATTTTTTTATTTATTCATAAATTTTTATTCACTCAATATTAATATGATAATTATGTTACATATCAGCGGTTTACACATTTATTTGTTCATTGTTTATCAGTATCATTATTATATATATGATATACATATTCATCGGTCATCCTTGTTTTGTCGTTAGCAATTGTGTACACATTTTTTCTGCACTCTATATTATACTCATTTTTATCATTACTGTTTTTTGATTGTTGCAATTCTCATATTACGCAGTGGGTTACCCTGTATCATTTTATATTAGCACTTGCACCTGTACATGTATATGAATACACTGACAACGTTTCACTGTGACCTTTCAAATCATTGGCTGACACTTTGTATTTATATTGTATCGTGTTCACTCAAACACTCGCCTATGATTAAGCGTTTTAACACGTGGAACGCGTAAGTTGTGGTCTCCCCCCAGCCTTTCTCCAGTCTGTGTTCCTTTTGTGGTCTGTATTGCACTAAATAAAGTTTTCCTTCCTCTACCTGAACTGGAGAGTGGAGTGCACATTTTCTCAACTTTTTTACAAACCTGTTGACTTCCCCGTACAAAGTAAACTCACCAGGTTTGTGTAATCTCACACAAGGTTTCGTGACATGACAAATTGCTGTGATTCTTAGAATGTTCCATCTTTTCCAAAATTTTACATATACTTTATAGCCACCTTGCGTGTGAACCACATACTAGGACACACGTGTTTGGATTTAATATCGCTTCTGATCTCAATTACATATCAACTGTTCAATATGTGATCTTGTTCTTGTTAATGTTAGGTTGATAGGACGTCCAGTGAATTGTGAAGCTCAAGGTTTATATCACACCTATTTCATAACATCATCAGGAGGAACATTTATCACCTGTTATGGTTTATCTATATTATTACTATTAGTGTCTGCAGGAAAATATGCACAGTGCTCACTCTGCACAAGGTTCTTCTTGTTTACTAGTTTATAGGATGAGAAAAGGCATTTCTATTTAACCCCTTAGTGACATGACTTTTTTGGCTTGTCCGACGCTTGGTGACATGGGCTGTTTTAACATTTCTGAGGTGTTTGTGTTTTGCTGTAATTTATTTCTGTCTCATTTAGTGTACCCGCACAAACTATATATCGTTTTTATCGTTATAAGAAGGGCTTTCTTTTGATACCATTTTTTTGATAATAGCATATAATTTGATGTAAAAAAAATAATAAAATATGGCAAAAAAATTGAAAAAATTATTTTTTTATGACTTTTATTTGAAAAATCGTATACTCATGTACAAGAGACAACAAAAAAACACTGCTAAAAAGTTTCTAATATATGTCCTGAGTTCAGAAATAGCCCATGTTTTTATGTTTTTGTGCTTTTTTATTCATGTTACAGGGCCAGAACTATAAGTGGTGCAAAGCTATTTTAAAATCCTTTCTTTCAAAATTAGCGATAGTGACATTGTAGTACATTTCTGTACTAAATCCATGAATGACCCCCAACATGTACATATTTTTGAAAACTAGACAACTCAGGGCATTTAACTTGGGGTATTTTGACACATTTCATGTAGCCATTTTACCACCAATCTATGCCAAAGTTTGCAGAAAAAAATCTTTTTTTAAAATTTTTCACATATATTGCAATTTAGGCAAACATTACCTTAAAATGTGAAGGGGTATTGCCAAATAACACCTCAATATGTGTTCAGCAACATCTCCTGAGTACAGGGATACCACCCATGCATAGGTTTGTTGGTTTGTTTTGGGGCTAAAAGGCCACATTTAGGGGGTGCGCATTTTGGTTTTCCAACTTGGAATTCTGACGTGCAGAAAACTTGTGCCCATGTCCCATTTGGGACATTTTTGAAGCCAGAAAGTGTATTCTACCCCACAAAACCATATATTTTTTTAAACTAGACACCCTAGGGTATTTCAAATGGTAGTATTTTAACACTTTCCATGCACTAATTATACTACCAGCCTATGTCAATGTTTTGGGTAGTAATTTTTTTTCACATACATTGTACTTTGGCCATGAATTCACAGATCCTGTTATATGTCAGTGCCAAACAACACCTCAATATGTGTTCAGCAACATCTCCTGAGTACAGGGATACCCCCCATGTATAGGTTGCTTAGGTTATTTGGGGGTTAAAAGGCCACATTTGAGAGGTGCGCTTTTTGGTTTTCCAACTTGGAATTCTGACGTGCAGAAAACCTGCGCCCATGTCCCATTTGGGACATTTTTGAAGGCAAAAAGTGTATTCTATCCCACAAAATCATATATTTTTGAAAACTAGACACCCTAGGGTATTTCAAATGGTAGTATTTTAACACTTTCCATGCACTAATTATACTACCAGCCTATGTCAATGTTAAGGATAGTAAAAAATTTTCACATACATAGTACTTTGGGCATGAATTCACAGATCCTGTTATATGTCAGTGCCAAACAACACCTCAATATGTGTTCAGCAACATCTCCTGAGTACAGGGATACCACCCATGTATAGGTTGGTTAGGTTATTTGGGGGTTAAAAGGCCACATTTGAGAGGTGCACTTTTTGGTTTTCCAACTTGGAATTCTGACGTGCAGAAAACCTGCGCCCATGTCCCATTTGGGACATTTTTTAAGCCAAAAAGTGTATTCTACCCCACAAAACCATATATTTTTGAAAACTAGACACCCTAGGGTATTTCAAATGGTAGTATTTTAACACTTTTCATGCACTAATTCTACCACCAGCCTATGTCAATGTTATGGATAGTAATTTGTTTTTCACATTCATTGTACATCGGGCATGAATTCACAGATCCTATTATGTGTCAGTGCCAAACAACACCTTAATATGTGTTCAGCAACATCTCCTGAGTACAGGGATACCACCCATGTGTAGGTTAGTTAGATTATTTGGGGGCTAAAAGGCCACGTTTAGGGGGGGTGCATTTCCAACTTGGAATTTTGACATGTATTCAGCCTGCGCCCATGTTCCATTTGGGACACTTTTGAAGCCTGTCAAAGTATTTTACCCCATAAAACCATATATTTTGGAAAACTAGACATCCTAGGGTATTTAAAATTGTGATATTTTAACACTTTCCAAGTGCTAATTCTATCACCAACCTATGTCAAAGGGTTGGGATGTCATTTTTTCCCCACACACATTGTAGTTCAGGCAGGAATTTTCAGATTCTGGTATTTGCCACTGCCAACCAACACCTCAATATGTGTTCAGCAACATCTCCTGAGTACAGGGATACCCCCCATGCATAGGTTTGTTGGTTTGTATTGGGTCTAAAATTCCACATTTAGGGGGTGCGCAATTCCAACCTGGAATTTTGACATGTAGTCAGCCTGCGCCCATGTTCCATTTGGAACATTTTTGAAGCCGTCCAATGAATTTTACCCCATCAAACCATATATTTTTGGAAAATAGACATCCTAAGGTATTTCAAATGGTGGTATTTTAATACTGTATAGGTACTAATTCTACCACCAGCCTTTGTAAAAGTTTGTGGTAGTACTTTTTTGGGAGTTTTTTTTCCACATGCATTGTACTTCAGGCATGAATTCACAGATTCTGGTATATATCACTGCCAAACAACAACCCAATATGTGTTCAGCAACATCTCCCGAGTACAGGGATAGCACCCATGCATAGGTTTGTTGGTTTGTTTTTGGCTAGAAGGCAACATTTGTGAGATGCGCATCTCAAAATTCCAACTTGGAATTTTGACATGTAATCAACCTGCGTCCGTGTCCTTTATGGGATATATCTTTGAAGCCAGCCAATGTAATTTACCCCCACCAAACCATATATTTTTTTATCGGTAGACCCCCATCACTACTTGTGGCAAGGGCTCAGCAGCCATCGATACATCGCTAGATGATGTATCAGAAAGCTGAATAGGGTCAAAATCGAACCATGAGTCCGCGGCCTCAGAATCAGTGCGTAAGCAGTGATCTCGAGCAAAGAAGGGGTTAATAGCTCTTAGAAGAGCCTATCTAGTACTGTAATACATTACAGTACAAAGGAATTAATCCATAAAACAGTGCAGACAGCAAAACATACTGTTGCTGTGCAAGATTACTGCTTACACAGTGATGAATGGCAGGGAAGGGGTTAATACACAGTGAAAGAATTTCATAAAACCTGCCAATTTTATAAAATGTTATTTTATATCACTAATACTGATCTGTCTCTTTCCGTCACAAAAAATGTAAGTGAGGAGAGGGAGGCAGATCAATATTTGTGAATATTGATCCTATTAATTTTGATCTGACCAGGGCGAATGGTGAGCTTAATTGAGAAATCACCAAACCGCCTTTGCCACTAATTCGCTGTTACTGATCGCTATGCGCTCATGCAGCTTAAAAAACAAAAATCTCAAATATTTTTACTTTACATGTAATCCCCTAGCGGGTATGTGTAAAAAAAAAAAAAAAAAAATATGCAGACAGATAAAAATTGCTTTGGCGTCAATATCATTGCGTAAGCAGTGATCGACGGCAAATAAGGGGTTAATAACTCTTAGAAGAGTCTTTTTAGTACTGTAATAAATTACAGTACAAAAAAATTAACCCCTAAAAAATGCACAAACAGCAAAAATAAATGCGCTGATGTGCACGATCACTGCTTATGCAAGATCAGTGGCAGGGAAGGGGTTAAACGCAGGGAATTGCTTTAATAAAAATTTTTTTATTGTTTTATTATTTGTGTGTTGTGTATTTATTGTTTTTTTTAACTTTTACAACTTTGATCTGTCTCTCTCCCTCACTAAAAAAAATGTGAGGAGAGGGAGACAGATCATAACTGGTCAGATCAATATAGGGTTAATATTGATCTGACCAGTCAGTGGGGATGTTCAGCAGAACATCCCCACTGCCTGTCAGTGTGCCTGGCAGTCACTGATTGCCTCTGTGAAGAGGCAATCGTGTGACAGCCAGAGAGCACAGGAAGCAGGTACTTCCTGCCTCCTGTGCTCTTGCCCTTAGTAGGGCAGCGCCATCTTGGTCACTCAGTGACCAAGATCGTGCATTTTTTTTTTGTGTTCCTGATTGCCTCGACTTGCGAGGCAATCAGAAACACTTTCTGAGCATAGGAAGCGAAAAATTCGCTTCCTATGCTCGTTTTTTTAATGCTCGTGTTTTAAAGGCTCTGTGCCTTTAAAACCGGCATTTCGATCGCTCTCCGGAGCGATCGAAATGCCGACGGGCATTTTTTTTAGTATTGTACGATACCATCACGATACCATTACAATACCATCAGAGAACTGAAAGCGGAAAAACTCCGCTTTCAGTGCTCGTTTTGACACAGGACGGACTAGGTCCGTCCTGTGTCACTAACGCCTCGGCACACAGGACGGACCTAGTCCATCCTGTGTCGCCAAGGGGTTAAAAAAAAATGTTAAACATCATATGACAGCTTAAGCAATTGCACATCACTTGCAGTCAGATTCCAGCCAGAGGCGAGTCACTTAACATCATGTAATAATTTAAAATAATGTGTGATTTTTACAGCACTTTTCTACTGAGTTGCTATTGTTTAAGTAAACTAACTGATAAAACAGGTAAGTCTAGAGATTTGAATGTCTGTAATGATGGTATATAACTGATTACATGGTGCCGAGAGTGCAGAATGTAACTATATAATGGCTAACCTCATTTGTGCTTTATCTTGCCCCGTCAAGCCAGCCAAGTGACCAAAAATAAGTTGATTGTGAGAAACGAGGAAAAAAATTTTTTTCCAGGTGGAGTGTTTCCTGTTTTATTCAGATAACTGTCATAAAAAATAAATAAAAAAAGATTGTATCAAGTGTAGGCATTTTAAATAGAAATGCTGCAATGAAAGATTTAAAATAAAGTACTTATTTGAGCCATCTCTACTTCTATACCATTATCAGGGTATGGATATCTTGAGTCAGATCCATTTTCATCTGAACCAAGATTGTGAAAATAATTTCTGTCAAAAATATACTTTATTTGTACTTTTTTAATAAAAGTATTTTTATTTAAAATGCGTACATTTGATGCAACCTTTCAATTAAAGGTAATTTCTTTAGCATGTGAAGAGGTGATGAAGTTCTGTTTCTGAGATACCTAAGTAAAATGCATCACAGTAATGCACTACAAAAGCCATATTTACTAGTTGCATTAATTAGTGTTGCCTCCTGGCTATGTTCCTGAGATGAAAGAAATAAAATTTATTATAGCAGAAATGTTATGTTTAGGTGAATACCCAGAATCAAACAGCAGCACGCTCTTGTTCCTTTTAGGAGTTCAGAGCCTTTGAGTTCAAAACCAGGTGACTGACCAGATCAAATTATTGATGTAGATACCTAAGGTCCTCTCACCAAGAGGACCTCGTGTTTTGTCTTGTCAGTCAACTAGTATGCATCCACTCTACATGAAATCAACTATGAGTCTCTATAAATCATTGCACAAATGAGCACAAAACTTTGCTGGTTTTGAAGAGAATATTATAGTTATTAGACATGTGCATGTCTCCGTGTAGTAAAATGCCCACAGCCTATAAACCGAACGTTCGGTTTATAGGCTGTCGGCTTATGGAATACATGTATTCCTATTGCTATTCTATAAACCGAACGTTCGGTTTATAGAATAGCCATAGGATTACATGTATTATATAAGCCGAAAGTCTATAAACGGATCGTTCGGTTTATAGGCTTTCGGCATTTTACTACACGGAGACAAAGTCTCCATTCATAATTTTATGAATGGAGACTCTGTCTCTTATTAGTTAAATGCCGACAGCCTATAAACCGAACGACTTTCGGTTTATAGACTTTCGGCTTATGTAATACATGTAAACCTATGGCTATTCTATAAACCGAAAGTCGTTCGGTTTATAGAATAGCAATAGGAATACATGTATTCCATAAGCCGACAGCCAATAAACCGAACGTTCGGTTTATAGGCTGTGGGCATTTTACTACACGGAGACAGAGTCTCCATTCATAAAATTATGAATGGAGATTTTGTCTCCGTGTAGTAAAATGCCCACAGCCTATAAACCGAACGTTCGGTTTATAGGCTGTCGGCATTTTACTACACGGAGACAGAGTCTCCATTCATAAAATTATGAATGGAGACTTTGTCTCCGTGTAGTAAAATGCCCACAGCCTATAAACCGAACGTTCGGTTTATAGGCTGTCGGCATTTTACTACACGGAGACAAAGTCTCCATTCATAATTTTATGAATGGAGACTCTGTCTCTTATTAGTTAAATGCCGACAGCCTATAAACCGAACGACTTTCGGTTTATAGACTTTCGGCTTATGTAATACATGTAAACCAATGCTATTCTATAAACCGAAAGTCGTTCGGTTTATAGAATAGCAATAGGAATACATGTATTCCATAAGCCGACAGCCTATAAACCGAACGTTCGGTTTATAGGCTGTCGGCATTTTACTACACGGAGACAGAGTCTCCATTCATAAAATTATGAATGGAGACTTTGTCTCCGTGTAGTAAAATGCCCACAGCCTATAAACCGAACGTTCGGTTTATAGGCTGTCGGCATTTTACTACACGGAGACTTTTGTCTCCATTCATAATTTTATGAATGGAGACTCAGTCTCTTATTAGTTAAATGCCGACAGCCTATAAACCGAACGACTTTCGGTTTATAGACTTTCGGCTTATGTAATACATGTAAACCTATGGCTATTCTATAAACCGAAAGTCGTTCGGTTTATAGAATAGCAATAGGAATACATGTATTCCATAAGCCGACAGCCTATAAACCGAACGTTCGGTTTATAGGCTGTCGGCATTTTACTACACGGAGACAGAGTCTCCATTCATAAAATTATGAATGGAGACTTTGTCTCCGTGTAGTAAAATGCCCACAGCCTATAAACCGAACGTTCGGTTTATAGGCTGTCGGCATTTTACTACACGGAGACAAAGTCTCCATTCATAATTTTATGAATGGAGACTCTGTCTCTTATTAGTTAAATGCCGACAGCCTATAAACCGAACGACTTTCGGTTTATAGACTTTCGGCTTATGTAATACATGTAATCCTATGGCTATTCTATAAACCGAAAGTCGTTCGGTTTATAGAATAGCAATAGGATTACATGTATTCCATAAGCCGAAAGTCTATAAACCGAAAGTCGTTCGGTTTATAGACTTTCGGCTTATAGAATACAATTAATACTATTGCCTTTCTATGAACCGAACGAGAGCCCCATTCATAAGAATTTCTTATGAATGGGGCTCTCGTTCGGTTTATAGAAAGCCAATAGTATTACATTGTATTCTATAAAACGAACGAAAAAAAATTAACGAAACGAAAATAATGAACGAATTTCGTCTGAAACGAATGCACTAATGAACGAAATTCGTTTTAGACGAAATAAATAACATTTTCGTCCGAATGGACGAAAACGAAACGAAAATTTTAGTTTTGCACATGTCTAATAGTTATCACTTTCTGTGCTCTTCCAGTGAGGAGAAGTTTACACCAATTGAGAACACCGCCACCCAGTCCACAAAGAGACTGTAAACATTCTATTATTATTGATGGTGTCAAATGCCATTCTTGTCTCTTGCCTTTAGCAGATCATTTAAAACCCATTTGTGTTGACTGTGAAGGAATAAAAAAAAAATTTCCCTGAAAAATGAGTTGGCACTACTTTTTCAATACATTTTACCAGAAAAATCTGAAAGTTTTTGTAGTAGGATTTCAACATTGGAGGCTTTTACCTCTGCTTACTGCATATTGACAGAAAACATGGATGGTCCAACTAGCAACAGTACCATATAAGCTTTGTGTGGTTGCTATATTATCTTCTACATCCCCATTGTTAAATTATATCTACGAGGTGAGGGCATAGTGTAGCATTGTGTTGGGACTCTGGGTCTACTGAAGTCTGGTTAAAGAGGCACTACCACATGAGATGTAAATAGATTCTCTGTGCATTTAAAACAAACACATTTGCCACTGTTTCTTTTTCTCTATGTTTGAGTGAATTGCATATAAAAATAACAATACAATTAGGTGTACATCTCCAGCATCCATTTTGATTATTTTACCCATGATGCAACATTCTCCAAAAGCTTCCAGGAAGCCTCATTTTACAGTTGGGGCCAGAGCCTGCATGATTATGTAATAAGATACTCCCCTGCTCTCTTACTGGCTCCTGTGTATCATCGTGGGCAAGACTAGGTGGCTGTGTACAACCTTTTTTTTACCTGCCTTCCAACACAAAAAGAGGAGATTGACCTGGTCAAGCAGGATCATAACCCCACCCCTTGTGATATAATACTTACTCCCTCCCATTCAATGCAAGTCTATGTTTAGAATTCAGACTTATAGACTAGTGCTATAAAGTCACTTGGGGATGGCACCTAAAAACACTATATTTCACAAAATGGCAATGCCCAATCCCACTTGTTTAGTAAAATATTTCATAAAAGAAACTCAGATAACAAAAACAAAAGAGGTCTGAAATCAACAATGCAAAATAAAAATAATGTCCCTTTTCATTTTTTGGTGGGAGTGTCCCTTTAAGGCACGGGTGTCCAAAATTTTTCAAAGAGAGCCAGATTTGATGTAGTGAACATGCACGAAGGCCGACCATTTTGCCTGACCAGTATTTAGCCACTCAGTATGCTAGTATTTATCTACTCAATATGCCAGTATTTCACCATTCAATATGCCATTGCCATTGACATGACTGCTTTAAGGTAAACCCTATCAGTGAATAAGACTGCAAATTCTTCTGACTTGCAGGGCTATTTATAGCATGAAACAGATGTTTATAGCTGTTGTTTACAAGTTTGAGTTTGCAATACAATACGTAGATTTCTTTCTGCGTTATCTTCAGCTTCAACATTGATATGTGAACTAGAGTGAATTAATCCTCTTGATTGCATGTACTATGCCATGTTTACATCCTATTCCCTTCATAACTTCATCTGATGTTATGCGATGGTGCTATGAATACAAGTTCCTTGGTTCTGAGTTTCTTAACCCCTTGGCGACACAGTACAGACTAGGTCTGTCCTGTGTGCCGAGGCGTTAGTGACACAGGACGGACCTAGTCCGTCCTGTGTCAAAACGAGCACTGAAAGCGGAGTTTTTCCGCTTTCAGTGCTCAAGCGGTATTGTAACGATGCTTCCGTATGGAAGCATCGTACAATACTAAAAAAAATGCCCGTCGGCATTTCGATCCCTCCGGAGAGCGATAGAAATGCCGGTTTTAAAGGCACAACGCCTTTAAAACGAAGGGCATTAAAAAACGAGCATAGGAAATGATTTTTTCGCTTCCTATGCTCATAAAGTGTTTCTGATTGCCTCGCAACTCGAGGCAATAAGTAACACACAAAAAAATGCACGATCTTGGTCACTGGGTGACCAAGATGGCGCTGCCCTTCTAAGGAACCTAAGTATCTGCTTCCTGTGCTCTCTGGCTGTCACACGATTGCCTCTTCACAGAGACAATCAGTGACTTCCAGGCACACAGACAAGCAGTGGGGATGCTCTGCTGAGCATCCCCACTGACTGGTCAAATCAATATTAACCCTATATTGATCTGACCAGTTATGATCTGCCTCCCTCTCCTCACATTTTTTTTAGTGAGGGAGAGAGACAGATCAAAGTTATAAAAGTAAGTAAAAGTTAAAAAAAACAATAAATACACAACACATGAATAATAAAACAATAAAAAAAATTATTAAAGCAATTCCCTGCTTTTAACCCCTTCCCTGCCATTGATCTTGCGTAAGCAGTGATCGTGCACATCAGCGCATTTATTTTTGCTGTTTGTGCATTTTTTAGGGGTTTTTTAGGGGTTAATTTTTTTTGTACTGTAATTTATTACAGTACTAAGAAGGCTCTTCTAAGAGTTATTAACCCCTTCTTAACACATACCCGTTAGGGGATTACATGTAAAGTAAAAATATTTGAGATTTTTTTAAGCTGCCTGAGCGCATAGCGATCAGCAACAGCGTATTAGTGGCAAAGGCGGTTTGGTGAATTCTCAATTAAGCTCACCATCCGCCCTGGTCAGATCAAAATTGGTCAGATCAATATTCACAAATATTGATCTGCATCCCTCTCCTCACTTACATTTTTGTGACGGAAAGAGACAGATCAGTATTTCAGTCTTTCACTGTGTATTAACCCCTTCCCTGCCATTCATCACTGTGTAAGCAGTAATCTTGCACAGCAACAGTATGTTTTGCTGTCTGCACTGTTTTATGGATTAATTTCTTTGTACTGTAATGTATTACAGTACTAGATAGGCTCTTCTAAGGGCTATTAACCCCTTCTTTGCTCGAGATCACTGCTTACGCACTGATTCTGAGGCCGCGGACTCAGGGTTCGATTTTGACCCTAGACAGCTTTCTGATACATCATCTAGCGATGTATCGGTGGCTGATGAGCCTTTGCCACAAGTAGTGATGGGGGTCTACCGTTAAAAAAATATATGGTTTGGTGGGGGTAAATTACATTGGCTGGCTTCAAAGATATATCCCATAAAGGACACGGACGCAGGTTGACTACATGTCAAAATTCCAAGTTGGAATTTTGAGATGCGCATCTCACAAATGTTGCCTTCTAGCCAAAAAACAAACCAACAAACCTATGCATGGGTGCTATCCTTGTACTCGGGAGATGTTGCTGAACACATATTGGGTTGTTGTTTGGCAGTGACATATACCAGAATCTGTGAATTCATGCCTGAAGTACAATGCATGTGGAAAAAAACCTCCCAAAAAAGTACTACCACAAACCTTTAAAAAGTCTGGTGGTAGAATTAGTACCTATACAGTATTACAATACCACCATTTGAAATACCTTAGGATGTCTATTTTCCAAAAATATATGGTTTGATGGGGTACAATTCATTGGACGGCTTCAAAAATGTTCCAAATGGAACATGGGCGCAGGCTGACTACATGTCAAAATTCCAGGTTGGAATTGCGCACCCCCTAAATGTGGCCTTTTAGCCCCAATACAAACCAACAAACCTATGCATGGGGGGTATCCCTGTACTCAGGATATGTTGCTGAACACATATTGAGGTGTTGGTTGGCAGTGGCAAATACCAGAATCTGAAAATTCCTGCCTGAACTACAATGTGTGTGGGGAAAAAATGACATCCCAACCCTTTGACATAGGTTGGTGGTAGAATTAGCACTTGGAAAGTGTTAAAATACCACAATATTAAATACCCTAGGATGTCTAGTTTTCCAAAATATATGGTTTTATGGGTTAAAATACTTTGACAGGCTTCAAAAGTGTCCCAAATGGAACATGGGCGCAGGCTGACTACATGTCAAAAGTCCAAGTTGGAAATGCACCCCCCCCCCCTAAACGTGGCCTTTTAGCCCCCAAATAATCTAACTAACCTACACATGGGTGGTATCCCTGTACTCAGGAGATGTTGCTGAACACATATTAAGGTGTTATTTGGAAATACCCCTTCACATTTTAAGGTAATGTTTACCTAAATTGCAATATATGTTGTTTGGCACTGACACATAATGGGATCTGTGAATTCATGCCCGATGTACAATGAATGTGAAAAAAAATTACTGTCCATAACATTGACATAGACTGGTGGTAGAATTAGTGCATGGAAAGTGTTAAAATACTACCATTTGAAATACCCTAGGGTGTCTAGTTTTTAAAAATATATGGTTTTGTGGGGTAGAATACACTTTTTGGCTTCAAAAATGTCCCAAATGGGACATGGGCAAAGGTTTTTTGCACGTCAGAATTCCAAGTTGGAAAACCAAAAAGGGCACCTCTCAAATGTGGCCTTTTAACCCCCAAATAACCTAACCAACCTATACATGGGTGGTATCCCTGTACTCAGGAGATGTTGCTGAACACATATTGAGGTGTTATTTGGAAATACCCCTTCACATTTTAAGGTAATGTTTACCTAAATTGCAATATATGTGAAAAATTTAAAAAATATATTTTTTTGCTGCAAACTTTGGCATAGATTGGTGGTAAAATGGCTACATGAAATGTGTCAAAATACCCCAAGTTAAATGCCCTGAGTGGTCTAGTTTTCAAAAATATGTACATGTTGGGGGTCATTCATGGATTTAGTACAGAAATCAGTGTTACAATGTCACTATCGCTAATTTTGAAAGAAAGGATTTTAAAATAGCTTTGCACTACTTATAGTTCTGGCCCTGTAACATGAATAATAAAGCACAAAAACATAAAACATGGGCTATTTCTGAACTCAGGACATATATTAGAAACTATTTAGCAGTGTTTTTTTGTTGTCTCTTGTACATTAGTATACGATTTTTCAAATAAAATTCCTAAAAAAAAAAAAATTTTATTTTTTTGCCATATTTTTTTTTTTTTTTTTTTACATCAAATTATATGCTATTATCAAAATAATGGTATAAAAAGAAAGCCCTTCTTATAACGATAAAAACTATATATAGTTTGTGCGGGTACACGAAATGAGACATAAATTACAGCAAAACACAAACACCTCAGAAATGTTAAAGCAGCCCATGTCACCAAGCGTCGGACAAGCCAAAAAAGTAATGTCACTAAGGGGTTAATGTTCCTCATGGGGTAAAGTTTAAAGTTCCTCATGACTTAATCAGCAACACCCACAAACTACCATATTTATATCAATAGGTAAGTAAGCATTCAACAAAAAATGATTACCTACCAAGATGAACCACCACCAATGTTCAGAAATGGCATTACACGAGACTTGAAGTGAAATTAAGATGATAAGTAAGGTTTTTAAAGTATTCAACGCCACTCTCAGAAATCAAGGCTATTTTACAAAATATAAAATATAGAACTCACCTTCATAAAATGCTATGCATAATATAAAGGAATAAAATACAGTATTATTTGTATCTGATTTTGAAGGGAGTACTGCACTAGGACACTAGGAAACTTTCTAAAGAACCAAGTGATGTATAGTACAGTATTTACATATTACTGATATGTGTAAGTGAATTATTTTGAACACACCCATGGCTTCTCAGGGTCTCAGCCTTGTTTTGTTTGTGTTTTTTTTTTTTTTTTAGTTGATAATGACTTCATTTTACTTTCATTGATACCATTTCTTTATAAGTATGTACTTAGAATTATATTTTGTCATAAAATATTACTCTATGTCAACTGCCAATTAACCTTGTATCATTGTGGACCAGTGGTATCCACATGTAATGTATAAAAATAAATAATAAAACATCCAAATATTAGAAAATAGAATAAATACTCAAGAGGAAAACCTTGGATTTACTTTAAAAATAGGAGTTTGTGTGCCACTGACAATGGCCTAAAATATGCAAACAATATCCCAGCATGTTTAGCTTCATATTAGGCAAACTTAGCCTAACTGTGTATAATTATCATTAACATATTGTCAAGGGCCTGATTGTTGAAACATATCTGCCTTTCAGACACTTGTACACTGTGCTGGACTCAGGCAACAGTCCAAGAATATATTAATGATGTTAGGTTACTGTTTCTGTCAGATTGTCCTTTATTTCTTTGAATTACATTAACTGTAAAAATATTGTATACAATATAGATTTTCTTTTCTACTGATACAAGTAAGATTCATTTAGTCAAGTTATTGTGTGGTGGTTTGTACGGATTTCCTGCTTCGAATTGCTAAGGAATTTGAATTGAATACTTAGGTGTTTGTCATTGTTTGGTTCTAATTAGCATAGGCCCACTCAGGTGTTAAAACCTTCCTTGGTGCTTGTAGGTGTGTGTTGTGGGTGTATATAAGGCATAGTGGAAATTAGCTTGGCTAATTTAAAAGCTTGGCTGCTCTTCTAAGAGCTGCTTTTCAAAGAGTATATTTAAGAGATATTCTGGAGACAGACTTGATTTTTTTAACTTGCTGAGATCTTCTTTTCTACTGATACAAGTAAGATTCATTTAGTCAAGTTATTGTGTGGTGGTTTGTACTGATTTCCTGCTTCAAATTGCTAAGGAATTTGAATTGAATACTTAGGTGTTTGTCATTGTTTGGTTCTAATTAGTATAGGCCCACTCAGGTGTTAAAACCTTCCTTGGTGCTTGTAGGTGTGTGTTGTGTGTGTATATAAGGCATAGTGGAAATTAGCTTGGCTAATTTAATAGCTTGGCTGCTCTTCTAAGAGCTGCTTTTCAAAGAGTATATTTAAGAGATATTCTGGAGACAGACTTGATTTTTTAACTTGCTGAGATTTTCTTTTCTACTGATACAAGTAAGATTCATTTAGTCAAGTTATTGTGTGGTGGTTTGTACTGATTTCCTGCTTCAAATTGCTAAGGAATTTGAATTGAATACTTAGGTGTTTGTCATTGTTTGGTTCTAATTAGTATAGGCCCACTCAGGTGTTAAAACCTTCCTTGGTGCTTGTAGGTGTGTGTTGTGGGTGTATATAAGGCATAGTGGAAATTAGCTTGGCTAATTTAATAGCTTGGCTGCTCTTCTAAGAGCTGCTTTTCAAAGAGTATATTTAAGAGATATTCTGGAGGTAGTCTGAAGTATACAAGAGGTGAGCAAAACTAAAAGATCTTTTTGATTTAAATTCTTAAAATGGCAGATTTGGTTTACTGTGATAATTGTTCTGCATTTGTTTCACATTCCATTTTTTGGAGGTTTGGAGGCTGTCTAATCTGTACTCAGTTCTCAAGATTGCAGCAGGAGATTGCATTTTTAAAGTCCGAGATTTGTAATTTATCTGTAAAACAAACTCGGCTGAGACTGTTGCAAAGTCACTGCCACAGAGGCCATTGCCGCAGAGGCTTCCTAGGAATGGCAGGTGGATTACTGTTGGAACTGGTAGGCTTAGAGTTGTGGATAAAAGGCATGTCCCGCAGTCTGTGGCTGTCCAGAATTCATTTTCAGCACTTGCAGAGTACAGTGGTGTTGTGGAGGCAGGCTCAGACGCAGAGTTTGAGGAACCACTCTCCTATGTGGCTAAGGTGTGCAAGGAGAAGGTGAGGCCTGATAGAAAGCAGTTGTTGTTGGGCGATTCTATCATAAGAGGTGCGGAGTTGGACAGTATTGGCTTAGTGAGATATCTTCCTGGAGCTACTGCTCGCAGAGACAGGAGGCGTATTTCTAATATTGTTAAGCAAGCAAATCAGGAAGGAGAATTGGATGTACTGGTTCATCTAGGGACAAATGATTTGGCTTGCAATGAGGTTTCAGAGGTGAAGGAAGCTTTTCGTGTTCTTGCCAATGCTATACGGCAGGTTGTGTCCACACTGTCCTTTTCTGAAGTTATGCCTGTGCATAACATTCAGAATGATAGACGGATGCGTATTAGGGACTTCAACTTGTGGCTTGGAGAATGGTGTCGGGAGCAAGGATTTGGCTTTGTTTCTCATGGAAGTTCACTATGGGATAGAAAGGAACTGTACAAAAAAGATGGTTTGCATCTTTCTCAAAAGGGAACAAATGTTCTCAGTGAGCAGTTCAGAGGTTTTGCTAGGAGGTTTTTAAACTAAAAGAGGGGGGCAAAATGGCGATAAAACATCAATCCAATTGCCCCCCAAAAAAGATACAGAAGTTACCTGTAGTCAGTGTGCTGAAAAATGATAAGCTTAGGATCATGTCTACAAATGCTCGCAGTTTAGGGAATAAGATCCATGAACTTGTGACAATATTGGCAACTGAGAATTTAGATTTAGTGGCTGTTACTGAGACATGGTATAATGAAAAACATGGCTGGGACACTTCAATACCAGGGTACTCTTTATATAGAAAAGACAGAGAAGGTAAAAAAGGGGGAGGGGTGGCCCTGTATGTGAGGGATAGCTTAAAATGTAATGTAATACAAGTTAGTGAGGCGAACATAGAGTCAGTTTGGGTTACATTAGAATTTGGAAATCATATGGTAACTCGGGTAGGTGTGATTTATAGGCCCCCTGGACAAATAGAGGAGTTAGATAATCTACTAGTTGAGGAAATAGCTAAAATGACAATGGAGGGAGAAGTGATCATCATGGGTGACTTTAATCTTCCTGATGTGAACTGGAAATACAAAACAGCTACTTGCGCCAGGAGTACGCATATCCAAAACTCCCTACTGGGATTATCTCTAAAACAAGTAGTGGAGGAGCCAACTCGAAAGCAGGCCATACTAGACTTAGTGTTCACAAATGGAGATTTGTTACCAGATATTACTGTAGGTGAAAGTTTAGGATCTAGTGATCACCAGACAGTGTGGTTTAATATAAGAACAGTGACGCAGTCACACCACACAAAAACAAAAGTTTTAGATTTTAGAAAAACAGACTTTTCTAAAATTAGAATAGATGTAAGGGAGTCATTATCAGACTGGAGCAATTTAAATGGAGTCCAGGAGAAATGGGATTATCTAAAAGTTGCACTACTGAAGGCAACAGAAAATTGCATAAGGCTTGTCAGTAAGAGCAAAAAATTGAAGAAACCACTGTGGTACTCTGCAGAGGTGGCTAAAATAGTAAAAAATAAAAAGCTAGCATTTAGTAATTATAAAAATACTCAGAGTGAGGAAGATAGAAAGATCTATAAGAGTAGGCAGAAAGAGGCAAAGCAAGCTATAAGAGCTTCCAAAGCACACACAGAAGAGACTATAGCCCAGTCAGTGAAAAAGGGGGATAAAACATTTTTTAGATACATAAATGAGAAAAGGAAAGTAAAACAAGGATTAGTTAGATTAAAAACAAAATAAGGATGCTATGTAGAAGAGGATAAAGGCTTAGCAGACTGCCTTAATGAATATTTTTGTTCAGTTTTTACAAATGAAAATGAGGGTAAGGGACCTCATTTAGGGAAAAAGACTAATGAGTCTTTTGATGCATGTAAGTTTACAGAGGAAGAGGTTTTACTTCAGCTGTCTAAAGTAAAGACAAATAAGTCGATGGGACCTGATGGGATACATCCAAAGTTATTAAAAGAACTTAGTGGTGTACTAGCAAAACCATTAACAGATTTATTTAACCAATCATTGTTAATGGGAGTAGTTCCAGAAGATTGGAAATTAGCTAATGTTGTGCCCATTCACAAGAAAGGTAGTAAGGAGGAGGCGGGCAACTATAGACCAGTAAGTCTTACTTCAGTAGTGGGGAAAATAATGGAAACCTTGTTAAAGAATAGGATTGTTGAACATCTAAAGTCGCTTGGATTTCAAGATCAGAGACAGCATGGGTTTACTTCAGGGAGATCATGCCAAACTAATCTTATTGATTTTTTTGATTGGGTAACTAAAATAATAGATCAGGGTGGTGCAGTAGACATTGCTTACCTAGATTTCAGTAAGGCTTTTGACACTGTCGCACATAGAAGGCTTATCAATAAACTGAAATCTTTGAGTTTGGATTTCAATATTGTTGAATGGATTAGACAAAGGCTGAGTGACAGGCAACAGAGGGTTGTAGTCAATGGGGTATATTCGATGCAAGGTCTTGTTACTAGTGGGGTACCTCAGGGATCTGTTCTTGGACCCATTCTCTTTAATATTTTTATTAGCGATATTGCAGAAGGTCTTGTTGGCAAAGTATGTCTTTTTGCTGATGATACAAAGATTTGCAGCAGGGTTGATATTCATGGAGGGATAAGCCAAATGGCAAATGATTTAGCTAAACTAGAAAAATGGTCAGAGCAGTGGCAACTGGCATTTAATGTGGACAAGTGCAAGATTATGCACCTTTGGCGTAAAAACCCAAAAGCAGAATATAGACTATTTGGTACAGTCCTAACCTCAACATCTGAGGAAAGGGATTTAGGAGTAATAATTTCAGAGGACTTGAAGGTAGGTAGGCAATGCAATAGAGCAGCAGGAAATGCTAGCCGAATGCTTGGTTGCATAGGGAGAGGTATTAGCAGTAGGAAGAGGGAAGTGCTCATGCCATTGTACAGAGCACTGGTGAGACCTCACTTGGAGTATTGTACGCAGTACTGGAGACCGTATCTCCAGAAGGATATTTATACTTTGGAGAGAGTTCAGAGAAGGGCTACTAAACTGGTTCATGGGTTGAAGGATAAAACTTACCAGGAAAGGTTAAAGCATCTTAACATGTATAGCTTGGAGGAAAGACGTAACAGGGGGGATATGATAGAAACATTTAAATACATAAAGGGAATCAACACAGTAAAGGAAGAGAGTATATTTAAAAGAAGAAAAACTACCACAACTAGAGGACATAGTCTTAAATTAGAGGGGCAACGATTTAAAAGTAATATCAGGAAGTATTACTTTACTGAGAGGGTAGTGGATGTATGAAATAGCCTGCCAGCAGAAGTGGTAGAGGTAAACACAGTCAAGGATTTTAAGCATGCGTGGGATAGACACAAGGCTATCCTAGCTATAAGACCGGGAATGGGGGACTAATAAACGTACTCAAAAAAAAAAAAATTGGGCAGACTAGATGGACCGAATGGTTCTTATCTGCAGACACATTCTATGTTTCTATGTTTCTATGTTTCTATGTAGATGTTTTTATAACTATGAAGTTTATCTCTAAGAATGATATAAAGATATTTGTGGTTGTTTTTTAAGAATGACTGCGATAGTATCCACATTTTTCAGTATGGAATAACAATGAAGAATGGAATTTGTTTAAATGCATCATATCGCTCCTAATTATTCTCTTCCATTATAATTTAACTACTATTTTTTCAACGGGCGCTATTTTTTTTTTGTAAAACAATCAAACTGTATTTTCTTTGCAATCAGCTTCTGATCTGTTCTGAGAAGCAATAGTAAGATTTGAATTGCTAATAACTGCTTGGGCTTATTGCATTGTATGAATGAATCACATCCCAATCACACAATAGTTCAATCAGAAATTTTAAGCTGGATTTGTTGACACTTGTTTCTTAACATTTTATGTGACAAAGAAAAATGTAGTATGGCGATTAATGGTCGCTGATACAAATGTGGCAGATTATAAATGTTATGTGGAAACATATTCTGTGTAACATTTAAAATATGGCAAAAAAATTGTTACATTGAGTTATAAATTACACTGATAGTTGAGTTGAGAATGTAGAGCATAATAATTAATCCCTGTGAAAGCTTCTGCATGTGCGCTTATTCAGTACCCTTGTAACAACAACCATTAATTTATATTGATCTCTATTCAATGGCTCAAGTTAAAGGGATTCCCTCACCTAAAGATTGTTTCTGCTGAACGTAGACATAAAAAATGATCAAAAATGGTATGTTCATTAGTAGTGTTGCAAGAAAATATGTCAATTAAGAGAAATATATATGGAGAACATCGCAATGTGGTCTATTCATTATAATTCAACTTTAGTGGAAGGTGCTCAATTTTGACTTAGTATCCAATGTGAACTCGACCTCCCAACTCGACCACTTTGAGCTATTCACTAAAGAATTCTCAACCTCCATCTCAAACTAAACTTGACTCCCTTCAGCAAAGTGCAACTTAACAGCTCTTCTCGACCTCACATAGACTGCATGGAAAATTGATATTCATTAAAAGTTGAGCTCTAGGGGCGTGGCTTGGCACGTAACAAAGCTGGCTGTGTTTTGCTAAAGCTCCTGCCCGGACCAGGGAATAAGAGTTGAAACCAATGACGATTTACTTTATATTGGGCTCTTTACACTTGCAAGCATGTCCCAACAACGTCAGAGGCGCAACCAGAAAAAAATGATGACGTTTTTGACACCAAAAATGGCAAAACGAACTTCAATGTTACCTGCCATCATGGTCCTAAAAGGCACCGGTGAGCGGGAAGACGAAGAGGCCACAGAGCTGGATGAAACGGAGTCCATCGCCTCACTGAATGCTTCCATCCCTGTGGAAGATATAAAAAAGATGTTATCTACCCTCCGCTCCCAAATAAAATAAGATATCAAGTGTTTCACAGCCCTCTTTATGACGGAATTAAAAGAATTAGGGGAGAGAACATCGACAATGGAAAACAAAATGGACGAATTAGTCGACTCCCACAACGCTCTAGCAGATAACCATTCAGGACTGCAGAAAGAGAAAATCTGAAAAACAAATGAGAAGATTTGGTAAACAGATCTAGACGCAATAACCTGCGACTTAGAGGAGTCCCAGAGGATGTCCACCCTACACGCTTAGATGACTTAGCTAAAGCGATGGTCTCCGCACTGCTTCCAGACCTGACCGCTGCAGACTTCCTAATAGACAGGATTCACAGGCTCCATAAACCTCGCAACCTATGATATGAAGCCCCGAGGGATGTTATCCTACGTCTGCATTATTACCACATAAAGGAACAAATCATGAGAGCAAGTCGGCAAGCAGGGCCGCTCCCGGACCCATTCAAGGATAGCCATATATTTGCTGATCTGTCAGCAGCAACCCTGTAAATATGGAGATCTCTCAAGCTAGTAACGTTGGCACTACAAGCTGCAAACGTGAGATATACATGGGGATTCCCTCTAAAGCTTCAAATTTCTAGAAATGGAACTTACACCACCATTACAACGATGGAGGAATGCTTACAGCTCCTTCAGAAGTGAGATATCCCCACAGATGCGACGATAGATCCCAGGCAGCTCAAGAAGCCAAGGCTCGAAAAAATATGGCCGAACACCTGTCCAAACAACACGGTGGGCTGAAACATCTTTCCAGTTTGGTTCCCTTCAGGCTATTACTTAGACTCAACACAAGTGTAATAAAAAGGAAACTTACCCGCCGCCACGAGGTCCGTGCCTCCGCTGCCGCTGCCCCTGCAGGCAGGGTGGACGGACAGCGAAGGCTCCGTTCAGCATCTCAGCCCTCCAGGGCTGCAGAGGCGCTCACCACTTCCCCTCGACGAACGCGCAACAAACCGAAACTGCGCGCATGTGCAGTACCGCTACACTCAGAAAATTAGCATAGCCTTAAAGGGCTATACTTATACTTTTTTGGGGACCTATTAGGGGTGGGTTTTACCGCCCAAATTGTATTTAAACCTTCAGTTGCTACTCAGACCTTGCCTGAGATAGTTCCTTGTGGCTTGATCTAGCGTTTATTCTTGATTATTGATACTTCGGTTTTTTTTACTCCTGCTGTGATTTCTGACTCCTCTGTTTGCTGCCTGCCCCGATCCTTTTGCCTGTTTTTGACCTTGCCTCCTCCATACCGTCTTGTACCGTTGCTCCTGTTGTGTTTGACCCGGCCTGCTGACCATCCGTTCGTCCTGTATTTCCTGCGTATCCCTGCTTCAGTGTGCGGTTGCAGTCAGTGTTCCAAGTCCTGGGTGGTCATTTACCTGAGGCTCAACCGTAGGGTATAATACCATTTAGGTGAATAGACACTGTCCTGCCTCCAAACCTGTTGCAGTAAGATACCAGGTCTTCGCATCGTGGATCCAGTCCTCAGATCCTACTCAGTCCGTGACAACAAGCCCGTTCCTGGAATAACTTTGTTCCAAGTTTCTATTTTTACCAAGTTTTACCATACGTTAAATGACTGGTGAACTCTGAATGTCACACTGTCAGCTGACGTATAATCCTAACAGGTCTCATCGGAACATTCAACCGATTTACCTCTTTTTTTATAGGATGTTAAATTTGTCTTCCCTTAGATCGCTGGTATAACACATGGAGAGGAAGAGCCCCATGAAACCCATGCTGAACTCTCCTGCCACAAATCTAAAATAACTACCCAGCCGCATTACCTATGAGCAGATGAGGCTTATATTGAACCTTAAACACCATACTCCTAAGAGATACGCTGACTAACACCTATGCTTAACAACCCACCATGTCCACCTACTCACTTACAATTATGTGTCCCCCCTTTAAAATTGTGCCCAAACCTCTACTTTACCAGAGATGAATTAACCCTATCACATACTCACAAAAACCCCACTGATCCTAGTACCACATTTGTTGGGCAAACTGATTGACATCCACTCACAAGTTCGGATTATTTGTATAATTTGTTACACAAGTTCAGTGTTAACCTCTAAGATCCTCCTGTACAGTTATACATCCCTAAAGGTTGATAGAATAGACCGTACCGAGATACCACATCCGCCCACTACAAACATGCAGATGTCGAAGCCAGGACCATCACGTATGGAGCACCAATCTGCCAATTCCAGGCTACACTAACAGTGAGTACCACAACTCTCTAGCATGCTTAGTTCACCTGCAAGCAACATTCAAAAAGAAATGCCGACACATATATAACTCACACTCAAGATGGCCATAACAATTTTTTCTATGAATGTGAAGGGAGAAAACTCCCCTCACAAACGAAGATTGCTGTTCAAAGAAACACAGACCTCGAAAGCACAGATCATCTGTGCACAGGAGATGCATTAAGCAACCAACAAAATTCCTTACTCGTCCACGCATCAATTTTAATGCGCACACCACTCTACTTGCTCTAAGAAAAAAGCAGGGGTCTCTATATGGCTACACAATTCCCTTGCGACTTCGATACAAAAAATCACTCAAACAGGGTTCTCTAATCATATGTGGCGACTTTAACACCTTACTAGACCCTACAGAAGACTCCACCAGCACCCACACACAGCAACAATTGCTCCAAATCTCGCAAGAAAAGCAAACCTTTTAGCCAAACTCTCACAGAAAATTACCTGTATGAGGCATGAAGATGCCTCCACGGCACTGCCAAGGATTACACCTTTTTCTCACATGTGCACTCTATTTATACAAGAATAGACTACATTATTTTGGACAAAAATACTTTACAAAAAGTGTCAACCTGTTTTATTGGCACAATCCAGTGGTCAGACTACGCCCCGATGCTAATCACACTCCAGGAGTCGTTTCCCTTTAGAGGAACTGGCACCTGGAGATTAAACAACTTCCTACTTAAGCACCCTGAAACACAGAGGGCAGCTCAGAAGGCTCTCAGACTATTTTTACTTCAATGCGCAACCCACCTTATCTCCCAAAACCATCTGGGAAGCCCATAAGGCTGTCCTCAGAGGCCACTTTATCTCCTCGGCCTCCCACATGCACAAACAAAAGAAAAGAGAAAAGCTACATTATTTGCCGAATTGCAACTATTAGAAGGTCAAAATAAAGCACAACATACACCCCAAAGATCTAAGCAAATTCAGCAGATCAGACAATGTTTGAACAACCCTCAACTCCAAACTACTCACATCATGTTCACTAGACTTAAACAGAATTATTACAATAATAGTAACAAAGTGGGTAAACTCTTAGCACGCTCCCTTAAAAAACAAGAAGCTAAGCGGGCAATCCCATTTATTTACAATGCTAAGGGTGAAAAAGTAATGAACCCAGCTAACATACCTGAAGTATTTGCACAATACTACTCAAATCTCTACAATTTAAACAATGATAATCTTACCACCCAGCCACAGCCGGACACCATCCAAAAATGTCTAGATACCCTTCAAATGCCCCATTTAGACCCCAATAACCAAACTCACCTGAATACACCGACTTCCCTGGAGGAAATACAGAATGGTATTGCCTCCCTTCCTCCTAATAAAGCTCCTGGACCAGATGGGTTTTCCAACCTATACTACAAACTATTTTCCCCAATCTTAGCCCCTCATTTATTGAAAGTGTTTGAGAATTGTAGCGCCACAGGCACATTTCCTCCCTCTAAGTTGTCAGCAAATATCTCTACAATCCCAAAGCCAGGGAAACCACCAACTGTTTGCCAAAACTTCAGACCAATATCCCTTTTAAATACTGATATATCTAAAAGATATTCTCCCTACACTATTACACTATGATCAGATGGGATATGTGAGCGCAAGACAAGCCTCAGACAATACAAGGAAATTAGTAGATGTAGTATCATTATCTCAAAAGTCCCAAACCCCACTCTTTTATTAGCCATTGATGCTGAAAAAGCACCTGCACTGAAAATTCTTACTACTTAAATTTGGTTTCCCCCCTTCATTCATCACTGCTATTCTAGCTTTATATTTAGCCCGATCAGCCAAGGTATCCTATGCAGGATTCTTATCCCAGCCATTTCCAATAACGAACGGGTCCAGACAGGACTGCCCCTTCTCCCCAGTTTGTATGTTTTAGCACTTGAACCGCTGGCAGCTGCAATTAGAGCTAATGACGAAATCAAGGGTTTTCACTATTCTAAAAAGCAGGAAACGAAACTTGGCTTATTTGCCGATGATATTCTGATAACTTTAACCGACCCGACACACTCCCTCGCATATCTTCAAAAAACACTTATACGGCGACATTTCCTATCACAAAATTAATGAGACAAAAACTCAAGCCCTACCAATTAATATTCCCCAACCCGCAATTAATCTTTTTACAAAGTAATTACCCCTTTGATTGGAGGAAAACGAATATCCAGTATTTAGGAATTAAAATAACTAAACACACCAATTCCCTGCTGAAACATTATCTGATTCCTTTGTGGCAAAAGTTAAAACAAGAACTACAGAAATTGTCTAAACTCTACGTGGTTGGGCCATATAGCGGCAGTTAAAATGGCATTCCTGCCCAAACTTTTATATTTATTTCGAATTTCTGAACACTTCCTGTGCATATAACCCCCTCCTACCACCAAGACATTCAATCCAAAATACAAAAATGTATCCACGGGGATAAGACCCCCAGAATAAGTGGCTAATCCTTTCTCCTGCGGTGGGTGATTTGGGTATCCTCTCTATTGCTCAGTACTATCATGCTGCAAGAATGGCTCAAACCTTACAACACCACTCACCAGTAGGTACAGTCGCCTGGGTAGATATAGAGGATTCTCAAATACGGCCGCATAGAATATGTGATACTTTATGGATCCTGAATCAACCTACAGCAGTTCCTCCTTTGATCTCCATACTTCCCAGCATTGCTAATTCCCAAAAACCTGGAAGAAATATGCTTCCATCATCGTAGACCTACAACGGCTCACAACAGCAACACCATTGGGCACAATAGAGATGCTGATCCCGAACCTGTCACTTGCATCCTGGAAACAAGCCGGAATTTTACATTTAGATCAACTATACGAGAATGGATCTTTGAATTCATTCACCTCATTAACTTCCCAATATGATATATCATCCCAGGACTTTTACAAATACCTTCAGATACGTCATGTTATTGCATCCACACTGAACACCTTGTTAAACCCCCAGAACAATGCTCACCAGCTTGTGTCCCATTGCCTCAACATCAAAAAAGCAAAGAAACTTATTTGAACATGCTATTCAGAACTGTACACACCTCAACTATGCATCAACGCCCCATACGTGTCACAATGGGAAAAAGGTCTGGGTACTCCATTCACTCCTACCCAATGGAAACAAGCAATTACCTTTCCAAAACAAATCTTGCATTGCACAAACCATTTGGAAATAGTGAAGAAAGTTCTATACAGATGGTACCTAGTCCCGTCCAGACTCTTGAAAATGTACCCAAATACAACTTCACAATGCTGGAGACTCTGTGGATCTCAGGGATCTATGCTTCATATATGGTAGGACTGTCAAGTAATCAAAACTGCTTGGAAATACACATTTGATCTCATCCGCCTAGTCACTAATATTAACCTCCCGCTCAACCCAGCAATTGCTCTTCTGCATATCTATCCGTTAAAGCTAGATCCAGAACAGAAAATTATAACAGGCCATATCCTGATCACAATGAAAACACTAATAGGGAGGAATTGGAAATCTGTATACTGCCCCACACAGTCTGTAATACACAATTTAACAAATCATAACTTGCTTATGGAAAAACTGCATTACTTGTCTACTAACCAATTAAGTTTCTACCATAGGGTACTGAAAATATGGATGAATAACACAGGCCCAACTTGAGATCTTTTTGAACTCTTCACTTTAGAGATCAAGTTTTACTTAGTGTCAAAAATCACACTGTTCAGCGTGTCTCCTCTAAGGCGAGTTCTATTATTTTCAATGGGGGGGGATGACACATGTGGTTTTCGAGATACAGTTGGTCCAGTTTAGCCTCAATTCTTCTCTTGTTGACTATAATGGGAGGAGAGTTGAATGAGGTGAGTTTAGAGATAAAGTCAAACCCAATCTCCAAACTTGACCTCCAAACTCGACCTCCTTGGTACACCTTTCTCCCCCTCCATGTCGACTGCCTTCACCACATTTCAAACTCATAAACATGAATTCTGAAGGTTGAACTGGAGGCATGTGAGAGAGGTCATATATGATTGAGTTTCGAGTAGTCAAGGTCAGCTTTCATCTCGACCATCAAACTTGAACTTTAGTGAATAGAGCTTGTAGCTTGATATACAAACTACACATTGTTTTCAAACTGAAAATAAGTTAATTTGCATATCGTGCCAAATGTGGTGTCATAAACAGGAGACATCATAGATATTTAAAATACATGTTCTCTTAATTATTGCATCTGCTTGAATTTCCAACAGTGCAGTGATAGAGTTGCCCCCAAACCAGGATTTTACTGGCTGACTAGTAAAAATTTGACTTGAGGAAAAAATTTATGAAAGCAACTGCATGACACTTTTTTTTTTTTTTTTTAAAGAAAACTAAGCAACCTCATGTAGGAATCATTTATGATATTTTTACACTCTTAATTCCCAATATAAACTATGTTTATTTATAGTGTATCTCATGCCATCAAATGTCATACACTGCAATAGAAAAGGTTCCGTTAAAAAAACAGTAATATGTGCTAATTCATATAATTGAAATGCTTTAACTAATAATACCTTTTTAATATTTTGATATAACAATGCCTTTTCTCATAAATATCCTTGTTTCCAAAGAGAAATATGCAAGCCTGTCCCTACAACAGCAAAATCTATATTGTTATTTAATTTAATTTACTGTGTAAGTGTTTTAAAAACAGGTATGTAAGGTAGTCATACATTCATGCATATTTCATAAATCTATAGCTATGCTACACACTCATTAAATGCACTATTTTATAAATATTAAAAATAAAGAATTTACAGGGGCTTTATATGACACTGCACTCCCATGAGAATCATATACTGTACTATTATGTCACTTGTATATGTGATACAGTCTGATTCTTTAGGATGTGAGATCTATGGCACATATCTCTGGAAATTACTTCCACAGAAACTCTGCTACACTCCCTCACTCTCAAACTTCAAAAGGTCACTCAAAACTCACCTTTTCAAAGAAGCTTACAATTCATCAAAATCGAAAGCACCATACTGAATGTCTACAACGAACGTACCTGTATCGCTGACACAGACCCTCATTTTCCCTTCTGGCACTGCCTTTATTTCCTGCCTTTCCCAACAAAAAAAGGTCTATTTGCTAATCAGTGAACTTTAGCATGCTGAAATCAAGATGTAAACTGCACTAAAACACATTTGCATAAATGCAATTTTCTTAGTGATATTTATTGAATGACATATATACCGTATTTGCTCGATTATAAGACGAGGTTTTTTTCAGAAAAAAAAATCTGAAAATTACCCCTCATCTTATAATCGAGGTCGTCTTATAATCTGACCTCAAATTGATTATAAAAAACAGCGATCCAGGTCCCCAGCAGAGCTGCAGGGGACCTGGATCCCCCTCTCTAACAGCAGGGTATGTCTGCGCGATGAGCGCAGACTCCGCTGCTTCCGCCCGGCACGACCACCAGGGCTTCATAATAGACTGCCGTGTCGGGCAGCATGGAGGATGTCTGCACGTATCGTGCAGACATCCCCCGGCTGCCCCCACTAGCCACCAGGGAGAAACAGGTGAGGGAGGGAGGGACACAGTAAGAAGGAGGTGGGGGGGGGCAGAGAAACAAGGGGGGGAGAGACAGACAAGGGGAGGGAGGGGGGGAAAGAGACAGAGACAAGGGGAGGGAGGGTGGAAAGAGACAGAGACAAGGGGAGGCAGGGGGGAAAGAGACAGAGACAAGGGGAGGGAGGGGGAAAGAGACAGAGACAAGGGGAGGGAGGGGGGTAAAGAGACAGAGACAAGGGGAGGGGGTTAAGAGACAGAGACAAGGGGAGGGAGGGGGGGAAAGAGACAGAGACAAGGGAGGGAGGGGGGAAAGAGACAGAGACAAGGGGAGGGAGGGGGAAAGAGCCAGAGACAAGGGGAGGGAGGGGGAAAGAGACACAGACAAGGGGAGGGAGGGGGAAAGAGACAGAGACAAGGGGAGGGAGGGGGTAAAGAGACAGAGACAAGGGGAGGGAGGGGGTTAAGAGACAGAGACAAGGGGAGGGAGGGAGGGGGGGGAAAGACAGAGACAAGGGGAGCAAGGGGGAGACAAAGGGAGGGGAAGAGAGAGACAACACTAAGGGGGATAGAGAGAGAAAGCTGGGGGCAAGGGAAAGAGAGAGGCAGCATTGGCACATACAAGGAAATAAAAACAAGAAATGCATTTTTTTCATATCATTATTTTTTATTAAAAACGCAATTTACATTTGAATATATACAAGTTGAACTTTTTTCCTATAGGTTAGTCTTATATTCAGGCTTTTAGTTTTTTTCCTAATGGAATATTCAAAGTTTGGGGGGCCGTCTTATAATCAGGGCCGTCTTATAATCGAGCAAATACGGTACTTCTTAATGACCAGAAGTAAGACCCTTATCTATTGCATTATCTATCATTCATTGTGTCCATTTTGTAGAAGTTTTGGTCAGATCAGTGATGATCCAACCGAAAATGCACTACAATGCTACAAAACTCATCTAGCTTGCGCACTATGGTATATTCTTTTATGCAGTGTGCGATGTTTGTATGCCAATAGTGTGGTCCAACTGAAGCTACTACTCCCACTAAGATTTTACTTATGCATTTATATAAAGTTTTGGTACAGTTTTCTAGGCGTATGTTTTTGGATTTTTGCTATACCATTCTTTGAAGCAGTCCTTACCTGTTTTATCCACGTTGTATATGTACATACATGTTGCTCCACATTACATTGGAGAGAGAATTGTGAGAATCTATCAGTTTTCAGTAATATTTTAAGAACCTTTATATACTGCACCATATGTTTATATTTTTCTTTACAGCTTAAGTGGATTATTCCACATATACTGTAGTTTTCATCCTACAGTAGTTTTCTCAGAAGTAATCTCATTGTGGTGTTTTCACGGTTTTGGGTTGCTACCCTGCGCGGAGTTTCATCTCTATTTTCTTTGTAATCTTAGGTATTTGTGTGTTGTACCTATATATCTCTGCTGCATCACTATTTCCCATTTCTCATCTGGCCACTCCACTTAATTCTTATCTGTCCAGTTTTATAGGCAAACTGGTGATTTTATCTAATTCAGCTATTAATGACAGCTTTTTGCAATTTCCTTGTCACTTAACTGTTGTTCACTCGTTATTGGATAAACCATAACATGTATAACTTCTTTTCCAGTGCCACTAGACTATAAACTTGCCGTATAAATTAATATTAATACAATATAATTTATGTTAACTTGATATTTATACCGTATATACTCGAGTATAAGCCGACCCGAATATAAGCCAAGGCACCTAATTTTACCACAAAGAACTGGGAAAAAATATTGACTCGAGTATAAGCCTAGGGTGGGAAATGAGGCAGCTACTGGTAAATATTGCCCCGAATCTGCCATTTAATATTCCAGGATATTGCCCCCAATATGTCATTTAATATGCCAGGATATTGTCCCCAATATGCCATTTAATATTCCAGGATATTGCCCCCAATATGCCATGTAATATGCCAGGATATTGCCCCCAATATGCCATGTAATATGCCAGGATATTGCCCCCAATTTGCCATGTAATATGCTAGGATATTGCCCCTTAGTATGCTCATTATGACACCCTTCTCCCCCCCTTCCCCAGACCCCAGTACTTAAAAAAACACACACTTTGTTGACCGCGCGGCTGGAGGGGAGCGCACAACGCTTCCCTCACAGCCACGCACCTTCAGAGCACCGCGAGACGGAGCAGCAAAGAGGTAATTTTTAGATAATTTTTTTTCTCCAGACACCGACTCGAGTATAAGCCGAGGGGGGCATTTTTCAGCACAAAAAAATGTGCTGAAAAACTCGGCTTATACTCGAGTATATCCGGTAAACAAAAGAAGTTATGTTTGATAGTAATAGATATACAGCTAGATAAAGAACATTTGTCATTGTGTGAAACTATCATGTTAAAATACACAGTGTGCTTATAATTAATGGTGGTCTTTTATACACAGCTATATGTCATATATATTTTTTATAAATTGGCTTTTAAAGAATATTGTATTTTTTTGCTAGCAAAGTTTGATCATCTGGAAATATACATGCAGGTGCACATTAGCTATTACATTCAATACCAGTATAAATGTTCTATGCCAATTTAAAATTACAAATATAGTGTAACTTATTGTCTACAAAAGTAAAATATTTGATTCGAATTAGGGAAATTTAGGCGGCCCAGCTTTCCCCACCCCATAATATTGTGGAGGGCTGGAGATCTTGGAGACTTGATCTTTGTCAACTCCTGGTCCCCACAATTATTATAGAGGCTCCCTCAGCTGGTATAGATGCCCAAACCATTTTTTAACAGCAGCGTTAACCCTTTCAGTGCTATAGGGGAGCATTGTTTGTGTTCCCCACAGAACTGAAAGTGTTAATGTGGGAACACTGGCTATGGTATGCAATCTTTGCACAGCTTAGTAGTTTTACATTGAAAAGTTAAATTAACGGGCAAAAATTGATCTTTTTGCTCATTAAGTTTTAACACACCTTACTGAATTGCGTGTGCTACCTTGCATACGTTTTGATGCAGACGATTTCTTAACAGGTGCAAACTGATTTTATCACACTTATTAATGCATTTAGCCGAGGATATTGAATCAGTTTTGCCCCTTAATATACCGCAATTTGTGATTTTTGCATCGACAGGTATCACTGAATCTGCCACATTATGTGTTATTTTTTTAACTTCTGTTATTGTGATTTTTTTATTATATATATTTTTTTCTTCTGACTCTCTGAAATCAGATTTTCGTTTGCGCTTTTCTTTTATATATGGAAACATGACAAAGTTACTGGATGCATCCCATATGAATGAAACTGTGCCAACTCGCAAAGCATGCTTTGTAAACAGTGTAATTTTGAGTAGCAGGAGCACTAACCACAATACCTCAGCAGAGACAATTACATTTAAATGTATTGCCTATTTCTTTAGGACAATAAAAAGAGGAAGCAGGACATCGCTTGTGTGCAAACAATGTTCCAGTTCACTCAGACCACCTGCACACTATTGTGTTCACTCACTTTGTGTGGATTGAATCAGACATCAATGCAATTAATTGTACCCAAAACTGAACAATGATGTCAACCTGGTATAAATCTAGATGGAAATTAAGATGAAAATGACGGTTTTAAAAGTATTCAACCTCCACTTATGCACCCCCCCCAGAAACCAAAAGCTTCTTTACAAAAATAAAATATGTATCCTTAAAATATAAAAGTCACCTTCATAAAAAACAATGTATAATATGAAGGAATAAAATACAGGATTATCTGTTTCAGATTTTTTGAAGTGAGTATTCCAATAGGACACATAAACTTTCTAAAGACCTAAGCTTTTGTGTAGTATAGTATAAACATTTCCTTAAAGTGTTACTGATATGTGTAAGTGAATTATTTTGGAAAATCCATAGCTTCTCAGGGACATTTTTGTTTTTTTTTAGTTGGTAATGGTTTAGTTCCAATGTAAAACAGAAGCAGTGAAACTCAGTGCCAACACATACTAACCCTAGTAACCCCCCTAAGCCTAAAACTAAACCTTAACACCTAATACTAACTATAATACTAACCCTAGTACTAGAAAGATACCTAAAAGTAACCCATAATACTCACCCTAAAACTATCTCCTATCCCTAAAACTAAACCCTGATCCTAAACAAACCTTAAAACAACCTAAGTTCATTGCACTGTGACGAAACAGCTGCACTGCTAGCAGCTGTTGAGATGAAATGGCAGCAGTGAACTGGCCGCGAAGAACAGACCCATTCCATAGTGTATACATAACAGCCCTCTCAGCTGTCTCATGATTAAACTGTAAACAGGCATAGATGCATCTACAATATCTTCAGCGGTTGCCTAAAACCTTTGTTCCTTCTGCTTGAGAGGACAAGACATCTATGAGAGTGTTTAAAGATTTAAGGTAGCACAAAAGAATTTGAAGGAGCATCATTGTTACAATTAGCAAGCAAGTTGGGGAACCGATCTGAAATTGGTCAAAGAAGAAAAGTCATGGGAAATTATTTTTATAGTATTTTCTGAAAGATAATGTTCCTCTTGTCTGAAAGTATTCATTCAATATGGCTGCCTCCAAAATACACATAAGTACACAAAATAATGAGTGACACGCTTTATATTCATTCTTATCCACAACACCTAGCTTTGTCTTACATGAAGGTTGAACACCATGGCTAACCCAATATATACATCACTTGAGAGATCTCTATTCAAGTTTCAGTCAAAGGAATCCTCAAATGCACTAGAGATGTACTTGACTCTCTTCAGAGTTACTAAAACCTAGCATAAGTAGAACTTTATGATTAACAAATGAACCATATGGGGTGCTTGGTGAATTGGTACATATGTCCTGCATCATTCCAGATTTGCAAAAGCTGTATGGGGCAATTCATTTACCATTTTAGAAAGATTTAATAGGATTTGTCTTTGCATCTCTACAAAAGCACGGACCACATTTCATGCATTCAAAAGTTTAGAACAGTTAATATTTTCCTTCAACAGCAATAATCGACTGATGTCATGATACATAAACTGAAAAGAAATAAAGCACCTGCTGTCTCACCAGCATGCAATAAAATAAATAAATAAATAGTAAATAGCATGGTAATAAAAAGTTTCCAAATTAAACTAAATCACAAAATAAATAAAAAAAAGCAGCAAGAACGTCTCTTCAAACAATTTCCAATGACAGCAGGATTTACATTATTCACATTTAACAAGAGAATGACAATGTATTTCTAGACTCACACAGCTTTGATGGATGGAATCCAAATTCCAAGGAAACAGTGTTTTTGGTAAAAACAGAAAAAAGATGGAAAAGGTGTACAACGCAAATAAAAAGACAAAATATTAAAATTGTTAAAGGATTTTCAAATGCAGTGTATGTTTAAACAGCCACTATAAATCTAGGTCATATATAAAATATATATGTATTTTTGATTCATTCATTGTTTGTCCATTTACCTATACATGGTCACATTTGCAAAATTCACACAATTCATACTACAGGGAATCTGCAAATTATCAGACTGAATTAATGCTATTAAAACACCAAGGTGAACATACATTTTTCAGTAGTCAACTTCCAAAAGAACTTCTCAGGAAAACCCAAAGACCCGCTGACAGGTCAGCTGGAGTTTGTGCATCCCTATCCCTCAAATAAAAACACATAATTTACAAATATTTGTCATTAAAGTTAAGAAAAAAAATGAACAATTAAGCGGAGTTCCCCAAGTCTATATCCATACCAGAGTGGGAAGTGGACCATTCTCCCTCTTACTCTATCCTATACACAGAGATCATGGTTTTATATAAAAGTGATTGGGGATTTCCAGGATCTCTGCTAAACTAATGGTAAGCTGGCATATGCCCCTCTGCCCGCTAAGTCATATGCTGTGAGTTGGGGTATTAAAAACCCCACTTCTTCCCACTGGCTGGAGGACGATTATGTTTTAAATGCATCATCCCAGCTATTACGTCATTTTATTCTCATACCTATACAATTATCAATAAAACCATTCACAAAGCAAGCCAACAAATAACAGCATATTTAAGCAAAAACTTGCAAGCATCTATTTATTCCATTTTTCTCACTTTTTGCAATACTCGACTTAAAAAAGTACCTTTTGCGAGTATTTTGCACTATGCAATAAATTGCCTGATTGTGCAAGCTTATCAGTTCTGCCTTTGTTTCCACTGGAAGAAGCCCTGGACAAGTGCAAATCCTCTATGGTCATGATTTTCAAAATTAGCCAAGGAGGCAGAGCATGTTTATATTATTGCATGAATTATTTTTAAAAACCCTTATGTCTAATGTGGTATGCTTCACCCAAAAAAATCATACTGGAGTGGACTTTTAATTAAGCCTTGTTAATATCCTTTCTAAAACTGGTTGATTTTAAATAATTCCCATTAAATACAATTTTACAAATATATAACTTTGTTCTTCGCAAATGCAAATTGTTCTCAGATATCCTTATTATTACATTTCCCATTTTACAGTAATTTAGGGTGGATTAAATTGCAGCATATTAACCTCCAGCTGTCTGTGCTCTTACTGGAGTTGATATAGATCAGACGAGCCTGGTCTCCTGACCAGGTATTAATAGACTACTCCACATTAAAGTGATTAATGAGATGAAAGGATAAAATACTTCACCTGCTGCAGTAACCGCAGCCCTGAAAACTGAATTAATGAGTGCTTAAAAAAAAGGATTCTCAGGGTTTCTCTGCTCTACTACAAGATGATTATTTATCTTAATTCATAATGATGCTGTTTGGAAATGAGTTAGAACTGTAGTCTAGAATTAGTACACTCAAAAAGAGTCAATCTGTAGACCATTATTCATCACTTTAGAAATTACTTTGTAACATAAAATATGTCTAGCAGCTCGATGGCTTTGTTTAAATAACTTCCTTCATTATCCCATTGTGTATTGTTTAAGAACACCGAATTGTCTATAAAAAAATCCCCAATGAATAATTACTTTGTAGTTGTTCCAAAAAGTAGTGTGATAAAAGCACAGAGTTGATCCCCGGTATCATCCACCCTGAATAACTCAATTTATTATGGTGCCTGTAATAAATTTGCCAGTAGTTATAGTTTCTCCTTTTAAAGACACACTGCTTTTTTTTTTAAAGTTAAATCAAATCAGAAGACCTTTTTTTTTTCCTTAACAGACTACACAGATTTATGAAACTTCAATAGAAAATACAAATGCTCTATTTGATTTATTTACTGAAGTTGTATTGGGCTATATCTACTGCACACAAGTATATGTTTGTATATGTTGTGCCAATACAATAAATAACATAATGAAGTTATACCCTACCTGTACTTTATTAAGGGGGAGATAGATTCCATGATAAAACAGAATTGGGAAAATGTCATTACCAGAGATAGTGCAATATAAAGTGACACTCATTGTGTATAACGCTGCTTGACTTAAAAAATGTTGACCTCCATATCCAAAAATATAAAGGTAGCTTCGTGAAGGAAAAGGCTTCTGGAATAAAACGGATTACCCAACCAACTTAACTTTTAATCAATGTTCTAAAAAATATTGAAAGACATCCAATCTTACAAAGCTCATAGATAAAACATTATCTCCCCCTTTGTCTAATGCCAAAGCAGGCTTAATTGTGCATATGATTAAGCCCAATTTGGTGTAGAGGGAGACAGGGCTTCATGTATAAACTTTGCAAGAGTGGATGTCTTCGCAAATTTTTACCACATGTAATAAAAGTTACATGTTTCCGGTGAGTCGTTTTATGATGCCAGCCTTTTCTTCCAGGAGGCTACCTTTATCATTTTGAGCATAGATTGAATATACAGTTTGAGTATAGATTAAGCATAGATTCCAGTATTCAAAACCTGGTGAACTAAGGGTTCTAGTATCATCTTAAGTGGCCTGTTGTAATTTAAAAGGCAATGTAGTACAGATGATTAATATTAACAGGATGCAGTACCTCCCTTCCTATTCAAAGGAAGAATCTCCATATCTGGTATGACCTTTTGAAAATTATCTTCATAAACCTGCAAGATATTCAAGATGAGATCAACTCTGACATTGAGGTCTATTCCCTAAAAAGTGAGTTGTGGTGAACTCACAAGTGAACTGCAAAAATAAGGCAATAATAGCTGAGTTGGAAAATGTATCAAAACTGCCTATCTTGCAGAGCAACAAATAGCTCACTTGGAACTCACAATACCATGATATTCAGCCATCAATATTATAATCTTTATAATTCCAAGGTTGATAGTAGTGAAGGACAAATGGGGAGTAAACTGTTCCTTAACAATAAGAGAAGACATGTACATGAAATGTAATGCAGTTTGAAAATTGTAGATGGGGGTCAACTAACAGTGTGTATGGAGAGAAGTTGAAAATGTGTGTCTGGAGGAGAAAGCCAACATTTTGACCTTTTGAAACATTGTATTGTTCATACTGACTTCATCCAATTAATATATGTTTTACCTAAAAATGTTATTAAACTATTCCTGTGACTAGCCATATTTTACATTCATTCAAGACTTATTCTGCATGAACACTTTTACGTAGAACCTTATATATAAAAAAATCCTTAATATGACATCTGTCTCTATGGTGAATAAAAGGTAGCAACTCAATTATACACAATTATCAATCATCTTTGTCATTCTCAGGGAATTGTAGCAACAATGTCAACAAATTCAATGATTTATCAGATTTCTCAAGATGATCAAACGTGACTTACCAGTTTCATTTGTAAAGTCCACTGTTAAGAAAGCAAATAGTTGTTTCCTTTACAAGAGCCAAATGTTCTAAAATTATACATGGTTTAAAGGGACTACCCAATATGCACTGAATTGGATCCCGGAAATGTGACTACTCCATATGTTACAATTTGTGTGCGAATCAGCAGACATCAAAGTATCAGATGTGTTCGGGTCAAGGTTAGAGTTGAGCAGACACCTGGATGTTTGGCGGGTTCGACCGAACTTCGGGAAAAAGTCTGGGTTCGGGCTCGAGCTTGACCCCGAACTTGACCCTGAACCCGAACCCCATTGAAGTCAATGGGGACCCACACTTTTGGTCACTAAAATGCCTCTAAAAAAGTCCTGGAAAGAGCTAGAGGGCTGCAAAATGAAGTAAAATGTGGGTAAGAGTAGGACAAGTGCCCTGCAAACAAATATAGATAAGAAAATAACTTCAAATAACATAAAATACATACAAATTAAAAATACAGCTGAGCCATAAAATAGCACTAGATGGAATCTTTGATTTTAGCTTTGGAAGAACATAAATCTAAATCTAAAGCATGGCTGCCAGGAGGATCAACAGAATTATCCATTTGAGAGAGGGTTGGAGTGCAGGGTATACTCTTTCAGTTTATACTAAGTGACCCATAGCTTGAGGAGGCGGTGACCGTGGTGGTGTAGATGGAAGCGGCACTGGAGGAGGAGGAGGAGGTAGGCAGAATTTTTCAAAGTGCGCTGTAAGCACAGTATTTGACGGTTCTATTTGACTCACAGATGTAATACATGTAATGCTATTCTATAAACCGAAATAGAGTCCCCATTTATACGAATAGGTCAATTGACCTATTCGTATGAATGGGGACTCTATTTCGGTTTATAGAAAGCCAATAGCACTACATGTATTCCATAAACCGTAAGTCTATAAAGCGAAAGACATTCGGTTTATAGACTTTCGGTTTATGGAATACATGTAATGCTATTGCTATTCTATAAACCAAAAGTCTATAAACCGAAAGAAATTCTTATGAATGGGGACTCTATTTTGGTTTATAGAAAGCCAATAGTATTACATACAATGTAATCACACAATCATACAGTGGGATGTCCGTGTTTGGGTCCGGGGTCCAAAAACCGTAATGTTCGGTACGAACCCGAACAGTGCGGTTCGGGTTCGCTCAACACTAGTCAAGGTACCCAATATGCCATATCGCCAAACAAAAACAGCCACATTTTGGGCATGAAAATTGTAAAGAAAAATGTAAGAAAAAGCTCCAACCCTCACGGCCAGCAAACTTCCTCTGGCCCCACAAATAAATAAAAAAAATATCTCAGCCCCTGCCTGCAGGCTGTAAATTTGCCTTCTAACCCCCAATACAAATAATTTAAAAAATTGAAGTCCATACTACCCAGTAAAATATATATTCTTCATGTTATATATTTTAAAGATTTTTTCTTTGGATATATGTTTATGTTTACAAACAATGTAACCTTGTTACTTGGTTTTGGGTTGTATATTTATGGTTTATAACTTTTGAAACACTGTGTTTGAAATATTCCCAGCTACATATGGCATTTGTTTAACATGGCTTGCGAATTAAAAATAGCAGTCTGCCATCTGCCATTAAAAAACAGACGTTTCTTCAGAATAAAATGGAAAGCCAAAGTTGCAAAGGTTGTCAATTAAAATATGCATTGTCTTGGTCTGCTGAAGGATGAAGCGCTTTAATCTTACCTTAAATGAACGTACTATATAAACAGCAATGGCAATTATTATCTTAAACTATATAATTATCTATAGATTTATGCTGACTCAACAGACTGTTCTTGCAATAGAAAAAAATGACAGATCATACATTTTATATGTACAAATGCTGTGTGTATGATATTTATAGTGGTGATAGTTTATAGAATAGTGTGCACATATTTAGAATAATGAATAAAAATAATAATTCTCACAGGGGACAAGTCTAATTTAAAAATGTATAATTTCTAATGATTTGATTATTACATACATATATATGAGGAGCTTCTTTCCTGTCTCAACCATGAGTCTGATATCTAGTTTACTGTTATATATCATGAACAGTGACATTCAAGTTTGGAGGGCAAGGATGGTATTACATGAATGACACACAGAACACTAGGAAGACAACAATGACATGTAAGTCCAAAAATGCCACTGCCATTTAAGCTATGGTAAATGAGGGACATCATCTATAATGAACAGCATCTCCATGACATAGAAAGTCTGACATGCAAATTGCTGCTAGAATATGTCAGTATATTCCAGGTATCTTTCAGTAGTGGGATATCCTAATTGAAAAAAATGGTTGGATGAAAGTAGTCTGCAACCATGAAGGATATGTATAAGAAAGCAATCTTTATTCCAAAACAGTAGATTCCAAGTTGTGAACGCTAGCACCAACAGAAATTAAGAAACAATTACCGACAACACAAATGTTATGGTAGTGTCCCATGAATCTATACATGTTTTACAATAATTTGTATCTCTCAAATTGCCATTGGATAGACACTGAAGTGTCTACATAATATACTGTGAACTTTTGAGTGCCCAAAGTCCAGAATGATTCGGGGGAAAACGGGTCATATTGGAAGCCAAATTTCAAGCTACATAATATGTGCTGGTGTGACCTCGAATAGCGACACTATTTAGCCATTATGGCTGATTACATGCCAAGTGCTTCTGAAACCAAAAGCAGCCTGAAACACACTGAACTGAAAATTGCCTCTATAATCCCCATAGACTTCTAGGGGATGATAGAGACTCATTTCCGGATGAAAATAGCTGAACTGCCCCCCACCTCAAAAAAAAGAATTTGCCCGGTGGGGCCCCTAAAATTTGTATGGGAAGCCAGGGCAGGTAACCTGACTCCCCTATTAAAATGGGGCTGGCATCTAGGTTTTGAAAACAACCCAATGGAGAATCTGGAATTGAAAGCATCTGATTGGTTGCCACAGTCTGCTATTTGGTTGCTGTTCTTCTTAAAATTAAATCCCCGCACTCAGAACAGGGATTTCATTATGCATTCATCCCCCGGGGCTACTCATGGATTTTTAAAAAATGTTGGCAGCAAGTTATTTTTATTAGAATAGGTGGTGTAATTTTATTTTTTTATTGGATGGCCCCTTTCTCTGGGCCAAAGATGGATGCTGGAACTTGGATTCAGGTAATCCTTTTATTTGTAGGCCAGGGGGTGGGCAGTGAACTCCCATTCAGCCAAAGGGTGATTTTTGTTTTTTTTTGACAGGTGACTTTTTCTTTATTTATCAGGCTGGGAGAATTGAAATGACTAAAATACAGCAATCATCCTCAAAATTGTATTCAGAGGTGATCAATGCATATTGGATAGCCGAAAACCTTTGTTTTTCACAGTGAAGTTGTCCTGAACCAAAAGGCCTCTGAAGATTAATTTTCCTAACGGCCCAAATAGCATTATAGGTGGTGGCATTTCAGGCATTGATTTGAGTAATATGCCCGATTCAAATTTATTTCAGAATGTAGCGCCGCTTATTGTGTAAACCCTTGAAAAGATTTTGACTGGTTCTAGCACCTTTTCCTGTGGGGAAAAAAACATGTATGATGTATATATGTAAATGTGAGAGTGGATCTGGGGTTTGCATTAGTGTTATATGCAGAGCCAGTTGAAAAAACATATTAGAACTTTTTCTTTAACCACTGATCCCACCCTGTTAAATTGTAGGTAGTATTAATCATTCAGCTCTGTTGCTGAATGTTTTTTTTTTTTTTTTGCAATTGTGACAGGTAGATTCTGTATCTTTTGAATTAGATCAGTATAAACCATGTGTTTTGCAGAATTGGTATGAAAAATTAAGATGCTTATTCCAGTCTAGTTTCAATTATCCCATGTTGACACCAGTAAAACATCTGTCTTTTTGACACAAAGATTACCATTGGTGATATACTTATATCCCACTTTTTACACTTTATCCCAGGATAGTGCAATGTCTGCTTAGTCAGTTGCTGTCTCTAAATGCCTTATCAGCAAACCATAGAAGGCTTTAGTATTTTCATAAAATACACTAATCACACATAGTATTCACTACTGTACCTCTTTAATACCTCAAGGTCGTACAAACCAACCAACAGTTAGATCTATCAAGGACATAGAAACTACTAAGGAATGACTTAGAAACTACTAAATATTCATTGCAGATAGTGTGGCGAAAGCGAGAGTTCTGTTATGTCCACTTGTTGTATATACAAATTTAGCTCCATTTGTGAGTTTCTGCATTGCTAATGGCCTGCTGGTTTTGAGATGGAACCAGGGTGTCTCAGGATGTATCCCAGAGACAATAGGACAATGGGCTATAGCCTGAGACATCCTGGCAAGTTATGGATTAGGGGTAATTGGTTTAAGAGTTCAAGGGAGGGGATCTTGATTGGGGTCAGGAAGGTTATCAGTCAGGGCTATTTCAATGTAATTATAATGCTAATGTTTGTTTTCATTGGGAGCTTGATACTGTATTTGGTGTGCTGGGGGAAGCTGGGTTGGGATTATACTGTAATCCATTTATCTCTCCAGATGCAGAGCATAAAAATAATGATTTGAAAGCTGAATAAACACACTGATTTTACCCCTTCATGAAGTCTCGGCTCATGTTTGGGGAACTGGGATTTTATATTCACTTTGCATCATATTTCGACTGTTTATTCGGGAGTAAGCTGCACAGGGCTCATTTATTATATATGGGTTCCTTTACACTGGTGGCAAGCGGCGGGATTTCTCCCGAATGGATGTATTTCATTTAACCGAAAAGGAAGTGAATGGCGCATAGATACGAACGGCTGAAACGAACAACACTTAAAGAACTGCTGGAAGCTCGAGGCATAGTGGCAAGCAACAATACGAAAGCCACGATAATAGCCGAATTACTGGAGAGCGACCGAACCAGCGAGGTACAAATGGCGAACGCAGAAGAAACAGAGTTTCAGAAAGATGTGAGATGGAGACTCAGCTTGGTAGGACCGAATCCTGCACCAGAGATTGTGGTACAAATCATGGCACATGCTTCGGAAGCAGAGAGTCGCCGAGAAGCACGGGAGACCAGAGAAAGATCACCACAAATGGATATACTGTCACTACCAGGATCATCTGTGGGGCGGCCACGTAAGATAAATTATGCTGCTTTTAAAAATTTTATAGAAAGCGAAATGGATATTGATAATTATCTGCAGGACTTTGAAAGACAGTGTGTATTAGAAGATGTGGATAAAACTAATTGGCCTGCAATATTGAGCAGCAAGCTATCAGGCAGAGCAGCAGAAGCCTTTAGAGCGGTACCTGATGTGGACATGCAAAATTATGAAAAAGTGAAGGAGATTTTGTTAGCCCGTTATGCAGTTACACCGGAGGCACACAGGAGAAAATTCCGGTCGCTCCGCAATCAGGGCAAAGACTCTTACACAGAGTGGGCATTCCGCATGCACCGCGCTGCCAGTAACTGGATGCAGGGATGCCAGGCGACTACACTGGAGGATGCATTACAATTGTTACTATTGGAGCAGTTTTTTGGCCACACTCCTACAGATACCAGGGATTGGGTCAGAGACAGAAAGCCGCTGTCAGTAGAAGAGGCAGCACGTCTAGCAGACGAATTTCATGAGAGCAGACGGATAGATCACAACTGTGGAGCTTCAGGATTTCGACCGCGGTATCACGCTCAAGCTCCAGCACCGCAACCGAAACCAGTACCACCGGTGAGTCAACCTACTTCCACTGGGTTCAGAAAACTGCACCGATGTGTTTTGGGTGTAAGCAGGTGGGACACATAAAACCTAATTGTCCACACCGTAATACTGATCGATGGGGGTGAGCACCAGCCCCACCAACGAGAGTAGCTGCTCATTGTGTACAAGAGGATTACAACTATTCTACGCAAGGGGGTGACCACACTAATTCAGAGAATTGGTCCATGCTACACGAGGTCAACCCAGTTCAAGCAGCAGATGACAATCGGGCGCACCATCGACAGACCGTGCGACTTAATGGGCAGGAAGCCAGAGGACTGAGAGACACTGGAGCTACGATAACTCTGGTACAACCACACGGTGTCAAACCATCCCAACATACTGGACGCTCCGTGGCTGTTAGGGTGGTGGGGGGGGCTATTCACAAGTTACCCACTGCCATGGTACACGTTGACTGGGGCACCGGGGCTAAGGCTGTGGAGGTGGGCATCATACCAGAGTTACCGGCGGAGGTTTTGCTGGGAAACGATTTGGGGTGCTTGACTTCTCAATTTATACAGCCGACTACAGCAGGAGCACTCCCAGTCACAACCAGACAACAGGCACGAGCTATGGACCCCTCACACTCCACGGATGACCCGGTAGGCACTAATAATGCTTCTGTAGATTCTAGTCCTAACATGTATTGGGGCACTCCCACCGACTTTGGGCAGGCTCAGAGGGAGGATAGTACTTTAAGTTGGTACAGGAGGGAGGCAGATAAACCCCAGGGAGACATAGGACAGGAAAGGTTCCAGTGGGAAAAAGGTTTGCTATATCGGATAACAGAGGGGACGGGAGGAGGAACCCGACAGGTGATGAAAAAACAGTTAGTGGTACCCCGCAAATATAGGGCAGAGTTATTACGGATTAGCCACGATATACCTTTAGCAGGACATCTAGGGATTAAGAAAACCCGAGATAGGTTGACTCAGACATTTTTTTGGCCAGGTGCAACCCATACTGAGTTCTCCCTATCATCCCCAGACGAACGGGCTCTGCGAACGTTTTAATGGCACTCTAAAACAGATGCTAATCACGTTCACAGAGACCTGGCGGAACTGGGAAAAGTTCCTTCCCCACCTGCTGTTCGCATACCGGGAGGTACCCCAGGCATCCACCGGATTCTCTCCTTTCAAATTGTTATATGGAAGGAGAGTCCGAGGACCCCTGGACCTGGTCCGCAAGCACTGGGAAGGGGATATGGGAGAATCAGGCACGCCGATAGTACCATTTGTTTTAGAGTTGAGAGACCGACTGCAGGCGCTTACTCAATCGGTAAGGGGAAACCTGCAGGCGGCTCAACAACGTCAGAAACACTGGTACGATAGGAGAGCTAGAGATCGTATTCTAGAGATAGATCAAAAAGTGTTAGTCCTCAAACCGACCAAAACAGATAAGTTACAGGCCTCTTGGCAAGGGCCCTACAAAGTATTAGCCAGGGTCAGCGACACTACGTACATAGTAACAGATTGTAACAATGAAAGGATCCGCAGGTCCTTTCATGTTAATATGTTGAAACCCTACTTTGAGAGGCCAGAGGAAGTCTCTGCAGTATGCGCTCCGGCGCTTGAAGATAGTGAGGGTATTCCCTTGCCCAACTTGCTCCACAAAGAACCCACCGGGGTGGAAAGGTTGGACTAGGACCGGAGTTGAAACCAGAGGAAAGGGCACAGGCTACTCAGCTGTTACGGGAATTTCGGGATATGTTTTCTGCTCTCCTGGGCTACATGACGCTGGCAGTCCACCGGGTGGAGACCCCAGGTCAGGTACCTTTGAGACAGCAACCATACAGAATTCCTGAGGCAGTTAGAGATAGCATGTTAAAAGAGATTCAGGAGATGCTGGATCTAAGGGTTATAGAACCCTCGCAGAGCCCTTGGGCCTCCCCAGTGGTATTAGTACCAAAGAAAGATGGTACCACGCGGTTTTGTGTGGATTACCGCAGGCTTAATGACCGTACGGTCACGGATGCCTACCCCATGCCCAGGGTAGATGAGTTATTAGACCGTATGGCCGGGGGTAATTACTTGACCACTATTGACTTGTGCAAGGGGTATTGGCAAATCCCCTTGGAGCCTGATGCTATTCCTAAGTCTGAATTCTCACCCCATTTGGCTTGTACCAATTTAAGGTCATGCCATTTGGGATGAAGAATGCCCCAGCTACTTTTCAAAGGATGGCAGACCGGCTCTTAGAGGGATTTCAGGGCTTCGCCTGTGCTTATCTAGATTACATAGCCAATTACAGCAGCACTTGGGAGGCCCACCTGGAGCACATTTCTGTAGTTCTCAAGCGAATTCAAGAGGCAGGATTAACCTTGAAACCAGAAAAATGTCATGTAGGCATGGCCGAGGTCCAATACCTAGGCCATAGGGTAGGGTCAGGCAAGCAGAGGCCTGAGCCAGCTAAAATTGAGGCTATCACGCAGTGGCCCCAACCACGCACCAAGACACAGGTTATGGCCTTTCTGGGAACAGCTGGCTATTATAGGAAATTTGTGTCAGATTATAGCGCCACAGCCAAACCCCTTACCGATCTTACCAAAAAGTCGTTACCTAGGCAAGTAGTATGGTCTCCGGAGTGTGAGGAGGCCTTCCAGAAACTCAAGCTTGCGTTAAGTAAAACCCCTGTATTGGCGGCACCTGACCACACTAAAAGATTCCTCGTTCACACTGATGCCTCAATGTTTGGACTGGGAGCCGTGTTAAGTCAAGTGGGGGACGATGGCCTGGAGCATCCGGTAGCATATCTGAGCCGAAAACTTATACCCAGAGAGGTCAGTTATGCCACTGTTGAGAAAGAGTGTTTGGCATTAGTCTGGGCCCTGAAGAAATTACAGCCTTATTTATATGGACAATCTTTCACGGTTATGACGGATCATAACCCTCTCCTCTGGCTCAACAGAGTAGCCGGAGATAACCCCAGACTGCTAAGATGGAGCTTGGCACTGCAACCCTATAATTTCACAATGCTGTACCGGCCAGGGAAGCAGAATGCCAACGCAGATGGGTTATCCCGGCAAACAGAACTGGAAAAACAAAGTTTAACAGCGGACATCCCCAAGCCAACCCGTTAGGGTCTAGGCGGGTATGCCGTCCCATGGAACTAAGGGGGAGCTATGTGGCGAAAGCGAGAGTTCTGTTATGTCCACTTGTTGTATATACAAATTTAGCTCCATTTGTGAGTTTCTGCATTGCTAATGGCCTGCTGGTTTTGAGATGGCTCCAGGGTGTCTCAGGATGTATCCCAGAGACAATAGGACAATGGGCTATAGCCTGAGACATCCTGGCAAGTTATGGATTAGGGGTAATTGGTTTAAGAGTTCAAGGGAGGGGATCTTGATTGGGGTCAGGAAGGTTATCAGTCAGGGCTATTTCAATGTAATTATAATGCTAATGTTTGTTTTCATTGGGAGCTTGATACTGTATTTGGTGTGCTGGGGGAAGCTGGGTTGGGATTATACTGTAATCCATTTATCTCTCCAGATGTGGGGAGGAGTTCTGGCAGAGCATAAAAATAATGATTTGAAAGCTGAATAAACACACTGATTTTACCCCTTCATGAAGTCTCGGCTCATGTTTGGGGAACTGGGATTTTATATTCACTTTGCATCATATTTCGGCTGTTTATTCGGGAGTAAGCCGCACAGGGCTCATTTATTATATATGGGTTCCTTTACAGATAGTATTTTATAATATAAACTATATATGTATATACAATATATACATGGAATTGTGCATAATGGTATCTATATATATCCCTAAATACTGCATTATTCCTACTTGATGTTATGAAGAAGATTAGCCCCAGGGAAATGTATAATGTTAAATAAATATTGCACTTTATGTAAGTGTATGTTTTGGTCCTTGGGGTGGTGCACTTGGAGAGTATGGTGGGCCAGTGCTCCACTCCACATTTTGGAGATTGCTCAGTGAATGCATGCGAGGAATCCAGTTCTAGTGCCCCAGCAGGCTGATTTACCTCACCTGAAAAAGATAATTAATGGCAGGTGCTGTTAAATACTCCCCTGCCAAGAAGGAAAGTTGTTTTGTGTTTTGCATCTTGTGAGGTATAACAGGAGATACTAAAAGAGACTTAATACATAAAGGTGAATATATTTATGTTGGAAAGGGCAAGAACTTTTGTTTTGTTTATTTTAAATATACTATGCTGTAAGCGTTTGAATTTTGGAGCCACAATAAAAAAGTAACTTTACCTAGACCAGCGTGTGGATTGTCTCTGAAACTCGGGAAGACTGTGTATGGAATGCTTATCCCAGGATAGGGTATTCGAGAAAGAAGACAAGTGAGTGGAGCTACCAAGGGGGTTCTTGCTACCAACAGGGGTTGTCAGCAACAGTCTGCACTATGTTCTGTGCTGTTTTCTTTTTCATGTGAATACCTACTACAAGCAAGACAAATCAGTATTGGAATAGATAAGTTTGAGGAGGTACATTGCTCGAGTGGTAGCTGCACTATAGTATATATACTTTGAGTGCTACATCCACAGTTTACTTTATCTTGGTAAGTTGTGGAGTTTGATATATATATATATATATATATATATATATATATATATATATACCTATTAAGTGAGAATACAGCCTTAATACAAGGATTTGCCACGATTCCAATGCATTACATATTTGCACCTGCTATCACATGCGCCTTCTAGTCCATTTTCACAATAAAGTAACATTCACTGGTTCCATAATGCTTATCCTGTGATATTTCCACCGATTGTTGCTTCCCGTTGAGAGATACAGAAGTCAGCAAGGTTGTGTTTGTGTGTCAGATCAACGCTAACAGTTGTATGTCAACAGAAATCAAATACAGCTGTTTTGCAATCCATTTTATAACAATATTGAAGCTTCCCAAATGAAAATCTATACACTAGTGTGGCTGTGTGTAAGGGGCCCAGGCGGTATGAAATGAAAGGTAAATTATTATTTCAGCAGTCCATCTGTATAGTGAGGCTGCACAGGGACTTCTTCAGAAGCTCAATGTTGTACTAACAGCCTGCAGTTATTCTGAAATGAGGAGCTGATGATTAAGAGGTCAGTTGTTACCAACAACAGCAGATGTTGTTGGTGTTTGCCTTAGTAAGGTGGCTCACTGTCTGCAAAACAAAGTTTCCATTAAAAAAAATAAAATCTAAGAGCATCTTCCCCTGGGGATTATATTGCCATTTCATTTCTAACTTGGCTTGTTGCCAGCATAATTCTGGTTCTTCAAACAAAGTGTTGCTGTACATTCATTTATTTATTTTTCTACTTTAGTTTGACTTGTTTATTTTATTTTTATTTTTTCCTCCACATTTAAAACTCTTGAATTCCTAATCCTTTTCATAGAGTCTGAAAGGAGATTAGATTGTGCTATTTTCAAATACAAGCTAGTTTAAAGTTATCTGCTGAATATAATATTAGCGGGGGATAGGAATTATTTTGTTTTTAACTATTGTGATAGCTTTGTTGATCCACTGACATAAATGAATTGTTTTGTAACTGTCAGTACTAACCTACTCATCCATTAAATTGTCTTATTTGATTGTTCTTTTAAAGTGTTAAGTACTTTGAACTGTGAAATGTTAGTTGTAAAAATGCATGACACAATTGATACTTCTCTTGTAATCCAAAAACCATACCATGAAGTTCACTAAGGGAGCTATTCACTAAAAGGTGAGTTATAGGTGAGATGAGGTGAGTTGATGAACATTTAATTTCAGCTATTTAGCTATACATTGTGCAGGGACCAACCAGGTTAATTTCTCCCACTAAGTGAACTCACCAGGTTTGTCCCTGCACAATGTATATCTAAATTGCTGAGATCCAATGTTCCTCTCACCTCAACTCACCTTTTAGTGGATAGCCACCTAAAAATACTTTTAAAAACTTAGAAAATCAATTATAAAATAAATGCATTGCACATTTTTTTAAAACATCTGCTTATAAATATATACTGTACATTCACTGCCACACACAGAAATAGCAACATGATTTCAACAGCTTTTTTTTTTTTTTGGTGCAGGTATTTTTTCACTCCCATCACTCAAATAATCCTCCCAAAAAAGTTAAACCCTTGAATATATTAGCTATGAAGGTTGTGTACACCGTGCAGTTGGCGCACATATTACTTAATGCAATAAAGGTGCTTGGATTTTCATTTTGTTATTCTGTGGTGTGTAACACCCTCTTCACCAGCTCTTTGTATGCACAAGCAAACACATACACAACCACACACTTGGTTTACACAATCACAGTTTATTAATATGAAAAGAAAATGGGGTTTATAACTTATTTTACATTATTTTAAATGCTGTGCTTCTTTTTTTATGTAAACACTTTGCCATATTGGTGGTGTAGGAAGTCAGTGAATAATTCATGTTGCATTTCTCATATTTTTTTCTCGGATACTCTAACTGATCAGCCTCTAAGACTGTTAAATGTTTAGAGTAATGTTAAGTGCATTTCACATATATTAAAAACAAATATGGCATACAGTTGGTCAGTTCGTCTAGCATAGAGCTGAGTAGCATGTTCAATCCTCAAAGTTGCAGATGCAATTATCATCTGTTTTGATAAAATTAATACTAGTAAGTTGGATAATATTAACTTCTATTAGCAGGTGCGCGCTGATTAGATTAACTCCTATAACATTCATTAAAGAGTTTTACATTCCCTTAGAGAGAAAAAGTCTATAAAAAAGAGTTTATTATTAATACTTATCTGAATGATAAATGTAAATTGTTTTTGCCATAGTATACCTAAAAGACTACAAATTATTAAATTTCTGTAAGATTCCAATTCATAAAGTAGCCAATTAATTTGAGTTAGAGTGCTCAGTTGGTAAACGTACCAACTGTGAAACTATATTGCTTGTTGAGTCCACAGGGTTGCTGATTCAATTCCCAGCTGGTTTGATAAAATAAGTACTAGTGACGTGGGTTTGAATAATAAAAATATGTTATATGCTACTGATCAGGTTAACATTTCAGAACATGTGGGTAGCAAAAACGTTGTATTAACAAATATATTAACAATTATGTTTACATTACCATTTATTTATATTATGCCAACAATGTATGCAACATTTGGTAAAGAATGTAAAGGGGTATTATAAACTCAATTAGTGAAAACTGAAATAAGCTGATACTCAAGATAGGGAGCGCCCTGTCCACAAGCTTCAATCTTAAGGGGTAAAGAGTATAGCAGAAATAAAGGAATGCACACACACACAAGTAAAATAGAATATATATACTATGTTCCTGTAAATAGCATGGAATCCCCAATTAGGCATCGAGCCAGTAGACCTGCCCACTAGTATGATGAGCATCTTTCTCAGGCAGCGACTCTAGCAAAAGTGGTGAGATATGCTTCCACATCATCTGCCTCTTTCAGCTAATGCAGGAAGTCAGCTGCTCAGATACGGGGTCCCCCTTCCCCAGGCAGATTTCCTGCAGATGACGGTATCATTCTTTGCAAACCATTAGTAAGGACAGCTCTGTCCTCCTGTTGAGTGTCCCTTAGTATCTCAACCTGTACAGCTAGTAATCAATGTGTCTCTTGTTGCACAGTGGTCGCCTATACCATAGCGTTTACCAGGTCCTGCATCATAACACCAAGGCAGATAACCGGTATCATTGGCACTGTGCTAATTAGGCTTCTAACATGTCTGGAAAATGAAAGTCTTTGATATGCAGACTAACAGAAAATTAGCACACCCACAAACCACCTATATACTATTGCCTGCATTCTCCACCATATTGTGATCCTGCACCCCTCACAGGGTACCATTTTTGTGGAAAAAGCATGGTCCTCTAGGACCGTAAATAGACTTGAAAAAAGCTCATCACAGAGCTGAAACGTCACGTTTGTGTGAAATAAAGCTCCTTTAAACACGGTGTGCTGAGTCCCTGGATTCTTCTTCTTTGATATTTGAGCTTGAGTGACGCTCCCTTGTGCACTCGGCATTATTTTAAAGAGAAGTGCGGATCCAATTATTAGGCACAGTCTTGTGGAATCACTGAAAATCCACACACTTTATTGTACAGTACACTTCAGCAGGCAGCATTGGAAACTTAAATCACACAGGAAACATCTACAAACAAAATCTTAGCTCACCTGAGCTCTTATTAAAATAGACTTCCCTTACCATCAGGATTTAAACTAAATAAAATACAGGTTTCACCACCAACTTTAGAGTCCTTGCTTGTAGCCTAGAATGCTACTTCCAGCCTTCTTTAATAAATCTAGAGGAGATATACACACCATAACAGATAAAACCATACACTTTATCACAATATATGTACATAAATAAGAGGCAACACAGTGATCAACACAGTGATCGACACAGTGTAGACTTGATGTCTATGAAAAATGATGTTTTCAAAAGTACAGTAGAAAAATAGAAAATTTAGTTATAAAATGATAAAAACTTCTGGCACCCACTTAGAAAAAAGAAAACAAAAAGTTTATTGCTTAGAGCAGTCTACAAAATGTAGCAGTATAGTGTACAGACAAAGAACAATATTGGTGGTCATAGAAACTGCATAAGGTGTCTAATAGTGACTCAGTCCACCAATGTCAGCAAATAATATTTGGGGTCTATATTACAAAACAGGGGGTTTATTCACCATAAAATGTACTCTTCAGTGCAATGGTATAAAAATAAATATAAATGCAGTGTATGCCTGAAAAAACAACAACATAAGTTAGTAAGTGCCTCTCGCACTTTCAAGGATCTTCTCAATATGCACCAATCTGTTCCGAATTGGATTAATAGCCGAATTGAATTAATCCACAAAATGTGCATACTCTATATTCTTGAAATTGGCTTTGAATCAGCTGTTCAGGCCATTTGGAAACTGAAGCATAGGCTTCCAACATGCGACAATCACCACCGAATAAAATTTTGACCATTTCTATTCTCCAGATCTGATACAGAAAATTGAAAATAAAATGTTAAAAATAAATTTAAAAACAAAACTCAAGAGCCAAACCGATTTCCACTTGCCCCATAAATTGATTGGTGATACCCTGATCTCCCCCCCACCCACCCCCTATAATAAAGGGTGCTGGGAGCTGTGCAAGTGCACACAGACACGTATAAAATAGTATCCCTGGCCCCTCTAACATGACTGGGACCCAGGCCAAAAACATAACATTGGGGGCAAGGTCTACTTGCTGTAAAAAAAAAAAAATCTCACAAGCCCCTCTCCTAAGCATCTATCCCCATTGGAGGATGGATGCAGATTGTATTCCCTGCTCTTTAATATGAACACATTTTTTCATTCTCTTATAATCCAATAGATCAAACACAGACAGAGTTCTGTATTTTCACTTACATTTCGTGTGGTAACCTGAATGTTTGAATAGTTCTCCAATTGTTAAGCCATGTTGGAGCTCAGTAGGGGTCAACCATTTACTTGTTTGCCTTTAGCCTGCAATTTGAAGTCTTTGGAAAGCTTTTTTGACTTTAAGAATATCTGACCTGTCCATGATTAATCAGGCTTATATGTACACATTCATACAAATCTACATTTATTGTGACACAAGCAGCATTTTATTAACTGAGCATGATGGGAAAAGTGTTTCTCAAGGAGCTAGTGAATCTGCAGAAACAAGCTCATGCAGCTTACTGTCAGTAGGTCTTTTCTTCGAGAGAACACATAACTGTTCAGGAAATCCATCTCACAAATGTTTCTCGGGGAATTTGTTTAGTTCTGTTCATTACCCTCTTCATTGTTATGCTGTTTGCACGACATGAAGGGATTTCCTTGCCTGAATGAGGTGCATTGTAATTACTATATCTTATTCATATTTTAATTCACTTGTTAAATGCTGTATTTACTTTTATTCCTATACATATGGAATACAAAGTTGTTCTTCCTTCTGTATATTGGACAGTCATTTCCTTTTACAATCTACCAGATAAACTATTATTTATTACTGTTATGCTTGTTTAAGATTTTGTTTCTTACATTCTGTGTCTGTTATTATTGTCTTCTTTAATTGTATTCTGTTTTTACTGATAAATATGGAAGTGGTTGACATATGTGGCTTAGTAGATATCTCCCTATTTGACTCTAATGAGTTAAGTATTGTTCTGAAATCTGTCACTACATTAAGGACCTCAATTTTCTGTCATTGACATCCTGATTGAACTAACCAATCATTGCCTTTAAATAAATACTCAATGTATATACACAATGATGAATAAGATGTCTAAAAGTTATATTTTTGAGGTAGACATTATTTGCTAACAGACATGATAGATCATATAGTTCTTCAACTCAGGAAGCAACTGAATTCAGCATTATGTATTTTATAATAATATGAAATAGTAAAGTTTAGAACAATGATGTAATTCATCAGTGGTTGATTATTTATGTTAAGTATGATTTATAATTTCTTAAAATAAATAACCATTCACCATATAAATACCATATAAAGACTGTGCTACTTGTTTACATTACCAAATGACATTGTATACATCTATTAAGCACATAGCATAACTATTATCATTATTATTATTGTCTGTTATTATTTTTCGATGCATTGTAAAAAGAAAAAAGAACGAGTTGAGCATCATACTTAAGTTGGATTTTTTTGGTCAGATATCCAAAGACATTGTAAACTACTTACATTTTTCAGGTCATTATGTTATATAAAAAAAACTACACTGAAAGGTTTTCTTATGAACTGAAAATTGACATGGCATGGCAGAACAAATAGGATTGTAATAGTACTCAAGGTCAGGCTAAAATACAATTTATTAGCTTCAGTCTTTTACAAAGTAACTTACAGCTATATTGCACTTAAATGCTGCTTTCAACTGGCCAGGAAACCAAATCATTCCATGGGTTATTATGTAACTTACATTACTTTACCAAGTAGACATTCTGTCTTTCACACCTTATCGAAGATTATCAATGATTTAGAAATATGCTTATTTTGACTGAAACATTTACTCAAATGTATGTATCACTGTGGAGTACACTTGGTTCAGAGTGCAGATGTTTGCATCCAATTTAAAAAAAAGTATTTTTTATAATTAAAATGTAAAACATATTTTTTAAATGCATGAAAAACATTCCAGAGTGTAAAAAATAGACAAAGAAATTTTTCAATAAAGCTGTCTCTTTAACAATAAATTAATATGTTCGTTTGTGTGTGTGTTTTCTGCATACATTTCCTGCAAAAACTTAAAAAGGAATGCTTGATTTGTATGTGAAAAAACCACAGAGGTTGAGGGAATAGTTGACACAGGCTTGCCTATATAGAACCTTCATTGATATGTATGTCAGTTGATATGTATTAACACTGTTCTCTCACTTTAATAAAAACATCCGGCACTGTGTCTTCTCAACCCAGAGGATCATCTGATAACGGGGCTTCAAGAATTGCACAGGACACGCAAGAGATACCTGGCGTGCGAAACGCATCAAGCGTTAAGTCTGTAGCCCGTTACACTGTTTGTCTGCCCTCAATGATTTTATTAAGTCTAAGAACTCTCAATCAATGTTTCTACTTTGGAATATACATCTTCTATGATGATCTCCATGTGTCCGGTGTCAGCTGGTACAACATTCTGTTGTGTAATGTTCTGCCACCAACTGAATGCACTCAACATTAACAATGCATTCTTCTTCATCTCCAACAGACTTATCTTCACCACCTCCACTACTGGGTTCCTCCCACCAACTGCCAGCTCCTGATGTGCAGGCCCAAGATAGATATACATTTACACCACATTATTAATGTCTGATGTTAATGCATATGTAGCTGGCTACCACTGAAATGCAATCTGTGTACAAGCTACTGTATATACATGTACATGAAAATGTAGACATGGATGCACAATTGTTTGACATTAAAGTACTTGCATGCTACAGTGATAGAAATGTGTAAGCCCTCATAGGTTCAATCACCGGATTAGAGTGCAATGAGTTCAGCATTGGCTTGTGCTAATGATTATGTAAATAGCTATGATAAGTGAAGAGACAGAGTTATATTGTTGTAAGGTGTTCCTCTGTATTAGGAATGTCAATGTACCAAAATTCAGTATTGTGCATGTTGTAAGAGAATGTGATACCTACATTCTGTTTTGCAATGTCCTAAACAATTTCCTCTTTTCCAGTAGCTACATATGTGTTGACAGCGATAAAGTCCTCCAGGGTTGGTGGATCCCATCAGTTAAGATCAGCTGAGTATATCAGAAGTCACTAAACAATCAGCTGACAATCCTCCAATGACTGCATTTGATGCTGCTGTCTGTGGTCTGGCTGCTATAACCCATTATGATGTGGGCTACATGTACCAGTAGCTGACCATAATGGTGATCAACCATGAATGGTTTCATGCTGTTGATGAAGAAGCAGAATGAGCTGCGAAGGCAGTTAGGTGAGGTAGTTGTGGAGCAGGCACAGATATTGTTGATGCACCTACAGGACTGTGAGGCTAGAGCTGAACACTGCAGCCGTATTTTGCACAAGTGTGCTAAATTGGAGATGAAGAATGCTCACTAGCTGTGTACTTGTGGACTTGGTGAGTGTGACGATGATACTGACATGACTTGATAATTGCCCAGTACATAATCCTTCTCCCCATCACATGCTGATGAGTAAATGATGCTGTAGCATCCTGTTAGTAGCCATGGAACACTTGGTTACTTAGCATTCCTGTCACCCTATTCTCCTCCAGTGACAAACTGCACCCCCTCTCATTGCCCCCTCTCTGCCCTGGGCGTGGTTTATATTGTATTTATTAAAATTCAAATGACTTTAATTTTAAAAAATATATATATATTAAGTTATCTTTGTGTGATTCAGGCAAAGCCACACCTCCTGCAATTATATTCACTTTCATTTTGTTTTGGTGTCTGTGCTGCACATATATTTTTCTGCATGACGTTTCATGTTTTTGACATATATGACATTTATGTCCAAATATAATTTCTCATACAGATGTTATAATGCTGGATATTTGTATGGAAGGGCTTTAAAGTTGACTTCTCTATCTCAGAATAGAAGAAAAGAAATGGGCAAATTCCTCCTAACTTACCCTAATCCGAAATGTGTTTTTGGTAGTCAAAATTGAATTTTTTCAGTGCAAATGTCTCAATACAAATGCCTCTGATGCTTTGGTTTGAACTGCTGATTCAAACCCAAATTCAGGGATATTCAGTAGCTCTATTTCTGCTCTATAGAATTTGCATAACAGTGAGAGCAGATTATTGCCGGATATATTATTTTGTAGTGATAAGTTGATTGTTTTACTTTGAAGTGAACTGTTCATTTTCTTTCTTAACCAGCCTAAACCTGCTTTAGTTGATTCATTCATAACTATTCTATTAGTGATGTTTCATACACTTACTAGAAGAAGTGTGCTGCGGAAGGTCCTATTATTTTCATTATCTTTAAAAATATACACACATTATTTTCAGTACTGGGATTTAGCAATGAATAATTTCTGTTTAGTTTTTTATTTAACATACATTCAAACCGCCATATATTATTTCATCTCACCAGAGTTTATAATGATTAGAATGGAAATGAACCCTCCTTCTGAAATGTATACTAAACTTCAGCACCATGGACAGAGCTATGACAAAGAAAATATGTATTTATACAAATGTTTATGTTTGACTGCTATTCTCTCGGTATTAAAGGCACTATGTCACCTAAATGTTATGTATACGGTGTACCAAATTATCACAAATGATCTATACATTGTGTAGCAAAATTACAAGTTAATATATAAATTAGGAGACAAATGTGTCTATCTCCTGTGGATGGCACCACCTGTGAATTGATATTCAAATGAACTGCTGATCAATTGAAAATGAAAATGTGTAATTTGCATATCAAGCCACATGTGATGTCATAACCAGGAGACACCACAGACACATTTAAACATATGTTTCTTTTGCTTGCAATTTATACACAATGTATAGATCATTATTTATATCTATATCTTTTTATAAACATTGTTTAGGTTGACAGAGACCCTTTAAGGTCTCTTTACAATCCATCAATGAGTGGTAATGTCCAGACACTGTTTAAAACATCTCTTGCTATAAAGACTTGTAAAGGATGCAAGTCCAAACTTACAAACTTATATACTTTCCCTACAAAGCAGAAAAATGGGTTATTATATATATGTTGAAGTCAGATTTGTATGCAAATTAAAGGGACTTTAATTTAAATATTTAAAGTATTTTATATATTTTTGAGAATAAACAAAATAAACAAAATCAAAATGATCTATCTATACATTATAATAGCAAAATTATGCAAATGCAATACGCAAATGATATTTGTTTTTTTGTTTTTTAAACGTGTCTCTGTTGTCTCCTGTTCATAACATCACCTGTGACTTCATAATACACTTCTTTTTAATGGGAAATGTGTATGTTGCATATCAAGCCACATATTTTGTCATAAACTCAAGACACCACCATTCATTTTATGAATTTAAACATTTGCTTGCAATTCCGCTAACACAATGTTTAGATTACCTTTGATATGTCATATTCTTCATTCAAAGTATAAATAATATTTCGGTGACTCTGTACCTTTTGTATTAGTTATTGTCAAACACTTACCCTTCAATTTTTTTAACCCCTTAAGGACAGAGCCTTTGAAACATTTTTGTCCGTTCTGGACAATGGCTATTTTAACATTTCTGTGCTGTTTGTGTTTAGCTGTAATTTTCTTCTTTGTCATTTGCTGTACCCACACATATTATATATTGTTTTTATCGGGACAAGAAGGGCTTTCTTTGGATGCCATCATTTTGATCATATCTTATAATATATAAAAAAATATATATATATAGTAAAAAAAAAACACATTTCCTGACTTTTATTTGAAACATCTTCTCCTCATCGGCAAAAGCGAACGAAAAAAACTGCTAAATAGATTCTACTATTTCTCCTTATTACAGGGATACCACCCATGCATAGGTTTGTTGGGTTATTTGGGGGCTAAAATGCCAAATTTGGGAGGTGCAGTTTTTGGTTTTCCAACTTGAAATTTTGACACATAGACAGCCTGCACCCATGTCCTATTTGGGACATATTTGAAGCCAGCCAGTGTATTTTACCCCATCAACTCATATATTTTTTAAAAGTAGACACCCAAGGCTATTTCAAATGATGGTATTTTAACACTTTCCATGCACCAATTCTACCACCAACCTTTGTCAAAGTTTGTGGTAGATATTTTTTTGTGTTTTTTTTTTCACAAACATTGTACTTCATACATGAATGCACAGATTTTGGTATGTGTCACTGCCAAATAACACACCAATAAGTGTTCAGCAACATTTCTTGAATACAGGGATACCACCCATGCATAGGTTTGTTGAGTTGTTTTGGGGGGGGAAAGGCCACATTTTGGAGGTGCAGTTTTTGGTTTTCCAACTTGAAATTTTGACATGCAGACAGCCTGCACCCATGTCCCATTTGGGACATATTTGAAACCAGCCAGTGTATTTTACCCCATCAACCCATATATTTTTTTAAAAGTAGACACCCTAGGCTATTTCAAATGGTGGTAGTTTTACACTTTCCATGCACTAATTCTACCACCAGCCTTTGTCCAATTTTGTGGTAGTCTTTTTGTGTGTTTTTTTTCCCCCACAAATATTGTATTTCAGACATAAATTCACAGATTTCGGTATGTGTCACTGCCAAACAATAACCCAATATGTGTTCAACAACATCTCCTGAGTACAGTGATACCACCCATGCATAGGTTTGTTGGTTTGTTTTGGGGCTAAAGGGCCACATTTTGAAGGTGCGCATTTCCAACTTGGAATTTTGACGTGTAGTCAGCCTGAGCCCATCTTTCATTTGGGACTTTTTTTTAAGCGGACAGTGTATTGTCCAAAAAAGTATATATTTTGTAAAAGTAGACACCCTAGGCTATTTTAAATGGTGGTATTTTAACATTTTCCATGCACCAATTCTACCACCAGCCTTTGTCAAAGTTTGTGGTAGTAATTTTATTGTGTATTTTTTCCCACATACATTGTACTTTAGACACAAATTCACATATTTCGGTATGTGTCACTGACAAACAATACCACAATATGTGTTCAGCAACATTTCCCGAGCACAGGGATACCACCCATGCATAGGTTTGTCAGCCTTGTTGGGGGTTTAAAGGGTACATTTGAGAGGTGCGCTTTTTGATTTTCAAACTTGGAATTTTGACATGTAGAGCAAGGAAGGGGTTAATAGCTCTTATAAGAGCCTTTGTAGTACTGTACAAAAAAATTAACCCCTAAAAAAGCACAGACAAGAAAAAATGTTCTGCTGTGCAGTGATCAGTGGCAGGGAAGGGGTTACTATACAGGGTACACCATACAAAGGGTATGGCTTTTATGAAAAGCCCTTGGGTCTCACAATTTTGTAACATTTTATTTAATTTATTACAATTAAAAACTTATATTATACAGATCTGTCTCTTTCCCTCACTAAAACTCAAGTGAGGAGAGGGAGGCAGATCCATATGGGTCAGAACAATATTTACCAATATTGATCTAACCAGACGAATGGTGATGCTCATCTGAGAAATCACCAAACCACCTTTGCCACTGATCGGCTGTTACTGATCGCTATACATGCGTTCAGACAGCTTCAAAAGGAATACACGTAATCCCCTAGTGGGTATAATTAACGCCTAGCGAGTGTGGCAAAAATGATGCAAAAAAAATCCTTCTGCGACCAGATCACTCCATATGCGCTGCTTAGGCAGTGACCATATGCACTGCTTAGGCAGTGACCATATGCGCTGCTTAGGAAGTGATATATGGCAAGGAAAGGGTTAATAGCTCTTAAAAGAGCCTTTGATATACTGTAAAAAAAAAAACAGTAAAAGAAATTAAACCCTAAAAAAATGCACAGACAGCAAAAAATGTGCTGCTGTGTAAGATCACTGCGTACACAGCGATCAAATGCAGGGAAGGGGTTAAACACTGGAAACGGCTTTTATAAAAGCCTTTAGGTCTCAATTTTATTAAATATATTATAATTAAAAACTCACATTATACAGCTCTGTCTGTCTCCCTCACTAAAACTCAAGAGAGAGGGAGGCAGATCTACACCGGTCAGATCAAATATTGACAAATATTGATCTAACCAGGCGAATGATGATGCTCATCTGAGCACCAAACCGCCATTGCCACTGATCAGCTGTTACTGATCGCTATACATGCGCTCAGACAGATAAAAAAATTTTTTTTTACCTTAAACGTAATTGCTGCATTTGCGTCAGATAGCTGCTTAGGCAGTGATCTACAGCAAGCAAGGGGTTAATAGCTCTTAAAAGAGCCTTTTTTATACTGTAATGAATTACTAAAAAAAATTAACCCCTAAAAATGCACAGACAGCAAAAAATGTGCTGCTGTGTATGATCACTGCGTACACAGCGATCAATGGTAGGGAAGGGGTTAAATGGCTTTTATAAAAGCCCTTGGTGTTTAAAATTGTATTAAATATTTTATTTGATTATTATTATTTTTTTTTACATTATCTGATCTGTCTCCCTCCCTTACTAAAACTAGTAAGGAGAGGGAGGCAGATCAATACTTGTCAAAGTCCCTATTTACTAATATTGCCTTTGACTGTATGATAAGTGCTCATCAGAGCACTTATCATACATGCCTGCACACAGATCTGTTGTGCAGGCATCGATTGGCTCCCCCTAGAGCATTGGAAGTGAAATACATTCACTTCCGATGCTCTTGCCAGTAGAAGGGAAGCGCTGCCTGTATAGGCAGAGTTCCCTTCTACTGAGCCGATGGGGTCGCTCAGGAGAGCGACCACCATCGGTTCTGGGGAGCCTGAAGGTGCTGCTAAGTGCCTCGCTAGCGAGGCACTTTAGCAACACCGGAGGTGCTTATGAAGCGAACGATCGTTCGCTTCCTAAGCACATGTGTGCAGCGGGCGCAGCCATTTTTACATGGCTGCTACGATCACTCCGGGGAGTGATCGTAGCACGCCCCTGCACTTTTTTGGTGGTGTTTTTGGGGTGTAGCAACAACGATAGGTCGCTGGTCGCTTTCTTTACTCTGTTAAGTGCATGACGTGCCAGGCACGTCAGCTGTCGGCAAGTCCATGATTTGCCATGACGTGCCTGGCACGTCATCTGTCGCCAATGGGTTAAATAAATACAATAAAATATAAAAAAAAGTGTTCATGTTGGTAATAGCCATTTAATTACAGGGAGGGATGTCATTTCATTTGCACTATAAATTAGTATTAAGTCTATAAGTATTAGTATATAATTATTTAAACTCTAATAATTGTAACAAATCACATATTTTTCCCACAGACTTTTTCTAGAATATAAACACACATGTTTATAAACATATATATATATATATATATATATTGTTATTATTTTTTTAAGTATATAGAAACAAAATTTATATTTCATGGAACCTGAATTTCAAACTTTAAGTTTTCTAATGTTATGTAATGTAGCATATTAATACTGTTAGTGTATTTTTCCTGGTAAAATGATTCCCCATAAAAAATGTGGAGTTGTGAATAATTATAGGTTATCTATGGACATCTATTTTTCATTGATTTAGACCATAACCTTTCTTTACATAGCACCAGGTGTTTCAAGACATATCACTATTTCATACAGATATACAATAGGATCTCTGTTTTTTTGTTTCTGTTAAATACTAAGAATGATGTTTATTTGGGTGATAAAAGTAGCAGTCATCTTTCTACTCATGAAAGCTAGACAGAAATTATTAATGGTGAGATCCAAACTTTTAAATCATCCTAGCAAGAAATCAGCGACATTGCTGATCAAACTTGCTCAGTGAGATTAATGCAAGTAGCAGTTGCCTATTATTTCAATAGACAGTGTGTCTTATGGCACTGTGAAGGCACGGCCAGTAGGGAAAAGATTCCTTTTGTATATGTACTGGCAATTTGGTACATCCCTGGAGAACAAAAAAAAATCTATATATCATACTTAAAGTATTTGAACAAAAAAAGTCCATTAATCACAACACCATCTAGACTTCATTGACCATTTTCAAGGCCTTGTTCATAAACTATATAAAACTTATGGTCTTGACCAACATTTTTGCAGTAAAAATGTAGTAAAGGAATGTGGGGTACGGTATCATTTAAATGGGTTAAATGTATTGTTTTCACTTTGTTATACTTGTTTTGTGTTTTTCCATCAGTATATCTAGTTCCCATAGGGTAATTTACAACATTAAACTTTTTGGGGCCTCTTAATAGCAAAGTATTCATATTTCTATATATATAATAATTTGAATGTATTTTCAGTCAAGTTGTTAGTTGGACACAGCTCCCATTTAAAATCCAATATTCCTGTTGGTATCTATAGCTTGAGATCTAATAATTGCAGATGTTAGCATCTCCATCCTAAATAAAGTGTTGTTCAGCAAGTGATGCCTATACCAATAGCTTATAGCAATACCAAAAACCTTTTTGTGAATACAAATGTACTGTTTCTTAACATCCTTCACTGTTCTATTGTACACACCAAGGAAACTGACAAACTCTACAATGGTCTGTCATATTCTAGTCTTCCTTGTCACCAATGTTCTTTTGGCTGCTTATGATTATATAATCATGTTGATGAAACACGTCTTGTACCAGCATTTAGGTTCACTAAAAAGTGTTATTAGTGTTTATTGCTTATACTTTGATGAAGATAATGAAAAAAAGGATGAAAAATTATAAATATATTGTGCTACCAAAATTGCATGCAAGTGCATAAAGTAAGAGAAATATATGTTTTTAAAATGTCTGTTTTGTCTCCTGCTAATGACATCACCTGTGGCATGATATTCAAATGAACACATTTTGAATGGAAAATATCCCTTTAAGCTTACTGAATATATCATTGTGCTCCATGGCCCAATCTGTGCCTGCCTAATCTTTATAGGTACTATTTGTGAGCTAAGATACTACAGTCTCATTACAACCTACCATATCCATAACAAGTAAATCCTAATCATGTTGTTTCCCTTTAACTATGTTGATTAGAGAAGGGTTTTCATCAGATGGAATGTTGATGTTTTAGTGACCTGGGCATCTTTAGATTGGCTAAACATCCATTTGATTGATTGGGTTATGTTTGGTTCATTCCCCTATTCATTTTTATGTTGTTTAATTGTCATTCAATTAGAATTATTGCTTTAATGTTACCTAGAATGTAGTGCACTTGAAGTTAATGAACAAAGCCAAACATACAAGGACAGAGGTGAATGACATTCAAGCTATATTTGGCTAACACCTCACACTTTATTTAAATGAGTCAAGTGTGTTGATGTATTGTTCATCTCTTATGTTAATTAATTGAGTAATCCATTACATTATCTTATTATACACTGTTCTCAACCATGCTCATTATTATTAATTTATGGCTTACACTTTGCAACTGATGTTAACATATGGATGATGTTTGCTTTGATTTTATTTATGTATTGGCTTCCAGGGGTTATATATATAAGAATGTAATTGAAACGATAATACTTTTCTGTTTTGTAGTTTAAATTGTATATAAGTGTCACATATTCCAAGACCAGAGAAAAAGTGAACTTCCTCTGAATATAACTCTGAAATGTTGTCTCCTACATATTGTTCTATTGAGCTGACTAATTACATTACTGTGTGGTACAAGTCTGAAGCTGAGTGTGTGATTCTTCTCTGACACATACCGCAAAATAAGTGATAACACAGAAAATAATCTCTAGGCTATGGTAAATTCAATTTGTATATGGATGTCTTATTAAGAGATGTAAAGATAAAAATTGTAAACTATGTCACAGAGTTGTTTTTACATGCTCACAGGGCATTCGTTTTCAGAAGAAAATCAGTATTTTTGGCTTTTCGCAATTCAGCCAAATACAAATTCCAATTACTTTTCCCCATAGAAGTCTAAGGGGAGGACGGAGGCTTATTTTGGGAGAACCTCGGCTATTACGGAAGTAGCAGAAATCTTCCCAAACAAGTCATTGGGAGGACTGCGGCTATTTCAGTAATGGCTGAGCTCCCACCAAACTGAGTGTCACTATGGAGTTTGCTCAAAGGTGGCATTTAGTAGTCACATCGCAGGGGTGGAGCAACAGAGCCTGGTGCAAGGTAACTGCACCAGCCCAGGGGCTTGACACCACCCCCACCCCCAAGTTGGTATAGCCATAAACCAGAGCCCTGAGGCTTCAGAGACTGGAATCCAGAATAATAAACAGGAGTAGATGATACCCTGCAGACACCCTGGAAAAGGCATAGGTGATAACATTGTAAAAAAGTGCAGGATGCTGCAGGCTGAGACAGGCAAGACCCAGCAGAGGAAAAAGAGAGAGAACAGACAAATGACAAGACTACAATAGGGAAGCAGGTAAGAAAATAAAAGTACAGCTGATCAAAACAGCAGGAAATATGCAAGACAATGACACAGACAAGCTCGCCTAGGACTCTGACATGTTAAAGATGAGGGTTCAGTTGCACCTGATGACCATTAGAAGATAAGCTTGCCACCATCATCAAGGTTCTAAACACTATCCCTGTCCTCATAATAACTAATAACTATACTAAAAAAATAGAGATCAAGACAAAGGACATAGAAGGACAGACTGGGGAATAAAACAAACAGAACAAACGGGGGAGGGGAACATTTATATAATAGCAGTGAAAACAAGGAAAAGCTGAACTGGAGTAAAGAGAAAAACCAAGCAAGAAGGAAAAAACTGAAAGACCGGATACTGGAACAAGCCTGAACATGGCATGAAAATAAGCCTTGGTCCTCCTCATAGAACTCTGTGGTGAGAACCAAAGCTAAAATTTGGGCTACTGAAAACTCTACAGATTAAATCCTGAAATGAAAATAAGAATTTCATGTGAAGCCAATGCGTCAACATACAAACTTTGTTTGGGCCACGTCACACATGAAGGTAAACTTAAAACATTAACAGATTTAACAGAGACTTCCTCCACATCTCACACAAATGAATTTCTGTACATGCAACTTAGACATTATTTCCATCTCTAACTTCCCCACCAGCACCAATAATATCATTAACATCATTTGAGACATTGTGCCTCACAAAAGAGCCCTCGAGAAAATCAATCTCCACCATACATAACCTCCTCACAAATAAACGTTCCGACATAAACCACATTTTATAATGCCCTGGAAAACTGGCTGCAATATCACAGTGATGGAGAAACAATGGCCCATAAAATCTCAAACTCTACAAGAATCCAAGAAAACACATACAAAATCCTTGCTTGATGGTTTTACATCCCCACGCTTTTACACAGACTATTCCCAGGGGTATCAGACAAATGCTGGAATTGCAAGGTTTTTCTTTAGTGTCATTCATAATATTAGTCCCAGGGAAATGTTTAACTTTAAAGCAGATATTGCACTTTAGATAAGTGTAGGTACTGTTCTGTTAATGAACATGTTTTTAGAGAGTCCTTTTGTATTGGCCATATACATAGTTATACAACATTATCATATCCAATCTAAGATGCTGTTTCTCTAGTGTGTACAAATATAACTTTTCTAGCCTTTCTTCAGAACTAAAACTTTCCATTCCCCATATTGGTTTGGTAACCCTCCTCTGCACTTTCTCTACTTCCATAATGTCTTTTTTTTTATTTTATTTTTTTAGAAAAGTCACCCATAATGACCTACAGATTTAAGGTGGGGTCTTACCATGGACCTGTAATGAGGCAGAATAATATCTTCCTCTCATGAGTCAATACCCCTTTTAAATACATGCCAATATCGTATGGTCTTTGCATCTTCCAGATGGCACTGTGCACTACTGCTAAGCCTATTGTCTATAATTATTACCAAATCTTTTTTCATTAGTAGATTTCTCAAAGGAGAAACCTTTGGGAGCATTAAAATGTCTGTAATGTGGCAATCATCCTGAATCAAAAATGTATTCGGTGTTGATCACTGCAAATTGTGTACCCAAAAATGTATTTGATTTATGGGGAAAACCTTTCTGATCCAAACATCTTTGATGCTTTAGTTTCCAAATGGCTAGATTAGTAAGGACAGATCCCTAAGGTAATCTACTTATCACATCTGTCCAATTTGAGAACTTCCCATTTACTAACACTCTTTACATTCTAGCTATTACTAGTTGCCAATTCACACATTTGGCCCTAAGCCTATTTCGATCAATTTGTACAATAATCTTTTGTGTGGAACTGTTTAAAATGCCTTAGCAAAGTTAAAATATTTTGCATCCACCACATTTGCAATCCATCACTATATTTGTACTCACTTCTTCATAAAATGTAATTAAGTTAGTGTGGCAAGCAGGGCCGGTGCAAGGATTTTTGCCACCCTAGACAAAACCTTGTTTTGCCACTCCCCCTTGGCACCGCCCCTTGTCCCACCTATGTATACCACACCTGGGGCATCAATGACTTAAATTCATATTAAGGTTAAATACAATTATAATAATATATGCATTAACATGTAAATATCTAACAGCATTCTACATTTGCTCACTTATTCACCAATGTACCTGCCAAGGCCGGCATTGTACAGAGCAGGTGCAGCCACACAATGAAATCAATCCACATCCAATTCTTGGGATGCTAAAACAGGGCATGACCCACTTAATTTAGTTTTTTTTAGGAGACAGTTAAAAAATTTAGGAGCTATACAAAAGCACATAAATCACGAATACGCAGTCTCACACAAACAGAGAGACAGTCACACACACAGTATCACAAATACACACACAGTGACAGTCACATACACACAAGCCAACAGTTTTGTTTCGGTGAGGAGCTGCAGGCAGTATCAGCTCTGTGTGTGTTAAACGCACACAGTGCATAGATAGTGCTGCTCACGTTTCTTCATGCACACTGATGATTCAGGGCATCGTAAATACAATACTCTGAATCATCAGTGTGCGCAAGGAGTGAGCTGATACTGCCCGCAGCTCCTCACCGATACACATGGAGCTGCTTTACAAGGTGGGGGCGGTCCACCTCCCCCCGTCGCAGCTGCAATTAGCAAGTTCTCCACAGGCCCCTCTGGGATAAATGCACCCTAGGCTGGCGCCTACCTTGCCTATAGGTGGCGCCAGCGCTGGTGGCAAGGTCTGTCTTTAACAAAGCTATGTTGGCCTGGCCTTTAAGCACCCCTGGGTGTACACCATCTGCCCTGGGGCTTTGTTTGCCTTAACATCATTTAATAATGTCAACACTTTTTCTGGTGTCAGCCAATTACATGTTTACTGTGACTGTTCTGTAAAAAGTAGATTTCAGATTCTTGTCCATCGGTTCTTCCTTAGAAAAACAGAAGAAAATATCCAGACTGACAATCTCACCCATTTCATATAACAAGGACCCAACATTATCAGCTTTTATTTTCTGCCATTTATGTATTTTAATATTTTTTGGGGATTCCTCTTGCTTTCCTAAGCAAAATGTTTTTCATTGTCCAAATTAGCTAATTTAATTGCCTTTTTATAGGCTTTGTTGTCATCTTTATATTTTGCAAATGCATCTGCTGATCCCTCAACGTTATAATGTTTGAATGCTACTTTCTTTTTATGTATATCCATACTTAACTTACATTGGTTTTAGTTTGCTTTTACATCTGTTTCCAAAGGGTATACATTAATATATACATTATTTAACGTTTATTTGAAGGTATTCCACTTCTGTGTTTTCCCCATAATTCATCCCAGTCAACAAGCTGAATGGGGTTCCCAAAGAAGGACTGAGCATGACTGTCTTCTGAATTAAGTTATTGGGCATAGATGGCCCTATTTCTCCAGTTCCATGTTGTACCAAAAAATGAAGGGATGTATTAAACCTGCTAGAACTGGCCTTTTAAATATTCTGTGTTTTACCAATTTGCTTTTTTGAATTAATCTCAGATCCCATGTTATGGTCACTATTACCCAAGTGCTCCCTTACTTCGATGTTAGAGTTATGCTCCTCATTGTTAGTTATTACCAAATCCAGACATGCCTCCCCTCTTGTTGGTATCTGTATTAGCTGATACAAAAAATTGTCATTCAACAATTTAAGAAACCTACTGCTTTTAGTTTAAAAAAACATTTTATTGCATTTTGTTAAGATTTTTATGAATACTTATTATACAGGTAGATTATCAGGTAATTGGTGGGGCGGGGTACAGAAAGTAGAAAAAAGGGGGGTTGTTTAATTGGGTTCAGTGGTTAGCAAGACATGAGTTACAGAAGTACAATGTAGACATTGTGCATGCAACATAGCATCCTTAAACAAACATTAAACTTCTGTAATCCTTGCAACATTTTAACAATAGATTAGCTTAGATTGCACGGCCGTGATGCACATCATTAAAAAATGGCATTCAAGCAGTGGAAGTTTTAGAATACATTGTGTCGGTTCATGGGAGCTGATCATGTGTCTAGTGGTGTGTCGTGGAGAGCGGTGGTGTGTCTGCCTAAGTTTTGTGGTGTTGACCTAGTCAGGCATGGTGCGGTCAATGTCTAAGCTGGGGGTTATTCTAAGGGGGTCTTCTGTCCTTGGGTGCCATCATTCAGGAAAATGTTATGATGGTAGAGTGTCCTCAAGGCTAGTAGGGAGGCGAGCAATATGGGTTTTGTAGCATGGCCTCAGATGTGTGTGAGTAGTGACGATGAGTCAAGGAATTGGGTCCAGTGGAACCAGATGTTAGTGTACTTGGCTTTGTCCTCAGGGGTAGTTGATGCTATTTCTGCCATCACCCGCAGCTCTTCTACCCTATCAATCCAGTCTCTTGTGGTGAATGTGTTTTCAAGTGAAGAGGGATCAGACTGTTCGCTGCTGTTATGAGAGTGTGTTGTAGGTTTCTCTTGTACTGTGATATCGTAAGGGAGGTGTAGTGAAACATAAGATATTCAGGACCGTATTGGGGTGGCTTTTCCGAGAGCAACGTCATGATTAGAGTTGAGCGGACACCTGGATGTTCGGGTTCGGCGGGTTAAAATGCCTCTAAAAAAGTCCTGGAAAGGGCTAGAGGGCTGCAAAAGAAAGTAAAATAGGGGTAAGAGTAGGACAAGTGCCCTGCAAGCAAATATGGATAGGGAAATAACTTCAAATAACATAAAATACATACAAATTAAAAATACAGCTGAGCCATAAAATAGCACTAGATGGAATCTTTGATTTTAGTTTTGGAAGAACATAAATCTAAATCTAAAGCATGGCTGCCAGGAGGATCAACAGAATTATCCATTTGAGAGAGGGTTGGAGTGCAGGTGTTCTCTTTCAGTTTATACTAAGTGACCCATAGGTTGAGGAGGCGGTGACCGTGGCGGTGTAGGTGGAAGCGGCGCTGGAGGAGGAGGTAGCCATAATTTTTCAAAGTGCGCTGTAAGCACAGTATTGGACTGTTCTATTTGACTCTCAGATATGAAGTGCACCGTAAGACGCAAATGTACTATTTAGCACCCAAAACTATTAGAATTTTTCAAAGTGCGCTGTAAGCACAGTATTTGACGGTTCTATTTGACTCTCAGATATGAAGTGCACCGCAAGGCGCAAATGTACTATTTTTTTTATTTTTTTTTTTTTATTTTATTTTATGAAAGTATCAAATGGGACATACAACATTAAAAAGAAACAATTGTGTGAGGAGGTAGTCCTCACACCAACATACCGTACCGAATCATAATTGTTTAAGTGGGTAAATTCAAATATAAATACATTGTGTTAACTGCTATGATGCCACTTCCTACTGCTAATACCTCTCCCTATGCAACCAAGCATTCTGCTAGCATTTCCTGCTGCTCTATTGCATTGCCTACCTACCTTCAAGTCCTCTGAAATTATTACTCCTAAATCCCTTTCCTCAGATGTTGAGGTTAGGACTGTACCAAATAGTCTATATTCTGCTTTTGGGTTTTTACGCCCAAGGTGCATAATCTTGCACTTGTCCACATTAAATGTCAGTTGCCACTGCTCTGACCATTTTTCTAGTTTAGCTAAATCATTTGCCATTTGGCTTATCCCTCCATGAATATCAACCCTGCTGCAAATCTTTGTATCATCAGCAAAAATACATACTTTGCCAACAAGACCTTCTGCAATATCGCTAATAAAAATATTAAAGAGAATGGGTCCAAGAACAGATCCCTGAGGTACCCCACTAGTAACACGACCTTGCATCGAATATACCCCATTGACTACAACCCTCTGTTGCCTGTCACTCAGCCATTGTCTAATCCATTCAACAATATTGAAATCCAAACTCAAAGATTTCAGTTTATTGATAAGCCTTCTATGTGCGACAGTGTCAAAAGCCTTACTGAAATCTAGGTAAGCAATGTCTACTGCACCACCCTGATCTATTATTTTAGTTACCCAATCAAAAAAATCAATAAGATTAGTTTGGCATGATCTCCCTGAAGTAAACCCATGCTGTCTCTGATCTTGAAATCCAAGCGACTTTAGATGTTCAACAATCCTATTCTTTAACAAGGTTTCCATTATTTTCCCCACTACTGAAGTAAGACTTACTGGTCTATAGTTGCCCGACTCCTCCCTACTACCTTTCTTGTGAATGGGCACAACATTAGCTAATTTCCAATCTTCTGGAACTACTCCCGTTAACAATGATTGGTTAAATAAATCTGTTAACGCTTTTGCTAGTACACCACTAAGTTCTTTTAATAACTTTGGATGTATCCCATCAGGTCCCATCGACTTATTTGTCTTTACTTTAGACAGCTGAAGTAAAACCTCTTCCTCTGTAAACTTACATGCATCAAAAGACTCATTAGTCTTTTTCCCTAAATGAGGTCCCTTACCCTCATTTTCATTTGTAAAAACTGAACAAAAATATTCATTAAGGCAGTCTGCTAAGCCTTTATCCTCTTCTTCATAGCATCCTTCTTTTGTTTTTAATCTAACTAATCCTTGTTTTACTTTCCTTTTCTCATTTATGTATCTAAAAAATGTTTTATCCCCCTTTTTCCCTGACTGGGCTATAGTCTCTTCTGTGTGTGCTTTGGAAGCTCTTATAGCTTGCTTTGCCTCTTTCTGCCTACTCTTATAGATCTTTCTATCTTCCTCACTCTGAGTATTTTTATAATTACTAAATGCTAGCTTTTTATTTTTTACTATTTTAGCCACCTCTGCAGAGTACCACAGTGGTTTCTTCAATTTTTTGCTCTTACTGACAAGCCTTATGCAATTTTCTGTTGCCTTCAGTAGAGCAACTTTTAGATAATCCCATTTCTCCTGGACTCCATTTAAATTGCTCCAGTCTGATAATGACTCCTTTACACCTAATCTAATTTTAGAAAAGTCTGTTTTTCTAAAATCTAAAACTTTTGTTTTTGTGTGGTGTGACTGCGTCACTGTTCTTATATTAAACCACACTGTCTGGTGATCACTAGATCCTAAACTTTCACCTACAGTAATATCTGATAACAAATCTCCATTTGTGAACACTAAGTCTAGTATGGCCTGCTTTCGAGTTGGCTCCTCCACTACTTGTTTTAGAGATAATCCCAGTAGGGAGTTTAGGATATGCGTACTCCTGGCGCAAGTAGCTGTTTTGTATTTCCAGTTCACATCAGGAAGATTAAAGTCACCCATGATGATCACTTCTCCCTTCATTGTCATTTTAGCTATTTCCTCAACTAGTAGATTATCTAACTCCTCTATTTGTTCAGGGGGCCTATAAATCACACCTACCCGAGTTACCATATGATTACCAAATTCTAATGTAACCCAAACTGACTCTATGTTCGCCTCACTAACTTGTATTACGTTACATTTTAAGCTATCCCTCACATCAGTGCCACCACTCCCCCTTTTTTACCTTCTCTGTCTTTTCTATATAAAGAGTACCCTGGTATTGATATGTCCCAGTCATGTTTTTCATTATACCATGTCTCAGTAACAGCCACTAAATCTACATTCTCAGTTGCCAATATTGCCACAAGTTCATGGATCTTATTCCCTAAACTGCGAGCATTTGTAGACATGACCCTAAGCTTATCATTTTTCAGCACACTGACTACAGGTAACTTCTGTCCCTTTTTTGGGGGGCAATTGGATTGATGTTTTATCGCCATTTTGCCCCCCTCTTTTAGTTTAAAAACCTCCTAGCAAAACCTCTGAACTGCTCACTGAGAACATTCGTTCCCTTTTGAGAAAGATGCAAACCATCTTTTTTTGTACAGTTCCTTTCTATCCCATAGTGAACTTCCATGAGAAACAAAGCCAAATCGAAATAGAGTCCCCATTCATAAGAATTTCTTATGAATGGGGACTCTAGTTCGGTTTATAGAAAGCCAATAGTATTACATGTATTCCATAAGCCGACATTCGGTTTATAGACTTTCGGTTTATGGAATTCATGTAATGTAGCCATTGCTATTCTATAAACCGAAATAGAGTCCCCTATTCGTATGAATGGCGACTCTATTTCGGTTTATAGAATAGGAATAGAATTACATGCATTCCATAAACCGAAAGTCGTTCATTAATGTCGGTTTATGGAATGTATGTAATGCTATTTGTATTCTATAAACTGACTCTATTTTGGTTTATAGAATGCCAATAGCACGAATGGACGAAAGATTTTCGTTTATTAACCATTCGTTCATTCGGCTTTCGTTAGTTTAGCATTTTCGTTATTCGTTTTTCGGACGAATGGACGAAAATGCTATTTTCGGACGAAAATGCATTAGTCCGAAAATGAATGCACATGTCTAATGGATAGCTGAGGGTGTGAGAGTTATTGTTAATAGTTACAGACAGGCTGAACGGGAATCCCCATCTGTATATCCCCACAGTATATTGCTGGCTGTGAGCACCCGTGTGAGGAGCTGCTATTTTCTAGGGTAATCCAGGACATCTAGCTCAAGCTTTCTTCATTATTTCATCTTTTATGCAGAAGCTTGATAGGCAACATATAATGTCCCGTGGAGGGCTTCCTGGGGTAGCCCCGCTGACGTAGAGTTCAGTGCACACTTTCAAACTCTATCTGGGTCTCTGGAGGCCTGCCCAGTATCAAGTTGAAAAGTGATGTCAGCGTTGGGGTTAGTGCTCCTTGGCCAGTGTCCTCAGGGAAGCCTCGTAGCCATATATTAAATCGTCTACCTTGATTATCGAGATCCTCCAGGGCCCTCCTCACCTCTGCCAATTGTTTGGTCTGTTTTTTCATCGCTACCTGGCCCACTGTTGAGCTTTCCTCTGCCATGGTGACAACATGTTCTGTGATGTTCATCTGCTACTCGATTTCTGCTATATCTGCAAGGTGGCCTGCCACATCTTCCCGGACCTCCATAACTGCCTGTTTAATGACTGTTGCCAGAGCCGCAAAGTCCTCCTTTTGATGGGATGGATTACAGCAGGGAGACAATGTGGTGAGGCAGGGTATGTTGTGGAGGGCTAGAGTGTAGGGATGTTGATTGGGAAACCCCGGAGAGAGGAGACAATGCAGGAGAGTCCACCATATTGGATTCCTCGGGCTGCAAGGTTGTCACTGGGTGCAAGGTGAAATACTGCCTCAGAGGAATCACTCTGTTTGTTAAATGATCCCGGGTGTTTGAGGGTCAGTTGGGGTTGGTTTGTTGCGCCCCATTTCAGCAGTGAGAGCTATATTTGCTGTTGGTTGGGACCATCGGCGAGGAGCTCCAGGTTTATGTGGCCATATTGCCTAGTGGCTAGACACGCCCCCCGGAAACCTACTGTTTTTAGCAGGATTCGTAGTTTCATTTTTCCAATCTACTGCTGAGTAATCAAAATCCCCCATAATAATAGTACACCCTATTTGAGAAGCTTTTTTTTTTGCATTAATAGCTGTGATTCTTCAAGATCACAAATATTTGGTGGTTTGTAACAAATGCTTACTAATAGTTTCTGGACAGTTTCACCCCCACTGACTATTTCAACCCACAATGATATATATATATATATATATTCCTGCAAATAAGGCAATAATGCTGGTTTGACGTACAGACAGACCCTCCCACCTCTTTTATTTGACCTATCTTTTCTAAACAGCATGTAGCCCTTTGTTTCCACAAAGTTTCGGTTATGCCAATTAAGTCATAGTTTTCGTATCCTGCTACCTGCTCCAATTGCCCAATTTTATATGTTTAACTTCTGGCATCTACAAGCATATACTTAATGCCACAGCCATGTTGCATTTGTGATTTAAGTTTGAAATTGTTTATAGGCTTCTGCCTATGAAACCCCCATATCCACCCACCTGGGCACTAACTAAGTCACCTTCTCTTCCTACAGTGTTTATCCAAGTGTTCATTGATGTGTGCGCCCCCCCAATTTCTACTTTAAACACTTCTCCAGCTGTCTAGCCATCCTCCCCCCAAGCACATGAGATCCTCTTGCATTCAGGTGTGATCAACTCCAACTGTTGAGAATGCAAAATCAGCGCAGTGCTCTATAAACCCAAAGCCCTGCTTCTTACACCAAGACTTTAACCATGCATAAAGCTCCATAAAACATTAGTCAGTGTAGGTTCTGTTAAAGGGCCACTAAACATTACTTTTCACTTGTTCTTCTAATATAGAAGCACAAGTGAAAGTTTAGTTGTCCTTAGCGTGAGGATAAACTGGTATGTACTTCCATAGGAAGCAAGCAGCCGTTTTGTCGACGACCTTAACTAGGTCCCCCCTGCTGATCCCATGTAAAAATTAGGGTCTCTCTCTGCGCTAGCAGCAAGAGAGCCCTGTATTCTGCAGATAAAGTGGGGCAAGCAACTGACACTATCAGCGTGCAACAACCAGGAACTGCTGTGTCTAAAAACTGTTTAGTTGTCCTTTAAGTACTCCCCTGCCAAGAAGGAAATCATATTTTGTTTTGCTTCCAGTGAGCCATTAGGAAGCTGCAGAGAGGAACTGAAACAAAACGGAACACTTTGTAGGTAAGAATTTTGTTGGGAAATGGACAAGCTATCCAACTCAGTCAGTATATAATATTGTTTAATTAGTGCTCAATAGAGCAAGGGTTTTGTTATGCTTTATTTTTGTTATACACTGCTGTACCTTAATGAATTGTGGAGCAGCAATAAAAAGGCAAAGCCTTTTTACCTTATCGAGTGTGTGAAGTGTCTCTGAAGCTAGAAAGACATACACAGTATACGCCAACCTTCAGGCCCTAAGCAGTTGGCCCAGATTCAGGGTACATTGAGATCACATCATAAGCCAAATTTTGAGCTACAAAATATAACCCGATGTGACCCAAAATAGCCTTGTAATTCAGACATCATAGTCGATTTTACGTTGATTGATTCCGAAACTCAGGGAAGTCATCGGGGGGGGGGTGATATTAGTAGTACTGGGGAAGGGGAAGGGGAAGGAGGGGAGATTGGCTATCAATGGGCAAATTATCAGTGGGCTATTAATGGGCAAATTATCAGTGGGCTTCTAATGGACAAATTATCAGTGGGCTTATAATGGACAAATTATCAGTGGGCTTATAATGGACAAATTATCAGTGGGCTTATAATGGACAAATTATCAGTGGTATATTAATGGGCAAATTATCAGTGGCCATTAATGGACAAATTATCAGTGGGCTATTAATGGACAAATTATCAGTGGGATATTAATGGACAAATTTTCAGTGGCCATTAATGGACAAATTATCAGTGGGCTATTAATTAACAAATTATCAGTGGGATATTAATGGACAAACAATCACTGGCTATTAATGGACAAATTATCAGTAGCATATTAATGAGCAAATTATCAGTGGACTATTAATGGATAAACTATCCAGGAAGGGGGGGACAGAATTTTTTTTCAGTAAGGGGCCCTGAAGTTTCTGATGGCGGCCCTGCTGAAACCTAAAGCAGACCAAGACACAACGAACCAATGTGGTACCTCTAAATCACCATTATATCCTATTTAAAACACAAAACAAATCCCAAAAAGACAGAAGGTAAGCCAAAAAACTACAAGAAATAAAAGCAAAACCCCCATAGGTAATAGGCACAGGTTCACAAAATCAATACAAATCATCAGTGCAATCAACTCTAACCCAGTCATTTTTGAGGAATGTATGCATATAATGAGCATATGGCCACACCACCAGTTCAGAGCAGTGTTAACAGACTGCAACAACAACAAAACAAAGCTAACCCAAAAAAATGGCATGGGATAAGTTCAGGGAGGCAACCAGGGCATTGGTAGAAGGAGAGGAGGAAGGCAAGACCTACAAGATATCAGCAGGGTTTCTCAGAGGAGGAGAACACAATATTGGTACATAAACTGTGGCAACATTATAACCATTTGATAGAGGTAGCAGTTGAGGACAAGCCATAAGAGAAAGAACACACTATGGCAACGTATTGTGAAACTGTTAACGCTGTTGGTGGGAATAACAGGCCCAATGAGGCGGTGAAGAAAATGTAAGTGCATTTAAAATACTTCTAATACTTACTAAGTATAGAGAATCCAGTGATAGGTTATGTATGTCAAATTATATTAACACTGTTCTCTCACATTACTCATAGCATATGACGATGTGCCCATTAACCCCCATCATCATCTGATGATGAGGCGGCCTCTTTGCCTGCATAGTACACACAAGATCTTTTAGCACCTCCTCCGGCTATTCAAGGTCAGATGGCTCAGTTGCCCTGGTAGTAGCTTCCTCTTTAGCTGTCTTTGGTAAGTCAAACATACCATAGTCACAGCATCCAATCTGCATGGGCTTATGTAGCTGATAACTGATTGTGTAAATTGCTATGATAAGTACAGAGACAAATTTATATTATTATGAGGTATTCGGAATGTTAATGTGTATGTTCATGATTCAGGTGACTATGCATGTGATCTGTAAGAGAATGCGATACCTACATTGTGTACTCTAATGTCCTAAACATCTTCCTCTTTTCCTGCAGCTACATCTATGGTGGCGACCAGCATCACCTCCAGTGGATCCCACCAGTCAAGGTTAGCCCTCCATAATCTTCTGACCCTGATTCAATGATGGCACTCAAAGCGGCACTCCATGGTCTGGCTGCTGGAGCACAGAGTTGTGTTGATGACATACACCAGCAGCTGACCATGATGGTGGGCAGTCAAGAATGGTACCATGCAGAGTTGATGGAGACACTGAAACAGATCTCTAGGCAGTTGGGTGGGTTAGTTGTGAAGCAGGGGCTGATGAGCTTCATGTCCAAAAAGGAGTGGGAGGCTAGAACACCGCAGCCATATTTTGCAGTACAAACATGCTAAAATGGAAATTCAGGGTGCTTTATTAGAGCATACCACTGCTCCGGCATCAATTGATCCACCTAACATCAATACATCAGCACACTTGGTTGGAAGTCAGTCTGGACAGACTGGAGGCTTGCAAACCATTTAAGATGATGCAAATTTCTTAAAATCGCAGATTAGCTGTTTATTTTTAATTCTGATTCTACTAGTAACAGCAGACATCAAGATTTTTGACATCAGGAATCCATTTTCTGATTTTCATTTGTCAACTTACGTTGCCAACAATATCCCTATTTTCCTGTTGTTAGCTGACAGGTATGGAATCTTGGTGCATTCAAAGACACTTATCTGCACACCACTGTGTCCATTCTCGTCTGATTAATAAGTACAAATTTTGTGAAAATTCCGAGAGTTTAGCTGTTTCTGAGACGATGGAACCACCACACCTGGCACCAACAATCATTTCACATTTGAAGTAACTTAGATAACACAGATTCTCCATTCTAGTATCTGGTCCAGAAAATAGTTACCAGGTATGTATGCAAAAGCAGTATACCAAAAAAAGTGGCTATTGAGTATACATAAATGATGGATAGACAGACTGTAAATATATAACTATATTTGCCTATTCAGAGAATACAAGCACGTCATATTACAGCACATTATGATTATTATTAGATTGGATCAATGCATTAAAAATTGTAAAACTAAATTAAACTACTTGATGTGTTCACTGGCTAATATTGACATTCACAATTGTACTGTTTCCATGTAAACTGTTTCTATGCACTGTAAGTTTATAATACATATGTATGTAAAATATTGATTATGTTCAATATATTGCTACTTGTAATACTGATGTATTTAAAACTATAAAGATAAGTATCCAGTAGTACCTCAAACCATAGGATTTTAAAAAGCCTCTCTGCATGCAAGTAATCTATAAGGGATGTAAAATATACCTTTTTAACATCTCTGAAAATTAATACAGAGCAATATGTTTCATTATGCCAGCTGCAGTAATATTGAGTTACAAAAAACTGGACAACCCGGCTATCCTGGAATATGTTGTGTTTGTGCTGCAGTGTATTTATCGCTGTCATTGTCTTTGCCATGTATGATGAATTCATCTGTCTTTTAAGAGTTGCATTTGTGTCACATTGAAGCATGCATTCTTCTGCACTAATCAGTCTGCAGTTCTCTCAGCTTCATTGTTTTTCTTATAGAGAGGATGACCTCTGGATCTCTGCCACATGTTCTTCTATCTTAGCTATGACCTATTACACCAACTGAAATAGCAATTAATCTGGGTGAAGCTGAAGAGGAATGAGGGGATATTTCTTATGTTTTCTGTCAGTCACATTTATTTCTCTTCAGGTGCAACGAATCCAAATACAGATGCAGAGTCATTTTGCAATGGCTCCAGGAAAGCTGTCAGTCATGACTCACCTTGGTAGGTTATGAGTACAAACTGGTTCACCCAGATCATCTGTTTTTTCTCTTGACCCAGTGAAGGGAAATGGAAGTCAGTTCAATACAATGGATGCATTTATTATCATGGTCAGCAAACTGCTATATAGACATTTTTATACACATATTATTTATTACAATGAGTTTCATTTTCTACCACTGACCTTTTATTGTCATGAGATTGTCACTTACTATGAATCTTGCCAATCACAGCCAACTGCTGTTCTGTTTCCTAGACCATCTGCCACATGAATACTGCTCCAATGCATATCCTCCTTGTGCTCTCATTCCCCTTTCTCTGCTCTGTGCATGCACTCCTTGAAATGCCACTATTTAAACATATTCTGTATTTTAATTTACAGTATTCCTCCATAGTTTTTTTTAACCTTTAATTTCTTAACCTTTCCCTCTCCAGCAACCTTGGTATCTAACCTTTGGCATTTCACATTGCTCTATTTTCAAATCACTCTAAACTCTAAACAAAGATGCAGTTCAATCTGCTTAAGTTGACCAGAACTCATATTTTCATTCCTATTATTAATTAGTATTATTATTAGAGTTGTATAATGTTGCTTTATGCTAAGGGTTTTATGGCAGAGGTTGTCTTGCATAGCTGACCATCAAAAATGCCACAGCCAGGTACTCGCTACAACAGTACAGTTATACTCACTACAAAGGTTATAAATGTTAGTATATGTCTGAGAAATAATCATCCTCATTGAGGTTTGGTTTAATAATATATGATATCACTGAATTAATTTCTGGAGATGTAAGAGGACCTACATCATACAATAAAATCACTTTTATTTATAGGGACCGCGTTTGTCACTTAATATATTTCATATTTAGCATGTTGAAGAGTGCTTTCTGTATATCATAGCTTGTATTTTGCATAATAGTGCAACAGTCTACAAGGATAAAGCATACATATTCCACAATAAAAAAAAAAAGGTTATGGCAGAAAACCACATAGAAATAAAAGTGCTTTAAAGTGTACATATTAAGTGTATATATTTTTGGTATATTTCAATAAATTAACAGAGATATAGATAGATTAGATAGATAGATAGATAGATAGATAGATAGATAGACGCATTTAATTGTATAATAATAAATGAGAGAACGTCAGTTTCAAATATTCTCCATTGCCTATCTTAAGCATAAACACTACAGCTGTTTTCAGTGAGCAGCATAATTGAGTACATGTTAGCTTTCTGTTCTAAAAATAAGTGTGCATTGGTCAGAATATAAATTGTGAACAAGGACTGGATTATTTCCTCCCAGTTTCAATATACTTTACTTTTAATGTATGAGCAAGGCGTGTGGAAGAGACAGTATGAGGACACCAAGCCTGCACCTGTAGTTCTTATTTGTTTTGGAAAATGTTAGTCCACAAGATTCATTATGCTTACCAAAGGTTCGAATGGAAATAGAGAATTATTATTCATGTAAATATCATCCTCTCTATGGGTCTTTCTGATAGTTGGCAGCAGGTGCTACTTACTCCAGAGATCAGGTTCTGTAGTACTAAAGCAGATGGTTTAGTGGCAATTTCACGTGGGGCAATGTTAGTATTAGGGGAAAAAAGCTTAAATTGAAATTCATCCTTCAACCAATTGTTTTTTTTTAAACATGTTTGAAATAAAGATGTTGGTACATTATCATTTCCAAAGTTATATAACATGTATGAATAATATGTTCCTTAAAAAAAAAAATAAAAGTATCTGTCTTTAGCATTTATTCTGAATTCAGGGAAATAAAATAGTAGACTTGAACTCCCCCATTATGTTCTACGGTATGATTTCAGCAATTACGGAATAGCTGAAATACTCCTAAATTCCCCGAAATGCCCCAGAACAAAAAGTAAATCCTCTGGTAAAATAATTTAAAAAACACATCAAATGACATCACAATAAATATAGGTAGGTCAAAAATGTAATAGAGCAGCAGGAAATTCTAGCAGAATGTTGTATAGGGAGAGATATCCGCAGTAGTAAGAGGGAAGTGCAGAAATATTTAAATACATAAGGAGAATTAACACGGTAAAGGAGACGAGCATATTTAAAAGAAGAAAAAAATACCACATCAAGAGGACATAGTCTTAAATCAGAGTGGAAAGGGTTTAAAAGCAATGGATGAATGAAATATCCTTCCAGCAGCAGTGGTAGAGGTAAACACAGTAAAGGAGTTTAAGCATGTATGGAATATGGATAAGGGTCTCCTAGATAAAAATTAAGGCCAGGGACAAATGAAAGTATTTAGAAAATAATTAGGATGGTTTTTATCTGTCTACATATATATGTTTCTATGTTAATAAAGATAGTAGTACATGAAAACCAACATATGTACCCCATATAGAATTTAGAAAGAACAATAAAAGTTAGGGAATTGCCAAGTATCTATATATATACAGTAACATAAATTGGGATCACATCACTGGTTATTGTTCACCATCAAACGCTCTTAGGTGACACATACTTTCCCGCCATCATGTCACACGTATCACAGTACCATTTCATGTCCACAGTTTGGATAGCAACATTGATTGTCAATGCACCATTTCCCACTATAGATATGAAAGGGTATATTTACATAAGTGTGAGTGTGTTAGACAGGGGAATATGTAGAATCCACCAGGTCACGGTGGTAAAATTGATGTCTAGAGTTTTCATAGCCCAGTCTACCTAAGAGTGTTTCCAGGCATGGACACGAACAGTGCTGTGTTTCTTTTTTCTCTAATTTTTTTAGTAGTGTAGATTTTTATTTAGTCTGGCTTACATTATAATTGGCCATGCCCTGTAAATTTAGTGTTCAGAACCATAGTTGATCAATGAAGCTCAAGTTAGCTGAAGAATATGCATTTGTGTTAAATGTAATGATTTCTAACTCTGCATCTATAGTTATGTTATATGGTGTTTTTCTTGAGTACTTTAGAGGTAAAATAAAAGTGAGTTTCATCAGTTGCCCTCGCTATTGACTTCTCATTAATGATGCCTGTAAAGTAATAGTGTTGCATAAAAGAACATGACACAGAGAATGAAAGATACGGATATATTTATATTAACAATCATTCTTCTAGAAAAATCACACAAGCATCAAGAAACCCGAATAAGGCTTTCAATGCCTACATCGAACCTTCAATGTTATACATCTCTGAGCTCTTTGTCTCAAATCTGACTGTTAACCAAGGGAAGCTCTAGCAGTTCCTTGAGATAATATCTCTTCTAGCCCTTCTATAATATGTAATGACAAGGAACTAGAGAATATATTAAGGGAAGCAAATATGCAGGTGTTACTGACTATCATACTCTCATTTCAATAAATAAAATCACTCATTTGTTTGGAAGCATATGAGTTTAATACTAAGAAAAGTGTAAAGAATGGTTTAAAATAATAAAAATCTTTGCATAATGCCTAACTGTATATAACAAGTATCCATGGTATAAATGCTGCTCACTTGTGTACTGCATTCCTAAAATAATTTCTAGGACGTTGTAATCTTTATTTTTTTGTAATTAATCCTGAATGATGCCCTATGTGTCCCATATTATTCCCAACACTTTATAACAATGCATCTATCTGGTCTCTGCTGAGCAGTAAAACTAATGTGTTAGTGACAAGCTAGATAAGGATTAGGGAATAGCTTTATGGAAAACTAGAGTACAGGCATTGGCCTTGAGGGCAGCCTAGGGTTATAGATTTATACCAGTAGAAAGCCTGTTTAAGTTAGACTTGCTGGAGAGAAAAAAATATGAATTTAAAAAAATATTATTTGTTTTTGTGCAGTTTTCTTGATTCTATAAAGATAGATTAATCCTAAAATGTTTAAACTATTGTTTGTCTGACTAACTCAGGGTTTGTTAAGTGTGCTAGTGCTTGGTTCTATCAATGATAGCTAAATTTATTTCCCCAGTGTCTGATTGTGGGTATTGTTCTCGCAAGTGCTCCCTCACTGGTCTGGTGCACTGGCAAAGCCTTGTCTGTCAAATTGACATTATTTGGGTTTGTCTGTGTGCTCCAGGCACTCGTCTCTGGACAGATCCAGTTTCTCTCCTTCATTACCAACTGACTAAATTAAACAGGGCAGAAAATGTATTTAGAAAGTGATTAAATCATCAGATTACTCTTTATTTAATACTAAACATTAAATATCTTCCCAATGTTATGACAAATTCTATCTACATCTTTTTATAGTTTAGTGGGCCACACTGTGCACACCATGTCTGTGCCATTGAATAGATGGTAATTTTATTTTATAATTGGCTCATGCAATCTTAAACAAAATGGTGTAGCAACATGTCAGAGTTGATACATGCTGGTGTCCACTGTGTGCAGATCTGCTTTGTCCAATAGACAGGTCCAGATCAAAGAAGAACCCAAAGCCACATTGGTTTCCCCCATTAGAAGTAAGGGGGAAAAGTCTCAGTCTCAGACCTAATGGGCAAAAATCTTGATTGGGTCACCTTGTCTCAACACTGATACAAGGTAAGATTAAGAAAGCAGCTATCTTGGATTCCAGTTAAAGGAAAATGGGGGGGGGGGGTGAGAAGTGGGAAGTAATATGAGGAGAAGTGATAGCTTGTGTTTCTTGCGTCCACAGGTATTTTAATGATGCATTGATATTTATGTAAATTTGGGTGACATTGAGAGGAGATGGGGTCCTTTTTTGAAGGGGACCAACCATTAAAATGTCTGTCCAGGACCACTTGCACCTTAAACATGACCTAACTGTGAGCTACATGTTTTAGCTTATTATGCATGTCTTTTTTTGTTTTAAGAACATCTCCTGTTTACTGATTTGCAGGTGTCACTCTCTGGTTCTCAACAGGGCAAGTGCTGTGGGTTCAACTGGATGCTGGCTTCATCAATAGCACTTACTGTCACTCTTAACCCCTTCATGACCTTTTTTGAACTGTTTTTGGAATGTTGTGCGTTAATGACCGTGGCTGTTTTTCTGTAATTTTCTTCTTTGTCATTTGCTGTACCAACACATATTACAGGGAGTGCAGAATTATTAGGCAAGTTGTATTTTTGAGGATTAATTTTATTATTGAACAACAACCATGTTCTCAATGAACCCAAAAAACTCATTAATATCAAAGCTGTTGACTATTTTGAATGAAACGCTTGATTGTTCGATGATCACGCTTCACAAGCTGCATCCCTCTGCAAGATATCTCACTATTTTTGACTTTTCTGAGCCTGTCAAGTCCTTCTTTTGACCCATTTTGCCAAAGGAAAGGAAGTTGCCTAATAATTATGCACACCTGATATAGGGTGTTGATGTCATTAGACCACACCCCTTCTCATTACAGAGATGCACATCACCTAATATGCTTAATTGGTAGTAGGCTTTCGAGCCTATACAGCTTGGAGTAAGACAACATGCATAAAGAGGATGATGTGGTCAAAATACTCATTTGCCTAATAATTCTGCACTCCCTGTATATATTTTTTTTTTCAGGACAAGGAGGGCTTTCTCTTGATGCCATTATTTTGTTGTGTAATATGTAGAAAAATGTATAAAAACAACACTTTTCTTGACTTTCACTCCTAAAATCTTTTACTAAGCTACAAAAGCAAATAAAAAAAACTGCTAAATAGATTCTAATATTGGTCCTGAGTTTAGAAAAACTCAGTGTTTATATTAGTTTTGCTTTTTTAATGTTATAGTGTAATAAATAGAAGCACATAACTGTTTCAAAACCATTTTTTTTTTTTTTTTAATTAGCGGTAGTAACACAGAATTCTGTCATGAATCACTGGATCACCCCCACATGTACACATTTTTATGAAGTAGATATCCCAGGTCAAATGGGAAACAGTTTTGGTATATGTATATATGTCAGTGTTTTTTTTTTTTTTTTGCTATACTTTATGTACTGTCAAGATTTGATTTTTTTCATGTGTTTACTCATTACTCATTAAAATTTATTTTTTTTGTGCAGAGGATTTATTATACCTAATTGTCTAATGTATGGGTAATCCTTTCTGAACTATTAAAGCACTGTGTACCTATTTATTTACATATGTTAATGTATATTCATAATTACCTGTGAATTCACAATCTTTTAATGAGGTTACCAACTGGCACTCATGTGTGTTTTAATTTAGGAAATTAAAAATATCTGGTTGAGTGATGAGGATATTGCAACAGCCAAGCCAAAATTGAAGGGTTTGAAAAAAATACTTCAATAAGCTATTATTAATTCAACTATGCTATTTTGGCCTATATTTTGCAATTTCCTTGTCAATTTACTACATTTCACCATTTTGAAAATTCACTTGTTGGTGTAAAGCTTGATATGCAAATAACACAAACAAATTACAATTCAAGGCTACATAAATAGAGGGATTCCTATTCTTTATACAGAACTTTTCAGAGCGATAATGAGTGAACCGAATGTGCTCAAATTGACAGTGCAAATTCAGGTTAATTGCCGAATTGCACTCATAATGTGTTATACTGAATAGACGAATTGCAGATTTTTAAACATTTTGGCTATTTTTACCCAAACTGCCATGGGCCCCTTAAGTAAAAAATAAATTATCCTAACCCCCTAAAAATAGGGGGCCAGCATCCAAAATATACATAGAGGCCAGGGTAAGTAGCCCTGACTCATCCTATCAAAAACAATAGTTCCTGTTATACATAAGGGTAGCCCTGAACCCCCCCATCTAAAATCACAAACACCACTAAAGCAATGATGCTTTAATGCCTCGAGGTCAAGGCAAAAAGTATCACCAAACTCCGGTGCCAAGGGCACCTGCAAGTGCTCCACGGAGCGATTCGTAGGTGCCATAATGGAGAGCAGCATGCTCCTCCAATTTGGCTGCTGCCCTATTGTGGTTAGAGCGTCGGAAGTGAAAAAAATTTCTGGGGTTAGGTTTAGAATAATGGTTAGGTTTACAATTAAATTAGGGTTAGCATAAGGAGTAGGGTTAAAATTAAATTAAAACAAGAATAGATTAAGGGTTTGCAGAAGGATTAAATTTAGGGTTAGGATTAAATGTAGGGTTCGTGTTGGGGTCAAAAAGGTAACTGTAGGAAAAAACTCCACTATTTTTGGTTTTTGGCCTACAACTCGCGAAAAACATGGAAACAAGCATATTTCTAAACTGGGACAAAAAACTTTTTTTACTGTATTTGTGTAAATTATTTTTTTTTTTTTTTTTTTTTTTTTTGCTCCGACACTCAGTTTTGTTTAAACAATCGTGTTAGTTTTTATGGTAGTAACATCATTGTGTCTTTTATTTTCTCTTTTCTTTTCTTTTCTATTATACTTTATTTTACGAGCTTGTCAGTAGCAAAAATTCAAACATGCACATAATGCAATGCATTTTCTCAAGAGGTCCTTGTGCTAAACCCTAGTTTGTAAATAAGTTCGGAAGGTGGGACAATGCAGAGATAAAGAAAAGAAAATGCAAATATTGGTATTAAGAGATCCTTCTTCCATTCAAACTAATGACGTAACCTTCTATACTACAACATTCACAAGCACATACATACCTATCCTATCTCTTTGGTACAGCTAATACAGTAGACCCATGCCGGTTCGTCCCAAGTAGAGGGGGGGGGAGGGGTGGAACCCCTATTAAATCTCTTTCCTGAGACAATCACTACGTGAAGTTAAGAGCCTACATCCTGTTCAGGCTTGGAGACACATCCCTCCATCTGATTTTGATAATCGTACTGTGCCATGATCTCCTGCCATGTAGGGAGGTGAGGGCTTCTCCAATGCCTAGCTAGGCAAATTTTTGACGCAGAAAAAATATGTACCAAACAGTTTTGCTGCGTCTTACTCATAGTTGGACAGTCCAGCAAAAAGAGAAAGAGGGGTGCGGTAAGTGGGCATCTGAGATCACAGGTTTCCAGCATAAAGTGCTGCAGCTCTCCCTTCAGTTCCCTTAAACCACCGCACTCCCACCAGATGTGGTACATGGAGCCTAGGGACCCTTCGCACCTCCAGCACCGATTCGATGTTCCGCGCTGGAATCTACTCAGGCGCACGGGAACCATGTACCACCTATACAGTATTTTATAGTACACCTCCTGCAGTGAAACACAATGGATGACCGACCTATTAAGGAGTATAGCCTTATACCATTTCTCTTTGGGGTACGATACTTGTAGGTCCCCTTCCCATTTTACAATAGTAGCGGGAAGTGGATTATCCAGGGCCTCATCCAAGTTTTTGGTTAATTTCGAGATTAGTTTAGATTTATGATGTGCCCTAATGAAACTGTCCAGAGTATCCTGGGGAGCAAACTGTTGCTTACCCAGGAAACTCCGGATCCTGAGGAATGCTAGAAACTCCGAGTTAGGAAGGGCAAATTTTTCTTGCGCCTTCTCAAAGGTGATCAGATTATCCTCCTCAAATATATCGGCAATTAGCCTAATCTTTCTATCCTTCCAAACCGAGAAATCCAAGTTTGACAAGTAAAATCTTAGGGAATCAATTGGTGCCTCCTTTTTTAGTGGAGTAAGCATTCCTATTTCACCTCTGATTTTATCTAGATTATTGAACACATCCCTTATTACCGGGGAATTTACTTCTATTTTATCAAAAATCGGAGCTGCTACCCAGTAAAGGAGGAATGGATCCAGCTGTAGTGTTTGAGTTTTTTCTATCTGAAACCATCTGGGAATACTGTCCCGCTTCACATTCCATTCTATTGCATGCGCCAACATAGTTATTCTATGAAGCTTATGAAGGTCTGGAAACCCTAGTCCTGCATAGCTGGAGCCTCGCATAAAATCTCTTTTAGCTATTCTGGGCTTTTTACCCTGCCATACAAAGGCCGAGAATATCCGTGTAAGTGAGTCCAGAGTACGTTTGGGCACTTTAAGTGAAATTGCTCTAAATAAATATTGGACTTTGGGAACCAAATAGGCTTTGAGTGCATGTATTCTTCCCATCCAGGATAATTCCGTTCCCTTCCATTTTTCTATTTTGGATTTTAATTTCCCGACAAGAGATTGATAGTTTAAGTTAACCAAACATGCAAGATCAAAAGTGATTTTAATTCCCAAATATTCCATTTCAGATCTCGAGCAATCAAATTTATATAAGTTCTCAATTAATGATATTTGGTCAGGTCTCAAACAGGTGGTAATTACCTGGGTCTTTGCCAAATTCAATTTATAATTAGAATATTCACTATAATTCCTTATTATATTCAGGGCTTCTGGTATCGAGGATAATGGAGAGGAGAGGGTCAGGATCACATCATCAGCGTACAATGCCAGCTTATGCTCCTGTGGCCCGATCCTAATCCCCTCCACCAGCCCCGATTGTCTTATAGCTGATGCAAGAGATTCAATTATCAAAGCGTAAAGCATCGGGGACAGGGGACACCCCTGTCGTGTGCCATTCTGAATCCTGAATGGCTTGGACTTTATCGAGGGGCCCATAACATAAGCTTGGGGATCGCAGTACAGAGCCATCACAGAGTGCCTATATGATCCCTGCAGGCCGAATATCTCCAAAGTTTCCTTTAGAAAGGTCCAACTCACCCGATCGAAGGCCTTTTCGGCATCTAATGCCAAAAAGGCAGATGGTACTTTCCTACGATTGATTTCAGAGATCAAGTTTATCAGTCTACGTAAATTATTTTTTAGGTCAAGGTAAGAAAAGGTTTTTTTTTTATGTTTTCATCATATTTTATGATTTTTTTTTTTGTAGTAAATTATAAAATATGATGAATATAATGGTATCTAACGAAATTCCTTCTTATGGCAATAAAACCAATATATAATTTGTGTGGGTACAGTGTGTAAGAGAGAAGAAAATTACAGCTAAACACCCCAGAAATGTCAAACAAGGGAAAAACAAGGTCAAAAAGTCATGTCACTAAGAGGTTAAAACAAATTAGTTCCCTACCTACCCCACTTCCTCTACCTTGCCCGGGTAAGGGGTACAAGTCACCTGTAAACAAAAGTACCCTTTGGATACCAGGGGGGTGTATAGTGAAAATCACATTTCAATACCCACCAAATGGTGAAGCTGGGATTGGAATGCCTTTTTTTTCTTATAATGAATTCCCCGATTTAAGAGCAGGGATTTCATTCAGCATCCATCCTCCGCTGAGGACGGATAATTAGGAAAGAGGTTGCACAATTTATTTTTAAGAATAGATGGATTAGTTAAAACATTTTGAGTGGTCCCTTTCCCTGGTCCAAAGATGAGAACTTTTCAGTTCAGGGGCTTTTCAGATCTTTTTTTGAACTTCAAGGTAATATTTTATTCAAAGGGCATCCAAAGGGTATTTTTTCTATAGGTGACTCATCCCACCTTACCCTGGCATGGTAGATATGGAATTCTTTTATTTTAAATTTATTGATGGGTCTGGGGGGTCTTTGGTCAGCCTGGAAAAAAAACTTAAACTCAATGGAATTAGAAGGATACTCTTTACACCAGCAGGCGATAAAAGAACACTCTTTTATTCAAATAATTAAAACAACGTGTAAGATGGTAGCGTATTTTTCATAAGCGTGTTTTATCACTGGCTGGTGTGAAGAGTATCCTTCTAATTCCGTGGAGTTTAAGTTTTTGCTCTAATGTATCTACAGTGGGCGGGAGTGCCATTTCTACTGAACCCTGGAATAGTGTCTCGCACTGTGCCGCTAAGCTGCTGAAATCATCTTGCGTGTGTAGTATACACGCTGGGAGCCGTGTCAGCTTGGTGGAGCCTTTGGATCTCCAGAAGTCGTTGAGTGAGCTGCTATGCAGCATTTATTACAGTCGTCTTTTTTTCTTTGACTTTGGGCAGCCCACAGCTTTGTCCCCCATGTGCCCCAAATTAATCTGTCATGTCGCCGCATTTTGAGTAGACCCTTAAACGTCTGATTATAACAAATGTGCAACATTTTCCAGTGCAATGTATTTGTTTATTTTACGTTATAATATGATCTGAGATCTAACTTTAAATTAACTTGAAACTAAGCTATGTTGTAAAATTGGTATAAATTCACATTGTTGATATTTATTTTTTATTTTCTAACAATGTGTTTTTTGTGTCTTACCAATGAAAGATCATTGTTTCATGCTGCAGTACTATTTGATTGGATTTCACTCACACCCCTTCATTCTGTGTCCATATAAAGTACAAAAATAAAGCAGCTTCAATTGCAAAGAAAATAATATTGTTCTTGTAAGCAAATCATCTTAGATCTCAGGTTCGTGTTGTTGCTTCCTGCTTTCAAGTGAATGGCACTCCAGGTGAACACATGTCAAGCATAGAAAAGCTTGTTATGACCGGTGACAGCAATTAGTTGGCAGACTAGGATGATGCAGGTTTGTTGATCTTTTCTAATAAGTCAGTTGGGATCAAGGTATAACTATTCTAGGTCTCCTTCCTGTGGATTATATAGATATAATTGTCTAATATATTCTATACTAACTGACCGGGGGCAACAGAACAAGTAAAAAAGGGAACTTCAATCTAAAAAACAACAACTATGTGACCCTTATATTATTGTTATATAAGTATATTTTTAGAGATAAGTAATAAAGGAAATGTCAGCATATTATATAACAAACGATGGTACATGAGAGATAGTACAAGAAACACAAGTCACGGATGTGTTGGCAACTGATTAACCACTTCTTCTCCAGATGGGGAAATGTTTCAGATGAATTCTCGCCATATCAGCTGTAGCAGTCTTGAAAGCACCGATGCCGGCATCCAGAAGCGCGTCCTTGGTCTGCCTATTTATATATAGGGAGGAGTCTGTGTACAAAATAATCACATATCCCCAAGGTTCTAAGAAATAAGATTTTATGTCAGGACCTTTATGCCATCCCATAAAAGGTTAAAAAGATATAAAGTGAGATGGACTTGTGTCATGCAAGCAAAATGCACATTCTGAAAAATTACAGCAAATTACTTTGGTATATTAGAGCAAAGAGCATCATTTCCATCTTCAGCCTCTTACCTTCAATTTTGCTGTACATTTGGCCAAAAGAACATTCCCACTGTGTTATGTTTCTGTTTTTTTCCTGCCCTCAACTATGTATAAACAAAATTCTTACTTTAATAAGAAAATCATCAGGTATCATAGCTATATATGATTAATACTGAACTGAGCATGTAAATGTATGTCTTCATATACAGAATATTCCAATATTATTACTGTGCATGGTAAATGCAAACATATTACTACATATATTAATGGATGACAATATCTGGGATCAGAAAGAACTTTCTTGTCTGTGAATATCTGTTTTTTGGGGGGTTTAGTATTATTGTTATGCTGATATTTGTATGATGTTTTAGTCATTTGAAATTATTATGTTATTTACTATATTATATCATGTCATACTTACCTACTTACTAATATGTTTAATGCTTGAAAAGATACCAGTAAAATCTGTAGAATAGTGTAGCAGCATTGCTAGCTGATGTTTGCATGTTATTCATATAAGGCAGTAATAGTGCTGGAAAGCAACTCTTTGTTAGGTAAGGAAAATGTAATTTCTAATTGATTTTTTTTAACAAACAAGTATTTACTTGTATTTTCTTCAGTTTTTAAAATGCACTTCTTCAGATGAATTGATTGACTTATTATTGTTCTACTATTAGTATTATGAAATATGTTTATTAATATGCATATTGTTTTTGATAGCCCTGGAAATAGTGGTATACCAGCCCCACACTGCAATGTGTTCACACACATACTTATAGGTGGCACAAGCTCTAATTAATCTCCCGTTTCATGTCTACCCTTCCAATCTGTTTATCAAAGTGCAAATGTGGTAAAGTGACAAAAGAGTTGCCAAAGTTACACCAAAATAAAATTACCCTAAATATACAACAGGTTAAAATACGAAAAATCAGACACATGCAAACCATCGCTGTCAGTTCACTGTTTGTTTTGAACACACGTAGACTAGATTAAGGACTATTATCTCCACCAGTGGCATAACAAAGTACAAAAAACCCACCTAGCCATTGCAAAACCCATGTAAGGGGCCCACCATATCCAAACATTAGTAAGTACTCCAAACAATATACTGCAGTTTATAGGGGAGTGTGAATACAAAGTAATATTGGAAAAATAGGACTTGTAAGCTGTTAATGGCTGTTTTTTGCAATTCACTAATCAGTTTTAGCTTAAGTGAATAAATCCCATAATTGATTATGCATATGTGGTGGTAATGTGTGCTATTGTAGTGTATGAAGAGAATTTTCACTGGGAATAGATCTCTCTTACACGGAAACCGCAAACAACATCACCACAGATGTCACAGATAGTGGTCTATGTAAGGAAGTCTAAAAATTGACTAAACAGCAGGAACATACTATTGCTTTCCATAGTGACTGCTACACTTTTATAAACTTTTATAGATAACTTTCATTGTGCAGTGCAGATTGAAATAACTGCTAGTAATAACATTATAATACAAAAAATATACAGTAAGAATAAAACAAGATAGTATTTGGCAGCTTTTCGGGTAGGTAACCGTGAGCACAAAATCTCTTTTTATGCGGATGATGTGCTTCTATCTCTGTCATCTCCGGAAACATCTATACCACAGATCATTTCCTTGATCGACCAATATTCTTCCTACTCTAATTATAAAATCAACCTAGCCAAGACCCAGGTCCTCATGAGCTCTCTCTCAACCTCCCAGCTTGACAAACTTTCAAAGGTAGGGGGCATTAAGTGGCATAGTAAAACATTGGATTATCTGGGAATCAAGATTGTTTTGGACCCCAGACAGACATTATTTCTTAATTATGAAACCCTTATTCAAGACCTTAGAGATCTTTTCCGGCGCTGGAAGGGTATAGAGCCCTCCTGGATGGGACAACTTAATATTCTTAAGGCATATGTAGTCCCAAATGTTCTGTTCTTGATGAGAGCAGTACCTATGCGGGCCCCCACCGCTTGCCTAAAACAACTTACATTATTATTCTCATCTTATGTGTGGGACTCTAAAAAAACAAGAATTGCCAATTCACACTTAAAACGTAGTCTTAGGATGGGGGGACTCGGCTTTCCAGATCTTTATAAACTCCAAGAAATCTGTTTGTTTACAAATTTTCTGGCCTGGAAACATAAGTCTCCCCAAGATACGGTATGGAGTCAGATTGAAACTTCTGAATGCTCGGGTCAAAACCCTTATTATTTTTTTTGGATAAAAAATCTTAATTTTAACAAATTGAAAATCCTCAATCCTATAATTATTGATGTGGTCAGAGGCATGTTTAAGTTCAAGAAGCTGTTTGCCGAGGTACAGGGTCTTACCAGCCTGGCTCCCCTGGGGGCCCTCACTATCGCTATTCCCGACTTGAATATTACCCAGTGGTCACTTTCAGGTCTGCTGGACATCTCTGATATAATGTTGGGTGGGAGAATTGCCCCTTTTGATACCCTGCATGAGGCATCGAATCTACCGAGCTCGCAGCTATTTAATTACATTAGAATTAAAACCTATTTAGATGTTAATCCTCTGGTGGAGACATCTCCTCTGGACGAGTCCCTTCACCTCTGCAAGAGGTCTGGGGCGATATCCAGATTACGGTCCCTCCAGGAGGATTCATCGTTAAATGATAAACCTAATCCTATAAATTACTGGGAACTAGACCTGGGGGTCTCTTTCCCCATGGAAATCTGGAATCAGTCATGTCATAATACCAGAGGTGCCTTACACGGTATTAATTTACAGGAATCATTTTATAAGGTACTCTTTCGATGGTATTTTGTTCCATCCTGTCTTAATACATTTTTCCCGGACTCTATAAATCTCTGCTGGAGATGTGGTAGAGGGGAGGGTACTCACCCCCATATTTGGTGGTCGTGTCATCTTCTGACCCCTATTAAACTCCAAGTCTCACAGATATTAAATGCGGTGTTTCAAAGAGACGTCTTATTAACGCCTGAAACCTTCTTATTCCATATGAATTTGGGAGCAGGTAGATCATCAAAACAGATTTTTGCAATAAATTTACTTATGGCAGTAAAGCTCTCATTTGCTCGACTCTGGAGGAGTCAAGACCTCCCTAAATGGGCTGACATTAGTAAACAGGTTGATTTCCAGCTTACGGCCGAGAAGGCTTTTTATCTCTCGAGGGGACTTGAGATGAAATTTCAAGAGATCTGGGCTTTGTGGGAGGCCATGAGGCCGACTCTTTCGGATTAGCGGGTTGTGATTGCGGCGGGAGAGGCGGGGCTGGCATGGTGGATTTTGGCGGAGCTGTTGTTTTTTTTTTTCTTTTCTTCTCTTTTCTCCTTTTTCTTTCTTCTTTTGTTGTGTGTTTTGGTGTTTCGTGTGTCTTGTGTGTTTCAAGATTATTTGTTTTAAATGTTAAATAAAGCATGAATAATATTTATAAATTATAAACAATTGATATAATAGACACAAGGATGACCCATTAAACTGTTATACGACTCAAGTACAAACGTGTGTCGGTGTCTGAGTGTCAAAGAAAAAAAAAAAGATAGTATTATCAGGGCAGGTTGGGTAGCTCGTAAATCAATTCCCGATATGTCCCAGATGTGCTCCAAATCATTCCAGACTTCGGAGGCACCATTTGGGGTTGAATGTCATCATGTATCACATAATGAGTAGACCCTTTAAAGTTTTGAATATGTAGCATCTTTTTTTAATGTAGTATTCGTTACAAAATAAAATACACATTACATAAAATAATTAGAGTAAAAAATATAAAACATAACTGTTATGTTTATTGTCAAAAGAATAAATAGGATTTATCTCTAAATGTGGGCATTGTCTACATTGGTGACAGCTCTTCCATTACCTTTTTTTTCTTTTTATTGTTATGTTGTATACTATTACAAAGAGTTGTCACATGTCCAAGATAGGCTCTCAGTTGAGGGATTCTGCCACACATCAGCGACCTAAATGAGGCCTGAAGAGGACAGCTGAGGTGGATTCATCTGAGAAAAGCATCTATTCAAACTTCAGTTCAAATAATCAACATGGAAAAAACCTCAGACCATGTGGACGATGCTATTTAAGCTAACAGCTTAAGTTTAAATTTAGACTGATGTAAATCAATGTTGGAAATTAACACATGACGATTTCTTACTGTATCCAAGTTTTTAAAAAAATCCAGGGAGAAGAGCTGACAATGAGCTAAGAAAAGGTGAGAAGTGTAAAAAAATTACAAGCCACTGTCACATTTGACATAATGGCACACTTTTATTGTTCATGTCCTCCTGGTTCAAAAGGTTTAAGCGATATATACCCCGCATTGGAGAATTTTTCCAACTCAGATACATTGGCTAAATGTTTGAAATCCCTATCTCAATTCTCTGTGATTCTCTCTTTATTGAGTAGACTATTAAATTGACGTATGTGTGTATATTTTGTGACCTGTATAAAAATAGAAAAAAAAAGCCTGACGGGAGTTGGGAGCTCTGCTAGGGAGCACAGATTTCATGCTCTGCCCCCTCCTGCTCTCTGCAGTGAATAGCTGTTAGGGAACACAAATGGCAATGAAAGGCTGTTTGTGTACAAAAGATGGCAGTGAAAAGCTGTTTTGGCAAACTTGTCAGTGGTAAGTTGCTTGGAGGGAAATATAACACTGATAAACTGTTTGGGCAGAGAGATGGCAGTGACTAGCTCTTTGGACACAGAGATGGCAGTGGTAAGTTGATTAGGGACAAAGATGGCAATGTCAAGTTGTCTGTGGGAAACATGACACTGACAGACTGGGCACAAAGATCATGACAAGCTGTTTATGTATAAAGATGTCAGTGCAATGGAAACGCTATTTATTTATACTTAATTTATGTTCTGTTATGTCCACTTTTAATATAATAAAAATCTAAAAATTAAAAAAAAAATTTTTTTATGTATAAGTTAATCTTATTTTTTTAGATTTCTAGTTTTCTCCAGTTGACATACAAATGTGTCCAATAAATATTTTTGAAAACATCATATTTTCTTGGGGGGGGGGGGGGGTTACATTTTAAAATCAGGGGCTGAGGGTGGTGCCAAATATAGGATCCACCCTAGGTGCCAAATACTCTAGGTTTGCCCCTGCCTCAAGCAGATGACTAATCCAAGCCAGATCTCCGGCAAAACATGTTGCGGGGGAGACTGTGATAACGGTAGTTAAAAAAAAGTGTTGAATCTATGGAAGATTTTTTTCAGTATAGGTATGATTTAGGTATGCTTAAAGGTTGATAGTTCTATTCTGAAGGACAGAGAGTTTGAGCCATGAGAGTGGAGCAGAGCAGGGGTGCAGAGGTAGCCAACTACATATGCATTAACATCAGGCATGAGTGATGTGGTGTACATGTGTATCTACCTTAGACAGTTGATCCCTGGGCCTGCACATCAGGAGCCAGAAGTTGATTGGAGAAACCAGGTATGGGAGATGATGAAGATAGGTCTGTTGGAGATGAAGATGAATGCATTGTCAATGTTGAGTGCATACAGTTGGGAGCAGAACATCTTACATCAACATATTTAGTGGGCTTCATTCATGAGGGAATTGCATGTAATGGAGAATGGAATTCCCAAGTTAAGGCCATAGTAGCTCAGTTGTAATTATTCTGAAGAGTTGTTGATATTGATAATGTTTCAAGCCAGCTATTTTGGTCTTAACTTTGAATCTCCATTCCATGTAATTCCTTCTTTCATGAATGAAGCACTATCTGTTGCGCATGTTCCTACTACATGTGACATACACATATATGGGTATTTTTGACTAACCATAGACAGATGAAGAGGTCACTGACACCAAGGCCAACTGAGCCATCTGACCTGGTGAAGTTCAAGGAGGAGCTGGAAGATCTTGTGTGTCCTGTGCAGGCCATGGGACCTGTTACCAAATAATGCTGGGAGTTAAAGGGGCATAGCAAGAGATGTTATGAGCAAAAGTGATAGGACAGTGTTAAGACATCAATTGATATACATAACACATTAATGTTCTTTAATTACAACCAGGAAATGCAGAGCCTGTGGACATTTTGCTGATATTTCCAACAAGGCTAATACTTTTGGACATCTACACAGGTTACTTGCTGAATACTATATTCATATGTTTTTATAACTCTTAATATATGGAATGTGAAACCCTTTGCGCTGAATAGATTATGCATTTTTTTACCCCAATACTATTGCCCATAGAGCAATTTACTATGTAGTGATATTGCTTTAAACGTATTCATCCAGTTTGCCATTTTTCTGATATAATAGTAATTCACTAGAGTAATAACCTTTTTCTTCCTCCAATAGTGTTGGCTAAGATAGGTTATTCTTTAATTTTGATACTTATTGGTAGCTGTTGCTTTTCTTTTTATTTCTTGTTCTATTGTTTGTATTTCATTTTTTATACATAATATATGATAACTGGTATGTAACATTTGCATTATTAATGAAAAAGCCATTTAGAAACGAAAAAAAAAAGCTAATTTCTTTAACTGTCCTGATCTTGGACCTAGGTTACTGCACCTATTCGCAATGTATACATTATATTTAAGGTGTATTCATATTCTATTAAAACCTCTATGCATTGTATCACATCCAGGTTGATTTACCTATTCAAAATGTGTATACTATATACCAGACATATCCATTCTTTATCAGTGTTCTCAAGGATTTTATTATATGTGTATAGTATATGCATCAAAGGGTTCTTCTATTCCTTGGACATCCACAATTTGTCAGACCACATGTAGCTAATTATTTTGTTTATTTTGTCTATTTGATCCTTTTTGACTTTTTTTTAGACTTGTAGTTACTTAGCCTTTATCTCTTTCTGCTAGTGGATGTTGACACTAGCAACAACTCTTTTCTATATGCTAATTATGATAATTATTACTTATTGTACACTTACCTGAAACACATTGATCAACCATAAAATCATAATGTCACTGAATTTTATGGAGATTGTTTTGAGATTTTTTTATATAATAAAAATAAGTTATATCAGATTATAGGGTCTACACAATATAGAATAATTGGTTACGAATTGAATACCGATTGGGCAAATTACCCAAAACACAGCTACACAGTTTGGGCTGTTCAGTAACCGCAGCATTGGAGCCTTTCGGATTGGGACTAATTTGCTATAAAATCCATAGGTTTTCGGCTACATAATATGCAACAATCAGCCATAAATACAATATGCAACAATCAACCACAAATATTCTGAATAGGGGAATTGAAATTAGAAAATTAAATAAAAGTAAATGGCCCAACCTAATAATAAACAGCTGCTGTACTGTGAACCCCTTAAATAATAGTGAGTGACCTGGGAAAGTCGCTCTGACCCCTCCCTCCCCACTATCAGATACAGGGCTGTGAGCTGGTAAAGTGCCCCTAAAAAATACACTAGTGAAATGGCCATGGCCCTCCATACAACAAAATTACCCCCATTGGGTCCATAGCCGGCAAAATGCCCCTGGACACCAATTAAAAAAATTAATAGCCCACGCTGTGGTTTGGGCTTGCCCGATAGCCCCAGACCCATATTTTAAAAAATCACTGCTAATGCTGGGGTCTGGGGCTGCTCAAAGGACCAAGACCTCATAAAAACAATAAATAAAAAAGATAAAAAGTCCCTATCTAGCGCCCCTACTGCTACCTTACCTTTTCAAAACCCAGCCAATGGGGAAGCTTGGATTGAAGACATCTCATTTGCTGACACAGTCAGAGAGAGACACTTGCATTTCTTTTTTTACTTTACAACAGCGGATAATTTTCATAGAATTGGTGGATTCATTATTATTATTTTGGTGGCCTTATGAGGATCTAGGCAGTCGCAGATTGCCTCTGGAGGCTGGGTACAGGTAATATTTTTTTACCTGCCCACCGGCAGGTGGATCATCACCCCTACCTGGGAAAGGTAGAAGTAGGTGGGGTAGGTAGGGAAATTTTTTTTTTAATTTATTATTAGTATGGAGTCTGGGGTAATTGGGCAGCTCCAGACCATAGTGGGAGTTATATTTCTTATTAATTGGGGTCTGGGGCAATCAGGCAGCCCCAGCGGGCAATATATTTATTTTTATTGGGGTCTGAGGGCATTTGCAAGTTGGGCATCAATCATGTCTCCCCAATGTATTTTGTAGGTTGCAGGGAGCAGTTACCCAGTTTCCAGTACTTTATCTGATAGTGGACATTGTGTAACAAGGGGGGAAACGGGAGATATTTTGCCAGCTCCCCATCCCATTTTTAATAGGGGATGTCAGGGCTACTTGCCCTGGCCCCCCATATATTTATTAGGAGACCCACCAGAAGACCCATTTGTTTTAATTTTATTCTAATTTATTTTTATTTAATATTTTCTTTTTCTCATTTCTGGAGGAATTTGGATATTTCCATATTAGTGTAATTTAGATCTATAACATTTTCTAGTTTTTTTACACTTATTAGGCCATTTTTTTTCCCTAGTACATTTTTTTTACACTTGTGATTATTTGTTTAATTCCATTTTTGATCTCTTGTTAAGGTCAGTTATTTTTATCATTACTGTATAATGTCATTATTTGTAACTGTGTATTTAGATATTTATGTTATTTCAGTATTTTGTCAGCACATGTGTATGGATTTTATGTGCCGTGGTTTGCTACTTGTCACAGATTTTTTTCACTACTTTAATTATGCCGAGCTTTTCTCTGAGTGCACAGCATCGTTTAATTGATCATAATTCATTCAGACTACGTTACCCTTATTAAGTGTATTTCAATGTGAAATGCGTAAAGTGTGTCCCTTCCTACCACTTATTATGGACAGCAGTCTATGTTTTGATCTTCCGACAATAAATTTTACTTACTACATTTGTCAGTGGCAGCCTGAGCACCCGCATTTGTACTTTACTGTAAGCTTTATTTATTTCTGTTGTCTTGCCAGCAAGTTGGAGCACCATGTGCCTTGTGGTGAGGAACCCTTATCGATACATTGCATATCAATGGATGGTCCATACTTACGACCAAGCAAATCTGTGTCAACTGTCCCTCAATGAGCGTCTGAATCCTGTATGCTCGCGGAATACTGTTGTTTAAAAGCATGTGGAGAGAATTTATCCATTTGAAGCATTGACTACAAGCTAAAAAAAAAAACCTGATTTGGAGCACACAAGAAAATATTTTGTAAGTTTATGTACCTGTAACCAGGAAACCCGTGGGTGGAGCATGTATATAAAATCATGCATTCACAGTTTTAGTGGCACTGCAGCATCCTCCAGCTGAGCACACTGAGAACGTTAGCATTATATTCATAGAAACATTTGTTTGCTTTATATTTGTGTTTCTTTTCTTATACAGTTTAATGGGGCAAATATTGAAAGTAATAACACCATGAGAACATCACTACTGGGCTATTTTGTGCAAAATGTAAACCTATATAAAATGCATTAGATACCGAAATTCATTTTTAGGTGACAGTCTACCAGAAATTATTCTAACAACAAAATGACAGTACGTTTCTCTTTGTTATAGCTAAATAGCCAATTTAAAAGATTTTAATCATCCCCCCCACCATACTTTTTTATTGTATGTTGAAAAATAGAAAACATTAATGGTTAGAAATTGTTATGACAAAATAAGTACACTTCCTTCAATATCTGAGCATCATTATTCTATGCCTGTAGTTATTGCCATTCTTTCTAATATAATGGGCTGTTTGTGATTGGAGATGTCTTTCATGAGTATTTGTCCTTGGCATTCTAAGGTAATATAACGCAAAGAAAAGTTTTTTGTTTATGTCCAGAGGTGGTTGTCAATGTGCATATAACAACAGAAATTGTTCTTAGGAATAGCTCACAGGTACTGTATCAATACTGTCCAGGATATTTTAACCCAAGGCTGTTAAAATCCAGTCTTTTTGAGCTGTAGGCAAAATGTGTTTTTCAGGAAAGCTATTGACATAGCGCTCGCTGACAAACAATGTTAATAATATAAGTAAGTGTTAGTTAATCAAATCCTAAACTCTGGTAGTATTATGGCCCTCAAATCCCAAAGTCTGCTTTAATCCATTTGGGTGCCCACTGGAAATCGCTGAACCACATTAATTGTCAAGGGTGAAATTAATTTGCTATGGGAAAGACTTAAATTTGTCAATATCAATGGATCAGTTCCAGCATTGCTACTTTCTGGTGAGCCACAGTGGAAATTAAAGTCTTTACCATAATCTTGCCTTATATAGTATTCAAGAGACATCCAGGGCCAGTGCAAGGATTTTTGTCACCCTAGGCAAAGATGGACTTTGCCGCCCCCTTCATGTAGTGATACCATTTAAGTGGTATAGTCAAGCTCAGTCTATACTTAGCATTGCAGAGATGTGGTACAGTATAACTACCATTAGTATTCAGTCGGTTATACATAATAGTTCTAATCAATGTGTAGTTAGCTTGACAGATAATTATACTTCAAGTGGTACAGCATAACTCCCATCAGAATATAGTTAGTTAGATCCTGTCTAAAGTTTATTATCCCAATTAAATATTCAAAAATGTAATATCCTACATACAGGAGTCTATTAATTATGCCACATACAGAAGCCTGTTAAAAGCATTCAACCAATCTGCCACTAAGACATGCCAATCTACTCCTTTATACATGCCAACAGGACTTACCCCAAAACACTAATTGCACTAACAGGACTTGCTGCAGCATGCTGTTTGAGTGTCTTTCTGTGTCTTTCTCTGTCCATGCTCACCATGTCTTTCTCTGCTCCCACCACCTTTCACTTTTTCCCCCAGTCTCCCTCACATGGGGGGCAGAGTTATATGATCACATCCATAACACATGTAAGGAACTATTTATATTCATCTTAAAAATAACTAATACTGGACATTAACCCTTTTGGTGACATGGTAATATTCTAGCATGATGACAGGTTGTTTTAACATTTATGTAGTGTTTAAGTTTAGGTGTAATTTTCCTCTTCATCCTTTACTGTACTCTCACAATTTTTTTATTTTTTTTTATATAACATTTTATTGAGTTTTCAAATATAAAATGACATACATACATTCATTTAAAGTGCCAGACATTACAAAAATTACGAGAAGTTGGTATCAGAATTTCCCTTTAGGAATTTGGGGGAAAAGCGTTTGGCCCCTTCCCTTCCGTCTTCCCAAATTGGACAGGTTGCTCCTTTCCTTGGTACCTTTATTTCTCCCGCGCCCTTCTCTCTACTCCCGATCCTTATTATTGGATCCTTCTGATACCATGTATAATTCTCTTGCTTACAAACTATTTACAGTGCTAAACAGTCTTGTTCCTCCTGTTTTTCAAAGTGACCAGCTAACAAATACTCAGCAAGGGCCCTTATACTTCCAATCATACACACATACCATTTGCAACATGGGGTGTGGGGGGAAACAGGGGGGGGTAGGGGTCCAGAAAGTCCCTATTGATCTACTCATTATGTTAATAGTGATCAGCGACCAAGGTGCTTTTTTTACTCCTATCAATTGGCCAGTGTAAGATTTAGGGTGCTACCATTTTACGACGTTATTTCGCTATTTAGACTAGGTTAATTTTTGTCCATTTTTGCCAGATGCTCTCGTATTTTGTCAGTGCCTTAGAAATGTTCTTATAAAAAAAAAATTCTGCTGATTCTTGAAAATCTATTTGGGCTTTAACTTCATTCCATGTGGGAATCTCTACTTTCCTCCAGTATCTAGCCAAACAAATTTTAAATGCAGCTAAGACATTTATACAGAGCATCCTGTCAGATCGGTCTCCCGTTGGTAACTCCAGGTGGAAAAGAAAAAGTTGTGGTGTTAAATCTTTTTTATAGTCAAACAAAGTATCGAGTAAGGAGATCAACTTTCCTTTGTAGTTTTTAAGAGCTCTACACTCCCACCAGATGTGAATTTGCGAGCCTTGTTTTTCTAGGCACCTCCAACATAAATCGTTCTCACCTGATATTTATTTAACCAGTCGGGCCGGGATCAGGTACCACCTGTTTAAAAGTTTATAATACTGCTCCTGTATGTTAATACAGTGGGATGCCTTTCTAGCGTCTTTCCAGGCGGTACACCAGGTTTCATACGGGAAAGATTGCCCCATGTCTATCTCCCATTGTATTATTGCCTTAGGTTTAACACTCTGAGTAAAGGACTCAAATAATTTCAAAGTTTTGTTAATTGCCTTGCTCCGGGGAGGTTGTTCTAAAAAGGAATCCCATTTCACCTGATCTACTGGTGGGTATGTTTTTAGAAGGTTCTTCACTCTTAGGTAGTTAAAGAGCTGATTAGTAAGTAGATTAAATTTTACTTGTAATTCCGGAAATTGCATCAGGGCATCATCTGGGTATATATCACCTATTTTTTCTATTCCCTTTGTGTACCAGGTTATTAGGTTCAAGTCTGGGGTGCATAATGCCATGACTTGCAGAGGAGCCCGTTTGGAGAGAGCATCTCGTATGCCCAATTTCTTTTTTGTTTTATACATTGTTCCCATGATTTATTTTATAATTTTTGTTGGGATTTCCAAGGCTCTGAAGAGCCTCGACGGAAGCCAGCATAATAATGATAAGTCCTTTATCTTTTTGTGTGTACTTTCTATGTTCAACCAAGGCGGGGTGTTAAGTGTCGCATGTTTCCACGCGCTTATATGTGCTAATTGACAGCTTTCGTATATTTTACGTATATCCGGATAACCTAGACCTCCTTTACCTATCGATTGCTTAAGAGTATTACTTGGGATTCTGGGTTTCTTTGCTCCCCAAACAAATCTAGAAAAAAGAATTTCAAATTTTTTTAAAGTTACTATTGGGACGTTGTATGGTATAACCCTAAAAAGATATGTCAGCTTGGGAAGAATATATGCCTTCAATATGTTTATACGCCCCATCCAAGTTAACTCAATCTTGGACCACTTTTTGGTCTCACATTGCATTGCTATATATAGATGTAAATAGTTTATTTCCACTGCCTCCTCAATCTGGGCAGGTATTTTCACTCCTAAATAATCGATGGTCTTTGCCACTTTACAGTTAAACTTTGTTAGCAATTCATAATGGGTGGGTTTAAAAAAGAAGGGGATAATCTGTGTCTTAGACAGGTTTAGACTATAATTTGACAATGCGCTATACTCATCTATACATTGAAACAAGGAAGGAATTGATTTTTCCGGATTAGCCAGAGTAAGTAGTATATCATCTGCGTAAAGTGTTATGGTATGTTGATGCTCCCCTATCTGTATTCCCTCTACTTGTTCAGTTTGTCTCAGTTGCTGTGCTAGAGGTTCTATTGTTAGGGCATACAGGAGGGGGGCCAATGGACACCCTTGTCGTGTTCCATTTCTAATGTCGAACAGTTCCGAAGCCAGACCAGGACCCTCGATCCTTGCTTTTTTTTTATTATCCGCACAAGAAGGGCTTTCTTTAGATACCATTATTTTAATTGTATCATACAATTTACAAAAAAAAAACAGATAATAAAATGTAATAAAACTGTAATAAAACATGTTGTCTAACTTTTACATGAAAACTCTTTTACATTTCTATAAATGCTAATACATAGAAATAGCCAATGTTTTTCTGTTTTTTTTTTTACATTTATAGAGAAATAACTGAAAGTAGCATATTGCTACAAGTGACCCTTTTATCACAAACATAACCCTAGCACTAACCCTAACTTCTTTTTTTTTTTTAATTTGAATTCATCTTTATTAATACTTTTCCTTGTTTTCCCTTACAAATAGACATTACAGAAGTAAATACATATATAAAACAAAATACATCCATACATTCTAGTCGTCCTTAGGTGGGCGTGATCCCCGGTGAGTGGGCTATATTTTAATTGCAACGTTGGTAGGAGTCGTGATTGGTTTACCATTATACACTGAAATTAGGCATGAGATTTCCCGAGTCCCGTCCTCCCGAACCCGACCGGGGGTATGTAAGTTTTCCCCTCATATTACAAAAAAGAAATGTAGGACCTATTACTAACCCTAACTTCTAACACTAATGCTAACCCTAAATAGGATAACATGCCCTACATTTTCTTTTCTTTACTGTATTGTTGCAGACTGCCACTAGTCACTGTTCACTTACGAAACTCTTGCCCCCAACAGGGCAGCATCATACTGGATGTTCAATGCTACTTTCTAATATGGCAATTGCTCTGGGAAGCTATGGTGGGGCAATCTTGTCGCAAATGTTGGTGTGCTGAATGCCTTGACATTGAAAGCAATAATTGATCACTTCCTAAGCTCATATACCACAGGAAGCGCCATTTAAATCCTATGTAGGCAAGTTTCTTCCTGTACTTGCCTGGCACATCTCATTGAGTGAAGAGGTTAAGAAAAATGATCTTGCACTAGGTAGAGTCTATAGAGCCTTGACATTACAATGGTAAATGAAGAGACCCCATGATGTTGTTGCTAAATTCATGTTAATGTTTTTGGTTACAGAATAAATGCTAAAAATAAACAAAAGACAATAGAACTGTTTTACGTATTTTCTTGATTCTAAAACTTTTTTTTCTAAGATGCACCATGAAAAATGGGCAAGAAAGAGGGTAAAGTATCTTTTATATGGTGGATTGTCTTATGTAAGTCAGTATGTTGGATAATGCTACTCAGTGCATGTCTTTTGACATGTATGCATTCTTGGAGCAGGTTCTCCAGGAGCCATACTGCTGCTGCGAGTTTGAGCAGGTTGGAGCGCTTATTGCTTATGGAGTGGGCAATGGCTGGGGCCAGCATAAATTATAGAGAACATGTTTCTAAGACAGAGAGCTGCTTAGTGAAGATATTTTACATACTTTTTTTCCTTCTGTTTCTACCAAAGACAAACCGTTGAACTAAGCACCTGCAAGTCGATTTTATGGAAACATTGCAGCAAACATGGGATTGGCTGATCCCATATTATTAAAGGCCCCAGATAAACATGCCGCAGGTCCGTGTGGTATACACGCAAGGTTACTTAAGAAGCTAAACCTAATTTGGGGCAGACCATTATTTGTCTCTAGGTATTCTTTCAGTACGGGTATAGTGAGCTTGAAATCTGTTGTGGGGAAGTTATTTGAAGGGTTGCTAAAGGTATACATTCAAGACAGAATATAATTAGTAGGAGTTAACATGATTTTACTTAGTAGCCTTCTATGAAGTCAGTAAAAATATAGATTTAGGTGTGGCAGTGGATGTGATCTTTTTAGACTTTGCTAAAGTCTAAATTGAGACCCTAATTTTCCATTACCACAATTATAAAAGTGACTGAGAGAAGGAAATGAAAACTACATTTTTAAAGTTTTTTTTTTCTTTCTTTTCTCTCCCCCAGCGTTCCTCCTACTTCTTAAGTGCCCTTATGTTTCTCACTTTCCCCATTCCCTCTAGATTGTAAGCTTGAGAGCAGGGACCTCTACCTCATGTTTTAGTCTAAATCTGTTTCTCTAATTTTGTTTGTTTGTGTAAATTGGTGGATCTATATAAATAAATTATAATTTAATGTATGATTACCTTGAATGTAAATGTTCCTACTGATACAGACCAAAGCTTTTGTTGCTAAGAATATTATTTCTTTTACAACTGTATCTAACTGAAATTCAAGATGTCTACTTAGATTTCAATGCCCTTATGGACCATATTTTAGATAGATTATGTTTATATTCCAGGGAGTATACTGCTGATTTAGAAAATGTACTCAAGAACATAAACTTTATGACTGTACAATTACACATTCTACTCTTATCCCCATAAATTGTATGTTAGAATTATGAATCTGTTTCTAAATTTTGCATATTATATATATATATATATATATATATATATATATATATATATATATATATATTCTTCATTTCCTCACTATCTGTATCATCCATTTCCCATACTCCCTCCCTTTTTTTGCTGTTATTTGCTAAATAAGCTGAAGAATTCGGCATCACTCACTCTGTAAAGGTTTGACCAGCATGAAAAGTATATGACATAACTGGTCGAATTGACAACACAGTGAGTGACTCTGATGCTGAATTCATGCGGCCGTCGGCACTCAGTTATATTTCATATATTTTCAGGATTTCAGTAGCATCTTTTCTGGGGACACAAACACTGAAAATATTGCGCAGGATTGTGCATAGGTGTGCAGCACACACATAGCACCCAAGGAGGAAAAGCCACTGGTTCCCTGCAGACGAATGGTAGTGGTGTATTTGTTTTGCCCTAAATTATTACTTTCACTTTAAGCCCAGTAATCTCAGCTGATCTTCTCATTGGCTGAGGACGGCACAGTGACAAACTATCCTTCAAGGAACAAAGAGATGCAAACATCTGGTAACATGGACTATTATAAGTATAACATTTAAGTATAGCACCTAGGTTTAACTAGTGATGTTGGAAAGAAAAAAAACAGGTTATTTTAGATCACAAGACTCTGAAGAATAGCTTATGAATTAGTGACATTTAATATTGCAAAGCCAATTACTTATTATACTTGGCTTTCAAATCAAATTAGGAGATATTTAATTACCAAGTAAGTCAAGTTTTTTTTCTGTGTCAAATTAGATACAGCTACTGCAAGTTATGAGAAATCTAAGGAAAATAACAAAATAACTATGCTAAAAACAGAAACATAGATTACAATTTATGCAGTTTGACATTTCAACCACTTTACCGGCCTCTTTTACAGTCACGGGTTCTAAAGAGGTTGAAATCAACACTGTTTTCTGTGTTTGAAAACTCCAACTTTATGCACTTTTTTCAAGTAACGCTGGCAATGTTCCCATTGCAGTACACAATAGAAAATCTGCACTTGATTAAAGTGGAGTGCATCTTTCAAAGGATAATGATATTCTTATTTTCTAAACAATTTCTCCCTCAACAATGCAAAGAGAAACACTAGACCAGAAACTGATCTCAGTTACATGTATGTCTGATGCATCTTGATTTGCTTGAAGGAAAGGGTTGTATTTACCTCAGGAAATAGATACCTGTATTATTATAAGCAAGCAGAACAGTGTACCTTTTTAATGCTTCCTGACACACAACAAACTGTATTTGTTTCACAGTATCCATTCCTTTTAGACACCTTTATGCAAAACACAATATTGAAAAGTTATGAGAACTTTTCTTCAGGCAATCGCCGAATTATTAATTTTCTGCAGACAGTGAAAGTAATCAGAGTCACATGTAACATGGATAATCTATTTCACACAATGTTACTGCTTTTAGGCTATGAAGTTTAACATTCACAGAAAAGATCTTCAAAGCCCTGATTTTAGATGCTGTAAAACTGAAATAAAAATTAATGGGAAAAAAAAGTCCATGTTTCTGTAGCCAGTGGTCTCTGAAAAGGAAAATACACAGTCATGTTTATATAACATTTAACTGCAAATTGTTAATTGGGATAATGGCTTTATCATACATATGATGGTAATCTTTTGATTTAAATTGTGTTGTATGTTCTGTGAGCTGCCCCATATCGTAAGGGACCGAAGCCTATTAAGGATTAGACAAAGTAATTATGAAAAGTGCTTTGATTTGAAAACAAAACTTTGACAGCACTCCTGTCACCTGTTCCCTTCATCTTAAATCTCTCTTTATTTCTATATTTTGTTTCTTGATATGATTTGGTCAAAGCATAATTAAGCTTACCTGCCATGTCATGGCAGACTCTCCACAGGAGCCTTACCCAGCCTTAACTTATATGTAATAGTAAATGTGAATGACACAGGGCTTACCATCTGGCCACTTCACAGTCAGGGTATGATTGGCAAGTTGGATAGGAGAGGAACTGCCCCCCCCCCCCCCCCCCCCCCCATGCTGCTCTCTAACCTTCCTAAATGGGCTGGGACTGCACAACTTTTTATTCCTAAATGCCCCATTGCATATCACGGTCTATCTTTCTATCAAATCATCTGTCTACCCATCACTGTATCTTAGCTGTAATGTCTGTCTTTTGTGTCTCTCTCTAATGATTACTAGTGGGCTGATGAAGTTTCATCATGGGGTACTAAATTGTTTTTGCCCCCTAAACCAAAAGTTGCTAAGCTTCCCCTGCTCACATTTCCACTGAAGCTTCAGATTATATGTCCTTGCTAGAGGGGGTGTAAAGCAGGTGTGTCAATTAAAGACTAATTATTTTTAGGAGCCAGAAAGCTACTTAAATAGAGTTCTATGCAAAGCAACAGAAAATGTTAAGGACGAGAATGGCTCTTTGAATCCTTGGATTTGTAGAGGATCTAAACATCTGCTGAATGAAATAGAACAGGGATTTAAACAGATATCAATAACATGAGGGTCTATTCTCTAAATGGTGAAGTACAGGTGAGTTGACATTTAATTTCATCAAATTAGCTATACATTGTGCTGGGACAAACATGGCGAGTAGCCATTATAATCCTGTCCTCAAGATAGTAGTTGTTTTCTGGAAAAACTCCTTCTGCCATAAAGAGCACTCATGACAAAGCGAGTCTGCTGAATTACATTATAGGTATTAAAGCACTGACTTCCAAGTGGCCACACATATAATGTTGTCTTGATAATCGATCTAATATGTCTGGCAAAGTGCTAAATTCAACTCCGCATCTGATTAGCACTCTCCATTTGGAACGCTGTCCAATTTTTGCCTCAAACGTGTTTAAGGCAAAAGACACACAGTCTGAAACAAAAGCAGCCAACGTATGTTTCACCTTGGTTGGCATCATCTGGACTTAATGAACCAATCAGCACAGGTGCTGTTTAAATACCATGGGCCAGATGTAAGGGTGATTATGCAAACTGTTGTATATGTATGTATATTTGTGTATGTCTTTTATGGTATGCTGATGTGACCAGTTCATATTCTATGCATATGTTTAACTATTAGTATCTATATCCATATGACGACATTATATTTATTAAAAATGTTTATTTTTTAAAACCACCGTTTGACTGTCTTGGTCCATTATTTGCCATATCTATAGGAGTATACGTTGGAGTGCTAGTTTATACGGCTTATATCCTCTTTTTTGTTTTTCAAATAGTAATACTTACTTTTTATGTAGTGAAGTGACACCTTTAAAAAGCAGATCTTGATGCACAATATTTATCCAACACATCCACTTACAGGGCCTACATTGTGCGATAACTGTTTGCTGTGTAGTAAATTTGTAACTGCGTGATAAACCAATGTGGTATTTAAATAAGTCCTGCAATTCAAATGTTCACGTGCAATTCAATTAGATGGAAATATTTTATCACTTGCTTTAAACAGCAATACAGAATACATGTTTATACCATGATGTATATGCAATATGTGCGGAATCTTACAATAAAGAGCAAAGGGTTATCATTTGTGAAAACATATGTGCAGTGTTGTATAAAAGTACTGTATACCGGATTGAGTTCTTATCAAGAAGAAGAATCTTACTAGGCAAACACAGCCATAAATATATTTATGAAAGGTTCTTGAGAAATGGCAGTAACAGATTGTAAGTGTAGTCTAGATCCCTTGTTAATATCTTCTTCTCTCTAAATGTTTAGTATATAGCAGTAAACAAAGAGAGCTCTCTCAGGTTTGACTACACTGCATTATGATGGTGACATATCTACCAAGAAATAAGTAATTATTTATTTTTGGAGTTAAAACATGTGTATGCACACTTACTGCTTGGTTTAGACAGAGAAAGACAGGCAGATAGATAAAGGTGCAATGATAAATAGAGAGATGGGGAAAAAAAGATGATAGATCTTGACATTCTTCTGGAGCGGGATACAGATAGTGAAAATATAAAAAAAACTGACTTTAAATTATAAATATGAGCATTTATAATTTCTCAATATAATTTTTTCTTAAAAAGTGAGAACAGGTTGGATAAAGAAAGGACACACAATACACATAGAAACACAGAAACAATGAAACACCATTCGGTCCATCTAGTCTGCCCAAATCTTTTTTAGTGCTTTTATTAGTCCCCCGTTCCCGGTCTTATAGCTAGGATAGCCTTGTGTCTATCCCACGCATGCTTAAAAACCTTGACTGTGTTTACCTCTACCACTTCTGCTGGAAGGCTATTCCATACATCCACTACCCTCTCAGTAAAGTAATACTTTCTGATATTACTTTTAAATTGTTGCCCCTCTAATTTAAGACTATGTCCTCTAGTTGTGGTAGTTTTTCTTCTTTTAAATATACTCTCTTCCTTTACTGTGTTGATTCCCTTTATGATACACTCTTGCAAGTAGACAGTTTTCATCCATGGGCTCTTCCAAGCTATACGTGTTAACCTTTACTGGTAAAGATGAGGATGTTTTAGTGAATGTTACAAAAGGTTCCATAATATTGCTTTATTTCATGTTTTTTTCTCTCTCTCTTTTAGATACCAGGGATGAGGGCCTATAATTATTGCATGGAACATAATTTCTATTTATTACTATGCAGATTTTACAGTGGCATATTCCAGATAATGTATAAGCAACCAGTTGATTTTCCTCCTTTAAATAAGAGATTTTCTTAGTTTTGGCAGCTTGACGAGTTCAAATAGAAAACATGCCAGGAGTGTAGTCCAATGCATTATGACACACATCCCTGCTGCATAACTGTGTCTCATAATATGCCACAACGTTGCCAAGCACAGCTCAGAGCTCTTTAAGAATGAGAGGAGTCTCATGAATAATGGTTGAATCGGGAAAGTGATAATTAAATAAGACAACGGAATGCCAATGGACTCCCTAGTGGAAAATACTCTTCAGCAGAGATCATTTCTACCTTTCATTTTATTCAGCATTAGTACTGCCTCACAGTTCATTACAGAAGATATCTTCTAAGGAATCCTTTTTGTTACAGAAATATTGTAAGCCACAAAATACCCTTGATGGCATTTTCAAAGAATACATTTTAATGTATTACTGTTTTGCATTTTTATTTAAGAAAGAAGCACTTATGCCGAAGAAATATTCAATTTCTATTTAATCTTCAGCAGACCATTATTATTTTCATTTTTTTGAAAACATAGGAAAATTGCACTTTTGCACAGCCAAGTAATCACATCTACTGATCTACGGATCCAGTAAATTCTGCGGTCACACATAGTCGTAGTTGTTAAGATATCTTAACAATACTGATGTTGCATATACTACAGGATAGTTTACTATAGGCCAAATGTAACTCAAATAATCCCAAAAAGCTGAAATTGCTATTTAATAAAGCACATTTGGTTCACCATTCAAAATAGGTACAATGTGTGAAATTGTGAGAAACCACACAAATAATGACAAAAAGAAGCCATGGTTGTTGTGGCAAAATTTTGCTCGCAGTGAGCAATTTCCATCGAAAAAATGGTAAATGCTCATTATACCTCTATTTGCACTAAATGATAATATTATTAGAAAATATTATCCTCAACATTAACAAGCAATACTGGACCATTAAGACAAAAATGAAGGAATAAATAAAGACTTCAACACTTTTCAACATACACAGAATATCATAAGAAACAATATAGAAAGTCAAAAGAAGAAAGTCATGTGTACTGAAAATATAGCTATGTATTGATTTTAATTATAGTAAAAAAAAAAAATCATATTGAAAGATTGATAATATTGAGTTGGCACTACCCAAAAAAGACCTGTGAGTAGGTGTCATGCCCCTCTGGCCCTTACCTGCAGTTCCAGTAGTTCCAGGCATCCAGCAAGTCCCTTAAGTAATCCACGATCGCGGAGTAGGCCGAAGCCGGGGCCTGTAGTACAATCTCCTATCCGCGATCGCGGTAGCGCGGTAGGCCGAAACCTGGGCCTAGAGTTTCTACAAGCCCAGGATGCATCCTCCAGACTTCACCCCAATCAAGGGGAACCTATTTCCAGCTGTAGGAGGGAGGTAAACTCTGCCAAATCTCCTATTAACTCCAAGCACAGAGATAGAGGGGTATGTGCTAGAAAAGCACACCCCTCTAACATCCAATCAAGTGAGGAGCTTGTCCCACTGAGGGGAGGAGTGGAGACCCACAGCACTATAAAAACCCCTCAAACTGTTTCTTCATTGCTCCAGTGTTCCAGAGCTTTGGTTCCTGTTTGTCCTTGGACTTCAGTCTCCAGTTTCCCCTTTGTTGCTGTGCTACAGTATATCTATTGGATTTCCCGTTACCTGACCTTTGGCTTGCCTTCTGGATTACCCTGTTTGCCTGAACCCTGACCCCTGCTTGGATTACTACTCTTTGACCGCTGCCTGCCCTGATCTATTGAACTGTTTCCTGACTTCGCTTTTTGGATTATCCTTTTGTGGCACTCTCGTGCTCCTATCCTTACCAGGGTGCTCTGCCTATATATACTTGTGGACCACCTGGTAAGGGTTACCAGCAAGAGATAGCATCCCCTGCTCTATGCTCCGAAAACCTCAATCTTGACAATACACTGGAGCCATTATGGAGCTTGCAGGGATGGTTGATGCTGTTAATACCTTGACACAACAGCTTACCACGCTATCTACTACTGTACAGGCCGTACAAGACAACCAAATGGCCCTACAAACCCAAATGCAGAATTTACAACCCATCCCAGTACCACCACCGGTTTTGCACCAACCAAACCCAGTATCTCAACCAGGACTTGTTCTTGATGGTGCTGCTGCCCCTGAACCACATGTTAAACTACCTGCTTGTTTTACCGGTGACCGCAGTCAGTTCCAATCGTTTATCACTTCCTGCGAATTGTTGTTTGTATTAAAACCAAGAACCTATGCTACAGACTTTGTGAAAGTGCGTACAGCTATTTCTCTACTCACAGGAGCACCTATGTCCTGGGCACACCATCTGTTGTATGAAGACAGTCCTGTGCTTAATTCCTGGGAGGCATTTTGTCATGCTATGGGTATACTATACGATGACCCTCATAAAAGATCTACCGCTGAAACTACCATGAGATCTCTCAGGCAAGGACGTCGCCCTGTTGAAGATTATGTGTCAGACTTTCGGAGGGTTGCGATGGAGACAGAATGGAACGAACCAGCTTTGCGAGACCAATTTCGTTTAGGTCTCTCTGAATCACTCAAGGATGAGTTGGCTCGGATTGGTATTCCTGACTCACTGGATGATCTGATTCTTCTAGTAACACAAGTTGATCGGAGACTCCGGGAGAGACAGATGGAACGTACTACCTCAACCAACCTTCCTTTTCGTTCAGTCTCTAAACCACGCCTTCCTATACATTACACACCCACGCCTACTACCACCACTGAGGAACCCATGCAATTGGGGGTAACCCGTGGTCCACTTACTGAAACAGAAAAGTCCAGAAGAAGAAGGATGAATCTGTGTCTGTATTGCGGTAATTCCGACCATCAATTTCGTCTTTGTCCTCGGTTGGCTGCAAAAGGTAATCCCCATTCGGTACAATACTCTTTGCACATGGGTGGCATGACTTCTCATCTATCTCTTCTTGTCTCTCTACAATGGACACATGACAAGGTACCACAAGATGCCATCATTGATTCCGGTGCCAGTGATTGCTTTATGGATATCAAAACCGCCCAGACATTGGGTATACCCACACGACCAAAGAAACAACCCATTACCATCCTACTTGTCGATGGCAGAGACATCAATTCAGGACCTGTCACCACAGAGACTGTACCCATCACCGTATACATTGGAGAGAAACATAAAGAATCACTTAGTTTTAGTCTGGTGCATTCTCCCTTGTTTCCTTTGATTCTGGGACTTCCTTGGCTTAAACGTCACAACCCCATTATTGACTGGTCTACAGGACTAACCACTTTTTCCTCTACCTTTTGCAAAACTCAATGTTTTCCACAGACTTTAGCTTCTTTTCTTCACATGCCATCTCCTGAGAACACTGAAATACCAACACAATATCGTGCTTTCAGTAAAGTATTCAGTGAACAAGAGGCCAATAAACTACCACCCCATCGTCCATATGATTGCCCAATAGACCTACTTCCTGGGGCACCAATACCATTTGGCCGTATATATCCCCTCTCAGAACCCGAATTAAAGACTTTAAAAACCTACATTGAGGACAATTTAAAGAAAGGCTTCATCAGACCTTCTACTTCACCTGCTGGAGCTGGAATATTTTTTGTTGGAAAAAAGGACGGTGGTCTCCGCCCATGTGTGGATTACAGAGAGATTAATAAAGTCACGATAAAAAATAAATACCCTTTACCTTTAATTCCCGAATTGATGGATCGCCTCAGAGAAGCTAAAATATACACCAAGCTAGATTTACGGGGTGCTTACAATCTGGTGCGGATTAAGGAGGGGCATGAGTGGAGAACAGCTTTCCGATCCCGATATGGTCATTATGAGTATCTAGTCATGCCATTCGGGCTCTGCAATGCCCCTGCTACCTTCCAACACTTCCTTAATGACGTTTTCCGGGATATGTTGGATTCGTTTGTCATTGTATACCTTGATGACATTTTGATTTATTCACCTTCTCTGGCTACACATCGTCAACACATGACCCGCGTTCTATCTCGTCTCCAAGATCACGGACTATATGCCAAATTAGAAAATGTATTTTTGAGACTACGTCTGTAGAGTTCCTTGGTTATGTCTTAACCCCTGGAAACATCAGAATGGATCCCAAGAAGGTATCTGCCATATTGGAGTGGCCCATCCCCTCTTCCGTTAAAACCACACAGAGTTTCATAGGCTTCTCCAATTTCTACAGAAAGTTCATCAATGGATTCTCAAAAATCATCGCCCCAATCACTCAACTCACAAAGAAGAATATACCTTTTCGTTGGACTCCTGAAGCACAACAAGCTTTTGATGCATTAAAGCAGAGATTCACCACAGCCCCTATTCTTCTTCTCCCAGATCCTTTGAAACCATACTTTGTTGAGGTGGATGCTTCAGAGACAGCTGTAGGGGCCATCTTGTCTCAACGAAAAGGAGATGATGGTACACTTCATCCTGTGTGCTTCTTTTCAAAACACCTTTCTCCAGCAGAGATCAATTACAGTGTGGGTGATAGAGAACTATTGGCCATAAAAATGGCACTGGAAGAATGGCGTCACCTTCTTGAAGGGGCAAATCACCCAGTCACTGTATTCACGGACCATCGCAACCTGGAGTATTTACAAAGAGCTCGCAGACTCTGTCCACGACAGGCAAGATGGGCTCTGTTTTTCTCTCGATTCCTATTGCACATTACTTACAGACCCGGTTCACGAAATGGAAAGGCCGATGCCCTATCCCGTTTACATGGATCATCTACAGAACAAGAGCCAGACACCATTCTACAACCTGGTCATTTTCTTATCACTCATTCCTCTCTAATAAAGACTCTTAAACAACAATGTAAAGATGACTCTTACCTATCCAAATATCCTTTTTTGACCAAGAAAGATGGTCTCCTCTACAAGGATACTCTGATTTTTGTCCCTCCTGCTGTGCGAACCAAAGTATTAGAGACAATACATGATCATCCGCTGGCAGGCCATGGAGGAGTCAAGAAAACCTTAGACCTTGCACATCGTTCATTTTGGTGGCCTAAACAAAGAAAGGACATTGAACAATATATACATTCATGCGACATCTGTGGACGATCAAAAGGGGTTAATACCAGACCTGCTGGCTTACTACAGCCTTTACCTGTCCCCACTAATCCCTGGACTGACGTGACTGTTGATTTTATTGTTGAACTCCCACCATCTCAACAACATACTACCATAATGGTAGTCGTGGACCGTCTAACCAAGATGGCTCACTTCATTCCTACAACCAAACTCCCTACCGCAGCCGAAACTGCTGACTTATTTATTAAAGAAATCTTCCGCCTCCATGGCATACCACAATCCATTCTCTCTGACCGTGGAGTACAATTTACCTCACATTTCTGGTCTGCTTTTTGTCGTGGTTTGGGCATCCAAAGACTTTTATCATCTGCTTACCATCCTCAAACTGATGGCCAAACAGAAAGAACCAACCAAACTCTAGAACAGTATCTTCGTTGCTATGTTACTCACCTACAGGATGACTGGCTTTCCTTACTTCCAACAGCAGAATTTGCTTACAACAACAGCCTACACAGTTCTATAGGTTTGTCACCCTTCAAGGCCAACTATGGTTATCATCCTTCCTCGATTCCTCAACTACCTGCTACAACCACAGTTCCACAAGTCACCGATAGAATCCAACTTCTTAACCAAGGATTCACTCTCCTACAAGAGACTCTAAAGAAAGCCCAACAAGCTTACAAAGAACAAGCAGATCGCAAACGTACATCTCCACCTCAATATAACATTGGAGACAAGGTTTGGCTTTCATCCGCTCATGTTAAAATGTCCTGTCCTACCACAAAATTAGGACCAAAATTTTTAGGTCCTTTCCCCATCACAAAGATTATTAGTCCTGTAGCGGTTACTCTTCAATTGCCTACCACTTGGCGTATTCACCCTACATTCCATGTTTCACTTCTCAAGAAATGGATACCAGATACTTCCCAAAGGAAGACACCTACTCCTCCACTCCCCATAATCGTGGACAACGAAGAAGAATTCGAAGTACAAGAGATCTTGGATTCTCGTATTAGAAGGGGACGACTTGAGTACCTAGTACACTGGGAGGGATATGGTCCTGAAGAAAGATCCTGGGAACCAGCTGCCACCATTCATGCTCCCGCTTGTCTTCGTGCATTTCACCGTACTCATCCTGAACGGCCAGCACCTAGACGCACCCGGAGGTCGCGTATTGGAAGGGGGAACTGTCATGCCCCTCTGGCCCTTACCTGCAGTTCCAGTAGTTCCAGGCATCCAGCAAGTCCCTTAAGTAATCCACGATCGCGGAGTAGGCCGAAGCCGGGGCCTGTAGTACAATCTCCTATCCGCGATCGCGATCGCGGTAGCGCGGTAGGCCGAAACCTGGGCCTAGAGTTTCTACAAGCCCAGGATGCATCCTCCAGACTTCACCCCAATCAAGGGGAACCTATTTCCAGCTGTAGGAGGGAGGTAAACTCTGCCAAATCTCCTATTAACTCCAAGCACAGAGATAGAGGGGTATGTGCTAGAAAAGCACACCCCTCTAACATCCAATCAAGTGAGGAGCTTGTCCCACTGAGGGGAGGAGTGGAGACCCACAGCACTATAAAAACCCCTCAAACTGTTTCTTCATTGCTCCAGTGTTCCAGAGCTTTGGTTCCTGTTTGTCCTTGGACTTCAGTCTCCAGTTTCCCCTTTGTTGCTGTGCTACAGTATATCTATTGGATTTCCCGTTACCTGACCTTTGGCTTGCCTTCTGGATTACCCTGTTTGCCTGAACCCTGACCCCTGCTTGGATTACTACTCTTTGACCGCTGCCTGCCCTGATCTATTGAACTGTTTCCTGACTTCGCTTTTTGGATTATCCTTTTGTGGCACTCTCGTGCTCCTATCCTTACCAGGGTGCTCTGCCTATATATACTTGTGGACCACCTGGTAAGGGTTACCAGCAAGAGATAGCATCCCCTGCTCTATGCTCCGAAAACCTCAATCTTGACAGTAGGCTTGGATCTTCAATTACATGTTTGCTTTTTATGACACCTGGAATTAACTTATTACAGGACTTTAGGCAATATATAATAAATTAACTTTTGTTACCATCAATACAATGTTCATTGATAAAAATCCTAAAAGCAGATCTTATTTTACTATTTTAAATTAACTATACAGCGGTAATGTGACTTTTCCTGAAAATAGATAATAAGATGCAAGGGGATGTGAACCAATTATTAAATGGTAAGCATTCTGAGGCAAATGTTTAGATTATGGTTACTTGTAACAGTTTTTAAAGCCTCCAGTACATAAATATTCATGATGTTGACTCACAGTTTACTGTCCAACCGCAGTAAATTCTAGTCTCAATAGCTGCCGACATTCAGGTCCAAAATTGCGCATCCAAAGTTCGGAATGATTCAGTGCACATCAGAGACATATTGGGAACCAAAGTACGAGCTTATCCCATATGCCTGGTGTGCTGCAGAATAACTTTGTAATTCAAACGTCATATCGAAGTACACTCTGATAACTTTTGAATTCTAATGCAGTTAATATATGGCCAAAATGTTCCGAACCACAGTGGTAGCCTAAAGATTGCCATTATATCTATCCTATGGGAGATATATCCAAAAAGAAGCCAAAATCCTACCGAAAAAAATGAATCTCCATAGGAAATAGGCCCGGAAACAAGAAATGAATACTGACCAGATGGCAAGACCACAATTTTAAAGCACAATTAACAGATTACTGCACAAAATTAAAAAAGAAAAGATGGCAATCCAAGGGTCAGGGCATAGGGGGTACCAGGATACTGGAAGCAAGGGAGGAGGAAAGGCAACAGCAAAGACCTATGCTCAGAGTATTTTAGCGGAGGAGAACCTGGCACTTGTCAGAAATCTGTGCCAGCACTATAACTGGGTGATAGGGGCAGCAGCCAAGAAGACAAGCCTGAGGAGGAGGAATTACTTCTGAAAGAGTCATTATGTCTACAAAGTTGATGGGAACAACCACTCCAAGGAGGTGGCGAAGAAAAGGTAAGTGCATCCAAAACACTCATACACCATAGGCACCATGTAAAGTAGCACTACACACATATCTCACACACCTGTAATTACTGTAACACATGTAAGAGCTGTGTCGAGGATAGCCAGGAATGTACAGATAAGGAAAGTTGCATTTGTCTGTACATGTTAAAATGGCTGTCACACATGGAGAAGCTGTAAGGTAGTGTAGAGAACTGTAGCTGTGCAAAGAATCTACCAGCTCCAGCATAGAATATACCAGGTTAGGTGGCATTGATCGCCTTGTCTATGTTAGACAGGGGCTTCATTCATGAATCCATATCTCATGCAATTCCCTCTTTCATAAATGAAGCACAATGCAAATGTTGATGTGACCACTAACAATGCCCTCTTCTCCATCTCCATCTCAACAGGGGTATCTGCACCACCTCCTGGAGTAGATGATTCCTGCCAACTTCGGCTTCCTGATGTGTAGGCACTGGGATCCACCACACAAGGTAGATACACATCTATAACACATCATAATAGTTAGATCATGTTAATGCAAATCTATTAGTAGCATTTACTAACATACTAGTGTACACCTTTGTCCACATAAATGTGGACATAGATGTACAGTATTATGCAATGAGTGTTGCATAGGTTTATTTTATCAAATTATTTGTTTTTATTTATTTTAACAAATTATTTTGGAGGAAGAGATCCGTTAAACCATAACCTTCCTAGCCAATCATAAATCGCCAGGACCGGGTGGCTATATCTCCAAATTTGACAAACTCCTGAAACTTGAAATAATCTCAACACTAACTGACCTCTAAAATCAGATCTATTCGAATCGGTTTCAGCATTAGAATCTCACACTATTTTAATTGCCAAACCAGACAAAAACACAGAATCAATCGATTCATATAGACCTTTCACGTTATGAATTCTGACATAACATTTTTATCGAAAATCATAGCCAACAGGCTGCAAACTTTCTTACCCACCATACCCCACGACTGGATTCTTAAAACTGGATTTTTAAAACACAGATTGAATACTATTAGTATCAGAAAAGTAATAGCTGTAATACACTTTGCCTGAAACAAAAATACCCCCCATCATAACACCTTGGTGCGCCTGGACGCATGCAAAGTTTTTTACAGTATATCATCAGCCCACATAGTCAGAATCCTAAAATTCTGTTTTTCTCTGGGCTAACTGCTTATCGTTCTTCAGTAATCTTTACTTTTCCCCGGCGTCAATCCTGAAAATCAACAGGGTGACTTCTAATCCAATTCCGATCAGACAAGGGGTCAGACAGTGATGCCCACTCTAGCCCCTCCTTTTCAACCTAGCGCTGGACCCAATATTATGCCTGATACATAATCGCCCTGAGATACATTGCATTAAGGTGGGGATGTCGTGTGTGAAGGCTACTGCCTTCTTGGATGACATCCTATTATTTATAGAAGACAGACATACAGACTGGCAGGGAATCTCCACTCTGATCGACAATTATAGAATGGTCACTGGGTTCACCATCAATTATGCCAAATCAGAAGCCCTATTCTTATGTAAACATGTGACCCTGACAGACATGCCCACTAATAATCTCCAACAGAAGGACACTTCCATCCCCTACCTTGGAATAGTGCTTCCCAAAACCCCATGCAAACTCTATTCCCTAAATTATTCCCCAATCTTTAAAAAAATCTCTGATGAACAGAAAGCATTGCAGCCACTATTTTTTTTTTATCTTATCTGGGATTGACAAAATGGCCCTCCCTTCTACAGGGTCTAACCCTCGAGGACATACTTAAGGCACACTTGACCATGTGCCAAAGCATCAAGTCCACTGTGTATAAAGACATTTTTGTGAAAATATTTCACAGGGCATATGTCTCTCTGGTCAGGGATAGAACTGCTAACTTACAAACATGAGACCATTGTATGAAATGTAATATGCCTGACTTTTTTCACGGCATGTGCACCATCAGTCACTGACACTGACACGGCACAGTTAAATAAAAATGGTAGGGTAGAAAAAAATGTTAAAATTCGGAAGATCTATATCAACTCCTTACCGCACCCAACTCAAAAGTACATTCCAAAACATACCCTGGTACATGGCTCAATTACTTGTACACAATCAACCTACCAGGCTGACCAAGTGGTGTATTCGGGAGCTCTGATCACGAATGCGGTAATATGTAATGACCTTGTTGAGCCTAGTTGTGCCTTTTCAATGATTCTGTATGACTAAATTATGATATAACGGCTTGATCCCTCCTATCAGGAGACCATATTTGTTTTATTGGTATATGTTTATTACATTTTTACATGAAGGGAGTACGTTCGCAGACCCACCCCGCTATATAACTCCAGGAGGTATATTGCTAGCTCAAAAACTGTATGTACTACAAGATTACAGAACCTTAACTTCTAGCACAATCTGGTGACCCTGGAATATGCCTAACCCTCTGGATCCCTGCTCCAGACCAGCACTTTACATAAATTGTAACAAAAAAACAGGACAGGCGGGTGGTGGTTCCTGTCTTGATGGCAGTATGTCTCAATATTGATGTGTGTGAGGTATGAATGGATGTGTCTGTGGTTATTTGTTTTTCTATTACTCTTATAGAGATGCAATAATGTTGACGTGTATTCTGATGATAAACTCATAACTTATTCATTGTATTGTTTGTGAGAAATTTCCTGATGATTTTGTAATAAAGAATGATAAACTAAAAAAAATAATAAGCTTTTAGCACAATCTAAATCACTGTGTAAGTAATTTATACCGCTGTCAAACTCCTGTAAAAGCTACATGTTCATGTCTCATTGTATGCCTTTGATACAAAATAAAAAAAGTTGTAAAACAAAAAAAAAAGTTGTTACATAATTTCAGTCACACATGGGGACCATGGGTGGAAGGGTATAGTAGTAGCTTTTGTTATATCAGTGGGAGGTATGGGAATGGTTCAGTTAGGCATAATTACACAATCAGCATTGCTAATGGAGATAATGAAGACATGTCAGGAGTTGAACTGTGTGCTAGCAAGATCACCAAGATCATTTCCACACTAAGTTTTTGTATAATAGGTACATTTTAGATTTTCAGTAGGTAGCTGGTATGTGCACACTAAATGGTTAGCTCTCTGGTTCCCCATAAACTTGTCTATGAGTAATGTCGTGATCTCATGACCCCTTTGATAGCTATCCACATCAGCACACCTGATATATCAATATTACTTGTTATTCCACAAGTGATTGTGTATAACAGTGCCTATTGATATAAATACACATCTTAGAACACTGAACAGCTGTTTTATGGGGATATGTTTGATTTAGTTATTATGTCCGACCCAAATACAATTTGGAACAAATTGGTGTATATTAAGTAGAACCTTAAATGCTCTAAGGTAACAAGTGACAAGACCAAAGTAACCAGAATCCTTTACTACCAGGGCTACTTTATGCATGGCTAAAGAAAAGAGAAGTATCTGTATACTTTTTACTACTGGGTAGGGCATATACTAAATAAGCAATAACATACATTGAGCTTTGAGATTTCCATTTGTGTGTCCGCTTATTATATCAAAGCATAGTGAGTTCTAAGCACAATACAGCAAAGTCAGTGCTATTTGGTATCCCAAAAATTAATGCACATGAACCTCATATCTTGTCATTTTATAAGGGTTCTTATGCAACTGTATATGTAATAAAAATACTGTAAAAGAAAATGTTTTATTCCTTGACAGGACGTTTTTACTGGCGGCAATGTTTTGGTCATTTTAGCACAGAAAACAAAATCAGACAAACATTAAAACTGAGAAGACATTAATCAGTGTTCCTCTGGGCCTCCCATGGAAATCATGTGCATGTTGCTAGTTAGAGCCTGAGGGAAACTCCATCTCATTCCACTTCCCTTCAGGCCTTCCTCTTTTTTCCTATTGCATAAAACAATCCACTGTTGTCTGTCAAGAATCAACACAACATTGACAGGTGGCATGGCACTGTGGTGAAAGATTGAATATAAAAGTGCCACATCTTTCAGCCTCACCAACCACATTGTGAGTAAATATATTAAGCATGGAAACAAATCTACATTTCTTAGTAAACCTGATTTGCAGACAGCGGTATAATGAAATAATTGTGAATACGGCGCCCCTCATTTGTTTTCAAATTAATCCGTAGAGCAAATAACACTTTTTTATGCTTCCATTCTTGCAGACTTTTAAAGGTATTTCTAAGTTATTTCTAATAATTGCTCCCACTCAATTGCTCAAAGAGTTACAATGAAGTAAACATGCTGCATGTAAATACAAATTAAAACCAAATGGTTAATACCCAAAGATGAAATGTCAAAACCCACTGTTGATATCAGTTAAAAATATAGTTCCTATGAAAAAATGAGCTATACATCACAAAATAAACTTGAATCCTTTGGTTATCCCTTCAACAATTGAGAACATCATGTCACATGGTGCCACCCCACCTTTCACTGACTATCTTTGCACTTACATAGTGTTCATATTAAGGATTTCCCCCTTCCCCTACTTATAAACTACTTGTTTATATCCTGCCTTATGAATATCAATAAAAGATTCCATGTGTGTTTTTAAAAAAAGAAGACTCCGAATCTAGGGACATTAAGGGTAATGAAAAAAAAGAATGACCTGACTATGAAGGAAGTTCAGTTAGAGCCACACAGAGAAGTATTTCTAGTTTTTATTTTTTATTTTATTTTAGAAAGTGTTTTACCAGGAAGAATACATTGAGAGTTAGCAAGCTTCTCTAAATATGTGGCTTTTTAGAGAGTACTGTGGGATATCTCTAGAAGCGAGATACTTTAAGTGAATTGACATTAGTTGCAGGTTAGTTGAGGTAAGATGAACATTTCATGGATATGCGAGGGGATAACTAGTTGTGGAGTAAGTCTATTGCGATAAAATTGCAGTAGTCGTTTGCACCAAATAGTATAATGATATAAGTGAAGGTAAGATTCAACTGACCTGCTAATGTACATAAATATAATCCTTTGACACGGCCTGCAAAAGTGGATTGTATGCATACGCAATAGTCCACCCCTGCACAGAGCATGCCGGGATCCATTGAGGTGAGTCAACTTCCTTTAGGCCCATGTCAGAGGATCACCAGATAAGGAAGAAGGTAGATTTTACAACAACTACCAAACTAATCACTTGCTACCCACTAGGCTAGCCTATCTATAAATGTATAGTATTTCCAAACTCCAAGCTTGATTATTCTTAATTAAAATTAGGCTTTACCTACATAATAGCTGAATAATGACTGTTACCACATCGTTGTTGTCATTGACACATTAGATTGGTTGAATCTAATATGAACTAATAAGAGGGATCTGTTCACTAAAATTAGAATTTTGAAAAATTATGATCAAGTTTAAATCTTAGCTCCACAGTGAGCCTGACCTCAACTCATCTTGACCTTGACTCAAAGTTCATCTCAACCTCCGATCTCAACCTCAACCTCCAATTTTGATAGCCCAAATCAACCTCTGTCCATCTTAACTGCCTCACTACATTTCAACCTTGAAAACATTTTTTTGTGTTAAGTTCATCTCAACCACCAAACTCAAACTTTAGTAAATAGACTGTAGAAAGTTATTTCAGAACATAATGTTTTTTGTTCTTGATCATTTTGCTGTAGTTTCCTTTTTATAGGCCAGTTTTGTGCTAACAACCTATGTAGCTTGTTACCACTTTTAAAAAAAATATGATTTATTCATGAAAATAAATGTTGAATTTTAATCAAATTAAAATTACATGTGTAGTGTATTTCATTAATGTTGCATGTGAAATTGTATTAAATAAAAGGGATTTGCCAGCATTCAGATTTTTTTTTTGTCTCTGTAAATTTATCTTTCCCAATATACAGTATTTACTGAACTATATATGGCCAAAGTCAAGATAAAAACTCAGTTCTCAATTTACATTGTCTGTCCATGCTAAACATTAATTTAACACACTTTTTAGCATGCAACAAACATAACAAATCCAATAATAGCACAGTAACCTTTCCGTTATGTCTTACATTACCAAGTGTTAACTGCTAACTTGTTGAGTTATATATTTAGAACACCTTCCAAAAAAGATTTTCTCTATTAATATGTTTTATTATTTTATGTAAATAAAGTGTAAAGCTAAAATGCATTGAGGGGAGCAATAATATTCACTCAGGTTGACTCTATGGTTACACCATATCTTTATTACCCCATTTTTTGCTGTATCATCTTAGCATTATCCTTAAACTACAAATACAATCCTGTAAGGATTTGTAGGTGTATATTTAACAGTCCTGTTATTAGTATGGTGGTTTACATCTTAATATTAGTGGGAACCATAGGTAAACCATCATATCACCTGCACAGATGCTAGTAACATGACTAGTACCATGTAGAAAATGTATGTTTACTCTACTTGATATAAAAAAAAAAGCCATGTATTTGTTCATGCCAATTGAATTTTATTATATTTGCTTGGTCACCAAAATTGTTCAGCCTGTGCAGGTCAATCATTTTTAATATACAGAAACATGTTTTATTTTTCTCACAGTTTATGACTTTAAAATGTAAGCACTTTCTTAACTTTTTTCTGGTTAAAAATGTATGGATAAATGAATGTAAACTTTCAAAATGTTAAAACTACAATGTTATGTATTATTTATTATTAGCTATGAAATGTTCCACAATATTATCTTTTGTTGTACAAAAGACACTGTGAATCCTTAATTAAGCCACCAGTCTTTCAAAATAGCTAAAGATATATTATGCATTTTCAAATGTCTCTGAATCTGAAAATTCTTTGTTCAAGTTTTTATAAAGAGACTTCATTTACTAAGAAAAAGACAACACATGCATTATATGAAAAACAAAATTACCAAACGGCTCGGCAGTGTCAGTATTATTTTTCTCAAACATGTCTCTTTGCATAAAAAAGGGAATTTAGAAAAACATTTTTTTCAATTTTTTAGCACATTAATGTGTTGAATATGATATAGAAAAATCAAATAAAAAATGTATTAAGAACAATTTGAGGGTGATGACACTGCTAAAAGTAGACAGACAGATAGAAGGGGAATTTTGACAGGATAATTTTGGCTGGCCATGAATAAGGTTGACTACATATTTCCAATTGGCTGCAACAGTCCCACAATTGGACTCTATGTCCTGGCTCCCGGGCAGCCTCATCCCAGCCCAATGCAGTTTTCCTGAATGTCAGTAAAGCCAATCAGTTGAAGCTTCTCAACTCTCCAGATTGGCTAGGAGATCAGAAGCCTTTACGGATTGGCCGACTCCTTCATTCACACACAGCTCAGTATAAACTGCAACAGCATGCCTGCAGCCAGCATCAGGTTAAAAACCCATATTGCGGGTGACTGGTGTGTATTTTAATATATATATATATATATATATATATATATATATATATATATATATATATATATATATATATATATTCATATAATGAAAATATGAATTGTTTATGTTATTTAAATTATTGGGAAGTTTTGGGAATCAGTCACACATGCACATACAAATATAACTGTACATATATAGTATATAAATGTAAATATATATGTACATTGTTTATACTATATATAAATATATATATATATATATTTATAATATGTATATAATGCATATTTATAATTTGTTTATATAGAAAATGTATATGTGTGATTGTATGTATATTATAATATAAATATAATATTAGAATTGAACTCTACATGTTTCCCAAACTTCTTAATACTTTATATAATATAAATAATATCAGGGATTAAGTATAATATATATGCTTGTGTTTAATCTCGTCTGTGATCTACTCTGTGCCTAAATGGTGCATATAAAATGTGGTCACTCTGCTATGAATGGCTTATTGTGCAATTATTTTTTTAGAAGTGGTTAAAAACTGTGGGTAGTTATGCTTTGCTTACATTCTCAGCTTAAAGGTTTATGGATTTGGATATAGCATATATAATGTTGAATGTACACCTTTACTTACCTTTGGGTAGGTGTGCCGGAAGTATAGTGGATACATGCACATGGAGTCAAGACACAAGAAGTGTTTTAATTAGCCAGATAGACTAACTGGAATGTACAATCATTATATTATTCACTATTTGTAGCTCTTCTCATTATTCCCACTCAAATGTAACATTATTTACTATTGGTTAAAGATTTGAAGACTGAACTTGCCTTTCTTGCTCTTTCTGTGCTTCAGGCAAAAATAGAAAATTGAGCCCTGCTTCAATGTAGTTCCATGGTGGTTATTTTGCTGAGGAGCTCATTTGGTCTCTGTGGTCTCTTCCCCAGTCTTCAGGGGTGTTGAGGGAGCTGGGTGTTTTGTCTCTTCCTGACAGAGACATGCTCCTGTCCATTTAGCCAAAGTTTCCACTTGCTGGGCTGAAGTGCTACAGGAGAGACTTAGGAGCAATAGCAGAACTAAAACGTACGTGAGCAGGGCAAAGTATAAGACATAACTACAGACAGAATATAAAACAAACAGATGACAGGGCTAAGGAATAAGGAGCCCAAGGGACAGAGTGAGTAGCCAGAATCCTCAGATGCTGCATAAAGGAATCCAGAACTGGGACATGGGCATAGGATAGAGGCACTGGGATCCTCATGTGCTTCAAAGAAAGAGTGTAAGGCAACATGTAAACATGCAGACATAAGTACAGGAATTAGCCTAATACTCTGAGATGGCATGGTGAGGGTTTAGTTACACCAATTGGAAAAATGATGGATAAGCTTTTCAACCAGCGTCAAGGTACCTCACAATCAAGCAAGTCCTTAACTATGAAATAAAGACTGAAACTACTAACTGAATTAAACAGAAACACAGACACCAACAGATAGAGACATACAAATTTGGATCGGCAATTGATTGAAAGACAGAATGCAAAGGGTGGTGGTAAATGGGAAGTTCTCAAATTGGACAGATGTAATAAGTGGCATGTCTCAGGGTTCTGTCCTAGGTCCTCTTATTTTTAATTTGTTTGTTAATGATCTCCCAGAGGCCATAGGGAGCCATATCTCAGTGTTTCCCGATGACACAAATTTAAGTAGGGTAATAAAGTCTGAACTAGATGTATATTCGCTCCAAGAGGATTTGGACAAATTGGGTGATTAGGCAGATAAATGGAAAATGTGATTCAATGTAGACAAGTGTAAAATTATGCATTTTGGATACAATAATAAAAATTCAACATTTAGTTTAAATGGTGTTTCCTTGGGGAAATCTACTAATGAAAAATATTTGGGAGTAGTTGTAGACAATGGACTTAGCAGTAGTGCACAATGTCAGCTGGCAGCTGCAAAGGCCAATAAGATAGTGGGGTATATTAAAAGGGGTATTGACTCACGGGAGGAAGATATTATTCTGCCTCTTTATAGGTGCATGATAAGATCTCACCTTGAATATGCAGTTAAATTCTGGGGCATTTAAAAAAAAAAGACATCATGGAACTAGAGAAAGGGGATATGATAATGTTATATAAATATGTACAGGGCCCATACAAAGGGCTTTCTATACACCTGTCCATTAACAGAACAGTACAAAGGAATTACCTGCTAACACTTGAAGAAAAAAGATTTTGTCTACGACAGCAGAATGTATTTTTTACAGTAAGGACAATTAAGATACGGAATTCACTCCCTGAAGAAGTGGTTCTGGCAAATATGTTAGAAGCCGTTTAAAAGCGGCCTGGATACTTTTTTTTTAATGAGCCACAGCATAGAGGGCTATGCATGGCAGTATAGGCATTAATATTTATCTGATTGCCATTTAGAGTCAAGAAGGAATTTTTTTCTGGGCTGAATGCAGAATTCGAAATTGCTGAAAGGGTTTTTGTTTGCCCTCTTTTGGGTCATCGGCGGTGGTCGTGGGGTGGGGGAGTTAAACTTGGTGGACGCGGGTAATTTTTTCAACCTAGACTATTTTGTAACTATGTAACCAGTAGCTGGACTGACTGAGGAGAAAGCAAACTGAGGAAAGGGGTGGAGCACACTAAAAGAGAAGCAAAGTAACAAGAGTTGAGGTAAACAGAGAAAAGTCGGAATGGAACATAATAAAAGGCAGAAAGAAAAAACAGAAATGAATCAGAAGAGAGAACAGGGTACATGAGCAAAGAACAGCGAGACCCACTAACAGGGTTCAGATAGGAAGGATCAGAACAGGGAACAAAGGAGACATGGAAACAGATGATGGAGTAACCCCTTAACAAGGTTCAGAGAGGGGGACCACTTAGCAGGTTTCAGAGAGTATTCAGGATAGTCGCTAAGGATCTAGGCTCCAGGGCTTCATGACAGGGCAGGACACAAGGAAGAGAGAGGAACATGAATAAAACATAAACAGGAAAGCAAATGTGTTGTCTGTGGCCAGTAAAAGGGGTGAAGAGAAGAAGAAATAATACTTGAAGGTCAGAACATTGCAAATTCTGTAAAGAAGAAAAAACCTATTTCATTAATAACAGAGTCACGCACACTAGGTGTGGGCTGCATGTTCAAAAAAGCATAGTCACATCGTGCCATATTATTTGTTTTTAAATTTATAGTATTAGTGGGAAATATCCTATTAGCCTTACAAAAATCAACTTTATTCGAACAAAAACTACATTTACAGGGTTAAAAAGCATGACTTCCCATTAACAGTTTTTTTTTTTTTTTTTGTATCATAAATATACAATTTTTATTTATTTCAAATTTACTCTGTTCTTTTTTTCTTTATTTTTGTTTATTGAGTTTTCAAACTTTTTCACATAGAGTACATAAAAAAATAACAGGGTTTTGTTCAAATAACATTATGAATATATAAAAGGAAAAAGAAAAAAAAGGGTAAGGGGAGGGAATGTTTAGAGGAGATGAGGTAAGGGGGAGAGGAAAGGGATAAAATATAAAAAAGAAAAAAAAATTATATATATATTGGGGGGGGAGAGTTAGAATGGGCATACTAGCAATAAACATTATATTGAAAAATGTGTACATATAGCAAGAATACATCACCTCTAATTGGTTTGTAAAAAAGATAAACATTCCGCACTGTGTATAAATTCGAGCCAAGGGAGCCAAATGTTACCTTGTACTCGGCGGTTACTCCCGGTAGCAAGTAAGAGGTCCTCCGCAGCTCGGATCTCCTCCACTGATGCAAGCCATTCTTTAAATGAAGGTGTGGTGGTACGTTTCCAGTGTTTTGGGATAAGTATCTTCGCTGCGTTCAACAGTTTGGCCGTTAAGGAACGTTTGTAGGTATGTGTCGGTATAGTAGTGTGATGTAGTAGGAATGCTTGTGGTGTGAAAGGAACTATGATATCAGAGTGAGTGTCAATAAGAGACCTAATACATGTCCAAAATTTCTGGATGAGAGGGCATGACCACCAGATATGCAGAAAACTGCCCCTGTCTGTCCTGCACCTCCAACACTGATCCGTTACTGTGGGGTATATTTTATGTAGCAGAGTGGGTACCCGATACCATCTCGTTAGAATTTTGTATGAGTTTTCCTGGATCCTTACAGAGGGCGAGCATTTATGTGCTAGACTTGACATTTTCTGCCATTGTGTCTCAGTGAATACAATATTGCAATCTTTCTCCCATCTAAGTATGAATTGTGGTGTCTGTGTCGATTTTAAGTCGTGAAGGTGGGTTTGGATAGTTGAGATAAGTTTAATTGGCGTAGTGTTCGACATACACATACCTTCCAATACAGTAAGAGAAGGGTTAGTGAGTTGGGGTTGGGCTATCTTCTTGTATAGGTGTTTAATTTGGGCTTGTGTCCAAGTCATGGAAAAGGGGGGGTCATGCCGCCCCAGTTCTGGTATTGATTTAATAGAGCCTTCGTCAGTTAGAAAATGTCCCAGTCTAGGGAATGGGATTCGTTCATTAAAAAACTGGTCAAAGGGTCTCCCGTCTAGGCCTGGCGGAAAATCCGTGTTGTGTGATAACGGGAGTAGTGGGGAGGGGTTGTTGATGAGACCGGGTGTCATTTTGGCCGCCTCCTAGACCTGGATTGTAGGGCTAATAGTAGGGTGTGAGTGATCTATGCCTGTTAATTGTCGCCGGGTTACCCAAGCTGCTATCGGTATAGGTATGGGCAGAGAATCATTCTCAATTGATACCCATAATTTAGGAGCAGGGCGAGACCACTCAACTATCCTTGCTAGCATAGTGGCTCTGTAATACATTTCCAGGTCTGGGAGTGCCAGTCCTCCTCTGTCCTTGTGTCGTATTAGATAATCATATTTCAGTCTGGGAGGTTTTCCCCTCCAGATGAATTTCATAAAGATGGTCTTTATTTCACTGAAAAAGGATTTAGGAAGGGAGATTGGGAGTGCTTGCACAATATACAACAACCTCGGTAAGATATTCATCTTAATAGCAGCTACCCTCCCGAACCATGAGATATACTTCTTGTCCCATGTTTTCAGATCTGTCTGTAAGCTTTGCAGAAGCAGCAAATGATTTTTCTGATATAATTGGGGTAATTGTGGGGAAATGTGGGTTCCAAGATATTTCAATGTGGAGTTACTCCATTTGAATGGAAAGGACCGTTTCAGTACCTCCAGTTGTGGGTCAGGGATAGAGATATTGAGCGCCTCTGACTTGGTCATATTGATTTTGAAAAAGGACAGGGAGCTATATTCCTCTAGTTCCAACAGTAAATTAGGGATAGATACAAGAGGTTGGGTAATAGTGAGTAAAAGGTCATCAGCGAATGCCGCTGCTTTATGGCAGTGCGGACCTATAGTGATACCCTTGATGGAGGGATTTGCCCGAATAGCGGCTATCAACGGTTCAAGTACCAGGACAAACAGAAGAGGAGACAGAGGACATCCCTGACGTGTGCCGTTTGACAGGGTGAGCGGGTCTGATAGGGTTCCATTGATCCGCACTCTCGCGGTAGGTGCATGATATAGGGCAGTGATCCAATTGTACATGGAGTCTCCCAGACCAATGTGGCGGATAACCGCACGGAGAAAAGGCCAGCTCACCCTGTCAAACGCTTTCTCCGCATCAGTGGAGAGGATCATCAGAGGTATATGTTCGGATGTGGCATGGTGAATGAGGTTAATTACTTTGACCGTGTTATCTCTTGCCTCCCTCCCTGGTACGAATCCTACCTGGTCTCTGTGGATTAGTGAGGGGAGGACTTCTTTCAGTCTGTTACTTATAATTTTGGCCATAAGTTTCACGTCAGTATTTAAAAGGGATATGGGCCGGTAGCTGCTGCATAATCCTGGGTCTTTATCTGGTTTGGGGATAACTGTTACGTGAGCTTCTTGGGATTGGGGGGGAGGGTGGCTCCGGAAGCTAGAGCATTAAAAACAGGTACCAGTTGGGGGAGTAAAATATCTTGGAATGTCTTATAATAGAGGGTCGTGAAGCCATCTGGGCCCGGGCTCTTCCCAGTCGGGGTTTCTTTTAGCGCCTCTGTTATTTCTTCCAGAGTCATCGGGGAGTCTAGGATGACCGCCTTTGCCTCTGTCAGTTTGGCAGTCATGTGTCGAGTAAGATAATCTGAAATTCGTCGATGTTGGTCAGGGCCTGGTGGTAGGGTTTGACGGTCAGAAAGGTTGTAGAGGTCATGATAGTATTGTCGGAAAGCTGATGCTATATCTGGAGTGGTGTGTACTAATGTGTTGGTTTTAGACCTGATTTTACCTATGAAAGAGGCCTCTTGTTTCTTCCTCAGTGCCCTTGCTAAATGTTTACCCGGTTTGTCCCTATTGAGGTGCATCGTAGTGCGTAGTTTCTGGAGGGCTGACTGGGCTTTGTTATTGCATATAGTGGCTAATTCAGCTCTCAGTGTTAGCAGGGTGACTTGGAGTTGAGGCGTTAGGAATTTTTTATGTTTCTTTTCTATAGATTGTATTTCTCCTAGTATATGTGTTAGGGCTTGGGCCTTCTGTTTCTTTACATAAGAACCCATTTTTATGAGATTGCCACGTATTACAGCTTTGTGGGCTTCCCATACTATCTGAGGTGTGATGTCTTGGGAAATATTTTCTTGGAAATATTGAGTAAGGGCCAATTTAATATCTTCTACCTGGTTTTGGTCTTTCAGCAGGGATTCATTGAGTCTCCAGGAATATGTTCTCTTGGACATAGAGGGTATGTGTATGTGCAATGATATTGGTGCGTGGTCGCTCCATGTTATATTATGTATCTGCGTCTTTGAAATCAGTGGTAGGTGTCTGTGGGAAATGAAAATGTAGTCAAGGCGAGTGTAAGTGTTGTGGGGGTTGGAAAAGAATGTGTAATCTTTAGCTGAAGGGTTTGCTATCCTCCAGGCGTCAGCTAATTGGGTCGTATATAATTTGTTCTTTACCTTTCACAGTTTGTGTTGATTGAGGGAGGTTGCACCAGTGGAGGAGTCCAGCTTGGGGTCCAAGACCATATTGAGGTCGCCACCTAGTATAGTAAGACCTTCAGCGAATCGCCCTAACTCCGACAAAATAGAACAGAGAAACAGATGTTGGTTCACATTGGGTGCATACACATTGGCAATAGTAATGTTGTCTGTCCCTATTGAACCTTTCAAGAAAAGGGCTCTGCCATCATTATCTGACCAGGAGGCGTTTACAGTAAAAGGAAGATTTTTGTGGACAAATATTGCTACTCCCTTAGTCTTTTTAAATGGTGAATGAGAGTACCAAACCTTTGAATATGTGGGGTCTCGAAATCTGGGGACTTTGTTCCTACAGAAATGGGTTTCTTGTACTAGCCCTATATCGATTTTATGAGCTCGCAATTCCCCGAATAGCCGGGAGCGCTTAGTTGGGATGTTCAGTCCCTTGGCGTTTATGGACATACATTTTAGATTGGTGGGAGTGTTAACCATTGTAGCTTAGATGGGGGTAGTAGGTGATGATCATGCCAGTATAAAAATAAAAAATAAAAATATGCCAGAGAACACCTGATTGGTATAGAAATAAAAAATAAATAAAAACAATATTGAACTTGGAGGGGTATACAGAGTGAGGTGACCCAAAGAAAAGGGTTTGCCTCATAGGAGACTATGTCATCGGGTAGCCACCAGGCTAGCCTGGTTTTGAGCTCTGTGTAGAGAGGCTTGACTTGCGGGAACAACATCGGGTCCCGGGCCAGTCTCTGGTTTACAGGTACACTGAGCATATGGGTAGCGTGCCGATGGTGAAGCGATTCGGCCATCACTCCAGATAAACCCATCATCTAGCGGCAGGTGGCTCCCACCATAGGACTGAATTGTTTTTGGTCATAAAATATTATTGTTATGGACCAGGGTAGAGGTAAATATACAAATATAGCGTATTCTAGACAAACCATATAACACCAGTAACATCAATGGAAAACATTAAACATGTGCTGCGGCCGAGTTCAGGAGGCCGAAACAGAACAGGTGTCAAAGCTCATTTCTGCGTCCCTTTGTCAGGAGAGCTGAAGGGTGTCAGGGCAAAGGTAAGTTGTCGTCCAGGGCACATTCCATGTCTGTAGGCAGTCCTTCTCATATAATTAAGAGCAAAAGATTGTGGGTAGTATCACAGTGGTAGGCGGGTTTGCAAAAACCCATTCCCGTTTGAAGATCAAAATCCTGGGTATCGTTTTTGCCCTCTGTGTAGGATGGTGTCTGCTCCTACAGTTCTAATTTTGTGTGTTAATGGCGGCCCGGTAGGTAATATTTCTTACTGCGTTCCCCGAGGGTTCTTCATGAGTTGTTCCGTTGCCCCCTTCTTGGCCCGTGCAGATTTAAGTGTCTATTTGAGGGTCGCGTTCCACCATGGGGTGTGTTGGTCTTCTGTCTGTCTTTGTTCTAGCCCGTCGTTTCCGTTGGGGCCTAGGCCCCATGGGCTCTAAGATCGGTAGGAAGTTGCCCGCCAGATACTCGAGCCAGCTTTTCAGGTCCGGCCTCTCGATTCTAAGAGCCTCACAGAAGTCTGTCAGGTCGTCTGGCTGTCGCAGGAAATGTGTGGTAGAGTCTCTGCGTACAGAGATAGACAGTGGGAATCCCCATCGGAATGGTATGTTCGCCCGGCGGAGGGTCTCAGTCATCGGGTGAAGCAGTTTGCGCAGCTGGAGCGTGCCACAAGCAATGTCTGGTAGAAATTGTAGCTCAGTCCCATGATACACAAAGGGCCTGTTCTGCCGTGCTGCTTTCATTATTTCTTCTTTTGCTGTGTATTCACGAATGCAGCAGATCACATCCCTGGGTATAGGATTATTAAGATTTTTGGGTCTGAGTGCCCTGTGCGCTCTCTCTATGTTGAGGTGACGTGGTTGCTCCTCTTTGAGGAGTGCTTGGAAGATGTCCATTATAAGTGCTGTTGTGTCTTCCTCGTCCTGTGACTCGGGGAGGCCTCTTATTCGAATATTGTTGCGGCGGCCTCTGTTGTCTAGGTCGAGTACTTGGTGTGTCAGGACAGCAGTTATGGACTTTTGTTCCCGGAGCTGGGCTGCCAACGCACCTGTCGAATTGCGGAGGATGTTTTGATCTGTCTCCACCGTGGTGAGTCTGTTGCCTTGGTCTTTGAGGTCACTCTTGATCTCCGAGATCTCGTCCCGTATCGTAGATCTAATCTGTTCGACCGATGTCGCTAGGTCTTTTTTGATTTGTGCCATGAAGGTCATCAGATCCGTTTTAGTGGCACCTGCAGCGCAGTGGGCCCATGGCATATTAGATTGTTCCTCTGCCATCTCCTCGTAGTCCGACGTGTCATCGTCAGAGCCCGGGGCCTTTTCCCGCTCTTTGTCCGCCATCTTGGAGCTCGGAAGCGGTGTGTTTCCAGAAGGAATCAGGTATGCTGCCAGCGTTTTTTCCGGATTTGTTTTGGGCGTTTTGGACCCTGCTGGTGTAGGGTTTCTTTTTTTGTCGTTTTTGCCCATTTTCAGTGCGTTATCCCCGGTCCAGGGTGTCTCTTCAGGTCCTAACGATGGGAGCCGAGCCTATGTGCGACTTCTTCACTCAGACATCCGGTCACGCCCCCCATTAACAGTTTTGATGTTTAATTGGATCAGGTGTAATACTGAGCCACAGTAAAGTTTGGTTTCATTAGAATAAAAACATTTTTTTTTATATGATCTTATCATAGTGCCTTAGCAGTGAGATTACCAAAATAAATATATATGTATGTTTATTTCTGCATGTATATAAATGTATTAACATTTTAAAATACCTAAAGCTTGCTGAAGGCATAAACAATGCATAGACCATCAAGTCTAATTTCTCTCTTTTTACAGTAGAAAGCAATTTTCCTTTTTTGTTTTTTTAGATTTTATATAAACATTTATAAAATGCATTGGCAACCAAATGACATGTTCAGCTGTCTTTAAAAAATCACAGTGTCATCCATAATCCTTTGCATATATTATGCAGACAAAAGTGTAGGGATATATGCAGTGCTAGTTATTACCGCTAATGCCTTGCTTTTAAATGGAACCTATTTTATCTTCCAAATATAGCATGAAGCCAGAAATTGCAAACTGTTATTTAACAAATGTTTTGTGGCATAAATTTAATGAAATGTAGGAGTTTCACTATTTAGAGGTTGGTTTCAGTTCTGGTTATTATAGGCTGTGTTTGTAGGCATTTATGTATTTCAACTATATTTTGGAATGTATACAACAGAAGAAATGCTTCTGGTAATAAACATGCAATTTATATATTTTAAGTAATTGGTGGTGCCAGAGGCGTCACTAGGGTTGGTGTCACCCGGTGCGGTAACTCATGGTGTCACCCATGAGGATTTCCTCCAATTCCTTAGTAATGCCTGTCAGATGGTCCATTAAATATGCCACATACAGGAGCCCCACAAATTATGTCACACACAATAATAATATGCCAGTATTATTTTGCTATTAATAAGCCAGACAATTTGGCCAATATGCCAGTAATATTGAGCCATTCAGATGCCAGTAAGATTGTGCCATTAAGATGCCAGTAATATTGTGCCATTAAGATGCCCCAGCCAATTTGCCCATCAAGATGCCAGTAATATTGTGCCATTCAAGTGCCTGAAATATTGTGCCATTCAAATGCCTGTAATATTGTGCCATTCAAATACCTGTAATATTGTGGCATTCATTTGCCTGTAATATTGTGCCATTCAGATGCTTGTATAATTGTGCCATTCAAATGCCTGTAATATTGTGCGATTCAGATGCTTGTATAATTGTGCCATTAAAATACCTGTAATATTGTGCCATTCAGGAGGTTGGGGAGACATGATGACGTAGACGTTAAAGGGAGGAGCATCTGAGGTCGAGGGGGGACGATGAGAGCAGCGTCCCGAAGGATCGTGAGAGAGCAGAGGTGGTGAAAGCGGAGCTGCGGGGAACGTGGCACTTACAATCCTTTTCTACTTATCACTTGCCGACCTCAAGCACACCGAAGCAAGAGGAGTTTATAGTTACGACCAAGCTGACGAGAACCGGAGGTTGGAGAATCCCGGCATCTCTGAAGCGCGGGAAATTGGAAGCAGAACTTCAGCTGGTGGTTGACAAGGAGAGCGGCGGCAAGCAGTAGAAAGCAAGAGAAGAGAGAAATATCAGGCTATTACTGGTCCGTTCAGGATGGAGACACCATGAGAACAGGCATAGTATATTACCTGTTAAACAGGTACTCCTTTCTGTCTGTGGTTTGATTGAATTACAAAGCCCCGATAAGACTTAGTTTTGCGCACCTGTGATTTCCCTGACAGCTTGATGACTCATATATAATGCATTTTTCAACTGATTAATGGAGTCAAGCTTGTGGTGGGATGATATAATACTGATGTTATGGTAGCGTTGGTGGCTAATTAAATTTTGAATCAGAGGACTCATTGAAACAGTAAATCAGTAATCTTTTGATATACATAGCACCTGACAGACATTCTAGAAAGAAAAGATGGCTTCTAAAAAGGGGAGTGAAATAAATTCTGCCCCAAAAAAATTGAAAGCCAAAGAAAAACGAACAATGGATTCAGGGAAGAAGAGGGAAAGTGGTATTGAAGCTCACTTTCTCCCACAAAATACAACCCTACAAGAGAGTGAGATAAATATCACCCAAGAGACCAGTATGAATGTTAAGGAGATGGATTCCCCTAAACATCCATTTAACAGCTCTGGAGAATTGGAAAATAAAGGGATAATGCCGGAATATCTACAGAAATGCTTAGACATGCAGCTACAAATGTTTAAAAAAGAACTGTCTATTCAAATTGGGGACTTTAAGGAAGACATCTTAAAATTGGGAGACAGAGTTAAATCTAACAAAGATAAGATCGAATATATGGACGTAAATATGAAAGAAACAGAAGATAAATTACTTAAACTGAATCAAAAAGTTCAAGATATGGAGTTAAGACTGTCAGATATGAAAGATGGGGGCAGAAGAAAGAACTTAAGAATTTGTGGAGTGTCCGAATTGATTACTCAAGAGAATCTATTGGGACATTTATTGGATCTTTTTAGTACTATGGGCATAAAAAACATGGGAGAATCCGACATCGAGAGAGCACACCGATGTAAGAAACCATCTAACATCTCAGAATCACAGCCCAGAGACATCATAGTAAGATTTGCCTTCTATGGAATTAAAAGGAAGGTCACTATGACAGCAAGAACTTTCACGACCTCAGAAGGAAAATTTGGGAAAGTGACTTTCTTTCAAGATTTATCTTTCTTCACTCGTCAGGCTAGGAAGACTTTCAGACCAGTTGTTGAAGTGTTAAAACAGAGAATGATTAAATACTGGTGGGGTTTTCCGATAAAAATCTGCTTTATATATCACGACAGATTACTATCATTCGATACAGCTAAAAAAGCCCAGATTTGGCTAGAAAAGGATGATGGGAATGTATAGGGGAGGAGGGAGATAGGGGGGAGAGTGGCGGGGGGGGATATAGTTGTTTTTTTGTGTATGTTACCGTGGATACTAAGCACTTCTTTTGAAACCCTATGATCTGCTGTAATTAGTATAGGGATACGATTGGTAGAGGAGATAGATACATAATAGGTCTCACATATCTTGTTTGTAAATGGGAAGTAGTATCACTGAAATTAAGTTTGATAAGTTTGGTCCACAAAGGTTGAAGATTTATAGTGGGGAGCTAGAGACACTGACACTATTATTAGACGCACCAGAGGTTCCGAATGGTTTACTGAAGCAGTGATAATCTCAATATAAAAATACCATATGCACTTTGAGAATCACAATATGTTTGTAAGAGAGGTATAAGTTATAGATGACACTACTGCACTTGGAAAGAAAATTAAACTATAAGTGGCCCGGATGGGAGGGTAGATATTTGAATTAAGATTAGAGTGGGGTTAAAGGGTAACATAGTAACATAGTAATTTAGGTTGAAAAAAGACACAAGTCCATCAAGTTCAACCCTTCTACCTATCATTACAGCTTTTGATCCAAAAGAAGGCAAAAAACCCCTAAGGAAGCTATTTCGAATTTTGCCTCCTGGGGGAAAAAATTCCTTCTTGACTCCAAGAGGCAATCAGATTTCTCCTTGGATCAATAAGCTCTTTTATTAATGCTTATTCTATTATTAATAGCCCTGTATGTTCTGCTTTGCTAAAAAAATATCCAAACCATTTTTAAATGCATCTATTGTGGTTGCTAGCACTACCTCTCTTGGCAGTGAGTTCCATAACTTTATTGTCCTAACCGTAAAGAATCCCTTCCTTTGCTGTCTATGAAATCTTTGCTCTTCCAGTCTGAGGGGGTGACCTCTTGTTCTTTGTACCTTTCTGTTAATGAACAGGTCACTGGAGAGCTCTTTATATTGGCCCTGCAAATATTTATATAATGTTATCATATCCCCTCTGAGACGCCTTTTTTCTAACGTATATAAATTCAATTTTTTAAGTCTCTCTTCATAACTAAGATCCTCCAAACCCCTTATTAATTTTGTAGCTCTCCTTTGCACTTTTTCTAGTTCCTTAATATCCTTTTTAAGGACTGGTGCCCAGAACTGTACTGCATATTCAAGGTGAGGTCTTACCATTGATTTGTAAAGAGGCAAGATGATATCCTCCTCCCGTGAATCTATACCTCGTTTTATACATGCCAATATCTTATTGGCCCTTGCAGCTGCTGACTGGCATTGGGCACTGTTGCCAAGTTTGTTGTCTATAATTATTCCTAAATCCTTTTCATTAGTAGTTTTTCCCAGGGAAAAACCATTTAACGTATATGTTGCTTTGTTATTATTTTTCCCATAATGCATAACTTTACATTTGTCTATATTGAACCTCATTTGCCACTTTACTGCCCAGTCCCCCACTCTGTCCAAATCTTCCTGTAAAGAAAAAACATCAAGATTAGTCTTTATTGCCTTACCTAATTTAGTGTCGTCCGCAAACACGGAGACATGGCTCTCAGCACAATGTGGCAGATCATTAATAAACAAATTAAAAAGAAGAGGGCCCAAAACAGACCCCTGAGGTACTCCGCTTAATACCCTTGTCCAATTTGAGAATTTTCCATTTACAACAACCCTTTGTGTTCTATCTTTTAGCCAATTTTCAATCCACATACACACATTTGCCCCCAAACCTATTTCTCTCAATTTGTAGAGTAACCTTTTGTGTGGAACTGTATCAAATGCTTTCGCAAAATCCAAATAGATCACAACAACTGCCACACCTAGATCTATATTTTTACTGACTTCTTCATAGAATGTTATTAAGTTTGTTTGACAAGACCTGTCTTTCACAAAACCATGTTGACTTTTACTAATTATATTCTGGTTCAAGATGTATTCTTGAGTGTATACCTTTAGCAATCCTTCAAATAGTTTCCCCACTACAGATGTCAAGCTCACTGGCCTATAATTACCTGGCAGAGATTTTGATCCCGTTTTAAATATTGGAATGACATCCGCCTTTCGCCAGTCTGTTGGCACTGTACCTGAACTGAATGAATCCCTAAAGATCATGAATAGTGGCCTGGCCAGAATTATGCTTAACTCTCTAAGTACCCTTGGGTGTATACCATCTGGTCCTGGGGCCTTGTCTATCTTAACAGAGTGTAATTGCTTAAGCACTTTTTCCTGTGTCAGCCAATCCCATGTTTGCGGCGAATGTCCCATAACTTCCTGTAGCAGGGGCTCGTCCATCTGCTCTTCCTTAGTATAAACAGAAGAAAAAAAAGTATTTAAAATGTCTGCTTTCTCTCTGTCCTCACTTACCAAATTTCCCATTTGGGATAACAAGGGCCCAACATTTTCCCTCTTTAGCTTTTTTCCATTTATATATTTATAAAACATTTTGGGGTTAGTTTTACTCTCCTTGGCAACCCTTTTCTCATTTTCCAATTTAGCCATTTTAATTGCCTTTTTGCAGGCTTTGTTGGCCTCTTTGTACTCTATAAATGATAATGCTGATCCCGTGTTTTTATAATGTTTGAATGCCATTTTCTTGTTTTGTACTTCCTGTTTCACGTTACCTGTAAGCCACATTGGTTTTGATTTGTGTCTTTTGCATTTGTTTCCCAAAGGTATATATTGGGATGTGTACTTTTGTAATGTGTGCTTAAAGGCATTCCACTTGTCTTCTGTGTTTAGTCCAGAAAACAATCGTTCCCAGTCTAAATGTTCAATCGATGCCCTTAGTCCATCAAAGTTAGCCCTTCTAAAATTAAGTGTTTTGGTGGCGTATTTACCAATTTGCTTTTTTGCATTAATCTCAAATGAGACCATATTATGGTCACTATTCCCCAAGTGTTCTCTTATTTGGATGTTTGAGATAAGCTCCTCATTGTTTGTTATTACCAAATCCAGACAGGCATCCATTCTAGTTGGGGTGTCTACTAATTGTGCCATAAATTTGTTATTAAGCAGGTCCAGAAACTTGCTGCCCCTAGCTGAACTAGTTGTGCCACACTTCCAATCTATATCTGGGTAATTAAAATCTCCCATGATTAGAACTTCATTCATATTTGCAGCCTTTTCAATTTGTAATAAAAGCTGATCTTCTCCATCAATGCTAATATTTGGTGGCTTGTAGCATACACCTACAAGTAATGTGCGATTCTTTTTAGCGTCTAAGCTAATCTCCACCCACAGTGTCTCCACATCAGTTCCAGTTACATCATGTACACCTTCTTTAATACTGGGATTTAATTTAGGATTTACATACAGACAAATCCCTCCCCCTTTTCTATTTACTCTGTCCTTTCTAAAAAGTGAGTAACCTTGTAAATTAACTGACCAGTCGTGGGTCTCATCCCACCACGTTTCTGTGATTCCGATTAAATCATACTGTTCAGCACTTACCAGTATCTCCAGCTCACCCATTTTGTTTGTCAAGCTTCTTGCATTTGCTAAAAGACATTTGAGATTACTACCCATTTTCTGTTTAGTTGACAAACACTTAATGTGTGCAGGTTTAATTATATGGACCTCCCTTTGGTCTATGTTAACCCCACCACTGCTTTCCTCCTCTCCCATAGCTAGACCCACCTTCCAATCTACCCTAGCTACCATTGCTTCTTTTTGATCTTGACCCTCCCCCCCAGAGCTTAGTTTAAAAGCTCATCTAATCCTATAGCCATCCTCGCCCCTAATACTGCAGCCCCCTCATCATTGAGGTGCAGCCCATCCCGTCCAAAGAGTCTGTAGCCGACTGCAAAGTCTGCCCAGTGCTCCAAGAACCCAAATCCCTCTTGCTTGCACCACCTTCGTAACCACGCATTAATCTCCCTAAGCTCCCGCTGTCTCCCTGACGTAGCGCGTGGTACTGGTAATATTTCCGAGAATATTACCTTGGAGGTCCTTTCCTTTAGCTTCTTTCCTAGTTCCCTAAAATCATTTTTAAGGACCCCCCACCTACCATTTACTTTGTCATTAGTACCAATGTGTACTATGACCGCTGGATCATGCCCAGCCCCTCCCAATAATCTGCCTACCCGTTCCGCAACATGCCGAACCCGAGCACCCGGGAGACAACATACAGTTCGGCATTCGGGGGGTCCTGGCGACAGATTACCCTATCTACCTTCCTAATAATAGAATCCCCTACCACCACAACCTGTCTAGCCTTCCTAGTGTCCTGGCTCCCAACTGCGCTGGAGAGGCTACTCACCTGGCTGCTAGGAGAGTCCGCCTGCCCCAGAAATGCCTCTTCTGAGCTAATCCCCCCTGCATCCTCACACAAGCTGGCAAACATGTTGGGGTGAACCAGCTCAGAACAAGCCTCCCTAGCTCTCCGACCCCTACTGCCCCTTACACAACTAACCCAGCTCTCTGCCCTAGAAACCTCTTCCCCTCCATCATCACCCTCCTCTACACTGGCCCCAGCCAATGCCTGCTCCGTGAGCAGTAAACTCCGCTCCATGTTGCTTATGTCCCTAAGTGTTGCCAGTTGCCTCTTTAGATCTAATATTATATTTTCCAAAGCAGCAACCTGCTCACATCTGCAGCAGTGGTATGGACCCTGGGGAACTTGCTCCAAGACCGCATACATGCTGCAAGACATGCACTTAGTGGCATTGTCCAACATGCTCTCTAGTGTAAACCACAAAAATAAAAATAGAATAAAATAAAAAAAAATAAAAGATCTATACTTTACCCTCCTTCTTTCCTTTTAACTCCTTCTTTCCTTTTAACTCCTTCTTTCCTTTTAACTCCTTCTTTGCTTCTAACTCCCACACTTAAGAAGCTTTTTTCACTTTAGAAGCTGCTCCCTTGTATTCGCCTGGCTCACTATTCGCCTGCTCCTTCCAGTTAAATGGCCTTCAAAGTAAAGAGACTCCCAGAGAAGGTTAATTAACTGATTGCAAACAGCCTTGCAAACCTTTTCCCTCCAGTTTTTTTTTTTTTTTCAACCAATCTTTATCAAAAATGCACACAAAATAAACAGTGCTCCCCTTGCAGTAAAAATCAAAATATACTTTCCTTCTTTGCTTCTAACTCCCACACTTAAGAAGCTTTTTTCACTTTAGAAGCTGCTCCCTTGTATTCGCCTGGCTCACTATTCGCCTGCTCCTTCCAGTTAAATGGCCTTCAAAAGTCAAAGGTATAATAATAAAACTTTTTTTTTTTTCTTTTTCTCCTCTTCTTTGTGGTATATTTAATTTTGCTATCTCTAAGGAATAGAAGTTACACTTTTTGCCTGTTGATTAAGGTTTATGGGGAATAAGCGGAGGCAATGATATGCCATTGGTATGTTTTGCAGTTCTTCAGAGAAGCAAAATGGTGGGTAAGAGGGGCACGGTTGATATATGCACTATATCGTCTTGGGCACATATTATTGAAGGGGCGGTAATACAGCTTTTGATGTAAGAGTAGGATTTGTGACAATGAGATATAAAACCTTTAAATTGTGTCAGTATATGTAAAATATAAAATAAATACTAAATGGGAGATTAAAATGAATATGATATAGTGTTAAAAATGGGTAATGGAGGATTTTGCTTCTTGCTGCTTTTTTTTATTTTTTAAATGAGGGTTACGTAAACTATGTGAAAACACCTAGTAATTGCTGGTTGCATAAGATAAAACCGTGGATACCATGGGACTGGAATAAGACTACTCTCATTTAAGCAAGCTTTCATATTTTCTCTGGACTTTTTTTTTTTTTCTTTCTTTCTTTCCTTCTCTCTCTCTCTCTCCCTCCGTATCTTCTCATCCTATATTTATTTTTCCCACTACTCTCACGATATAGGGCCAGGGAGATATAAAAGGAAAAAGCAGTTAAAACCCTATTGACCTTGACTTATAGTTCTCCTAGTGGATATGGGAGGCAGAACTATGGGGGAGGTGAGGAATGACGATGAACTAAGTTGTAGTTCTATATGTTTTATGTTATGTGTGTGGAAACTGTGGAGACGAATTAAGGGGAGCGGTTGGAGGGGGTGTGGGGGGAAGAGAGCGATGAGGAGGTCCGAGAAGAGGCACGGTAAATTGTATGATGAGTATGTTTGATAGATTCTTGTCATTGAATGTGCAAGGGCTGAATCTCCCACAAAAGCGGATCACCTTGATGGAATTTTTGGTTAAGCAGAGGATAGAGGTAGCCATGTTACAAGAAACCCATTGGAAACGTGAATTTGCTAAAAGATTGGTGTTTGGTAAATACCCTCATATGGAAGTGGCATCATTGCCATCTCAAAAAAAGAGAGGTGTGGCAATAATGTTCTCAAGTGCACTTAAATATGAGTTGATACATAAGCTACAGGACCCAGAGGGTCGTTTCATTGTTGTGGTCTGCAAGCTGAACGATATGCTATTTACATTTTTAAACGTATATGCCCCCAATAGCAGACAGGTGAATTTCCTGAATGGGCTCATGCAAAAACTGTATGACCTCATTCAGGGAACATTTATAATGGCTGGCGACTTCAATTGCATTGCTGACCCTGTTCAGGACAAAAAAGTTATTAATGGGGTACAGATGGATAGATCTTTGTTTAGCCTTGCCAAAGCATTTAATAATTGTTTGGGGAAACATAGGTTGTATGATCTGTGGAGAACACTCCACCCCAATGAAAGGGATTATACGTTTTACTCCAATAGATTTAAATCCTACTCTAGAATTGATATGTGTCTGGTGAAATCACAAGTGGTTAGTGCGTGTAAGCGGATTGACATTATGGAAATTCCATGGTTGGACCACTGTGCAATTATAGCTGTATTTGGGGAAAAGATTAGGCTTGGTGGAAACAGGTGGCGACTGAAAGAGAATATAATGGGTAGTAGGAAATATGTAGATGATCTTGGAAAAATTTCAGATCTATACTTTAAAGAGAACATAGCGGAAGAAACATCGATATTTAACGTATGGTGCGCGTATAAATGCGTAATAAGAGGCCACCTGATAAGTAGGGAAGCACATATAAATAAAAATCGTACAGAGAACTTACCCGCACTATATATTAAATTGCAAAATCTTAAGAGGGAAAATAAACAATTGGCCCAACCTGCGTATGAGGGGGAGATTGAGCAGATTAAGAAACAAATAAATGAAAAACTAATGATAAGAGCAAATAAGATTCTTACGCGCAATAAACAAAATTGGTACTATCTGGGAAATAGACCTGAGAAACTACTGATCAAGCAGCTTCAGAATACAAATCTTAAAACTAGAATTTTGAAAATTATAAATGATGATAAAACTGCAGTCTCCCCTACACAGATAGGGCAAGAATTTAGAAATTTTTATTCATCCCTATATAATATATCAGATAGTGGCCAGACAAAGAGCAAATAAGGGCTTATATAGAAGGGGCTAATTTAAATAGTCTCACTGAAACCCAAAAAATGAACTTAGATTTGCCTATAAATGAAAGCGGCAAGTAGGCAACGCAATCAAACACTTAAAGAATAACAAAGCCCCAGGACCCCTTGTGCTACACATACTCCTTGCGGTAAAGATAGTAATAGCAAGAAAGTGGAACAAGACAGGAAGAATTAATTGGACGCATGTGAGGAACCAAATAAATAAACAGTGTGCAATGGAAAGGGGCTACTTTCTTAATAGAGCAGATCTAGATGGATTTAATAATATTTGGAAAAAATGGAAGGAGGAGTAGGTGTCAGGTCCAAAATAAGGTTACATTGAGGCGTTATGGGAAAGATTCTGCACTTCGGCTCTTGTCTCTCTGTAATATTGTTCCATTTTAATGTAATATTGTGCCATTCAAATGCCTGTAATATTGTGCCATGCAAATGCCTGTAATATTGTGCCATGCAAATGCCTGTAATATTGTGCCATTCAAATGCTTGTAAATTGTGCCATTCAATTGCCTCTAATATTGTGCCATTCAATTGCCTGTAATATTGTTCCATTTTCCTGTAATATTGTGCCATTCAATTGCCTGTAATAGTGTGCCATTCAATTGCCAGTATTATTGTGCCATTCAAATGCCTGTTATATTGTGCAATTCAATTGCCTGTAATATTGTGCCATTCAAATGCCTGTAATAATGTGCCATTCAAATGCCTGTAATAATGTGCCATTCAAATGCCTGTAATATTGTGCCATTCAATTGCCTGTATTATTGTGCCATTCAAATGCCTGTAATATTGTGCCATTCAATTGCCTGTAATATTGTGCCATTCAATTGCATGTAATATTGTGCCATTCAAATGCCTGTAATATTGTGCCATTCAAATGCCAGTAATATTGTGCCATTCAGATGCCTATATTATTGTGCAATTCAAAAGCCTGTAATATTGTGCCATCCAAATGCCTGTATTATTGTGCCATTCAAATGCCAGTAATATTGTGCCATTCAATTACCTGTAGTATTGTGCCATTCAAATGCTTGTAATATTGTGCTATTCAGATGCCTGTAATATTGTGCCATTCAAATGCCTGTAATATTGTGCCATTCAGATGCCTCTAATATTGTGCCATTCAATTGCCTGTAATATTGTTCCATTTTCCTGTAATATTGTGCAATTCAATTGCCTGTAATATTGTGCCATTCAAATGCCTGTAATAATGTGCCATTCAAATGCCTGTAATAATGTGCCATTCAAATGCCTGTAATATTGTGCCATTCAATTGCCTGTATTATTGTGCCATTCAAATGCCTGTAATATTGTGCCATTCAATTGCCTGTAATATTGTGCCATTCAATTGCATGTAATATTGTGCCATTCAAATGCCTGTAATATTGTGCCATTCAAATGCCAGTAATATTGTGCCATTCAGATGCCTATATTATTGTGCAATTCAAAAGCCTGTAATATTGTGCCATCCAAATGCCTGTATTATTGTGCCATTCAAATGCCAGTAATATTGTGCCATTCAATTACCTGTAGTATTGTGCCATTCAAATGCTTGTAATATTGTGCTATTCAGATGCCTGTAATATTGTGCCATTCAAATGCCTGTAATATTGTGCCATTCAGATGCCTGTAATATTTGCCATTCAAATGCCAGTAATAGTGTGCTTACAGTGTTCGTTTTATTCCTCCCTCCTCCCCCTTCCCCCTGTACTTACCGCCTGGCTGATGCTCTGTGTCCGCAGTCTTCCCTCCTGCATGGAGGAGGGAAACACTGACACCGTCGAGGGACTTTTTTTTTTTTTTTTACTTTTTTTCTCCAGCAGCCGAATCCAGCGGATACGGCTGCCAGAGAAAAAAAATAAAATAACAGGACCGCGATGCGCTGTGGGTGGATGCCGACAGCACGGGTTTCACCCCCGCTGGACGTGTCACCCAGTGCAATCCGCACCCCCCGCACCCCCCACTGGGTGGTGCTTTTCTATTAGGTGATGGTAAAACAATTAGCCTAGCAAGTAGGTTCATTCTGTAGCAGAAGGAGCCACAAGTTATATAGATGCAAGCACTGTAAATGTTACCGACGACCTAAGAGTGCTGAATTGTTAAACTGACAATTGACAAACTTTTTAATATAGAGTATTATTTATACATACCTCCCAACTGTCCCGCTTTGAAAGCAGACCGAGCCGAAAACAGCCTCTATCATCCCCATAGATGTCTATTGGATGATAGAGACACAGTTTGCAATGAATTCAGCTATTTTGGACAAATTCATCCCAAACTGGAATAAAAAAATAAAAAAATGAAAAATGTTTTTTTTTTTTTTAATAATATTTGCCTTTATTAACCCCTTCATGACCAGACTGTTTTTGGAATGTTGTGCGTTAGTGGCCGAGGCTGTTTTAACACTTCTGAGGTGTTTGTGTTTAGCTTTAATTTTCTTCTTTGTCTGTTGCTGTTCCCACACAAATTATATATTGTGTATTGTATAAAAACATGCTAAATAGATTCGACTATAGCTCCTGAGTTTAGAAATACCCAATGTTTTTATGTTTTTTTGCTTTTTTTGCATGTTTTAGGTTAATAAATACAAGTAGCATATAGCTTTTTCAAAACCATTTTAAAACAAATTAGCGTTAGTGACACTGTAACACAAATATCGGTCATGAATCGCTGAATAACCCTCCACATGTACACATTTTTATAAAGTAGACATCCCAGGGCATTCAACTTGGGGTATCTGGACACTTTTCATTCTGTCATTTTACCACCAATCTTTGACAAGTTTTGGCGTAGTAATTTTGTGTGTGTTTTATTTTCACACACTTTGAAACTTAGGTATGAATTTAAAGGGGTTGTTCTATTTTATTACCAAACAAAACCCCAATATATGTTCATCTTCTTCCCCTGAGTATAGCGGTACCCCACATGTATAGGTTTGCTAGGGTTATGTGGCAGGTACAGGGCACAATATAGGATACGGTCATTGCAGTTTTAAAACATGTATTTGTTATGTAATGCTTGTGACTAGATTTCCTATCATGCTCAGCCAGCCAAAAGCTACCGTAGAAGAATAGGAAATGTAGTCTATAGTAGGAAGCACAAATTTTTGCTATCCTTGCTATCCTGCGACTGCATGGATCATATATCCAGCTACTGCGGGCCCCTATCTACTGCTGGGGGCCAATGAAAAGCACTGGCCCCACTAGCAGTCTTTTTTTTATAAATAAAATATCCCTAGAGGACCACAGACAGACATAACATGTCATTGGTCCTCTACGGAATAACTTATTATTTTTATATAATTTATTATTATTATTTTGAATTTTTTTTATTTATTTATTTTATTTATTTAATTTATTTAATTTTTTTACATTTTTTATTTAACTCTAACCTTAACCCTATGGTTAGGGTTAGTACAAACCCTAATTCTAACTCTAGGATTAGGGTATTGATGAACTCTAACCCTAACCCAAAAGTTAGGATTAGCACAATAATAAAAAAATAAATAAATAAAAAAAACGTTTCTTTACTTTTTATTAAAAAATCCTGTGTGGGGGCTGGTTGTGCTTGGGGGGACCATGGGGAGGGTAGAAACACTATATTTAGTCTCTCCCTGCCCCACGATCGCTGTGGAGCAGGGAGAGACTAAAGCTGTCAAAGCAGGCACCTGCTTTGACAGCTATTAACATCCGGGCGCTGTGATTGGCTGTCACAGTGCCCGGATGTTTCCAGGGGGGCTTCAATGGACATGGCTGAAGGATGTCGTTTGTAGCGTGATCGCGGTATGCTAGCATGCATACCGCGATCGGACCTGCATGACGGTCCTGGACCGTCAACGGTCACAAAGGGAGTTTTCCCTATGACGGTCCAGGACCTTTTCTGCAATTATTATATCTTTCAACTGTCTTTGCTTTTTAACCAACTTTTACCACTATATACATACAAAATCTAACACCAGCCCATTACTGACACGAACTTCCCTCCTTCTGTCCCCTTGTCTATTCCGAGAGGACCCTGGGGGTAGGTATGGAGAGAGAGTGAGGACATCCATGATTCTATCCTTCATACGTACTCATTCTTAGTTTTTGTCTCTACTATTTCTATGTACGCATTCTTTTTAAGTAGTCTGTTTTCATTTCCTTTCATTCAGGGTTTTTTCTTAAATTGATTTCATTATCCGTTTATATATTGGTTCCATTCATTCCAACTCTTATTTTGGACTATTTTCCCCCTATCTTCCATTTGTAGTTGGTATGTTACTTGTTTTTTTAGTTGTTCCCAATTTGGGATCTCTTTTTCCCTCCAGTCTCTAGCAATTAGAATCTTGGTAGCTATTAGCAGATGTATTAGTATATATCTGTTTTCCTTTCCTAGCTGCATCCATTCTAGGTGGAGGAGTGCCACGCCTGGGTTTATTGGGATGTCCATCTTAAGTATATTCCTTAGGATTAAGAAAGTTAGATTCCATAATTTTTGGATTTTGCTACAGCTCCACCAAATGTGTAGGTAGGAGCCTATTTGGTTCCCACATCTCCAACACATTGGGTCGTGATTCGGATACATTTGGTTAATTTTTGTTGGTACTAGGTATGTTCTGTACATAAGTTTGTATTGTGATTCAATAAGATTTAGGCAGTGTATATTATTTTTAATTTTAGGGATTATCCCGAGCCAGTCTTCGGGGTCTATTTTTTCTGCCAAGTCCTGTTCCCATTTTTTTATAATCATTTTTATATCCTCGTATGTTTCCTGTTTTTATCCTGCCATTAGAGGATTTTTTTTAAATATGTGCTCAATTTGTTGTTCTGGGCCATCATCAAATTTAGTCCTGCAATATCTTCGTCTTCTTTACATTTATTCTTTTTGATGTAATTTTTAATTCTTAGATATTTGAAGATGTCTTCAGTTACTAAATCAAATCTTTGGGAGAGTTCCAGGAATGGTATAATTATACTATCTATAATTATCTCAGAGAGCTTCAAGATACCTTTTTGTTCCCACTTAATGAGGTTAAGATCTTCTATTTTATATTCCAATATTTTAGTGACCCTTCTATCCTTATACTATTGTCCCAGTCTGTGTTATATTTTAAATTTGTCCCAAAAATGTAATATTCCATTTACCATCCTATTCTCTTTAATCTGACTACCTTTACCCTTTGAGTTTGAATTTAGCCAGGGTAATATAGAGAGATCGGGTATATTTATCATATAACTTTCTATATCTCTCCATCCTTCCATATTATTATTTATTTCATTAAGCCATTTACTTATATGTTTCAGGATGGCGGCATCATGATATTTTTTTACGTTAGGTATGGCTAAACTCCCGTTTTTTATATCCCGGTATAAAAGACTTCTTCTAATTCTCGCTTTTTTTCCCCTCCAGATAAAGTCTAAGAACATAGTTTGTAATTCTTTTAATTGCGAAATCGGGACTAAACATGGAAATGCTTCGAATATATATATACATTTCGGCATCACATACGATTTCATTGTGTTAATGCAGCCCCACCATGAGATCTCAAGGTTTATCCAATTGTTCAGCAATTCCAGAGTCTGTTGTATCAGTTGTCCAAAGTTAATTTCCGCTATTGTACCTATCTCTGATGGGAATTGGATTCCCAGGTGTTCTATCTTGTCTTTGGTCCAGTTAAAATCGTATTTAGATTTTATTTTGTCTCTGTCCTTTTCCCCTAGGTGTAGTCCCATGCAAGTTGATTTGGACACATTCAGTTTATAATTTGAAATTTGTCCATAGATTTTTATTTCCTCCATTAACCTGTCTACTGATTGTATCACTGTTACATCATCTGCATATAGGTTTAACTTGTACTGTCTTCCAGGGGGATTTTACCACCCCCCCCCCCCCTATTATCCTGGCAGATGGACCTGAGTCCATGCTCTTTCCATCCAGACCCCAAAGCCAAAAGTTTTTAACGTACTGAACATGAATTTCCACCCAACACAATCTTTTCGATACAAGGCTTTTTCCGCGTCTAAAGATAGTATAATTGTTGATTTCTTTTAAATACTGGTTAGATCTATAAGGTTTATTAAGGTTCTAATATTATTGGCGGCCTTCCTACCTGGGATAAATCCTGTTTGTTCTCTATGTATCAACGAGGAGATACTGGTTTTAATTCTGTCTGCCAGTACCAATGAAATTTTTTTAATGTCCTCATTGATCAATGAGATTGGTCGGTAGTTTTCTATCAATGTTGAGTTTTTATTTGGCTTTGGGATCGGGACTATGTTAGCTTTAAGCAGATCTGGGTCCATGATTCCTCTGTCCACTATACTGTTAAACAGATGTGTTATATGTTTGCTTATATTCATCTTCATTTTTTTATAAAAGTATCCCGTAAAGCCGTCCGGGCCAGGGGCCTTCTTTAATTTTATTTTATTTTTGGTTTGGATTACTTCCTGTTCTGTTAAAGGTTGATTTAGGGAACTCATCTGATACTCGGATAGCTTAGGTAAATGGCATGATTCCAAATATTCCAGTATCTGTGTTTCTCTAGTCCAAATTATACATGGAGTAATAAAATTCTGCAAATGCCTTGCCTATTTCTTATATATCTTATATATTCGCTGGGCCGCCATCTTTTTCTTTAACTTGGCGCTAAGATTTTTGTCTGCTCTATTGCCCTTAGAGTAATATATTGGTTAAGTTTCTCCAAGTTTTCTTTTACCTCCTCCATTAATTTATTGTTTATTAGCGCCTTAATATCTTTTATACGTATCATCGTTGGTTGCGTTGGTGATTCTTTATTTTTTTCTGACAGATTTTCCCAACTCTATATATAAATCTGCTAAAGAAGGACCGTTTTGTTTTTTCCTAATTGTACCTAGTTTAATAAGATGTCCTCCATTACGCATTTATATGCCGACCAAATCTTATCCATTGATACGTCTGTGATTGAATTTTCTTTAAAATATTAATCTGTCGTCTCTTGTATAAATTTTACATTTTCTTCTGTTTCTATTAACTTATTATTTAGTCTCCAAGATGAGTGCTCCCCTCCATCTCTGATCTCCTGGAAGTTCCACTTTATTGTGTTGTGGTCTGACCATGGTGTTTCTACTATCATTTTTTTTTTATTATCTTCATTGTAGACAGATCTCCCAAAACCAAATCTATTCTAGAGTAGGAATTGTGTACTTTGGACCAATATGTATAATCCTTGTGATCAGAAAAATGTAGTATTTTAAAAAATGAATAGGAAATACAGTAAAGAAAAAGATTACTTAGATACTAAAGAAGGCTGTTTTATTGGTTCTTTATGCAGCACAACAATTTTCAGCTGTATATGATATACTAAAAATCTGCCATTTCATGCTACGATAGTAATTTAAAACATTAACAATGTCTACATTGTATGTCTGATCCATTTGATGTTTTTGTAATGGACAAAGTTGCTTTTCTTTCATAAACCAAACTTTTGAACAGACGTGTATATATATGGAATACAGCTGAAAACTGTTGTGCTGATTAAAGAACCAACACAACTGTTCTTCGATAGAATCTAAACCAGGGGTGGTGTCATGTTACATGATATTGTTTTATTATAATGTACTGTTTCTTTAATGTTCATCTTAAGTTACTCTCTTGGGCCACTCTGTAGTTTACTTCCTGCTTCAGATAAACCCCTCCCCCTCTCCTGTTCTAGTGTTTTCTATGCTGTACCTTCATATGTGACTTGTGGTATCTCTCCTAACCTGTATGGAAGAATCGTTCTTTTACTTGTTGTAACTGCACATTCTACAGATCATATGACGAATATACATTGCCAGATCTTCTTTCATGTGAGTTGTGACTGAGTAAACTATCTGGGAAGGTGATTTGGTATGGATAATCTTATCAGGGCAATGAGTGCCATGTGCTCCTGAAAACCACATTCATAGCCTTTGCAGCCATTTCAGAATAGGTGGCAAACATGCGGCTCGCGGGCCTGAGATCTGCAGCAGTGACCACACTTTCAGCCGCATGGGGAGAATCATTGAGGAACTAAGTTCCCAGTCAGAGCGCCGATGCTGCACACATAATTCCTCCTGTACCATGCGCATGACATCATGTGCAAGGGTCACAGGGGAGGGCATCCAGACGGGCACCTGGAGGTGCATGGAGGAGGAGTTCCATTTGGACCGAGCAGCCCTGTTAAAAAAGAAACCTGTGTGTGTGTGTAATTATATCTCTGTGCCTGTGTGTGTGTGTGTGTGTGTGTGTATGTGTGTAAGTATATCTCTGTGTCTGTCTCCGTGTGTAAGTATATATCTGTCTCTGTGTTTATGTAAGTTTATCTCTGTGTCTGTCTCTGTGTGAAAGTATTTATCTGTATCTGTGTGTGTGTGTGTGTGTGTAAGTATCTCTCTGTGTCTATCTGTGTGTGTCATGTAAGGGTGAGTCTGTGTAAGTGCCAGCCTGTGTGTGTGTCACCCCATATGTGTAAGTGTGACTCTCTGTGTGTGTGTAGTGTGTGATTCTGTGTGTGTGTGTGTGTGTAGTGTAAGTGTGAGTCTGTGTAAGTGTCATGTTGTGTATACCAGCGCAGCTCCATTAAAAAGAGACCCGTGTGTGTGAGTATATCTCTGTGTATGTCTGTGTGTGTAAGTATCTCTGTGTGTGTGTCTAAGTATTTATCTGTGTCTATATGTGTGTCTTACCCTTATAATCTAAGCTAAGTAATTACAAACCTCTATTTTATTTATTTGACTTTTTTATTCTTTTTATCCTTTTATTAATATTAAGTTGTATATCTGATACCATATACTTTGTAAATAATTCTATAATCTGTTAAACAATTTGATAAATGACACATTGACACTATGTAATATTTAGAAGATCAGTTTATAACCTAATAAATCCTAATAAAAATATATAGTATAAAAAAAGTGTGTGTGTATGTAAGTATTTCTGTGTGTGTGCATGTGTGCATGTGTGTGTGTGTGTGTGTGTGTGACTGTGACTCTGTATGTGTGTGTCATGTAAGGGTGAGTCTGTGTGTGTGAGTGTCACCCTGTGTGTGTAAGTGGGACTGTGTGCGTGTGTAGTAAGTGTGAGTCTGTGTAAGTGTCACTTTGTGTATGTAAGTGTCACTTTGTGTATGTGTGTGTGTGGCTTTGTATGTCGAAGTCTGTGTGAAAGTGTGACTTGGTGTGTGGCTTTGTATTTTTTTGTGTGTAAGTGGGATTCTGTGGCTGTGTGCATAAGTGTGGATGTGCGTTTAAGTGTGACTGTTTGTTTGTGGTTTTGTAAGTGTAAGTTTCTATCTGTGGCTGCGAATGTGTGTGTATCTGTATGTGAACGTGTGTAACTGCATATTTAATGTGAGGTTTTATTGCTGTGAAGCCTAGTACATCATGTGAGTGTATCACAGATTCCACAGCAATATAACTCACAGTAATGTGCTGTGTGTGAGGGTACCACAGACTCCATAGCAATAAAACTCATAGTAATGTGCAGATTGTGAGTGATATATTCCTGGGGAATCTGTGATACACTCACACACTGCATGCTATCATGAGTTTTATTGCTGTGGAGTCCATGATACATTTATTGTTGTGTGTGTGTAATTTTCTCGCAATGATAAATGAATGTGGCCCATGCACACATTCATTTTTGGTGAAGTGGCCCTTTTCAAAAAAAACTTGGACACCCCTGATCTAAACGATTATTTCTAACTCCTCAGTCACATGACTTTTTGACCTTGTCTTTCCATTGGTGACATGGGCTGTTTTGAAATGTCTTGGGTGTTTGTGTTTAGCTGTAATTTTCTTCTTTCTCACATACTGTACCCACACAAATAATGTTTATCGCCATAAGAAGCACATTCATTATATACCATTATATTCATCATATTTTATTATTTATTACAAAAAAATCATAAAATATGATTATGCTAACCCTCATTTAATTGTAACCCTAACCATCATACTAACCCTAGATTTTTAGCTAATTGTCTTTTTTTTTACATTGCAATTTTGTTGACTGCCTCTAGGGGCAGTCTAGCAACAGCATCAGAGCGACTTTAGTGACATTTTTTTTAACTTCCAACGCGCTACCCACGAGAGGGCAGCAGCCATAATGGAGGAGCATGCTGCTCTCCAATATGGTGCCTTGGAATCTCCTCTGTGGAGTGATCACGGGTGCCCTAGGTACTGGATGCCTCGACTGTTTTTGGACTTGGTCCGTCCAATGACGGTAAGGGGCTAAACTTGTCAATGTCTTGACTGTATTTCCTGTTCATTTTGCAACTCATTTAATATATGTTTACACGGATCAACTGCATTATTTGTCTTTGTTTTGAACTAAAAATATAATCGTATCTACACAGAGAGCTACACAATAATGCAGTGGTAAGAAACTACATAGTAACTCTCAGAGTAGTCCTGGATTTTATCTTTTAATCTATGGGACAGAGATTATCCCTCTCTATCTTTTCTATCAGAACCAGACTGCAGTCAAATAAATTTACATTTAGGCCAGGCAGGATTTGTGTTGTTTTAAAAATTACTAAAAATTAAGTGGAGATCTATTTCTCTAAATAACTGCAACATTATACAGCCTTAGATTCTTGACAGTCAAAGCACAGGATCAGATCAACATGAAACTTCACATCCTCGGCAGCTAGGATTAGGTTCAGTATATGACCGGGAGATTTTGTGATAACTACTGATATTCAACATGGTTTCATGTTGCATTCATGATGAAATGGTAATGATTGTGCTTCAATAATAATTTGTATTAATATTTTTTTTTTTTATAAACACACATGTCATAAACCATGTAATAAAATGGTGTCATGAACAAATTAACATGAAACATATATATGAAATGACATAGACACAAATACACATTCCTAGTGAAAACTTAGGTGAGAGCCATGTACTTGCAAGCTTATAAATACTGGATGCTCTTATATCGGTCATGTAGAAAGAAAATAATCTATAATATCCTTATTTATTAAACAAGCTTTGGACTGCCTTTAGTGGATAAAAGCTGTAGGAACAATGACAAATATTTTTTTTTACTAGTAATATTTTTTAGAATATGTTATATAGCCCTGAACCCTGCTTTGAACATTATTACACAGAGATTTGCTGTGAATATTTTTAGCACAACCATTTATGAGTACCTTAGGGATTACCCTTAAATACATTCTTATTGCTTGGCTCATTTTGTTTCTGTGAAATACAGTTCACCACATATTTCTGTGGAAATACTCACACACTTATATTAGAGTTCTATGGAAAAGATGTTATGTCTCGTACTATTTTTCAACTGTACTGGGTTTTTTTTTGCATGCTTCCTTGATATATTTTGCCACTATATAAACTATCTAAACCTTGTTATAGATTGCACCCCATTGTTTCCACCTCAGTATAATCACCCTTTTCTCCTGATATCACAGTAACAGTTTGAATCCTTACTACAATAATGTCATCTCATTACTTTTTATCACCCTCATGTTAATCCACCACTCTGCAAACATTTCACTGCTCAGTACTCAGGGTCAGACTTACATCCAAGGTGTTCCTATGCAGAAATGGGTTTATGATCAGCCCAGTAATGTGATTGGTTACATACGTCACATATTATGAATTGTTACAGTTGTGTGTTCCATTGCAGAAACGTATTCCTGTTAGTGGGAGGTACCTGCCTCTTTGTAGACACCTGCCACTGGTGAAGTGCACTGCTCCCTGTTTTCCCACCTTCCCTCCCCTTTTGTTTTTTTTTTTCATTTACAGTCCCATCTTGCAGGTGTTATAAACCAACATGGTTCTGAATGGAGGTTATCACCTGCCCTCATAGATCTTAGGAAACACAACCTACCTGTGGTTTAAGGAGCAGCAGTCCAATAGGAATCTTGCACACAATTAAATAAAACGTATGAATACGTATTTTTTCCACTCACAAAATAGTGCTCTCTGATTTAGTTGAATTGCTCCCAATTAAATAAACTACTACTTAGTATACTGCTCCTTTTTTGTGACATTTTCATCCATTTTATTTAATTGAGTGCAATTCAATTACATCTGAAAGCACTTTTGTCTGTTTTTCTTATTTTTTGGGTATTTACAAAATCAAATTTAGGGACATCTATCAAGCTGTGATCTAATAAGACCAGTCTGCGTTATAAGTATTTATGTATTTTATATTCATTTGAATTTATTTGGAAAAATATTTATCTCTTTATTTACTATTCACACGATAATTTTTAGGCACCACAAATGAAATTCAATACAGAAGTGTAGGTTTGTATATATATATATATCTTTTGTTTTTATTTAGTTTACATTTTTTGCGCTCCTTCCAATCTTGTGTTATAGAGAATCCATCATTGTTCATAACCCCATGTAATAATGTAATACTTTCACATATGACACACATGATGTATTGTCACAGAAAACAAAGTTCACCTCAGGTGTGCAACTTTTATATCACGTCACACAAGTCTAAGGAGAATAACATATTTTCCACATGTTAAATACAATATATTGGAAAAGGGATTTATAGGAATATTTATATAATTAAGACTGAGACATCTAACAAGTAGTCCATAAGACATATATATATGTAATTTAAATTGGCTTTCATAAAATCATATGAAACTACTTGCTTTACAAATTAGTAAAAAAAAAAAAAAAAAAAGCAAAATCCCTTTGATACTACATTGAGAAAATGAGTTGGTCAACCCATCTCTCTAGCTTATTGACATGTTTAAACCAGTGCAGAATCAAAGCTATAATAAAACATCTTGTTCTTGTTTGTTTCAGCAGCAATGAAGCTGAGCAATTTTATGAAATCTTGTATCTACAGTATATTGCTGAAAAATAATGTATGTGTTACTGTCTCTGTAATGCATCAAGAGATAAGAAAGGACAGTGGCGCAGTTGAACCCAGGAACAAAGACACATGAGATTCACAAGTGAATTGCACATAAAGAGGAAAGGAGTTTTAACAATCATAGAGTATACTGAAATATGGAATTATTATGGGTAATACATAGAAACAATATACCCATAAGAGGAGAATAAAGGGTCTACACAATATGGCCCGATCCATTTCAAAATGGATTTTGATCAGGCAAAATAGACGAATAGAGCGGATCCCTGAAATACGCTACACAATATACTACATATTGGGTACAATTTAGCTAGTCTAGCCATTCGGAAACTGAAGAATCAGAGGCATTGGGATCGGAAAGTGTTTACCATAAAACAAATGTAATTTCATCTACACAGTATGCAGCAATCAACCATTTTGATTCAGGGATGATTGCCACATTACGGACATTTTAATTTACCTTTTCAAAGTTGGCAAATGGAAATTAAAAAGTTATATATATAAAAAAAATAATAATAATAAAAGCCCCCCTGGCTTCTGCTGACCACTTAAATAACTTAAAAAACCGTGCCCGCCAAGTAATTATTTTTTGTTTATTTGTGTTGCCTAAGAGTTACACCGCCAGAGCGGTTTTCATGATCGTTGATTGTGAAAACCGCTCATTCCTACACAGGACGTGCCAGGCACATCCTTTGTTAACATTCACAGCACTCGGCTTGCTCTCATATTGCACCCACACAATTTAGCATGTCTTAATGTCAATTTGCCCCACAGAACATACCACAGTGTCACTTTATCCCACAGAACTGCCCCTGCAAAGCAAGCCACAGTGTCACTTTCCCTCATAATTCATGTTATTTTGCCCCACAGGACATGCCACAGCATCACTTTGCCAATTAAGATATGCCACTGTCAGGTACCAATTAACATGCCACAGTCACCTTGTCATTAACATATGCAACAGCCAGTTTGCCTATTAAAATATGCCACGGTGTGTCCATTACATTTTCCACAGTCTGCCCATTAATATGCCAGTGTTATCTTGCCATTAATATGCCACAGCCAATTTGCCCATTAATATGTCAGTATTATGTTGCCATTAATATGCCAGTATTATTTTGTCATTAATATGCCACAGAAAATTTTCCCATTAACATGCCAGTATTATTTTGACATTAATATGCCACGGCCAATGTGCCCATTAATATGCACAGCCAATTTGCCCATTAATATGCCAGTATTATTTTGCCATTAATATGGCACAGCCAATGTGCCCATTTATACACCACACTCAATTTGCCCATTAAAAGTCTTGCACCGGCCCTGCCTATTTGGATGCTGTTCCTCACCTAGGGTGACATTTCTCTATCATGCAGAGCTTCAAAAATATTCAGAAAAGCCTGTCAACTTAGTGATTTATCAAGCCCCTTTACAACCATTGAGACATTGGACAATGCACACAGCACATGCGCAGACTCAAATTCATACGCAGTGGAGCTGTTTGAGCAGGAATGGTAGATATGCTGTTTGAAGAATAATGCGCAATTGATAAACATCCATTTTTGATTATCCAGCAAGTTAGTAGATGCATATGTGGAGTCTGTGATGATGAACTATGATTTTTGTACTTCTCTCTCTTTTTTGGGAACATGTCAATCAGTACCATTTGCTTGGCATTCTCTTCAACCTCTAAAACATACGGAATGAAATAAAATGTTTGATGTGGGAACTGAAGGACTGGTTATTAAATAATTGAGCGGCTACATTGTTTGATATTTCTTTGGGCTATGAGTCAAGCTGTTTTGCTTGTTGCTGTGTCAAAATGTAAAAAGAAATGTAAATTGATACTTTTACATTTCACACAGGTTTCTGCCACCTTTGACACAACAAGATTTACTAACCCCATGAAAAGTGGAAATGAAGGCTGCAGAACATGATTGATAAAAATTAAATCTCATTTTAAAGTGTATGCTGTGCTTTCCCTCTTTGCATATCGTGATATATGTTTATTTTTAAAGGGGCTCATAAGTGCAAACATGGGGTCTATTTGGAACTTGCAACTTGCCACTAAGGGATCTCTTCTAAATGAGTGTCACTAGTATGAGGATAAACAGGCATTTACTTTTGAATGAACATGCCAGGTCATCGTCTCAGAAGTATCAGGGCTGCATCCAACAGTCTCTCTATGCTATTGCAGAGTGTAGTGGAGAGCTGATTTCTCACAGCTAAACTCCACCAAGTACTTTAAGAGGATGCAGGAACAAGTAATAAATCCAAGAGAATATCCAGCACAATCAGCATTACAATCCAATAATATCCAATCACTTTCCCCAATCACTGGACAACACACAGTATCAGGAGTAGAACTGACCAGAACTGTTTAATGATGTAGAAACCGAGAATATATACAGTTGAACATCTTGACAAACCAGATTAGATGGCTGTCACCTCGTCAGAGCGCTCCCGGTAGGGTTTCAGCATGTTCACATGAATCATGCGTCGCCCCCCTGAGCCAGCACAGGGGCCAATTATATAGGTGGTGTCGCAGCGTTGCTCCAGCACCTTATAAGGGCCCTGCCAGGCAGCCTGTAGCTTGTCATGCCGGACAGGTTTTAAAATTAAAACTTTCTGTCCTACCTGAAAGCTACGGTCCCTGGCGTTCCGATCATACCATGTGCGCTGACGTGTCTGCGCCGCCTGCAGGTTCTCCCGTACTGCTCGGGTTAGTTCCTCCAGTCGGTTCCGAAACTCCAGTACATAAGGTATGATGGGAGTACCTGTGGAGCTGTGTTCTCCCTCCCAGTGCTCCTTAATGAGATCCAGGGGACCTCGGATCCGTCTCCCATATAATAATTCAAACGGGGAGAACCCCGTGGATTCCTGTTGCACCTCCCGATAAGCAAAGAGGAGGTGTGGTAGGAATCTTTCCCAGTCCCGATGGGTCTCTGCGAATGTTCGGAGCATCTGTTTCAATGTTCCATTAAACCGTTCACAGAGCCCATTGGTCTGGGGGTAATATGGGGCACTGATTATTGGCCTCATGTCACAAAATTTCCATAGCTGCTGTGTGACCTCCGCAGTAAACTGAGTGCCATGATCGGAGAGGATCTCCCGGGGTAATCCTACCCGGGAGAAAATCTTCATGAGGGCCTCAGCCACCATTTCTGCATTAATGTTAGTTAATGCTACCGCCTCGGGATACCTGGTAGCATAGTCTACCACTATTAATATGTATTTCTTACCCGAGGGGCTAGCCTTCCTTAACGTACCTACTATGTCCACCGCTACGGGGCTAAATGGCTCCTCCACTATGGGTAGGGGGTGCAACTTGGCTTTCCTGCGGTCTCCCCTTTTTCCTACCCTCTGGCAGGTATCGCAGGTACCGCAATACCTCCGGGCCTCCTGACTTATCCCTGGCCAGAAGAAGCTCTGGGTCAATCGATACCGGGTGCGACTAACTCCCAGGTGTCCGGATAGCAGTATATCATGCGCTATCCGTAGTAATTCGGATCGGTACCTCTGTGGTACCACTAACTGACGCATAATGACTGGGTCTGCTCCGTCTACCTTTTTCTCGGTCTCTCTATATAAGAGCTTACCCTCCCATATGAATCTCTCCCCATCTGTGCCTGCCACCCCTGTGGCTATCTTATTCCTATATACTTGTAGTGTAGGATCTGTGGCTACCTCGGCTTCAAATTCACTAGGTGGGGCCCAGGGTATACATTCTACAGATGGGGAAGGATCTTTTACCTGAACCTCCGGGTGTGAGTTGTAGTCCTGGGTGCGGGCCTGTTGGCGTGTGACCAAGGGGTGGGCCTCTCCAACCGCTGGGATCTGAGGTTCATATGCCGATGTCAATTTCCCTAAGTCATTCCCCAACAAAACTTCCGCTGGGAGTTGTGGCATCAACCCCACTTCCACATTCCCATGACCCGCCCCCCAATTCAAATGCACTCGGGCGGTGGTTAGTCGGTATACTGCTCCCCCGGCTACCCTTGCGGCTACAGTCCTGCTGGTCCTCGCTTCTTTGGGAATTAGGTGGCTCTTTACCAAAGTGATAGTGGCTCCAGCCCTTGTACTGCCTTTCCCTCTAGGTACATGGTCTGCCGATAGTGTTGACGATTGTCTGCATGGGCCTGTAGAGCGCCGCTCTTTGTAGTCGGCAAGCCCATTCTGCGTGTGAATCTTTACCAGTCTTTTTAAAATCCTCTAAAAAGGCATCAATTTCTTCTTCTGCCTCCACATAAGTCTTAAAAGCCTGGTACGGTACCTTTGGTTTGTTCTCCTGTACCATGTGCACAATCTGGTTCCTCTCTGGAATTTGTTGGACCCTCTGTCGTAGTACAAACTCCTATACCTCTGTCATGGTTCTGGAGATAATCTCTGTTGGTGGGTTTTCCCCATAAAATGACAGCCGGAATTGCAATTCTTTTTGAAATTCCAACCACCCCTGTTCTTCTGCTGTGTTACTCTGCACCAAAGCCGGACCCTCTTCTGCTCTGTACTCCGTCATGACTTCTGCAACCAGGACTGCCTTGGTCTTGTTGCTGGCGGTAATACCCCTTGCTTCCAGGAGGTCCTTTAAAGTTGATCGCTTTAAAGTGGTGCAATCGTGTGTGTTTATTTTTTTGTAGGGAGGTATTAGGGTGGAGGGTGTGATTGCATGCCGGGAATGAGGGGTGGGGTCCAGGGGCCCCAAACAAATGTTTGCCCAGGGTCCAGTCAATGTTAAAGACGGCCCTGGCATCACATTCACATAAAACATACATTTTCAGAATCAGCATACTTTAAATATGAACATAACTAAAAATCAAACAATTCCACCCAGTAGTTCAAACGTTGGCTTTTTGGGGCATTTTCACCATGCCCCAAATATGTTCTTAAAGTGCCATACACCGTTACTTAGAGTTTTGTGTACTCCAGGCATAGGAAAATCTCTGCAGGGCCAACAATCAATAAAAGGGAATGAGACAGCCAAAAAGGGGTTCCGCTACACAGAGCAAAACCTTTGTTTTTGGATTCCACCAACGGAGGGGACTTAGTTAACACCTTCGCGACAAAGGACGTGTCAGGCACGTCCTGGGAGAAACTCCCTTAACGACAAAGGACGTGCCTGGCACGTCCTGCCGTGAATCAAGCGGTTTTCGCGATCAACGATCGCGAAAAACGCTTTAACGGTGCTGGTCGAGGCTATAGCCAGCACCGAAATTTCTATTTTGGGGCACCCACGATCACCCCACGGAGCGATCGTGGGGAGCCATATTGACGGAGCATGCTGCTCCGTCAATATGGCTAAGCCCTCTGCCGGTCTGAGCTTCGGAAGTGAAAGTAACTTCACTTCCGTCACTCTGAATATGCTACTTGACTGCCCCTAGTGGTAGTTAAGTAGCATTGCAATGGAAAATATTTAAAATACACATTTAATTAATTAAAAACAGGTTATATAGCTATATTAGCCTATAGGGTTAAAATTAAATATTTTTTAGCATAAGGGATAGGGTTAAAATTAAATTAAAATTAAAAAATATTAAGGGATATAATAAGGATTTGAGTTGGGGTTAAATTTAGTGTTAGGGTTAAATTTTGGGTTCGGGTTGGGGTCAAAAGGTCAATATAGGAAAAAAACAAAAAACACTATTTTTGGTTTTTGCCCCATAACTCGCAAAAAAATACCGAAAAATATGGAAACATATTTTTGAACTCGGGACAACGTTTAGAAAACTATTTAGACGGGGTCTTTTTTAATGATTTTATTTGTATAAATTATATTTTAGGTCAAAGATAGAAAAAGTGTTTTTTTTTTAAATGTTTCATCATATTTTATGATTTTTTTGTAGTAAATTATAAGATATGATGAACATAATGGTATCTAATGAAAGCCCTTCTTATGACGATAAAAACAACATATAATTTGTGTGGGTGCTGTATGTGAGAAAGAAAAAAATTACAGCTAAACACAAACACCCTAGAAATGTCAAAACAGCCATTGTCAATAAGGGAAAGTCAAGGTGAAATTGTCTTGTCACTAAGGAGTTAAGGTCCTGACAGCCCCAATAAGATGGTGTGGACTCTGCACTGGACTCTGCAGTGATTTGGCTGAGCACACACTCATCCAGCTTCAGTGTGCATGAGCATCCAGGTGATCTCTGCCTCAGCTGAGATATATGTTGGCTTTCTTGAGGGAAGGGGAACAATTGTTTATTATTATTGTTCTTTAAACAGCAGCTATTTTGAGAAACCCCAAATTAAGAAAACATGTTCAATGTTCTTTAATGTTGGTTTGATACTACTTATATTATTACTTGAAGAAGGTGGTTTTAATACAATATAAAACATTACCTATTATGAAATAAGCCTATAACTAATTATATACATACACATATAATTACATGCATATATATATATATATATATATATATATATATGTATGTATGCGTGCATGTAATGGGTTTATACATTGGATTCTGTAACTGGTTATAATACACCAAAGATTTGCACAACATTTGTACTTTATCTGCTTCAGGCAGATGAGATTAAAAAATGATACAGAAACAATTTGTTTCTTGCTATTTCATATTCAGTCATTTTTAATGAAGCAACTACATTAAGCATAACTTGGTTCAGCTTTAATGTAGTTATGATGAATACATATTACTTGATTAAAAATGATAAAGCAAAGCAGTTGCAAAATAATTGCCTTGTAAAATTAAATGCTGTCAGTGACGTGACTGGTATAAATTTGGCCTTATGACCTTTGGTTCTTCTAAACACTATGTTCCAAATGTACAAATATTAATCATGATGGTAGTTGGGTTTTCTCACAAAAAATTTGTTTAAATGCAAATTGAAAGTAGAATTCATAAGAATAATAATTTTGGTAAATAAAACTGTTGACGTTGAAAACCTGTGAATCGTTGGTTTACAAATTTTCAGAGATGATTCGATGTAAAAAATATTTGAGTTCTGCGAAATTTAAAGGTAATGTGCTAACAGTAAGATTTTTATGTTTTATTAGTTACCTCTTACACATTTTCAATATTTTATAACCCCATTAGAGAAGGTCTCCCCTCTCCACCTCTAGTGAGTTACTACGTTCCCAGCTGGTACAGCTAGACAAGTTTGGGCCTGACACAGGATGGATCAATGTGAATTACATTATTTATGTAGAAAAGTGGCTTTGATATACTCATTTTCGAGTACATCCTGCGGCTATTATTATTGCCCAACATCCATGAGCTTGTACCACTAATGGTACTTAATATATAAACATTGGAATGAGTTGGTCCAGTTGAGATTTGATCCTGCAATAAATGTCTATGGTTTTGGTTATAATAGGGCCTTCTTATGCAACAAATTACTTGATGAATACATCCACTACAATGACCAATGATATTGAGGCTTATTGCACCCAATAGCCATGTCACAAGTTGCAAAGTAATAACAGCCAGGAGAGAATTTATTATATACTTTGACTGCTTAAAACCGCATGCATTGTTAATAATGTCCACATGGCTATCAAGGTGAGACTAAAGTTAGGTCCATCAACCCCTTCACACCAAATGGTGCTCTGGTCCTTAAGGGCCAAAGAGCAAAACGGCATCTTTGTGCTAGAGTGATCAGGATCCATGGACACATAGGCAGAGACCCAATAACGGATCCTATGGGTCCCTGCTGAAATACCGCAAGACTTTGTGAAGTCATGTGTGACCTCGCAGAGGCATGCCAGAAGACACAGGTTCGGGCATGGCACGTTTTAGTAAAATGTAACCGGCGCTCATATTAAGCATCGGCTACTTTTTTTTATGTTAGACTGAGGCCACTCAAAGTAACCTCATCTGACAAAGGGGAACACACTGCAAGTTCCTGCAGGGGGATCCACAGCACCGCTTATAACAAGGGCGATGAGCTGTTACAGACTGGAAATTCTATGCCATCCTACAGGCTTTTGGGCACTATAAATTAGGTTGGCATAGAACGTCCGACAAGCGGGAAGGGGTTAAAGCCACTTTACTAGGAAACATATTTGGAGGATAATTTCATATCTGGAGGATAATTTTAACCTACTAGAAGCATAAAAGATTCTACCTCATGGCATCTCCACAACACTCCGCTTGAGAGATTTAATGTGTGAGATTTTTTATATGATCTTGTTCTTGTTTATTAAAGCATGAGATTAGTACAAATCTTTTTGTACAAAGAAATTCAAAGGATTAATTTTTATTTTGCAGTGGTGGCAAACTCATTTAGGCTACTGGCAAGTTATACAAGTCTATTACTCCTTAGACCTTTCTGAAAGAATAAACATAATGTCAGAAGAGCACCTCGGTGCCCCTCCAAATAACAACCTCCCATACCTTCAACCACAACCTCCGGAGTTCGGGGCGATTAATCACAGCCAATATGGCAACCTCTCTAGCCGGGGTCTCAGACACCAGCAATGCATCCTGCCACCCTGATTCACATCTTCGATGGCGTCAGCCAGGCATCCGGAGGGCACACAGGGAAAAGTTGCTTCGCATTTGCACAGACATATCTTATTCATGGCTGATATAGCTTTAATGGTCTATACTTAATACAATATATTTTGGAGTTCCATTCTGTTTGGTTCAGGAGGCAGGTTCTTATTAAATACCATGCCTGTGATAGTGCCTTAGTGCTTTTCTCTTGTTGCTAATTTTCGGATTCTAACCCTGCTTGCCTTTTGACCATTTTTTAAAACAGTGTCTCTCTCTTTTGTACCTTGATCTGATCCGTGTATGACCTGTACCTACTGACTATTCTCCAGTATTCTAGCAGCCCATTTACCCTTAGCTCATTGGGCACCTGCATTGTGTCCTGACCCCTTTGGTATAGTGGATAGAGTCTATAGTCGAGCAACACAGATCACCTTTATGTCGCTGCTCTGCTCTGTGCACCACCACATAAAGCAGTCCACCAGAAGGTTGATGTTCAACACAAATGGGGGGAAGGAAAGTAAATTATTTTCTTTGTATATGCATATGTTATAACCATGTACTATAATACCTCTTTAAAAAGTTGTTGTACCTGATTCTTTTTGTGCTAAAAAGAAGTACTATTCATGTTTACACTATTTTTTTTATAAATTTACCTTGTTTTATACAAATCCACTGTGTATCAAGTATGATGTACCCTTGACTTCCACTGGCAATGTCACCTACCTATATCCTTCTCCTTCTCCATTTGTAACTTAGTCCCCTGACACAGAATGGTATAGAATTATTTTACACAATAGTATAATGGTTGCAGGGCAAAAGTCCTGAACGCAATGGATTAATCAAGGACAAAAGAATACAAAAATATAGAACACCTTTCTAGAAAGTTAATTTAACTAACACATATTTCTAAAAAAATTTTAGTATAGAGTTGTAGTATTTTATAATGGGTTATTGAGAGTTTGAATTATTTAAATAATGCTATCTATAACATCTTTAATAATGTTGTGATTGTATTATTTTAGCGCTGCAACCATTTAAAAAGGCATTTTTATTCCACCTTTTAGAAATTGAGGTGGTTTTTCCTACTCATTTCAAAATTTGCCATCTTTACTGAAGTTATAAATTAAGAGCACAAGCTAAAACACTGAATATTTTGGGCAGTGTGTGCTAAACACAAACCAAACATTCTTCATGCAGTGGACTTAAACTTCCATTACATAAAAATAATTCCACCCACAAACTGTTTTCCTCATCAGTTCAATAATATATTGATGTATGAAATAACACATCTAGGATCCATACAGCTAAAGTAAGTGAACCTTTTGGAATTACCAGCATTTATGTATAAACTGTTCTTAAAATATGGTTACATAGTAATCTCAAAAAGTTTACAGATTCAGAAATCCACCTATAAATTGTTTATAAACGCAACATTAAAAAGAACATCATGATTTGAGGCTGCTTTCTCATTATCCTGGGGACAATGACCCTATACATCGACATAACTCTACTACAGAGTGGCTTCGGGAAAAAAAATTCTGCCCTTTGGAGTGGCCTAGTCAGAGCTCAGACCATAACCCAATGGAGTTGCTGTTCACACCAGACCTCCTAAGAATATGGCTGAGCAGTTCTGTACGGAAGAATGGTCCAAAATTATACTGAACGTTGTGCAAGACTGATCCGCGGCTACCGGAAGCACTTGTTTGAGGTTATTGCTGCCAAAAGAGTTTTCGTTATTAAATACAAGTGTTCACTTACGTTTTATTCACAAGCACTGTGAAATGGGTGTGCTCATGAAAGATTATCATTGTTTGTGTCTTATTAGCTTAAGCTCATTGTTTTTGTCTATAAAATGTGATTTAGATCAAGATCAGAGCCCATGTTATGACAAATTATTGCAGAAAAACAGCTAATTCGAAAAGGATTAGTTATTTTTTTTCTTGCCACTGTATTATTGTTTTGATTAAAAACTGTCATGTGTAGAATAGCTGTAGTGAAAGAAGGTAAGACGTCATTAATTTATCATGTTGTTGGTTGGAACTAACCACTCCAAAAATCGTTGGGTAACAAGTAAATAACAAGGCTTATAACAAGTAAATAATGGGCTTTTAAAGACATCCATAGGAAATGTTATCAAGAACTAAAACCAGTGACAAAGTGCTCTAAGTAATACATTATATGTTACTTATGTCACCAGTGCCTACCTGGTGAGTGATTACATTACATGTAGCTATCACAGAATCTTTAACAGACAAAAATGTAAGTGTATTTTAAATAACTATTTCAATAGTTCTTTAATGTAAGCCATACATTTAACTGCCAATATTATTCACAGATAAAGTCTTAACTCTAAATTAAAATATCTTACCTCATTTTCTGTATACATCCTTTTAATAACATTGACATTTCCAAACCTTTATCATTTATTACTAATAAGTAAGTCGTTTCACTTAATCTTACAATAACTTGTTTGCTTCATGACTCAATTTGCTGGTCCTTTATAAGCAATGCTTGGAGATCACATGGAACGATTCATGAAACAGCTTACAGCTGGACAGATGATAAAAGTTAAAATGGTTTGAAAACATTTGAGGATTATGATAAATGTTCGCTTCTCTGTAAAGGTGAATAAGATCATTTAGGCAGCTATTTCAGAACAAGTCCAAAGAGTTCCATTATTTTGTCTATCAAAGTGTTATTATTTTTTTCCAACAGTATTTTTCTACAAAAATGAAAAAGGTCTTTAGCTAAACCAAACTTTGTAAATTGGTTGAAATAGCAGAGGTACAAAGGGCCTTTAATAAATCCAAGCTGTGTATCTTGTTTCAATGTGTCAATGGTCAGTTTGATTAATTGGTAGCTTTTGTAATGGTTATTTTATTCTACACATCCGTGTTTTCTTCTTCCAAGGATTCATGGTTCTTGAGGTGAAAAGTTGACCAACCCTCTGTCGATTTCTTTTTGAATTTCTCAACTAACCCAACCCAATGCAGTTTCATTTTAAATAATGCATTACTCTTGTGTATTTCTTGTGCATCTGTGTCATTTACACATAACTATTTTAACAGCATATTCATGTGCTTTCCTTTTCACAGCAACATATTTTTAGTCAAAATTGCCTTTCTACATGAGGTATGGCATCAAGCATTGAATTTATTTTACTTTATAGACTGCATTCCATCACTTGTTCTTTGGAAAGGAGGTTGGTTAATCGAGCTGCATTCTTGACATATAAAGTGTGGTTCTTATGTACTCTGCTTAATTTTGAAGACTACATTCCCTCTCTTGCACCCCAAAGTTGCGCAACCTTCTGCATGTCTTAGAATCTGAACTTTTATGGATAGAAATGTCTGACTTAGTCTGCCACTCATTACTGCCAATACCTCATGCCATGTTTAGGCCCTCCAAATGAATGACACTCCTGTCATAATGCCCATAATGAGATTTAATTACACATTTTGCCAGTTTAACATACCAACCAAACCTTTTTAACAACTTATCAGTTGCATGCATGTCTATATGTAGTTATAAAATCCAAATATACCAGAACTCTATGTTAAAGGCTGGAAATGGTTCCCCAAGCAGTAAATTACAATAATATTGGTTATTTCCATTGAAGATTGCTAGTAAAGCACACAGCTTTGACAATAACTGAAATAAACATATGAGCACAAAATAAATACAGAGAGTGAGGGTGGGTGGTTATCACGGGGACGTTCTCTGGCACTCACCAGGAAGAGAATCAGGTAAGATCTCTTTGCCCACAGATATTCCTAAAAACATCAATTACATTGCATAGTCCTTGCTAATGTCAGGTGGTAAAAACAGCATGGCATGGGCTTCCACTCAAAGCCCCTTTTCCTGACTGGTCCAGAGAGCGTTTTTTACTTTTGCAGCTCTATTTAACTTGTCCTGCATTAGTCTAACCCTACCCTGCTTCATGATACTCATATCCCTGCTGAAAGAACACAATAACTGCTACCTGATATAACAAACAAAGACACAGCATAGATTCTAAAATCTGCCTGGGCTAGTTAAATGTGCAAGAGACTATGTAGGTAAACGTAGGGACCTGACATAAAAATTCTGTTTTTGACTGAATTATGATTTGCCATTGGCCAGAAACATTCCTTGGGGTGGTTTTTGCGGCGTACTAATGATTTTTGAACAGGTGACTAAGTAATATTTATATTCAACATAAATAAACAAAACCAATTGCGCATAAAAACAAATCACAGCTCTACAAAAAAAATATGTTTTGTATCACTGACAAAGATATTTCCACTCATTCGTTCTTGAGCCATTACTACACTGTTATGTATAAGAAAGTTTAAAAAATCCTGAAAGAAAAAAAAAATCAGAATTTTGAGTATGCGTTAGGGCAGTCAAAGTCTTTAGCAAAATAGTTTAACTCCAAGATGTCTCACACAATGGTCTTGATTAGATTAGCCATGGTAATGTCAAAAGTGCAACTGGTCAATCCAGATGCACTTTTGACCATGCAAATACATTAGTCCGCCCAAAAGTAGTGTAATGACTGTAGCCAGTTTGCAGGAATAACTGTTCAAAACATGTGACCCTATCAAACACTCAGTGAACTAGCTCACATTTCCTTATATCAAAAGGAAGTGCACACTGGTTCATTTGTTTTCTCCCAGTCAGTGACATTTTGTGGCTGTGGTTCTACTCCTTACTCGTTCATTGATACTAATATATCATGATATGTATATATAATACTGTTGTTTCCATTAATGATGTAAAAAATGACTCATCAGACCATCTTACTTCTTTCCATTATTCAGAGGTCCATTTTTGGAGCTCACTAAACTGCTACATGTGCTTGTGTATTGTACTTGGATCCAGATGATTTGTGAATGGCGGCCCTGCCATAATTTCAAACTTTTTGAGACTAAAAATGTACAGTTTTTGTTGAGACTGGGTCAAAAAATTTTGTCCTGTTCATTTTTGAATCTGTACTTTTGAAGCATTTACCAAGTACTCTTAAGATTTTGTCCATCTCTGTGAGTTTCATCTTGTGACCAATGCTCCTCCTATTTGTCACAGACATACTTCTGAAATTTTTCCACTTTATAATAATTGTTTTTTAGTGCCTGTTAGTTGTCTCATTTTGCTTTGGAAACTTACATTTCAAAGTTCTAATTGTCACGCCCATTTACAGCTGACACATCTGAACTGCTAATTGCCAATTAACTCACAGCTTCATTTGTAATAGTGATTTAGTTACTTCTTAATAACAATCCTTTTAATGCAGTGTTTCCATAATGTTCACTACACCCTGTATGAAGGACATTAAAAACAAATTGCTTGACATTTTTACTGAAAGAATCAGATGAAGGAATGCTTCACTCGACCAGTATTGTAGATAGTCCAAATTCAAACACATACCAGTACAAACAACCTCAAAAATGATGACAACAGGTAAGGTACCAATCCTTCATGTTATATATAGAACTGTGTAGTAACCATGTGATTCCCACCTACTGTCACCAAGGTGAAGCAGTCAACATGTATAGACATTGTTTATTAAGGATATTCAGAAAAGTTCACTAAAGTCTCTGTGGGCTGAAACTCTCTGGTGAGTGTTATCTGGGCCTTTGATCTCAATATTCTCAGGCTTTGTAACATATAGGCAAGCCATGTAGCAACTTTACACAGAAACATGCTACATAGATGCACATTAATTTGTCTCTCAGAGAGTAGCAGTCCTAAATAAACGAACACTGACACACTGTGTTATAGCACATTGGAGGTTCTGTTTAAGGTGCTGCTTCATGTCTAATCCTGATTCCTTCAGTCATGTTTTTGCTCTTGTGCCTGTATGCTACGAATAAACCTGGTTTTTATACATTAAAAAAAGGGCAAAATGTACCTTTTATTCTCAATATTCCTTATCAATAAATGCTTGGGACCAGAAGTATTTTGGATCAAGGATCACTTTTGGATAGAAGCCTCATCAATGCAAATACTGTATAGATCAAATATATCAAATTTACTGTGATGTAGATATGATGTGAGGCAATATTGGGAACCTGCCGTTGGTGAATCAGGTCTGCACATGTGATCAGATCTGCACATTTTTTCTGAAAAAAATGTATGGCTAATGGATCATTGTGGAAACCAGATAAGGAATACTCAAACTGTATGCAGCTTTAAAATGGTCTACACAATATAGCCCGATCCATTCCCAAGATGAATTAGGATCATAGGCTTAATAGCCAAATCAAATGGATCCCAAAATATGGCTACACAAAATTCTGTATTTCAGGTCAAATTCGGCTATTCAGGAAATTCAGAAACCAAATCATTGAAGGCATTTGGATCAAAACATTTCCGCCATAATACAATTTTTTTGGCCAGGTTTTTGGCTACACTATAACATTGGACATTTCAATTCACCTGCTTTGAGAAATCAAATTGAAGGTAAGGTACATTTTAATTTATTTATTCTATGGATCTTGGGCCAGAAGCATTTGAGCATCCTCCATACCCTGGGGGAGGTGTCATTTTATGGGAGCCAGGGCAAGTAGCCCTGGCCCGTGAACCATTTAATGATGGCTTGGAGCCATTTGGCTGCGCCCAGCCCCGTTGTTAATAAGGCACCGCACTGGGCTAAATAGTTATTTGTATTTCATTTCGGGAGGAATTTTACTATTTATAATAGTCAAACTCATCCCAAAATGCATCTCTACGTCCATAGAATTCTATTAGGATGATAGGCTATTTTTGGGTTGGTGTATTTTGGTATGCTTTTGCTTTTGAAAGCATTCAGAGTGTAATTGGCCATGATAGCCTAATTGTAGGCTATTAAGGGTCACATCGGGGCATATTTGGTAGCTCAAAATTCAGCTTCTGATATAACAACGATGTCCCCTGACTCTTTCTGAACTTTGGTTTAATTACTTCTGGCCTGAATTTTGGAATACATTGTGGAGACCCATATAGGCTCAGTATGCAACTTTTTAGACTCAAAATGTGACTTTTTGTTCAGTGCAGAAAATTCCAGATTAGGAGTGGCAGAGAATTGTGGTACAAACAAGTTATCTAAAATAGGCTCAAATATGAAACTTTTTTTTTTTGATGCCAGAGGCACACAGTGGCTTTTTTGTGGTGAAAATAATTTTATACATAATCACCAATATATCATAGCTACAGTGTTACACTCAGGGGGCAGAACCGGAACCCCGGAGCAGAGATCAAACCACTCCGGTATCGGGCAAACTGTTCTTCGTACTCCAACTACCTTATTTCAGGGATTGAGCTCCAGGATGCAGGTAGCTGTGGGTCTTACTGATGATCCACCCAGAACCTTGAGTAATCCCACACCAGGTGAAGCAGACAAAGGAATGGAAGCTGAGGTCAGAGCACAGGGGAAACCAGTACAGCCCAGCTACAAGCCAGGGCACAACAGGAAACACTGGATAAAATCTCTGGGACAGACCACATCCGAGGGCAGGGCTGAACTGCAAATTACTTGTTTATATAGCAGGCAGGACAGGTGTAGCACCTTCATTGTAGAATGAGGTCATGAGACCAGTATCATGTGATAAACAGTAGGCAACTGCACAGTTGGAGAAAAGCACAATCTGGTGGACACACAAAGAAGGCAATGGTAACATAGTAACATAGTAATTTAGGTTGAAAAAAGACACAAGTCCATCAAGTTCAACCCTTCTACCTATCATTACAACTTTTGATCCAAAAGAAGACAAAAACCCCTAAGGAAACTATTTAGAATTTTGCCTCAAGGTGAGGTCTTACCATTTATTTGTAAAGAGGCAAGATGATATCCTCCTCCTATGAATCTATACCTCGTTTTATACATGCCAATATCTTTTTGGCCCTTGCAGCTGCTGACTGGCATTGGGCACTGTTGCCAAGTTTGTTATCTACAATTATTCCTAAATCCTTTTCATTAGTAGTTTTTCCCAGGGAAAAAACATTCAAAGTATATGTTGCTTTGTCATTATTTTTACCATAATGCATAACTTCACATTTGTCTATATTAACCTAATTTGCCACTTTACTGCCCAGTTCCCCACTCTGTCCAAATCTTCCTGCAAAGAAAAAACATCAAGATTAGTCTTTATTGCCTTACCTAATTAATGTCGTCCGCAAACACAGAGACATGGCTCTCAGCACAATGTGGCAGATCATTAATAAACAAATTAAAAAGAAGAGGGCCCAAAACAGACCCCTGAGGTACTCCGCTCAATACCCTTGTCCAATTTGAGGATTTTCCATTTACAACAACCCTTTGTGTTCTGTCTTTTAGCCAATTTTCAATCCAAATACATACATTTGCCCCCAAACCTATTTCTCTCAATTTGTAGAGTAACCTTTTGTGTGGAACTGTATCAAATGCTTTCGCAAAATCCAAATAGATCACATCAACTGCCACACCTAGATCTATATTTTTACTGACTTCTTCAGAGAATGTTATTAAGTTTGTTTGACAAGACCTGTCTTTCACAAAACCATGTTGACTTTTACTAATTATATTCTGGTTCAAGATGTATTCTTGAGTGTATACCTTTAGCAATCCTTCAAATAGTTTCCCCACTACAGATGTCAAGCTCACTGGCCTATAATTACCTGGCAGAGATTTTGATCCCTTTTTAAATATTGGAATGACATCCGCCTTTCGCCAGTCTGTTGGCACTGTACCTGAACTGAAAGAATCCCTAAAGATCATAAATAGTGGTCTGGTACCCTTGGGTGTATACCATCTGGCCCTGGGGCCTTGTCTATCTTAACAGAGTTTAATTGCTTAAGCACTTTTTCCTGTGTCAGCCAATCCCATGTTTGCGGCGAATGTCCCATAACTTCCTGTAGCAGGGGCTCGTCCATCTGCTCTTCCTTAGTATAAACAAAAGGAAAAAAAGTATTTAAAATTTCTGCTTTCTATCTGTCCAAATTTCCCATTTGGGATAACAAGGGCCCAACATTTTCCCTCTTTAGCTTTTTTCCATTTACAGGGAGTGCAGAATTATTAGGCAAGTTGTATTTTTGAGGATTAATTTTATTATTGAACAACAACCATGTTCTCAATGAACCAAAAAAACTTGTTAATATCAAAGCTGAATATTTTTGGAAGTAGTTTTTAGTTTGTTTTTAGTTTTAGCTATTTTAGGGGGATAACTGTGTGTGCAGGTGACTATTACTGTGCATAATTATTAGGCAACTTAACAAAAAACAAATATATACCCATTTCAATTATTTTTTTTTACCAGTGAAACCAATATAACATCTCAACATTCACAAATATACATTTCTGACATTCAAAAACAAAACAAAAACAAATTAGTGACTAATATAGCCACCTTTCTTTGCAAGGACACTCAAAAGCCTGCCATCCATGGATTCTGTCAGTGTTTTGATCTGTTCACCATCAACATTGCGTGCAGCAGCAACCACAGCCTCCCAGACACTGTTCAGAGAGGTGTACTGTTTTCCCTCCTTGTAAATCTCACATTTGATGATGGACCACAGGTTCTCAATGGGGTTCAGATCAGGTGAACAAGGAGGCCATGTCATTAGATTTTCTTCTTTTATACCCTTTCTTGCCAGCCACGCTGTGGAGTACTTGGACGCGTGTGATGGAGCATTGTCCTGCATGAAAATCATGTTTTTCTTGAAGGATGCAGACTTCTTCCTGTACCACTGCTTGAAGAAGGTGTCTTCCAGGAACTGGCAGTAGGACTGGGAGTTGAGCTTGACTCCATCCTCAACCCGAAAAGGCCCCACAAGCTCATCTTTGATGATACCAGCCCAAACCAGTACTCCACCTCCACCTTGCTGGCGTCTGAGTCGGACTGGAGCTCTCTGCCCTTTACCAATCCAGCCACGGGCCCATCCATCTGGCCCATCAAGACTCACTCTCATTTCATCAGTCCATAAAACCTTAGAAAAATCAGTCTTGAGATATTTCTTGGCCCAGTCTTGACGTTTCAGCTTGTGTGTCTTGTTCAGTGGTGGTCGTCTTTCAGCCTTTCTTACCTTGGCCATGTCTCTGAGTATTGCACACCTTGTGCTTTTGGGCACTCCAGTGATGTTGCAGCTCTGAAATATGGCCAAACTGGTGGCAAGTGACATCGTGGCAGCTGCACGCTTGACTTTTCTCAGTTCATGGGCAGTTATTTTGCGCCTTGGTTTTTCCACACGCTTCTTGCGACCCTGTTGACTATTTTGAATGAAACGCTTGATTGTTCGATGATCACGCTTCAGAAGCTTTGCAATTTTAAGAGTGCTGCATCCCTCTGCAAGATATCTCACTATTTTTGACTTTTCTGAGCCTGTCAAGTCCTTCTTTTGACCCATTTTGCCAAAGGAATGGAAGTTGCCTAATAATTATGCACACCTGATATAGGGTGTTGATGTCATTAGACCACACCCCTTCTCATTACAGAGATGCACATCACCTAATATGCTTAATTGGTAGTAGGCTTTCGAGCCTATACAGCTTGGAGTAAGACAACATGCATAAAGAGGATGATGTGGTCAAAATACTCATTTGCCTAATAATTCTGCACTCCCTGTATTATGGTCACTATTCCCCAGGTGTTCTCTTATTTGGATGTTTGAGATAAGCTCCTCATTGTTTGTTATTACCAAGTCCAGACAGGCATCCATTCTAGTTGGGGTGTCTACTAATTGTGCCATAAATTTGTTATTTATGGTGTAATAGCTAAGTTGCCTGACACCTAAGCTAGGACCAATGGGTTCAAATCCTTCCACTGGTAAGTTTTGTGGAACCATAACTTACAGTGTGTAGAAGTCTAGATTCAGTTAGTTATTAATCCCCATGTACATTTCAAAGGCTGTCACATAAAATACACAAATCGCACACAATGTTCTCTGTTTACCATGTAAATCATGCATTTTTGTGGGGGGGTTTTTACCCACTGCCAGCTAAATGCATTTTCCCTACAATAGTATCTGTTACAGTGTCAATGTATGATAACCCAGCCAAATTGCTGGCTAAGGATCATTGCAGTGGATATTGTTGCAGTTGCAATGTACTCTCCAAAAGCCTCATGTCACTTCTCTGTTTTTTATTCATTTTTAGAGGGTTTGCATTGCAAATCACCCTAAACAGACTTTTGTTTCATCTCCTCACATACTGTGAGAAACATCAAGCTAATGCTGCTGGGACTTTAAAGTTACACTACCACGTACATAAGATGTAACTAGATAACCTTGTCATTTAAAACAAGCACATACATAAATCCTATGCCATAGTTTTTTTATATATATATATATATTGGAATTAATTGCATTTAAAAGGAAAAATGAAATTAGGTGTTTATCTCCTGGCTCAATTTTGTGAATATTTCCCATGATGCAACATGGTCCAATATATTCCAGCCAGTCTCACTTTACAACTTTGGCCAAAGCCTGCGTGATGATGTCATAAGATACTCCCCTGCTCACTTACTGGCTCCTGTGTATCATAGTGGGCAGGACTAGGTGGCTGTGTACAACTTTTTTTTTACCTGCCTTCCAACACAAAGAGACGAGATTAACCTGATCAAACTCCGCCCCTTGTGATGTAATAGTCCCATTTCATGCAATAAAGACAAAGTGAAAAGTGCGCTTTCACCAAACACTTAATACATAAAAAAATAAGTGGATTACCCTAAATGCTGAGGTAATACGCTTGATGTATGTGGAGGGAAAAAAATAAACAAAAAAATAATGTAGTGTAGTATATTATCTTAATCTTGGAAATGTGAAGAAAAAACATGGATACACTCACATGTTCCTGAGCAGAGTTCTGCTCAGTATTCAAAACATCAAGGGAGCCCACGCTGGGTAAATGTTCCAAAGACTTCCCAGGAGGTATATCCGAAGTGGTAGGAGAGCAAAAGGAGAGACCTTAAGTATCAATGTATAATTTATTACAACATAGCATAAAAACTCTTACATTAAAATACACAGGATCCAGTAGGCAGATGTCCAATAGTTCAAATCCTAATGTCCAAAGAAGTTCCAGCAGGTCTCACTCACTTTTTCCATTTCATGCAAGTCTATGATCAGAATTCTGACTGATAGACTGCATCCTGTTCGCCCAGCCCCAAAGTGAGAAATGTGTGCTGTAAAGTAACTAGGGGGTTTTACCCAAAAACACTATATTTCACAAAATGTCAGCGCCCAGTCACACTTGTCTAGGTACATATTTTATTAAATACAGTCACATAACTAAAACAAAAGACATATGTATAATTAGCAATACAAAATAAAAAAATAAAACCTTTTCATTTTCTGGTGGGAGTGTCCCTTTAAGTACAAAAGCACATTTTATGGGCTTCCTGTTAAAGTGTTTGTACTTCAACTCTATTCGCAGGTCATGACAATGTTGGTTAATTAATATAATTATTTGATGAGTGCTTACTAGAATAGTAGATATCCACTAAGCCATATCTTCAACTTATCAATTAGTTGAACATGTTATTTCTTCATGTGTACATATTATGAGTACTATGATGATATCAAGCTACATTTCTGATGGGGACACCTTTATGATAAGCCCCAATGTGTTTTTTTACATTTTTTATTCAGTTTAAACAAATAAAACTTTGATTTGTCCTAGATTCAATAGGTTCCTAATGTAACCTATTGGTGGGGTATAGTTCTCTGGATTTAATCGAGCGTACAGCCAATATAGGTATTCTGTCATTCGACCCTTGTTGAAACTGACTCATATATACAATAATTCCAACTTAGCAAGTTTTTGTTGTGTTGGAATATTATGAAACCTTCACAGACTTCATTGTACATATATAATATATATGCTGAGCTATCATATCACTGTCCAACTTGATTCATCACTATAGGTGTGTGCAGTCATTGTATGTGTAATATACTATTTCTGCATGCCTCCAACCTGTGCAGTACAATCACACTTGCAAGTATTGGTAACAAAACCACTCTAGTTAATGAAATATATCAGAAGAGACATTTACTTCTCTTCAATAATGCCCACATACAGTTAATCAACACTGGTCAGCATATTCAGGAAACCGTCATGTGTGGATTTGTGACTATGTTTGGATGTGTAGTTACCTGTATCGGTACACATGCAGTAATAGGTCTATATGACAAGAAACCAGTGTAAACATATAATATATAATTAAAATGTACAGGTGAAATGACATTGTTATTTTAAAAAAAAAAATCCATCATATGAAACATAAGTAAAACATAAGTGAAACATATAGTCGCTTACAGTCATAGTAATCTTAAACTAGACTCCTGCATTAAACAGAGTTTTTACTTGTAATCCAACCTCTTTGTCTTCTTCCATTCTCTTGTTTCCTCTGTCTTATCTTTTCTGCATGTCTCAAGGTTCTGTTTCTTTGTGCTGACATCTTTCTTTTCTTTCAACACGTCTGTTACACTACTTCTCTTTCCCTCTCAAGTTGTTCCTCTAATTTCCTCTACCCATCTCACTAAAACTAATTCCTTCACACATCCTTTTTCAAATGTATTGCGTAAATTTCACACAGCTGTTATTTAAAGATTGCATGAGACTTGGGTAAGCACATGGTTATATTAATAATATAAGCATTAGGACAATTATTTGGGAACTGCTGAAGTAGACATTATATATGAAAAATTCACTGTAATACAATGGGATTATTTATAAAATTCCATCCTTGAAAGTGTGCAAAAATCAGTTCCGCCAAAATGAAAAGGTGTATGTGGTCTTACCGCTAAAATAAGGTGAAGAAGCTGCTACCACAACAGTGACAACAGTGCTATATCAGAAATAATGCCACTTTTTTGCTCTGTTTTTGCGTGTGACTATTTTATACCTAACGCCCATTTATGGTAAAACTTCTCTCCTATTGATTCGTTTTTTCAGCTTCATGCATGATTGCTAGCAATACATACTATATGCATCTATCTTTACATATTACCAAGTATTTGCAAGTTACCATGTATTTAGATTAGTAGCGCATACAAACTTGGTGGACCCCAGAAATACCACCTGACACACCACCTTTCACATTTAATCAAAGCAAGGTGTAAAGGATTAGTCTTCAGTGGTTGTAATTCTGGGAATCCAGTGCAATAAAAGAGGGAAACCACCCTTGTCTGCCTTTAGTTATTCCAACTCACATCATTATCAACTGCATTTACTACACCACTTGCTGACAGTGTAGCAGTTGGAGAGATACCTCCTTACTCAATCTCCATGGATGGAGGTGATGAGGAGACGTTGGGCTTTTTGGGGTTTGTGGGTTAATTCACATTTGCACCCTTATTAAAATGCTGAAGTAGCTAATTTTATATATCGTCAGTATATAGCAGGAATATTTAGGATTCTATTTACATTGTTTGTTATCTGATTACATTTACAGAAGCAACACGTTAAGAATCCTATCCGCAAAAATTGCAAGGTAGTAAATAGTTTAATTGTAGTAAAGGTTTAAAAAATAATCACATAAACTACGTGATAAGTGAGAACTATGTATGACTGAAAGATATATGTGTGGAAAATGTAATTTGGGGAAAAGATTGTGATGTATACATTAGAAACATTAATTTCTCTACAGCTCTGGTAACTTCTATCCACCAAGTCTCTTGATAACCAGGTCCAGACATGTTTTATACAATGTGCTTAAATATAGCGCACTGCACATTACAAAGGTCACAGCAGTACATACAGGAGTCAGACATGACGTTTGGGCCCCAGTGACAAGTCCAATGACCTGGGTATCTTCCTGTCAGATGGGTTGCTATGTTTATTTCCATTTCCCTCTGATTAGATTGGGCACAGTTGATTTCAGAATATGAAGTCAGAAGCCTGTCAGAGTGAATCCTCTTGAATGGCTGAGCTCTCTGTCTGGGGTGGTCTGTACGCTTCTTTGTCAGCTATGGCTCTCTCTCTCTCATTCTGTAGAGATACACAGTCGAGGTATAAACAGATTCCCTGTGGATTCTGTGCTTGTCTGGATTTGGGAGGAGCTGTCCAGCTGCTGCTGCTATTGCTCTTGCCCCCAGCTAAAAGTATCCAGCTCCCTCACGATACCTTGTGTGTTTCGCTGACCCATGTCCATGGCTTCTACTATTCCCAAAAAGGAATCTGTGTCAACCCCAAGACACCAATATAATCAGAGGAAGGACTCACTGAGCCATGGTTATCAGCATTACTGGAACACTGTTTCTCTCTGTAATATTGCTTAAAATCAGGAAAGGGCTCAAGCTATACTGTAGCTGTCACTGTGCTGCAGCTACACAAGCTAATGTGAAGGAGGAGGAGGAGACAAGTAAAGCTTTTAACACTGTGACATTATAACCACTGTCTGGAGGAAAAGGAGGATCTGGAATTTTAAACTACTGTACTTAGGAAATCCGCCTTTGTTACTTGAGATGTATTAGTGTGACAATCCCATGATTTTGCATGTGGATTTTTTTTTACGGACGTTTAATACAGAGGGCAAAATGATAGCAGCTGAGAGTTTAGTATCATTTTTTCCCCAGTGGTTTCCTAAATCTAAACTGACCCATGATGCTAATTTTTCTTCCAGGTGCAGAAGTACAAAATGGGTGTTGCCATGGGACAACATGGTTGCTATGAGTGTTAACTCTTTGTGCCAGGGAGAGGAGATCATAACTACAATAAGATTACATTGATTAAAGAATCTCCTGTCTATATATCTATATATGGAAATTATCAAAAGTATAAGTTGTGTAAAATATTAATATATCCAGCCTTTTATATATTTTAGTCAGTGTAAATATATACACACAGAAAAGATATGGAGCTAACATTTTTACAGATATTGTAATTGCAAATGTATTTCTAAATATGCATGTATGTGTATAATGGGGAAATGTATATAACCTCCTGTTCATTAAAGTGTGGGGAAGTAAAAAAAAAAAAAAAAAAAAAAGTGCAATAGTCTCTTGTTATACATAATGATGATTGCACTTTTTGTTTATACATTGCAACACTTTAGTGTGTGGGAATAGACCTTCTGCCAAATGGGGAATGGGAGATTTTTTTTTAATTTCCCTTGTCAATTCCATGCACTCAACTATTTCATGAATAAAGAGGTAAATCCTTACCTACTACGAATAGAAGTCAAAATACTAACATAGATGAGAAATCTACCAAACACAGAATTCATCTTCATTTGAAGAATAAGCGCATTACATACAATTGTTTCCTTAATCAAGATTCTTTAGAAAATGACATGAGTGGGCTAGACTTGGATATTACTATGCATGAGAATATAAGGCCATCTCCCAATTTCTATAAAAATAACCAGTGATCGCCATTTACAGAATAGCATTAAAAGCCAACACATTGGAATGTATTCTGTACAGTAAGGAAAGTATGGTTATGTAACTCACTGCCCGTGGTGATGGTCTACAAAATCCCCCCTCTTCCATTTGGAGCTAGATTAATTAATAGAGCTTCTTGGGTGTTGATAAGGTTGAAATTACCACAGTATTATATAACAGTATATGTGACATATATATATGTGTGTAGGTGTGTGTGTGTGTGTGTGTGTGTAACTGCTTACACGTTTATATGTAATTGCTCTTGAAAATATATTTGTATATATGTTACTGCAACAGAAGGACTTCATCAGAGAAATGCATTGAAGATTATTTCAGCTTGTGGTAAATTAAATAAGAGAGATACTACTATTGGCTAATGCTAAATCATAGTATGCATTGATACCGCTCGTGATACAGCAGAGCCAAGATGCTAATGTCAAGGATAGGGCAGAGTTTGGTATTGGGTATTCTGGGTGATATATTTATCAGAGTGAGGTAAAGGAGAAGTACACAAAGGGCAAAGTTTTGAATGGAAACATGATCTATCTATGCTACAATTAAGGTATTTGTAGGAAATCAAGGTTACTAAACACACAGTAGAGGCAATCTACTCAGAGGTTTGACATGTGACATGGTAAAACAACGGTATGTGCAAATGCTAGGTGCCGAGAGGATAGCAAGCAGGGACTAGTAGCCATAAGGAGCATATCATAATAAATAAAAAATATATCATTTGTACACAGACTTTACTATTTGATAGGACGACATGTACTGGTCTAGTAAGACTATCTTTCTGTAGGTTTTATTTATGTCAATTTTTTTTTTTTTTTCTTTACCAAGCTATTGCATTGTCTTTCCCAGCTTGCTGAAAGTTGCCTGTCTACTCCTAAAAGGTACCCTCTAGGTTTTTATGTGATGAAGTCATTAAAGTTTGTATGAGAACTGCATATCTACATAACCTCTACCTATCATTGTATTGTATATTTGCTCTCCTAAGGCATGGGAATATTAGATGCCTACTTCCAAGTGTATTTATGAATGTCAGTAGATGTGCTTGCTTATGAATACAAATAATGCAAAACTGTTTGTTTTGTTAACTCATCGAGTGCCAATGTTAACTGAAGTTTAACGTGAAGTTTAACATTAACTTTGATGATATAAGTGTTCCTTTAACCGGAAATTAAGCCCCAATAGAACTGTTAACACATTGAAGTCTATTCACCAAAGGTAAACTGCAAGCAAACTGCAAAAATCAGGCATTAATGAATTAGGACCATTCTCCATCTTTCCAACATCATCATGCAGGTCACTTGCAATTAATTTGTCAGTTCTCTTTTAACCCCTTCACTGCACTGAAAGTAGCACGAATGTGGAATGAGCGGTGTTAGTGATCAATGTTCGCTCAGGCGATGTTGCTATAATGCTTCAATGTCGAGGCATTAAGCAACACCAAAATTCCATGGTGAATACAGCCACGGTTGGTGTGGGTGCCATGTTAGAGAGCAGCATGCCACTCCAAAATGGAGTGCCCTCTTATGAGTAAGAGCTTCGGAAGTGATCAGTTATCACTTCCGTCACTCTGTTACTGTTGCTAGTCTCCTTCTAGAGGCATTTAGCAACATTGCACTACAAAAAAAAGGTTAAAGGTTTTGACTTAGTGTCAACATTAGGGTTAGGATTGGGGTCAAAAGGACACTGTAGGAAAAATGGGTAGGAAACTAAACAAAACGCTATTTTTGGTTATTGCCCTATAACTTGCAAAAAAACAACAGAAAAACATGTCAACATGGCACATTTCTAAACTCAGTTATTTTGTGTGTGTTTTTTATTTTTTTCATCATAATTTAAGGATTTTTGTGCAGTAAATGATATGATTAAAATATTGATATCTAAAGAAATCTCCTCTTACACCGATAAGAAACAAAGATAATTTTTGTGGGACCAGTAAATGAGAAAGGGTAAGACATGACCAAAAAGTCATGTCACTGAGGAATTAATAAAATAAAAATCCAAATACTGCCAAGAGTGCAAAAGCAGTATTCACCGCTCTGCTAGCTTCACTACAAATATGAAGGAATATACTAGTTATGCAAAACCAGAAATAATGGTCAAATGTTTACAGATTATGCTTGAAACCTAGTGTCATTAAAGGGTTGATTATATAATTTGTGATTACACATATATACTATTAAGACACTTTTTGCATTTATACATTATTCTTGTGAGTTTCTATAGATCTAACAGACAATGAACCCCATTCAGTTGAATACCATAGACTGTAAAATAGATTTTTCAGTTACAAACACTAGTGATAAGTGATATCTCACACCACTGAATAGAGCCCATTATTTGAATCCCCATATAAACATCTAAATGGTGGAATAATTACCCTTTAAAAACGTGTTGTTGCATCAAAAGAAAACTAACTATGATTAAATCAATGTACTTTCCAATATTTATTTATTTAGTAATGAATTATTTCTTTTTCATATCTTATACTTGAAGTGTTTGCAATTCATGACAAAGACAAACTCCTCTAGAACATAAGGGTTAAACAAACAAAAACATAATATATTTGTACATATTACACTCACTGGAAATTATTTATGACTGGTAATATTATTGACAAAAACAAATTCTAATAACCAAACAAGAAACATAAATTATTTTGGATTAGTATTACATTACCTTTAACAATTACCTTTATTCCTTATAGACGTATCTTTCCAATTTTCTGGAAGGAAGGGTGCTTATTGGAAATACATACTGCGGGGCTTTATTGAAATCTCGGACACCCCATACAATGCATATTTTATAAGCGTCCATAATTAAAGGGGCAGGTTGTCACCTTGGATATACTATTTCTTGCAGGCTAACGATGGGGCTGCTATCCGAATGCTTACAAATGTATAAGAGGCGGAGCCCTGAGTGCACAGCAAATGCTGTTTTCATAGTGTGCTTACCATGCTACTGTCTCCACAACTTCTTAGTGGCTGTTGCACCTACAGTTAACTAACACAGCTGTCATGTGAAAAGCCACATGCTCTGCTCTTCACACAGCCCTCCTTTCTTCCCTTGCTTCTTCATTTTCTCTTTTTTTTTCCTGGTTAGCTTGTTGTGGCAGCTCGCTTGCTTCCCATTGCATAATCCAGCCCCCCTCCTCATCAGTGCAAGTGATCAGTAAGAAATCTGGAGCGGTGTAAGAGAAGAACAAGAAGAAAGCTGTGCACTGCAAACAGGCTCTGGCTTTACAGTCAGGAGAAGAGACCCACACAGAGACACACTGCAAGCTAGGGGAAGGGATGTTTTTTTCACTAGGTGTGCTGCTTTCTGGCTCTATGAGGGGATTTGTCTGCTAACTGTTCATGCTGGGATCTTCATGATAGCGCTGAGAAAGAAGTCTTCTCCTCACTACCACCATGCGAGGTAAGAGGAACAAGAGGAAGGTGATGATATCAAATGTTCTAAAGTAGTGTTGATGTTGAGTTTCCTTCATGTTGTTGCCCATTATCAGCACCTAAAGCAGAGATTGTGAGTTCCGTGGTTCTGCTGACTGAGAGAAGTCCTTGTCATTTCTATTAACTGGAAATGTTTAGGAATAGTGACTCTCCAGCAGTTCAGTGATTAAATGCATCCTACCTAGGTCACTTGGTCCTTGACATAATTGAGTGATAGGTGTATGAGAGCGAGTTAAAGGAGAAGTACGCAAACAGCAAATTTAAAAAAAAAAGAATTATCTATTTATGCTATAGGTAGGGTATTTGTGGGAAAAAAACAAGGTTATTAAATTATCAATTAATATTGTCCTAACACACCTGCAAAGGAACATATGGATACTTGGACAAGTTCACGATTGGATGTAGAGTCCAGAAACTACCCAAAGGGTGAGAGAAAAAGGTGCAATTTGGAGATACAGCATGGTGTTTTGTAACTGTACTTTTTTGGTGTATATAAAAATCAAGGAGGTGTTGCATTGTAAGGTCAGTCTTTGTATCCCTATTGAAAGTATACTTTTCCCATGTCACTGGCAGCTTGATCTCTCCCGAGGTTTAGACATGTCCACCGGGGAGGTAGATTGAAGGTTGGGGAACCCAAGAGGTCACCAACTTATTACAAATAATATTAATCCTGACAGATGGCTAATTATTTTGCTTTTGGAAATCACTGCACTTTATAAAGTAGCACTAAGTCTATGGGCATTCATTAAAGTCTATGTGTCTTTGGTTTGGCATAGAGGGCACACAGGGAGTCTGATTATTAAAATTAGGTTAATACAAGCACTTGGTCAAAACGCAGAGATTAAAATTCATTAGAGTTGTAACTTATTGGTAACTTATATATCTTTTGAACTTTATTTAACCATTTGCATGTCAGATAGAAAATCAAGGAAACTATGTTGCAACCCACCTGCTACTCAAAGGATGAATGCTAAAAGACAAGTATCAGTGATGGCTAACCTTTGGAACACAGCTCTTGTAGAATACAATTCACATAATACACATATATTCAACAACTAGAGTGCCAATGTTTAGCCATCAGATACATAAATACCATGGTTTGTCTGTGGGTTGACCTTAAAATACCTGTTTCTCCAAGGTCTTAAAGATACAGTCTCATAGGTCAACAGTATAATTGCTCAATTGCTTGACAGTTGATATATACATTTTGTAGAATTCTTGGTACACAGTGAATCCCCATTTTGCTATTTTTAGCTAATTGTTAAGCTACTGTTAATTTGTTTTGGAATCAGTAGTTTAATATGTTTTTGAATAAAAAAAGTCATCAAACAAATATCTTATTCTTATAATACACACAAGTCATAGTTAAATACTTTTAATACTTTATCCCTATTTGTTCGACTCAGCGTGATCTTTATGACAGCAAAAGATGGTTATAATGCACTTGTGTGGAATAATAATTATACATTAGTAAACAGCTTCTTAGTTAAAGGGGTATTAAAGCAATTACAGTAATTAATGAGCGTTTGGATTTAGTGATAATATATGTATTGCTTGGCGTTTAGTACAACAACAGAGCAAGTTGTATGGAGTGGTCATTGGTAGTGCTTATTTCTGCACAGATGTTACTAGTTGAATATAAGTTTTTTACTTAATCAATGTGACTACAAATCAGTTGAATTTAATAAGGCTGCACAAAATAAAGATATTCCCAAATACAAAGGGAGAGGCATATTAACTGATAGGCAATTTCAGAACTATAATAAAATAAATAATCAAAAGTATTAATTTTACAAATATGGTATTTGTTTGGATAGTATACAAATGTATGTGTGTGCATGCAAAGCTACATATATGTTTGTATACACACACACACACATACATATGTAACATCAACAAATGCCTAAGGATGAATGGGTTACTTTATAATTCTTGTTTTATTTTGAGTATGACATCATCATCTTGATTTCTGTCTCAAACAAAGTGAAATACTCATTATTTCTATGTCCTGTGCTACCTTTCCATCCAGACACAAACCTTTCTTTTTTGCTGTGCGCAATCAAGTGGATTGTATCAAAGGCTTTGAACTCACATTCATCCACATTTTGATCTAGGGCCAACATCAAGGATTTTTTTCATAGCCAGTGGAGTTACAAATACTGAAGAAGGCAAAATGTGATACTGCTTATTATTGTTCCTTGAATTGCATTTTGTCTAACATCAATCATGACAGTTTCTTTGGCATCAAAGCCAAGGGATTGTGTCAGAATTCCCCTGAATGGGAATGATGAAGGACATTTCTGACCGTGATATAGGTAGATGTAGAAACAACGGTGTAACTAATTTACTCGTTCTGTGGTTACCAAACTTATACATAAGTTGGACTTATGTATGGATGAAAAGAAAAGATCCAAGGAACCGGCTATTTGTATGTTGGGAGCCATGTATGAAGAACATTTGGATGGCATAGTTCTAAAAGTGGAGCAGTCACTATGGAACCCAATGGAATGTTCCTGCTAATTGTACCACTTCTACAAGTTTGCCCTATAAATACTACTTAAACATACCACATGTGTATTCCCAGCTAATGAACACGTGTTTCTTCTGAATGGCACTATATTCTTGAATATAAATTACAAATCACAGTATAAAAGAATAAAATTGGAATTTGTCCCAATTTAACATTAGTTTTTTTCTTTAGCCATCCCCAAAAAATGTGGAACTGGCCATTCCTGACATAGCCAATGATTTAACATGTAGGGATTTATTCATTAAACAGTGAACTGTGGGAAAAAATGTATTTGAAAAAAGCAGGACAATTAGGTGCCTGATTTTGTAGATTTGTTTGTCAATTCACCACAGTTCACTATTAAGTGAATAGATCCATTCTGACTGTAAAAAGTTAAACTTTCCTGTACATTGTTTCCCAATTTAACCCATACAAATGGTGCTGCACCCATCTTTACACAGAACAAACATTGTTGAATCAGATCATAAATTCCTTAAGTCACTAAACAACACTGTAGTACATTTAGACAAAGCTATAACCTCATACAAACATCCGGCTGCATACCCCTAAAGGATGCCTTCTTTCTTGTATTTGCTTTCCAGTAAATCATAAGTTTAAATATGAACCAAACTTTACTTACCGTAAAGCAGTCTACAAATATTTCTTATACCATATTGATGTTCCAGACCTTATTATCTCTCATAAGTCAGTGATCTGTTTCTCCATAATGTGCTCACAACCTCATTTTTTGTATATTAATGTGCGTATGTCTGTATATTTTAAAATTTATTTTTGATGTTTAATCAAATTATACAGCTGAATAGTAATTGTGATCCTTAAACCTATATTGACTTTTAGGTTTAGTTTAAGGTGTTGCTCATTTATGCTACTTTCAACCCTATTAAGCAAACTAATAGTGACTTTCTAAAATTGATATTGTAATTTATATGTGTGTGTGTATATATACACACACAGATATATATATATATATATATATATATATATATATATATATATATATATATATATATATATACATATGTATGTATGGTCTATATATATAGAGAGAGAGAGAGAGAGAGAGAGAGAGAGAGAGAGAGAGAGAGAGAGAGAGAGAGAGAGAGACCATACATACATTGCCTCTATAAATGCATACAGTACATCGCTTTCTCTGTATATATGATAATTCCCTGTATATTGAGACTATATGCTGTTTTAGGCAATCATCCCGTTGCACTGTAGAAATTAATTTACTACAAATAATATTATTTTTGGGGGTCTCATAGTAGTAAAGTAAAATTGTGCATTCAAACTGGTAGGGACCTACCTTTAGTATTTATTTTGTTAACACTTTGTTGTAGTTTGTATGTAGTTTTCTATGTTATTCTTTAAGGTGACACAGTTGCCATATGACAGTTATATCAGTGAACATGCATACATCACAAAAATGATTAGCGTCACATTACTTACGGACAGCTCTATGACAGTCTTACTGTTAACACTTTGTAGGTAACATAGATGTGAGGTTGGTTATAGTAGTTTCTTATACTGCAGAATTAGCCAAATCAGACTAAAAAAAAGAAGAACTTGGAAAAATCAGTTCAAAGGCCTAGCGCTTTACTTAGTGCCAGCAGTAAACATTATCCATTATCTGGTACTCAATTAATATTTCTATAAAATGTTTATTTGGGGTACAGCCAAAAATACAAGATATGCATCAACCAAACATTGACATTGACAAGAAATATCTGTTATATTTCAGACTACCGTAATATACCACACAATAACATGACAGGCATAAATGACATTATTCAGACAGCGATTAGTGTGATTTTCTTTAATTATTCATCCATAATACTGTTCTGAATATTTGACTATATTCAATATACCACACTGTCTGACAGCTTAAGTTAAACCAGATAGATGTTCTTTAACTATAGAAATGAGGATACTCATCAAACTATCATGCAATGAAAAAATATGAATGCAATACACATGACTCGAAATATAATTTACATATAACTGTAATGCAATTATGCATAGCCTTTCTTATTAGAGATTCACCCTGCAATTACATGGCTTCAACTCATATTGTTGAAGGTTAGAACCATAAAATAATGCTAGTGTTATAAAATAAAACAAATACAAAGTAAGAACATGTGCTATGGAATATTTTGCCCCGAGTGATGTTGTAATATAATAAAGACGTTTGTTGTTGTGTGCCCTCTTTACTTGTTTAACGCTTTCATTTTGGCCAGACACCTTTAGCATGACATATTGAGGCTTCTTATTGTGCGTGTGTTTAGGAAGATGGATAATTTAGAAGAGCAGATTGCGCATGATCACTTGATAACGGGAGGAAGCACCCCTCAAAATCGTATCTATAAAGTAAACAAAATTAGCCCAATAAAATTGTATGACTAGAATAGATAGAGATACAGACAGATATGTGTTATACATCATAAGCTACCTGTATATGTTATATTCATGACATAATGAATACTTAGAATGCACCATCGTAATAACTAATAATGTATATGTTATGTATATTACAGAATGAATACTTAGAATAAGTATTATTATTATAGAATAAGAAATGCATAATCATAATAAGTAATACTAACTATTAATATGCTCTTTATTTGGTTAAATTATTATAACATTGCAAATGTAAACAAAATGTAAATATATATGTATATATATATATATATATATATTTCAAACTTTAGAACGGTAGTAAGTATATACCACAATTCAAAAGTGTGGGGTTACCTAAAAATTTCCTTTTCCATGAAAGCATGCATTAAATTAGTTGCAAAATTAATATGAAATACAGTGAAGACATTGGCATGGTTAGAAATCATGATTTATATATGCATATATAGCATTAAAAATCAGCAGTTTCCAGCTATAATAGTCATGTACAACATTAACTAATGTCTACACTGTATTTCTGATCCATTTGATGTTATTTTAATGGACAAAATTAGTATTTCTTTCAAAAACCAAACTTTTGAACAGTAGAGTATATATATAAAATACAGCTGAAAACAGGACTTCAAAATCTAAATCATTATTTCTAACTTTCCTATTCCCTATTCATTTTGCAACTCATTTGATGTATGTCTTTGTGTAAAACAAGGACATTTCTACGTGACCCAAAATTTTTGAGTGGCAGTGTATATGTGTATATATAATATATATAATTGTGTTCCTATACATCATATCTAACAGACCTAATCCTACTAACATGTCTGCACGTATTATGGTGTAATATGTAACAGCACTTCTATGGCACAACGCATCACAGATTATCATAGTAGCAGAAGACGCAGCAGAAGCCATTTCTACAATATAAGCTGCAACAAATGCACAAATATGACAACTAGTTGGGCCTAACAAGGGCCAAATCAGTAAATTATGGTTGATCAAATTATTATCTATACTTACTTTTTTTTTTTTATTGTGCCCAGTAACAATGTAACCTTTCTTTCAAAATCCAGACAGAAGACAACGATGAAAGGCTGTTCTTTTTTTCTCTCTTTTCAAACAAATGCGTTAGTGCACAACAACCCAGGGTGTAATAAGTTATTACATCAATTGTACAAAACTGCTGAATATGCAGGTGCCTTATTAATTAATAAATTAGCCCTAATAATTATTATTGGTGCTGTAGCACTGTAACGTCTATTTTGTTATGTTTGCTATTGCCGTTCAGTAAGTTAACATTAATTAAACTGTCTTCTTATTAGTACAAATATAACTCATTAATTACCAAAGTAGCCAACAACTCAGACGCAATAGGAACAATTGGGGTTTGATTGTCTTTTTTGCCCTTGTTATCCCGTCAATGCATTCTCATTAGTCTCAGACTGAGTTGTGTATGTCAGTGTACAAGGGGAGGGCACATAACAAGAGCGCATTTACAATTTTTAAGCTTAATTAATATATGAATATTTCACACTAGTTAGTTATAATATCGCTTGATAATACATTGTGTCTATAATAAACAAACTACTGTTTTAATGTGAATGTACCAGTTAAATAAATATTTAACATTTTTTGTAGTACGATAACTGATCTCACAATAGTACTAGCTGATTATGTGGCCAAACTCTAATAGATTTTACATGACATTTAATTGTTAACAGATATAAAATTTGAAAATTGATTCTAACATTTAGCAAGTTATTATACAAACGACGCTGCACATCCTTTTATATAGCAAACACGGGTTCACATTATACAGATTATTATTTTTTTAATTGATTTCTATTGCAGAATACAGAATATGGTTAGGGAACAAAAATTATTAAAACCATATAAGTTGCATAAAAGTAGGCACATTTGTTCCTTTTGTGGATGAACATCTCAACCTCAAATGACGAGCATTAAATGAAAGTGTATTTTGCTGCCAAATAAATCAATTTGTTTCTTTCAAATGAAGCAGTGAATTCACCCTAGACAAGGCTTGTGCTCTCAAACTGAAGGATGTCTGCTTTGTAGCTAAAGACAAAGAGAGCACACAGGAATAAATATTGATTGAACTAATCATCTGATGAATAGGAATGAGTTTTACCAGTGATAATAATGGGCTATGTTAACTAGCCCCCTTTTGTGGCCCATATGCTGCCCTTTCAACCCCTGACCCCTTCCATTCAGTCCAATCTGAGAGAAACCACAGGTGTTATAACGGCATCTTGACTAAATGAAGCTAAATAAAACAGTTTGGTAAATAAAAGACAAAAGAAGAGTTACACTGAATTTTTAGTAAAACAACATGATGATGAGCAGACAATGACGTGGACTTAGGCCCTGGTGATCAGACCATGACTATGTGACAGATTTTATTATGAACAAGGACATGAACGCAAAACTAACAAATCTAGACTAGCAGAAGACTATATGTCTAGACCTGCGTACAATAGCTTATTTAAATTATCGTTTTTGGGTTTTTTTTCTCTGCACAAAACGGATGTCATTGGTACAGCCATTCTGTTAACACGAGGATGAATTTTATTTATTTACATTTTTATTTGTATTTAAATAATGTTTAAGCTAATTAATTATGAGAATCATTTATTTTCTTTTAAAGAAAGCTTCTAACCAAATGTGTCATGTAATCGTTGTGTCTTTTTAGCCTATCAGAGGAAAAACACAAGCTAGTTACCCAGCCTATTATTTGCTTATAATAGAGAGAAATCTTGTGGGTATTGTGAGAATCTTTAAGATAATATAATGTTTTAAGAAAGAAAACTATATGGTATAATACCATACATGGAAACGTAGGTAGCTATATATATTTATTTTATGTTTTAGTGACAATAAAGAAGATATCATTTGTATACAGTTCTGTATAATTTACTAAAAATTGTCATATTATTAATAATTAGAGTACATTTGCATGGTTTCATAAAATAGTAAAAACATAGGTGTCATAGAACATTATATGTGGTTATACTAGACAGTGATAATAAATGAGATAGTATATTGGGTAAGTAAGCACGGTCGAGATATTTCATATATATAAAATTTGAATAGTTTATGGTGACGCATTCAGAGTTACTGCTTAACTGTGCAGGAGAAGTGAGTAGGAGCGTGTTGTAAATGGATTGATAATTGATGAACTGCAATGTTGTTGAGATTAAAGGTCAACCAAAGTTGCTTGGGAGAAAGACTCACCATTCCAAAAAGGTTAGTAGCATGAACTGTTTGATGCTATAGAAGATTAATATGTAGTTCAATGCAAACAATGAAAAATGTAAATGTTTTAAAAATATGAAAAAATACAACAAGCTGCTTATGAGTTGGAATTGTTTTATTAAATGTCTATTTTTTCTCGGTGGTATATTAACCATTTTAACCTTGACAGACTGTTAACAAGGCTTTCAGCATTATTTTGCATCTTTTATATTCTGCAAGTGTTCCTATCTAGTTCTCTCTCTGTAATAAGAACAGAAAATAATTAAAATAACCTATATGTTGGTCATTAGACTCAACAAAAGAGACTACTGTACTAGAAAATAGACATAGAAATTGAAAGAGACACATCATAAAGCTTTATTTATAATGTGTCCATCTCCATTAGTAAATACACACTTGAACAGGTAAATAGAAAGATAGATGGATACTCTCACAGTACACTACAAAATAAAGGTCAGTAAAAGTGACATGTATAATAATGAATTAGCTTCAATGATTTAAGTATTAATTAATTACTCAAAATATTGTTTTAGTATTGGATATAATGTTGCAAACCTAAATGGACTGGAGTACGGTAGTTATAATGTATATTGAGCAATTAATGATTGAATCTGAACACAAGTAAGCCTAGAATATGTGTAAACTGGCAAAAAAAAGTCTAAAATGTGTATTTATATATGTCTGTTTGTTCGTTTATCAGGTCTACATTGTAAGCTCTTGTTTAGGAATTTTTTAAAATAAAAACTCTAATTGAGTTTGGAATATCCTAACTGCATCAAGTGATGTCTACCTTTTTGGTACAATATAAATATTTTTTAGTTTGCAATTCAAATCTGTATTTGCAGTATCGGCTCCCTAAATTCCATAATTATCTTATACTCAACATTTTATCTTCAGACATAAGCTATATCCCATGGAAACCCTTATTCAATTAAAAATCCACTATACACTTAGTAGGATATTTGAGCAATGTCAGACAAAGCATGTAAATAAAACACTGAAGTATTTGATATTTAACCCAATGTATCAATGTATTTTACTTGCTGCTGTGCAGCTTGTACATGCATACCCCATGTAAGGGTTGTGCACCCATGGAAAAAGGGAAATCAAAGTACAGTTGAGTTAAAATAATACTTTGTGAATTACGTTCCACTTTGAGCAGTGATGTTAATAATAAGCTATTTCATGATTAGGTCCCTTTGTGCCCCAGTGTTAGGTTGTATGAGCCCAGTGGCAGGAGCTAGCTCATAGGGCCTGGTGCAGGGTAACCACGCACTTCTAGGGTTTGTACCCCCCAGGTTTGTTTGGCCACATTCCATGACCATGTGGTTACAGCAGCAGGTATACTGTTAATGGGTTATTTTTGGCCATATCCTGCAGGATTCTGAATTCAGTCTAGGGTGGTAGAACTGCAGGTAACATAGGTAGGATGATGTACACTAAGATGGCAAGGTCACACCAAAAAAGGGTTCACAGGACTACAGTTAAGCAGACAAGGAACAGAAAAAAAGGAAACATAAAAGAAATAGACACAGACATAAAACACACAACTAAAACAGCAGGACCTAACATGGATGGTAAATGTGAGGGTTTAGTTGCTTCTGATGAGCATAATGTGATAAGCTTGCCACCATGTCATAGTACCTTAATATAGCCCTAACCACTAAATCTGAACATAACTATACCTAAACTAAAGCAAGAATGACAAAGACAAGGTGCATGCCTGTAGATGGAGACAACTACAATCAAAACAAACCAACCAACAGGGTGAGGCACAATAAATAAGCAGGAGAGGAAACAACATGGAAAAAAAAATCAACTTGGAACAAATATACAACTAAAGGTAATAAGGAACATGGAGAGTCAAGCAGGGGACAAGAGCAAAGAGAGAACCAAGAATCAATAACACAGGGAGAGAGGGATACAGTATGTACTAGCTAGGTTGAGCCTCACACTCATGAACAACATAATGTCTGAGAAATCTGGAGGGATTTATCTAATTGTTTCCTCTTCAAGTAATATTCAATAAAGGTAATTTATAAAATGTTAGAATAAAGATAAATAACGAGTAGAGTGGAGCGGACACCTGGATGTTTGGGTTCGAGAGGTTCGACCGAACTTCGGAAATAAGTCCGGGTCCGTGCTCGAACTTGACCCCGAACTTGACCCCAAACGAACTTTTGGCCACTAAAATGCCTCTAAAAAAGTCATGGAAATTGTAAAATGTGGGTAAGAGTAGGACAAGTGCCGTGCAAGCAAATGTCGATAGGGAAATAACTTAAAATAACATAAAATACATACAAATTACAAATACAGCTGAGCCATAAAATAGCACTTGATGGAATCTTTGATTTTAGCTTTGGAAGAACATAAATCTAAATCTAAAGCATGGCTGCCAGGAGGATCAACAGAATTATCCATTTGAGAGAGGGTTGGAGTGCAGGGTATTCTCTTTCAGTTTATACTAAGTGGCACATAGGTTGAGGAGGCGGTGACCGTGGCGGTGTAGGTGGAAGCGGCGCTGGAGGAGGAGGAGGAGGTAGCCAGAATTTTTCAAAGTGCGCTGTAAGCACAGTATTGGACTGTTCTATTTGACTCTCAGATATGAAGTGCACCGCAAGATGCAAATGTACTATTTAGCACCCAAAACAATTAGAATTTTTAAAAGTGCGCTGTAAGCACAGTATTGGACTGTTCTATTTGACTCTCAGATATGAAGTGCACCGCAAGATGCAAATGTACTATTTAGCACCCAAAACTATTAGAATTTTTCAAAGTGCGCTGTAAGCACAGTATTGGACTGTTCTATTTGACTCTCAGATATGAAGTGCACCGCAAGACGCAAATGTACTATTTAGCACCCAAAACAATTAGAATTTTTCAAAGTGCGCTGTAAGCACAGTATTTGACGGTTCTATTTGACTCTCAGATATGAAGTGCACCGCAAGACGCAAATGTACTATTTAGCACCCAAAACAATTAGAATTTTTCAAAGTGCGCTGTAAGCACAGTATTTGACGGTTCTATTTGACTCTCAGATATGAAGTGCACCGCAACATGCAAATGTACTATTTACCACCCAAAACTATTAGAATTTTTCAAAGTGCGCTGTAAGCACAGTATTTGACGGTTCTATTTGAATCTCAGATATGAAGTGCACCGCAAGACGGAAATGTACTATTTAGCACCCAAAACTAATAGAATTTTTCAAAGTGCGCTGTAAGCACAGTATTTGACGGTTCTATTTGACTCTCAGATGTAATACATGTAATGCTATTGCTATTCTATAAACCGAAATAGAGTCCCCATTCATAAGAATAGGTCAATTGACCTATTCTTATGAATGGGGACTCTATTTCGATTTATAGAATAGCAATAGCATTACATGTATTCCATAAACCGAAAGTCTATAAACCGAAAGACATACGGTTTATAGATTTTCGTTTTATAGAATACATGTAATGCTATTGCTATTCTATAAAAAGAAAGTCTATAAACCGAATGACTTTTGGTTTAAAGACTTTCGGTTTATAGCCGAACCTCGAACTCCAACACGGAGATACACTGAAATGTCCGGGTTCGGGTTCGTGGCACGGACACCCTAATGTTCGGTACGAACCCGATCAGTGTGGTTCGGGTTCGCTCAACACTAATAACGAGCATTAAGGCATTTGACATACATTTCTAGAGCAACAGTTTCCATCCCCAGGAGCAAGCAGTCTCATCTGTTGGTTCAGAGAGTAAGACAGAAAGATCTCTTATTTTGTCACATGGGGTATAACCTGACCCCAAGTATTCATGGGTTTTGTGGCTTCACATCCAACTGTTTCTAGTAGTCTACAGCAGTGCTTCTTAAACTGCTAAGGAACCATACCACGTCTACAGGGTCCCCTGGGCCTCTCAAACTTACAGCTTAAACTAGTAGTTGAATATGATGTCATAAGTTGTGCATTCATTCTCACTATGTGAAGCATAATGGAGAGCAGGAAAATTAGACCGCCTGCATCCTCACACTAGCACCTATTAATCGATACTTGGATTTCCCCTCTAACATATCTTTACTAAATATTGCAGCATGAGTTGCTAATTTGATAATAGCATAGTGATTGAATAGACTTGAGTTGCTTATTGATAATTTCATACTACTAGACACTTCATGTGTAAGGATTCCCCAGGGCTTCTTAAAAGCTCTGCTGAATGGACATGTTTTCCAAAGGATTTTACAAGTAAGGCATTTGTTAGACAGTTAGATGGGCAGCTATCCAGTAGAGATTTGCACAATGTAAGACGTCTGTAGATATCAGAGATGTAGAATGTGACTGAGAGAAACCAAATGTGAGCACAGAAGGAAGAATTAGTGATCTTACAGCTGGATAGGACCATTAACACTGTGAAAAACAATGAAATGTCACGAAACACACCTTGATAATTGCACATTGGAGAGAGCAATACAAAAATAAACTTCAGGTAACAAATGGGATGTGGAGTGCCTAAGGTGTTGTGCTATTATAGGTTTACCTCTTACATTTTTCCTAATTAAATTAAATTTCACCTTTATGAAAAAATTATTTTGTTACAGCTCACTTAGGCTGAAATTGGTTATACTTAAATAACTTACTTTTTAATGATATATATAAAACTGTTTATCTAAATATATATTTTATGAAGTTTTGCCAGGAAGAATGAGATTTCTCTCGTTTGCAATTAGGTTCAGGAGAACATATAAAATACAACGAAACACAGAAAAAATAAAATACATACAAATGCAAATATGGCATTGAGAGAGCATCCAAGAGAGAGAGATTATTATAAATGAATTCAATGTGTAAATTTAAATGAGATAGATGTAAAAAAAAAAAAAAAAAGAAATGGTTTGTTTTGTAAGCTCTTTTGTGACATTAAGTTTTATGATGCTTACTGTAGGTCAGTCTGGAAGAACGTTTTACAACCACAAAATGGACAATTATCATGGCCCTTATTTTAGTCTACCTTTCTGCCAGCACGTTTGTTGAAATGATCAAAAGTAAAGTGAATCTCCCAAGGCTTAGACAAAAAAAGAAGATAATGTGCTAATAGAAAAAGCATGTTGAGTCACCTTGTAGACACCAGTTGTGCATTGAGAGCACATTAGAAAATGCTACACGTCTAAGTGCATTAACTTTCTAAACGTGCTAAGATGCAGCACATCCATGCCACTGAAGTCATTTATGGTTTTACTCATAGAGGGTGCTAACTTCTGTATGCTTCTATAATATGTATATGAGACATTTCCAATGTTGAAATGTTTGAGAGCATGCCTGTTAGTATTCTCGACTTTTCAAGTTTTAACTAAAATTCACATTGTTTTCATATTAGATATACTATGATTACATTTTATGACATTGTGCATTTCATGATCTCTTCTCCTTTGCTATTTAGTCTATGAAATTTCCATTCATATACTGTTGGAGTGTTTGTTTAGAATACAGATCCAATAAGCAGGGCTTGGTGAAATAGTCTTGTGTAATAACTAAAATCATAGCCACCTCTCAAAACAAAAGTACAATGTAGCTATTTTTTAAAGAAGATTTTCATCTTGGCTGGCGCACAATGCCTGCTCCACAAGTAGACCTTACTATCCACTGCTTTATGGTAGTGAAAAAAATTATAGCAAGACATTGGAGACAGAATCTAGATTTCCATAAAAAAGAACTTATAACACAATTAACATTCCAAATTAAAATGGAAAGGGGTATAAATCAGAATATCAATCTATCAGCCAGGAATAAATGCAGGTGGGAATACTGTAGGAAAAAAATGGAAGAAATTAATCTTGAGCAGTAGCCGAGAGTAGAACCTGGGTGTTTTCTGAAATCTATGGCACTCGTTTTTTTTGTTTCTCTGGGTTTCTCCGGTATAAGGGGGTAGTGGTCCTGGTCCCATGGGGAGGGGGGGAGGGAGGGGGGAGAGGGGGAAGAGGAGGCAAAAGTTTAAGCTCCCCGGTGGAAAATGTAGGGTGGAATATGTAGAGTACAGATGTTTCCTGCTTTTCCCCCTAGGGATCCCCCCACCTCGCAGGGGTTTTGTTATGGAAACCGTATGGTATGTGTAGTATGTTTGAATTTTGTTTATATTGTCTTTGTATTATTCATTATATGAAAAATTAATAAAAAGTGAGAATTTAAAGAAAAAAAAAAAAAAAGAAGATTTTCTAGTATGTCAAAAAGTCAAATATGTATGAACTTTATATCTATAATGGCAGGTACTAAAATGCTGTTGTATGCAATACAATGTATACTTTAATATTCAAAACATTGACATATAAAATACACATACAATATGTAATAAAAATTCCTGATAAAACAGAACAAACACAAAATAAAATGAAGTTCAATATGGCTCTGTGAGTCTTTTAGAATTTTGGTTATAAGCATTAGTCACATCAGCCCCATTTTAACATCCTGTGCGTCACTCAATAATTTACAATCAGACGACCTGATGTACTTTGTCGACTACACGTTAATGCGGCTTCCTCAGAGGTAAGTAAAGGATGGGTTTGACTAAGCTCAGGTGGAGAAAAACACATAGACGTGCTGATGTGCAGGAGAAATAGTCCAGACGCACAAGGAACTATTCACAGCTGCAGATTCACGAACATACAGACGGATTTAGTTATATGTGGACAGATATTATTGTTTTACATTAAAATCACTTTACCACGTGTTAGTCTGAATATTCATCATGTTAAATCCCATCACAAATTTCCTGGATCATATTTATGGTTGATGGCATATGGGAATTTAACGGAATGCTAGAGAGTGTTGGACCTTCAAACCATGCTGCTAAATGTCCACAAGTCTTGTATGATAAGGCTCATTATCTAGTGAGTGGATCATAGTAATCTTCCATTTTAATACGATATGTTTTGTTCTTTTTTTGTTTTGCGCACCCTCACTTGTTGCATGTGCACTTCTATGGTGAATATTTAAAGGGATGGCTTGCTGTATAATACATAACATTTGCAAGTAGTTTGTAATAGTGCTCACATGTTTCACACAGTTCTTTTGAGCACAAACTGATTAAGTTGTTCATACTTGATAGTGTTACGGATCTTTTTTCATAATCACTCAGTAACTAAAAGGTAAAATAATAGCTAGGTACAATCTAATTATGCTTAGGTTAAGCAGGCATACTGGAAGATACTCTTTATGTGGTTCCTTGTTGTATAATGCACAGTCCATCCACAAAGATTAGCCACTGATGGACCCGAATATGAGTGTTTTACATTTAGCCTGATTATTTTATCTCCTGCAGCTCTGAGGCAGGAAGCCATCTCTGGAACACGTAGCTCTGGTATATAAAATGAAATATTAAATTACCTTCTTTCTCAGAGCAAATAAGCGCAATTCTGAGCTGTTGTAATTACTCGAATGTACTTTCTGTCCAGCATCAGTAAAAGAAAAGAACCTGATATAAAATCATAAAAGAATCAGGAGACCTCGTAATGCATGACCTCCTCCTATTATCTATAGAAAAAGAGCTGGTAATTCATAAGAACATCCCGAATTTTACTAAAGCGACAGAAATGTAGTTTGTGGGCAAAAATAATTTTAAATAAAATTAGAAAACAATAACAATAATACAAATATTTATTGAATGAAAATTATTCAACAGGCACTTCAGTGACACAGAAAACGGATCAAAAAAATAAACATTTATCTAATGAGAGATGTAAATTACCATGTCATTCACCTAGTCCAGGTAAGAAGCAACATTATGATTAAAGTAAAGAAACCAGATATTAAACAAAGGAAATTAAAATTGGTAATATCATTTTGAGGTCTAATCACTAAAATTGAACTTGACAAGTAGACTGCAAAAATTTGCATCAGTAGCTCATTTTGAAGGATTGGCAAGATGGACAATATATTCCAACTGCGCTGTCTGATTTTTACAGTTCATCTACAGTTGACTTGTCAGTTCAGTTTTATTGAATAGCCCCTTCCCCCAATCCATTGAGTTCAGCCGAATGGTTACATTTATTTCTGTTGTTGAGAGAATTCTTAAACAGACAATATGACCTTACATGTAAGGTTTGTGACATTTAAATATCATCAGCCTATAAATATATTGCCTTGTCTCTTAAAACTATGCTGTCTAATGGAAGGCAAATTAAAGATCTGCCTTTTTACTTAAAACCTAAAAATTCCAGTAATTTCCTCTCATGTTCATTTATATTGTAAGTAAAATAATGTGTATGCACCAGCTTGATAGCTTCAGAGAGTAGGGTTGTCAATTTCCCCTCACCTTGCACACAACCCAACATATATGTAACTTATGCATTAGCGTCATCATGAGGTAAAAGGGAGGAAACATGTTGGCAAGTACTATTCATTAATCTGACTACTAACCATTTTCTGTATTTTACTACTAAGGCGGGGATTGTCAGCCATCCCTATATCCCTTATGTGTCCTATATGAGTGGACCTTTTCAGTAGTGAAGCGAATCGTTTTGGTCACCTTCATCCAATGGACTTTTGACCGCTACAGTCAGAGCAGGTTTTATGGCACTTGTGCTCCAAATAAATATATTTACATTAACACATTTAAGTTTCGTGTAATTATATGGTTATGGATCACAAAAACATTGTATGACACATCATCAAATGATCACACTAACTGATATCTTGTGAACATCACCTAGTAATTAGAATATGATATTGACAATATTAGTTTTGTCAAACTCTGCATGCCATGCTGGATAATGTGTAATATAGATGAACAAGGATTCAGGAGATCACAGTTCTGTATGATGTTCTGGTTATAACCAGGATCTTACTTAGTTGCTGCTACACATTGTAGCAGACACAAAAATATAACAACCAGAATCAGACAAAGGGTATCGTTAAGTTGTTCCTTTAATTTAAAGGACAATAATAGAATGTTTCTTGAAACAAAGATGAAATAAAAAGTATTGAAGAATCCAAGGAACAGAAGTTTGCAAAAGTCCAATATACAGGTGCAGTGGAACACAAGAGTAAGTAGACATGTGCATTTGTTTTCGGACGAATGCATTTTCGTCCGAAAATAGCATTTTCTTCCATTCGTCCGAAAAACGAATAACGAAAATGCTAAGCTAACGAAAGCCGAATGAACGAATGGTTAATAAACGAAAATCATTCGTTCATTCGTCCATTTGTAGTACTATTGCTTTCTATAAGCTGAAATAGAGTCGGTTTATAGAATACAATAGCATAGTACACTTACATTCCATAAACCGACATAATGAACGACTTTCGGTTTATGGAATGCATGTAAGTCTATTGGCATTCTATAAACCGAACGTTCGGTTTATAGAATAGCAATAGGATTACATGTATTACATAAGCCAACAGCCTATAAACCGAACGTTCGGTTTATAGGCTGTCGGCTTATGTAATACATGTAATCCTATTGCTATTCTATAAACCGAACGTTCGGTTTATAGAATAGCAATAGGATTACATGTATTCCATAAGCCGAAAGTCTATAAACCGAACTTTCGGTTTAAAGACTTTCGACTTATAGAAAACAAACAGTAGTAGTGCCTTTCTATGAACCCATTCATAATTCTTATGAATGGGTTCAAAGAAAGGAACTACTACTGTACGTTTACTATAAGCCGAAAGTCTATAAACCGAAGATCGTTTGGTTTATAGACTTTCGGTTTATAGAATACATAGAATTACATGTAATTCTATGTATTCTATAAACCGAAAATCTATAAACCGAACGACCTTCGGTTTATAGAATTTCGGCTTATAGAAAACATGTAGTACTATTGCCTTTCTATGAACCGAACGAGAGCCCCATTCATAAGAATTTCTTATGAATAAGGCTCTCTTTCGGTTTATAGAAAGCCAATAGTATTACACGTATTCTATAAAACGAACGAATAAAATGAAACGAAAATAATGAACGAAATTCGTCTGAAACGAATGCAGTAATGAACGAAATTCATTTTAGACGAAATAAATTTAGTTTTGCACATGTCTAAGAGTAAGGTAAACTCTTTGCAGGTTTAAAATAAAATTGTATTTCCACATGACCAAGATCAGTACTTTTACACAGTTCTTTAGAATGTGGTATTGGTGATCCAGTAAGGTAAGCAGGTAACTTGTAAATGCAGAGAAGCAGGGTAAGTATCTTGCACAGTTCTTATAATGCAGTAATGGATATCCCAGAAGCAAGGTAAGTACTTACACAGTATACAGGTAATTGGACAGAAGCAGGTTATAGGTATAAATGTGAAAATTCACTACTTGCTAGAAAAGAGTTCTCCAAGGAGAAGTCGTTCGCTATGATCAGGGATAGATTCCACAATCCAGCAGCTCAGCATAGGACATCTGATTCAGACGACAACATGTCAAAGACTGAAGGCTCTATAGGTATTTCAGTCCACCTTGTGAACATCTGTCACTTTCACTCTTAAAGCAGCAGTAATCTAATTTTAACAGATGCACGTCTGCTCATCTGACCATGCTTGTTTGATAGTGGGGCCATGCTGGCGGTCAAATACTGTACATCTATACTTGCAGCTGTGTTAGAAAAATGTTTTTCAAAAATAATATTTTGCAAATAACTTAAACAATAACATTTACAAAATGGTCAATTTATAGGCTGTATCCCAAATATTATATTAACCACTTTTATCCTTCACAAACATTGACAGTAAAACATTATACTATTTGATGGATTAAGCAAATACATTGTTAGATGCATCACCTGCTGCCTTAAAACATGGAATAAAGTATTATGGTAAATGTTTATTATATATATATTAATTATAGTTGGCCAACACTATAACTGGCTAAAGTGAAATTCATGTATGTGTACAGTTGTGATGTAATTACTTATTATCATTAGTTTCTGATAAAATTTACCAACTGATGCCATTCTGTGGTTCTGTTAAGATACAGGCTGTATTTGAACTTTGTATAACGATTCTGGAGCAATGTGCTCTTTGAAGAATGGTATAAAAATGAAAGGAATTCTGCTTATACCTAAATTACTAAGAGGATGAGGAGAGTCTCTTTATTGCTATATGGAATTTTTAGTGACTAACAAAGGCTATATACTTTCCCCCCATGTCTTTTGTGTAAAAGCAGTAAGCTTATAATTGCCATGTGCAATGCTCATTATCACAACTTAAAAAATAAGACATACTCTGACCTGACCAACTACCAACAATGGTTTCTATTTAATGACCAAAAAGAATTATCTCTGAATACCATATACTGCAACAAAAAATGTTGGGATAAAACACACTGATAAATGATGTTATCTCAACGAATACCTCCATTGTGTTGCATGTTAGGCATAGGACAATGGTGGTTATGTATGGAAACTTCTCGGGAAGTGGAAAAAGGTCCAATAGCCATTCGTCATTTAAAATGGCGATTGTGCTTTTTTATACAGTGCCTGATTCTATATACATGGGATGTGTGGTGTACTGTTTACCAGCACAACCTGGAAGTGGCGGGCAGACTCCTGACATTGGTTTGTAGTGTGCTTTATACATAGGCACACACGCAGATAGTGACAATATTTGGCATAAACCGTGTGTGCACCATGTTTATACATCACTCCCATTATATTTGTTATATACTTCTTTATTGTGTTGTTTTTTTTTGTTTGTTTTTTAAGTGAAGCTTACCATCAGGTTGCCTACATCACAATATTATGAATAAAGCATCAGTTTTACTATATATAATATCTCTATGTGCTGTTATTGACTATCACTTTGGTTATGTATATAGACTATGCCGTGCTTCAGTTAAATGAGTGTAGGAGGAGCCACCAAAATTTAATTGGATTGAAAAGGTTTGTCCAATATTTTTGAGCATAAGTATTGTTAAAAATATATCACTATTTATAAACAATGTATTAATATTCTTTAAATGCATTTTATATATTTATTTTTACTCAATCAATTAATGTTAATTGATCCCATATACCAAATTAAATAACCTTAATAAATTCATGATTTTGATAATACTGTAGATGTACAAAAAAAAAAAAAAAAACACAATGGAGCATCAGGATTACTCACAAAGGTAAAGTTGGTTTACGATTCTATCGTTTTGTATTTTAACTTCCCCATTTCACAACTCGAATAATACGTGTCTGTGAAGTTGCTGTGTAATATAAGTTTTGCTTCTTACTAATGACCTCCAAAACCCTTTCAACAGCCAAACATTTACTAACAACTTCAGGCTCTTGTATCCTTTCTATGCTCGCTTGTTGGTAGAGGACTGTTTATCTGTTTGCGGTATGTGTGTCACAGGTTCAATGCTGGGAGACTCTGAGCTCAAATTTTGTATAAATAGATACAGTTTGTTAATCCACAAAAAAGCCTTTACTGCTTGTAATGCTTGTCTCTAAACATTGGCCTTACTGTCCCTGTTATCCTCAAGTTCTCAAAATGAGAGACATAGTCATAGTATATTTCAGATAGTAGGTAAGGTACAGTAGGTTCTCTTAATGATTTTACTATCTGAGGATAAAAAAAAATCATTTATGCATTTTGTATTATATTATTCTCTTCCTTGGAGACATGTCCCAGAAAACACATTTTCCAGTTCACCGGTTTCGTCTGCTGATTCTTTTTAAAAAGAAGAGATATTAAAAAAAAGAAGGTTGTGAAATGGGAAATTATATTAATTCATTTGCTAAATATATAATTACCTGCCTGGTGTGGTTCTCAGTTTAATACAGACTTAGATTGTGTAGAGATTTTGAAACCTCATGTTGTGAGAGGTCTCATGAGTCAGTAGAACCGCGATGAACGGTATCGTCCAAAGAGCTCGACTGCTATTCATAGGCAATGATTCAAAGTGTATACCTGCTGCGTTGCTTAGCCATGTTGAGAAGTTCAACGACATAACATGATAAAGAGGTAGAAAAATGTTGCAACATAATTGTAAACGATCCCGAGAAACAGATTTAGTTAACGTGACTTTATATGTCAAAATAGAAACACATCGGGGTTCATTCACTAAATGGTGATCTTTGGTAATATGAAAAGGACATCTTCAAAACCAGGTTAAAACAGCTGAGTTGGAATAATAGCCATTGAGGCTGCTCAATTAACTGCAGGCATGGCAAGTGAACTGCAAAAACCAGGCAATAATATCTAACTTGAAAGATAGAGAATATTTCCAAGTCAGTCACTATTGAAATTACAGCTCACTAACAGTTCACTTACCAGGTCAGTTTAAGTGAATATCATTACTGATTTGTGTATAAAACATCCAACACAAGATCGGTAACATTTCTAATGCTTTTTGAGTCTTGAGATTTGTCAATTGTGCTTTAATTTATGTGTTTGTAAATATATGTCAGTGGAATATGTAGTTGTGAATAAAACAAGCATGAAAAATGTAGCTATAGCAACATTGCTCAGGAGAAAGAAGGGCTATATGACGGGCTTCAGCTTCAGAAATAAGCTTGGCCACCCATGAGTTTGTGCAGATGTTGGATGAAATAAGCACCACTTCTCACTCCCAAAGAAGGGAGGTTTTACTTGGATACCTATTTGTCACCTTTTCCTGTGGGTCAAAACTTGAACCTGTGAGTCAAAAAGTTTTGGGGCATGCCAAACATTATTAGATCATAAGCAGTTTTTGATATGGCTACGGTTCCCTATAACATTTTATAGCATTTCAACCTATGTCTTATTACATTATATTAAAGTGAAAATACTTGCAGGTTATAGAGTGGGGAAATTCATGATTAGATGGTACTATTTTATTTTATGACTATTTGGTGAAGCATTCTGCATTAAGTTACGTTTGTGACATTTTTATAGCATTTCAGTATATGTCTTATTACATTGACTGAACGTGAAAATACTTCCTGGTTTTAGAGAGCGAAAATTAGACGGTATTTTATTACTGTTTGGTGAAGCATTCTGCATTAAGCTACATGTCCTATATTTAGCATGCCCTACGTTTTTGCAAAAGTATGCAATCAAATAGGCATGCTCTACTCTCTACCTTACTTTAACAGTTCTGAGTGTACAACTGTATGTTCAGGCCCGCCATCAGGGGTTGACGGGCAATACTGGCAGGACCAGGTCATGCCAGAAGAGAAAAAATGTCTTTATTGAAGCTGCAACCAGAGTTTTCCTCCTCCGTGCAGGAGGGAAGACTGCACGGAGGAGACAACCGGGAGACAGAGCAGCCAGGAGGTAAGTACTGGGGAAGGGGGGGGGGGGGGGAGAATGGTGGCATAAAACGAGCAAGCTATTGGCATACTGAGTGACAATATACTGGCATATTGAGTAGCTAAATACTGACTTATTGAGTGGCTAAATATTACTGGCATATTGAATGGAAAAATATTACTGGCATATTGAGTGAAAAAATACTGGCATATTAAATGGCTAAATACTGGCATATTGAGTGGCGCAATACTGGCATATTGAGTGGCACAATACTGGCATATTGAGTGGCTAAATACTGGCATATTGAATGGCAAAATACTGGCATATTGACCGACTGCTCCCAACCACCCTCCATATTACACTAGACCTGGATAACATGCTTTTGAGGGTAGGTGAGGCGAGTGGGAGATATTGTCGGGGGGGGGGGGGGGGGTATGGGGCCCAGAAAATTTGTTCAGTAAGGGGCCCTGAAATTCCTGGTGGCGGCCCTGTGTATGTTCAAAATTGTTCATGCCTGGAGATTTCCCATTGAAAAAAAGGAGGAAAGCATTGAAAAAAGCTTCAAGCATGCATAATGCCTGCAACAGTGCATTCCTATGTCTTTTCATTGACATGTATGGTAATTCCTAACATGCATGCATTATGAGTCTAGTGTAGTAAGATACATATTGAGAACATTTTTGCAAACATAATTTTTTTTCAGTATCAGCTATAATAAGCGTTTTTTTTTTTTCAAGCTGAAGTGGTCCTTTAAGCTGCAGTCATGCTGCAGATGAATTTTACTACAGCTAGTTTAGCATGCTTATTTTATTATTTGGACACATTTTTTTGTGTGTCTGGGCATTTTTTTTTCTTTGAGAAAATACTTAACACCAATGTTTTGCTGCTGATAAAAATAGAACGGCAAATTTGCAAAAAAGAAAATAACTGAAACAAAATAAGCATGTGTGGGAAATGTTTTGAAAATCAAATAATGCTGCATTACTTTTCATACAATAGAGCCAGGCAATCTTTAAGACAGGGAAAAGCTGCTCAGAGTCCAGACATAGTGCATGGATCTACAACAGATCAAATCTTATGAACCCTATGTTTTTATCTTCTTTCCTGCTCTCCTGCACATTGATGTACTCCACATTGAGTGACCAGGAAGCAATCAATGTCGCTCTGCAAAGATGAATCCCTGCAGCCAATCAGAGAGAAGATACAGCAGTGATATATAATCTATTACACTATAGCTACTGTGGATTATATTTCCCATCATGCTCAGTCAAAGGAGTTCAGAGGATCATTAGAAATGTAGTCCACAACTGGTCGGATGCAAAATGTTATAGATCACTATATATGTGTAAGGGTGGTGCACTAGAGAACAGGGAATGGGAAGACTATGCTGCAGGGATTTGAGATTGTACACATAGAGGCCAACAGTGAGGTAGGACAGTCAGCTTTGCACTGTGCACAGGCAGCATTGTGTTTAAGCTGTGTATGTCTAGCACAAAGCCTAAATGCAAGGAAAGGAACTCTAGACATCTGCTGTTTGTGCTGAATAATCAAGAGCGCAATGCGGCGGGGTCATGCAGTTTCACATGAAGTCATGCAGCGTTGTGTGACTCCACCCTTTTTTCATCCCGGGCTGTGTTAGGTACACAGTGCTCCGCAGAGGTTTGTTCTATGACTCCATAAAATTCCAAGAGAAATTACCGGTCTATTGGTAATTTGCCACAGACCAGCCCTGTTGAATGAACAAAAAGAAATATATTTTTAAAGGTACTTTGACTCCTGCCCAGCTTTTTAAAAGGGTGTTTCACATGCTGCCAGTTAATTTTTTTTATGCAATTACCTTTGATAAATAAAGATATGGCCTAACCACTTTTTTCCCAGAGTGACTCAAAATGCAATAATTAACAAACCGATGCATTTTATGCTTTTGTATCCTATTACTGATTTGACATCCTCTATATCTGTCTGTACAGTAACATTATAACTGTAAACATTACGAGGTAATGATTGTTCCAAAAGTCTTCTGAATTGGTCAGCTACAGTGTAGCCACTAAATTTGTTTAAGTTTGTGGTTTTATGTTGTTATTTTTTTTTATTATCATATAGTTTCTCTACAACAGGTCAGGTATGGACTGGTTCGTAAAAAATCTTAAATGGCAAATGCATTAAGTATAAAGTACTTCAAAGTAATACCATAATTTAAAAAAATAATTATAGATTGAACTTGTTCTGATTTCCTTTTTTAGTTATCTAGGGTAGAAACAAAGCAGTAGTAAACCCCACAGCTTCACTGAAGGTCTCAGGAGGCCTTGCCTGTTACTGACTGGAACACCCCTCTTATTGGTCTATCAGCCTGGCCTTTATAAGCTTTCTGAATGTCTGCACTAATTATTTTCTCTCACTTATTGATGTTTCAGTCTGTGAGGTTTTCTTAATGTTAGAAAAGAGTTGAGCTATATGACCGAATTCCTGGGTAAAGCTTATATTTAGAAAAGTGTGAACTGCAATGTGCAAACTCTCATTTTTGTTTTATTTGTTATTTTTGCACATTACTTCATTTTTGTTTATTCGGAGACTTTGCTGTCCATTTAAACATTTACATACAGTAAATCTACATTTGGCAAAGATGACTTACCTTGGAAAATCAGCAGTTAAGTGGTACTAATCTCTTTACTACTTAAAATACTACTTGCCTTCAAAATAGTACGTTTAATATGTTTACCATACTTGAAAAATATAGCTCTACTAAGATTATTCAGATGTACCTAGCAGTAATGGAGAGCTAATATTGGACCATGTTGTTGTTAAATTCTCTGTAATTTGTATTCAAACAGATTTGAATGCTGGCAGGGTCAATTTGGACATTCATCCTTCTGAGGTTGAAAATGTATACTGCCAGGTTGTTGGTTTGAGTCCCACAGAGAGAAAAGTAATATGTAAAAAGAATTATAAACTTATATATATAACAGCAGTATTTAGTGTTAGGACCCACCAATATTGGAGTACTTTGACGTAGTGGTGGGCTTAGCATAATATGGCCATATATGTAACCAGATCTCTAATTTTGTTATCGTAGAAAGACAGGTGTTTTTAAGTAGCTTTAATGAAACCTATAGCTTTAAGAGTTTTTCTCCTACTTGCTTTGAGGTGAGTGTGTTGATCTCTTTGGATTTTGTATATATATTTATAAATATATTGTTGTTGTTTTTTTTTTTTCTTTGCTCTCTGACATGATGACAAAAGTAACATATATTATAATATACTATATTGGCTAAATAATTTTGGGAAAAAAGTATATGTAATATAATATATACTGTCCGTTTCTTTGTTACTTTGTACAGCCTTCCAATATTGTCCGGGTTTAGAATACATTTAGCTTTTTATGAAGGAACAAGGGAATTGCTGGGTATTGACAAGGTAATTGCAAACTGAAGGCCAAAATAGCAGAGTTGGAAAATTCTCCAATTCAGCTATACTTAAAACTGTTATTTTGGCCCTCAATTTTTAATTCCCTTCAGTTCCCTCTTTCATTAATAAAGCCCTTACCATACAGGGTGCACAGGAAATCACGCGAACATGTGAGTCAGCAAAAGGTCGCTGTCTGAACCAAAACAGGTCATTAAATAAGAAACCTGGATACTGAATGAGCAAAATAATCTTGTGAGCTGTCTCTGAGTGGGTACCATCTAATAGAGCAGGCTATTTTAGCACTGTTCATCCTCAGTTTGAACTGTGCTCACATAACCCTTTTTGCACACGGTGTGTAGATTAAGATTTACTTTCCTTTCTTTGTTGCTCCAAGTCTGTTGTTATTATAGCGGTTCTAAGACTATAACATTTCTGCATGACTTTTGAAAATATAATTGATTATTTACTTTTCCACGGATTAAAAAAGTGAACAAAACCTTTTTGCTGTTTGGAAAAAAAAAAGAGAAAAACATAAGATACGGTGTAGCATTTACACTTTGCATCTGTTGAAATAAAAATCTACTTAAATAACCAGGAAGCAAAGTGCAAGATCTAAATAAAAACATAACAGAAATAGTCAGCGATTAAGACAACTGTACCATATGGCCTATAATCTGCATTATGGTACACAGATCTGTAGTTAAAACCTTAGGAAATGTAATTACTTCTTATGCATAGGGACTTCCAACATTATTACACCAATATCTTCTTGTTCTAGATGTTACAATAAAGCCTGAGATATTATTTATTATTTGACACCTTAGTGAATTAAATGAGTTAACCGTCAGTTTGAGAGCCCAAGGAAAATGAAATACCTTACAAAAATTGCATGTTATGTTTTACTTTAATAACATAAATAGCAATTATTTTGATTCTTAAGATAACAGCTTAACAGCTTCTTCAAAAATTGAAAGAGTTCATGTTTGTTAAAGGGACTCTGTCACCTTCTATCTACTGTGGTTATACTGTGAATGGAGAGGAAATTATGTGTACATCCTGTTAGCAGAAATGCATGCAAATGCATAAATTAAGAGAGAAATATTGTTTTTAATCTTGTGATGTCTCTTGTTTATAACATCACTTTGCAAATAGGTATGCAAATCACACATTTCCCACTGAAAGTAGTTTATTTCCATATCTGGTTACACCACAGGCACATTTCAAACATGTTTTTCTCTTAATTTATGTATTTGCAGAATACTCTGCTACCAGAGTGTATACGTCATTTTGTTGATTTTTTTTCCCCTCTACAGACACAACATTTTTTTTCATTCTTTAGACCAAGTAATGAACCTGACTTTAAAAGAACCTGTTTTTAAAAGAACAGACCTGCATTTAATGTAGTGCTTCCAACATGAACTCAACTTTTATTTACGCATATCATTAAAAGATGATTTAACTCTTTTAACTGACTTTTTAAAAAACCAATGCTGCCATCGCGTGAACTTCTTTCTAAGGCAGGTTTTTCTCAACTGAGGTTTCACGGAACCCGAGGATTCCACAAGAGATCTGTTGGGGTTTCCCAAACGCTGCCAAAGATCCAGGTTCCTTGAAGAGCTGCAGGGGTCCTAGATCCTTCTCGCAGTGCATTGCACACAGACATTCTCCGATGCTGCTCAACACTTCCACTTGAGCTCCAATGATGGAACATAGGGGTCACGTAACCTTTCAACGTTTGGTCTCAGAAGTCCAGACGGAAGTGTTGCACAGCATCGGAGGATGTCTATGCACAGGACAAAAACAAAGAAAAAAGACGTTGGCACTCTCCAATCCAATAGTGAAAAATATGTTTATTGCCAAAGAAAACCGACCAAAAAATATATATATTAAAGGAAACATGTGCAGGAGTGCAGACAGAGGGTAGATCTCCAAGCAGTGTACAAACATACTCCGACTGCCCTCACTTGACAGCAGAGAAGTCTTTGGGTGCCTTGTCCTAGCCTTGGAAGTTGCATTGCCATGTCTGGGGGCAGATTATTGGCAAGTCTGAGGGGCATATTGACAAAGAACAGGGAATAAAAACAAGAAATGCATTTTATTTCAATCATCATTTTTATTAAATATGAAAAAACAGTTTACAAGTTTATGCTATCAAAAAAAAACAAAAAAAAAAAAAATATATATATATATATATATATATAGGTCTAGGACACTTCTTCGCCGCCTCTTCATCGCCGCGGCTAAGTACGAGCTGACAGTTCAGCGCTGAACTGTCAGCTCTTACAAATGTAAAAGTAAAAAGAAAATAACCCCCCTAATAAATGATTCCCAAACCTCAATACTAAAATTAACCCCAATGCTAAAATTAACCCCCGAACCCTAATACTAACCCCCGACCCCTAATACTAACCCCCTAATACCCCCGAACCGTAATACTAACCCCCCTAAACCCTAATACTAACCCCCGAACCCTAATACTAAAATTAACCCCCTAAACCCTAATACTAACCCCCGAATCCTAATACTAACCCCCTAAACCCTAATACTAACCCCCTAAACCCTAATACTAGCCCCCGAACCCTAATACTAAAATTAACCCCCTAAACCCTAATACTAAAATTAACCCCAAACCCTAATACTAAAATAAACCCCCTAAACCCTAATTCTAACCCCCTAAACCCTAATTCTAACCACCCTTACTAAAATAAACTAAAATAGCTAAAATACTGAAATAAACTTACCTTTAGCGATGAAATGTCCTGCGATGAAATTTCCAGCGACGAGCTATCTTGTGGTGCAGAGTCGGCGGTGAAACGGCTGCACGGAAGCAGCCGCGATGAAGTGTCCCATCCCCTATATATAAATATATGTAATAGATATTATGTAAAGGTTCCCTAAGATATGAATATTATTCACCGGGTTTTAAAAGGGTGAAAAGGATGAGAAACAGTGCTCTGAGGGGAGTAGTTCAGCACTGCACCAGTTAAGGAATTAAAAGTACACAATGGGTTTTAACCAGTTCCATGTGGGACTACTCAGCTTAGAGCAGGTGAGTCTAAGTTGGGCCACATAATCAGAAATGCATCTTGTAATGATCACATTACATAGTAACATAGTAACATACTGAAAAAGACTAGTTTCTTAGCCATAGAAAAGTGTTTGACTGTTTAGACTGTTTAAATTAAACTATTCAAACAAAACTACACAATTTTAGGGTTAATTAGAATATGGGCAGTTAAATCCATCTTACTGTTAGATGGATAGTATTTAGCCTACTGTCTGCATGTTAGACACCTCTGTTGAGGAAACCCTTGTAATCTTAACAATGTTTTCCTTATTTATATCTGCAATGCAGGCAGAAAAATTATAAAAAAGCAAATTATTTCCAATATAAAATATATATATATATATTTTTACATAAGGCTGGCCATAATACATAAATGGCTTATAACCAAATGTGTTCTGTGTTAAAACTATGTATGTAGCATGTAGCAGACAAGCAAGATAAGGATGTTACTGCTTTATATCACAGAATAGTTGAGAGAAATACTCTTTAGCCTCTCCTTCAAACAATCTACCTTTCCACCCTTAGTGCTTTTTATTTTGATTGGAACAAAGAAGCAGAGTTCCTTGTTTAGTGGTTCTTTTCCTCGAGGGACCTAATTTATCCATTACACTACTGTAGGTTTAAAAAGAGATGGACATAGAAATGGCAGAGGTTTGTTCAGTATTGATGCTTAAGGGGTTGATGCTTCATAACCTTCTATACAATTCTCTTAGAAAATGCTGATTCAGGGACCCAAATAGAGAAGGCTTAACACCAATTGTTGAAGATTACACTTCATGGGCATCACATAATGGTGAAAAATGTTTCCATAGCAGGAATCGCAAAGGTCTGTTTATTAGCATCTCATGACAAATGGGGTAAATTCTGAGGTAAAGTAATATGTTGAACCAGTTTGTAGATATAAAAAATATGTATTACAGTTAGATTTTTCGCTGACATTTGTATTATCTTTATATTACGGAGCTGCAGCAGGCCATTGAAGAAAAGTATAGGAAACACATATAGAAACATTATCACAAAACATTAATCCTTACACTGCACCATCTGAGCATAAAAATGTGTCTTCATGTTTGCTAATTACCAGCATTATTTTTTAAATAGTGGGTTCATATAAATGATACATCTAACAGGATAGCATTGACATACCTGCCAACTTTTCAGAATGCGGTCAATCATGCATGAGAGGGAGGAACCAAATGGGGCAGGGATAAGATTGCACTCTAAGCTCCCCAGAACAGGAAATGGGTGTCTGGAGTTCAAATCTTAGACTGTGTTTGTCTAGTTGTGCAATTATGCATTGATTTTACTTTTTCGCATTACTATTTCTAAAAGCTCCAACTGAATCCCTAAACCTTGCCAGCCTTTTATCTATGTATATAATTTTTTAAACCATACATTTACATAGCTGAGAGCGATGATAGCTTAGTCTTTTGAAGAATAATTACCGTATATGATTTTAGGCTCCAAAGAAATCCAGAGGTCCTTGATACACTCATCTGAAGTGTTCCCAGGGAGAAAGGTTTATCACAACAAATAGTGACGTTACAATATGAGTTGACTGACAGCACTGTTTGTATCCTACCTAAGTTTATAAGTAAAGAAAATTACCATGATTATGGATCTCCTGTGTACATTTACTACAATGCCTCTAGGACATTTGACAACAGCATAAATGTTTAATGTTATACACTCTGGCTTAATAGATATTCCAAAAATACAGACAAAACTCAGTGTGTCCACTTAGCTGGTTTTCAAAGTGTAAACTTTGGATGGGGAGACTTTGCTCAAGGTAGACTAGAAGTGGATGTCAATTTGCACTGGCTATTGCCACTGGGGTTTTAAAGAGGCACACTACAAATAGTGTTACCATTGCTAAAAGTGGGAATATATTTCTAGAATCCTTGCAGTACCAAGAAGGAGTTCAAGACAGTTAATTTGCCTTACACTACACTGAAATGGTTTAATTGCATCATTTGTGAACTTCTGTCTAATCATTAGGGCTTTATTCATGAAAGAGGGAGTTGCAGGGAATGGAGAAGTGAATTGCAGTAGTATTGAAGTATAGCTGAATGTGAGAATTTTTTCAAATAGGCGACTTTGGCCGTATGATTAAAATGCCCTTCTCAATTCCCTCTATTCTTTCTTTCAGAAATCAAGCCCTAAATTATTGCTGATCTGTTTGCTGTGTATTTCTCAAAACTATCTTTTTTTTTTGTCTTTTCTTCTTTTTATTATTTTCTCTTTCTCTCTGGCTCTGTTTCCTCTTTTAATTTACAATCTTCCCTCATTCAGTGACTTCTTTAATTCAATACCTTTTTTAAACTTTCCACCTCAGTTTTTTCATCTTTTTGAAATTGAATATTTGTTTATTAGTTAACCTGAACTGATATGTGTTTTTTATTTTTATTTTGGAGGATTCTCAAGGATTGTGAATGAAGGGATTTTGGTTAGGTCTACACTTTGCTCTTTCAGCACAACTCACATACTGAGTCTCTTGGGCATACTTAGGAAATGAATACCCCTGGGTTTACACCAGACAATAGGAAGTGCGGAATGCTCTCTGGAGATAGAGCCTCCTCCCAAGGCAATGAATTCTAGGTACTGTGTCTCCACCAACCATATTGGCAAGAATGCTCATCTCTTGTATTTTTATCCATTCTTTTTGCACACTATTACAAATTGCAATTTGAGACTGCATTCAGTTTTGATATACCAGAGGAAATGTATTTCTGATCCTCATATTGTTCATAGATAGCTTTTCGGCCTTCCTGCCCACATTCAACAACTTGTTGAACTACAGTATGAATGTATAGTTATCGTTAGCTACTTATCCTGTTAACAAAAGTGGAAAAATATGGATTTATATGTGTGTATCTTTACATTATCCAAATTTGTAAGTAATTAAAAACGTAACCTATATTCTTCATATTACAGATGCCATACCGTGCTTGCTCATACCGTGCAACAGGGCCATATTTCTCATAAAGAGAAATAGGAAAGTAGCTAAAGTGCTTCAGTGTTAGAGAATATCTGTCAAGATGGCCAAAATTGTAACTGATATAAGTTAATTGCTCTCATTTTATGCACAACCATATTTTTTAACCTGGGCGATGCTAATTCAGGCCACCTTCTATGCTGCTTTAAAGATAGATGAGAAATAATTTTAATGGCACCATTAGCTATGTGTTTGAACTTCCTCAATAAGCTATAATAATGTACAGATAATTCTAAGCACATATGTAAATGCTAATTTCCTCACTGACTCCATTGCTTTGGAATCTTGTTCAATTTGGGTAAGGGAGATCTGGGTGAGGCAAATGCATTCACATTAAACAATAGCAAAAAGAATATTATAGTGCTATAAGAGCTTTTTTATTTTACTTTTATACATATTTTTTAGTAGATACATTTTTGTGCAAGCGAACTATCATTTTAAATGTATTATATAGTAATTAAAACATGGATTATGAGGGAAATCATGATAAAATATTGATGTTTCCTTTTGGAAAACCCTAACAATTATGCGGTTTTAGACTATGACTTTCCATTTAAAACATCAGAAAAAGTAAAAAAAAAAAAAAAAGTAATTCTTTTTTTCTGTTCAAACAGTCGAATTTAATCTAGACTACAGATGGGAAAGAAGGGTAATTAGATCTTGCCATCGCACTTGCTGTGTTCAGTATGTAGTAGAAAGAATTTATTTCAGAAGAACCATGTCATGCAACAAATGATAAGGGATAATTTACAGACTCCTATCACCGGATCTTTGTGACTCCGGCCCAACAGCCTAGTCTTTGACCAGGAGCTCACTACTATTGAAATAGGGATTTGTTTTACTTTCCACTGGGAAAATCGCTTGCAGTCTATAAATATGTTTGGTCTAAGAAAATGCCATGTAGAACAAGGTCAAGAAACAGAACTGTGTATGCAGCTTTGGTTGACTTCAGTTTAACTGTAGTAAAAATATCTTTAATATCTGATTGGAAAATGGGTAACATTCAGCAAATACAAGGTTTAGATCACATCTCCGGATAGTAATATAAATATACAGTAAATTTTCATGACATGACTTTCCATTTTACTTGTTGATGTAATTCCCAATTATAGGATAGAATCTCAGTAAAAAAAAAATCTAAACATTAATCAGTGTAAATTGACCTGAAACAGCTTGAATAACAAGATTCTGACTGTTATAAATGATCTTAAACATGCCTAAAAAAGCACTAATCATTTAACAATTTTTTTTTATACTGTTGTTAAATCCCCTTTCTATCAGTTATAAAAATCAGTGTCTGTCTACACAAGGTCCTATAAGGCTCCTAATTTCACACTAAGCTGACATTGCTCATTTGAAAGGTTAGTGAAAATGGTCAAATAGCAAATTTATATATATCACTAAATGTTAGAATATAGAGATATGCTGAACATATATATTTACATGCACGTCTGGGTGCATATATATATATATATATATATATATATATATATATATATATATGCATAAATATACAATTATCAATGTAAATGGGAATATATGTATAAATGGAGTAACACCTGCAAATATATCAAAGGCTCTTTTAGGTGTAATAGAGATTTCATGAAATGCTGGTAGGATCCTGACATTTTTAGAGACAAATCAAGGGAAACTTTCCAGAAATGGTAACAGCTTTGTTGAGTGAGTTCACTGGCAAATTTTATAATTTGACTGTAATCTTATTTTTCAAAGATGTGGAGGTAGTCCTCAACAATGATTTACTTCTTACATATCTTTTATGTAATGAATAGTGTTGAGCGAACCCGGACCGCACTATTCGGATATTAGGGTGTCCGTGCCACGAACCCGGACATTTCACTGTATGTCCGTGATGGAGTTCAAGGTTCGCCTATAAACCGAAAGTCTTTAAACCGAAAGTCATTCGGTTTATAGACTTTCGGTTTATAGAATAGCCAATAGCATTACATGTATTCTATAAGCCGAAAGTCTATAAACCGAAAGACATTCGGTTTATAGACTTTCGGTTTATAGAATACAATGTAATGCTATTGCTATTCTATAAACCGAAATAGAGTCCCTATTCATACGAATAGGTCAATTGACCTATTCGTATGAATGTGGACTCTATTTCGGTTTATAGAATAGCCAATAGCATTACATGGGGACCCCATTCATAAGAATTTCTTATGAATGGGGACTCTAGTTCGGTTTATAGAAAGCCAATAGTATTACATGTATTCTATAAGCCGAAAGTCTATAAACCGAAGGTCGTTCAATTTATAGACTTTCGGCTTATGGAATACATGTAATTCTATTGGCTTTCTATAAACCAAAATAGAGTCCCCATTCATAACTATTTCGGTTTATAGAAAACCAATAGTACATGTATTCCATAAGCCAAATGTCGGGTTCACATTGACTTCAATGGGGTTCGGGGTCAAGTTCGACCCCGAACCCGGACTTTTTTCCGAAGTTCGGTCGAACCTCTCGAACCCGAACATCCAGGTGTCCGCTCAACTCTAGTAATGAAGAAATCCTTAGAGATGTTTTTCACTTAATTTAGGAATTGGTAAACAGGATAAGGTGTATTAATATATAGACCTGATCTAAACATTATATTGTAAATGTCAAGTCTATGGGGAGGAAAAACAATTGCATATGGTTTTTACAACCTTTAACTAAGTGTGTGACATTTTCCTAGATGTGTTATTATAAACCTGGCACTGACAATCCTAATGCTTAGCAGCAGACATCTTGACTAACTTGGTTAATGGAGGATATGCTTTGAAATGCTTGTACACAAGATGTGTGATAATGTATTAAAATATATAGTTGTCAAATAAGGAGTGATACATTCTCAATGAGTCCTTATTAATTGATACACATTGGTTTAAGGGACTGTATCACCTAAACATTGTTTTTACTGCAAATGCAGAGAATAAAAAATTATTTAAAATGATCTATAGATAGTGTAGCAAGATGGCAAGCAAATGCCTAAATTAGGTTTAAGACATCCCCTGTGGCTTGACATTCAAATAAACTGTTGTTCAGAGGGAAATGTGTAATTTACATATTAATCCACAGGTGATGTCATAAACAAGAGACTCAGCAGACACATTTAAAAAATCATTTTTGTCTTAAATAAGACATTTGCTTGCAATTTTGCTAACACAATGTATAAATTATTTTCAATATTTGTGTGTTCTCTACATTCACAGTAAAAAAATGTTTATGTGATGCAGTCCCATTAAGTTTAGCCAGATATTCTTATACAATAATATCATGTGCCAGGCCCAAAACGAGCTGCCCTTCCATCATGTCACCTCTATCAGAATAAAAAGTAAAATAAACTGGATTTATTCAGTTAAAGCTTTGACAGTTTAACAGATTGTGTTGTTATAAATAACTTTAAGGAATGCTGATGTGACTTAAGAGGTAGATGTCTAGTGCAATGCCAGCAAATTATAATTTTTGGTAACCAACTGAGCTGTAAGACAGTGCTTGACAAATATTTTTTTGATCTACGAGCCAGTCCAAAAAGATTGGAGCCTACTTCAGCTTTGCCACTCACTTTAAATGCAAGTGTGCAAACAAGGTGCAAAGTGATATACCCTAGTTATCACTAATAGGATGGAGAAGCTAAATAGGACAGCATAGAACGTCCAGTATTTAACCGCTTATCGTGGCCCCCGCCTTGAGCTGTACTGGGGATCCAACTGTAGGGGCATGCAGCGGAATTCCTCATGTGAGTTATGGCCTCCTTAGTCTGAACATCTAAATGTAACTGGCACTCAAAATGAGTGTCATCTACATCTATCTACATTCGCCATGCCCAAACGTCTGGGTTTAAGGCACACCTCTGCAGCGTCACAGGTAATGTCACATGGTCTGGAGATATTTCGGCAGGTACCCACATCAGGGTCTGGATAGACCCTGATTAGGTCTCTGTCTTTGTGTCCCTGGCTCTCGATCACATAGCAATTATAGTCAGAAACAAGAAGTTGCAGTTTTAATTACCATTGAGCGTGAAAGGATTTAATGAACACGCAGAAGAACAGTTAAAGGGACTGTCCCAAAATGCATCTTCCAAATGTTAATACATATTAAAGTACATTCAAAGTACTTTGCAATGCATATATTACATAAAATATGAAAACCTTAAACTTAGAATTAGTGAAATTGTTGCACTCATGGGCCTAAGACTTTATTCTTTAGATTGTTATCTTTTTTTATGTCAGAAGCCCACATGAATTAAAAGTCTTTTGAGTAATTTAACTGTCAGTTTGTGAAATGTTACCCTGATAGATAGTCCACAGTCAACTTGAAGTGATATTATTGGAAAGTGGAAGCGTTTAGGAACAGCAGCAACTCAGCTACAAAGTGGAAGACCATGTAAAGTCACAAGCAGGCTCACCAAGTGCTGCGCCGCATGATGCATAAGAGTTACCAATGATCTGCTGATTTCATAGCTAAAGTGTTCCAAACTTCTAGTGGCATTAATATCTGCATGAAAACTGTACCACAGGAATGGGATTCCATGTCCATTAAGCTGCATGCCTCATGTACAATGTTAGTGATGGAAAGCATGGCACCACTGGACTCTGGAGCAGTGGAAATGTGTTCTGTAGAGTCTTCACTTTTTGGCAGTCTGATGGTGGCTGTTTTTTTCATGGGTTGGGCCAATGCACGTAATTCCAGTAAAGGGAAATCTTAATGATTCTGCATACCAAGACATTTTGGACAATGCTATGCTTCCAAGTTTGTGGGAATTTGGGGGAGGCTCGTTTTGTATTCCAGCATGACTATTCCCAAGTGCAAAGCAAGGTCCATAAAGACATGGTTGGATGAGTTTGGTGTGGAGGAACATTACTGGCCAACACAGAGACCTGACCTCAACTCCATCGAAGACATTTGAGATGAATTGGAATGGAGATTGCGAGCTAGTCCTTCTGATCCAACACCAGTGCCTGACCTCACAAATGCTCTACTGGACAAATGGGCAGGAAATACCACAGAAACACTCCAAAATCTTGGGGCAGCCTTCCTAAAAGAGTGGAAGCTGTTATATCTGCAAAGGGGGGCCAACAACATATTAATTGAGTCTATTCACTAAAATTGAAGAATAGCTGGAGGAGCTAAACTTTGGAAGTCCAATTTCATTTTCAAATTCGGCACCCGAGTAATACTTATAAAAAACAGCCAGGTTGGAAGCTAAGTAATGGTGAAATGATAAAAGATATTTTTGAGACTAAGTCCAACTTGTGTGCCAAATTTTGAGTCTCATTTTGAGTCTCAAAATGAAAGTCGACCTCCTCGATCGATTCTTCATTTTTAGTGAATTGTGAATTACTCTATGTTTTTACAATGAAATTTCACAAAAGTCCCTGTTGGTGTAATGGTCAAGTGTCCTAATACTTTTGTCCATATATTGTACATTTATATATACATATACACATATACATGTGTGTGTGTGCTATTTAAACAATAGACATTTTTACACTAAAGAACTAAAAGTTCTAAATCCTTACCATTCTTAAACCCAGTGATCAGCTGTAGAATTCTTTGCTACAGTGAGTGTTTGTATGATCAATCAAACGTTATACTTGCTTTTACAATTTGCATTCTTCTTTCCAACACACACACATCATATATGCAGCCTAAAGGCATGTGATGTGAAATCTACTTTTAAATCAGGCTATCATGGCAGAGATACTTTCACAGTGCTACCATATGCTGCAAATGTATTCTGTAGCAGTAATATAATTGATAAATTAGCCAGCTTGTGTGATATTTGCTAAGGCCTCTATAGACTTTATTATTTTGTAGATAACAGTAGTTTATGGTTACTTCAGTCATAAGCCTAACATTGGCACAGTCAGATAGAAGCATCACTGGTTGGCTCATGTTATTTCTATAAATGAAGTTAATCCAGCAGTAGCTGGCATTTCAAATGGTTTTATACATTTTTAATTACAAGTTTAAACATTCAGGTAACAGGAGACAAACAGAAAAAAACAGCAATAGCAGTGAACAACATCAACATCACAATTCAGATTCATTAATAAACTATAATAATGAAAAGTACAATGGTGTAGGCTTTTTCTTTTGAAATTACAAAAACAGAAATTAAAAGGTTTACAGTTATTGTAATAGCAGCACCTTTGTGGTTGTTGTTTGGGGTTTTTTGGGTTGCTATCCCTGTTTTTTCACATTGGGGGACCTTTGTGTTCATTCTATTATGGAGGATGTAGATATTTTGTCTGTTCTTTTTAAAGTGAAACATTTAATGCCCCTAGTATGAGGATAAACTGGCATGCACTTTTGATAGCAGGGAACCTGGGAAGCAGGCAGCTGGTCCTGTGGGTGACTGTCTGAGACCCTTGTTTTTAGATTTAATCAGCTCTGATTGGCTGACACTGTACACGTGCACCATGCTCCTCACCAGCTCTGCCTACATCTTTATCAGTCGTTATTGCTATGGATATTTAGCAGATGAAGTTTCATGCTGCTATTTACCTATAGAGAGCAAAACATATTACTGGATGTCTTTGTGAACGTAATGCCTACAACAGATAATATCACAGAGGAGTGGGATATTGTTACATTATGCCTTCTAGGGCCAACAGTCCATTCTTATGGTGTTTTATGTCAGGAACAGTAAGACTTCCAGCAGCTCACTCTGATAAAACTAAAAGTGTAGAATTGTTTTGTCTTCTGAACTTTAGTAGTAGTGTCAACATTATCCTCTTAAATACAAATTACTATCCATGCTACAATCTTGTGCACAAGTATGCTATGTCAGCATAGAAAGTGCCTTATGGATACTCCATGTGGGAATAGGACCAATTTGTTATGAAGACATAGACTATAACAGGGTCATTTATTTATTAAGAGGAATAAAAGACATTACTCCTCTGTTTACTGTAAGAATAGAAAATGACTGTATTGATGATTTCGCTTTAACCCAGTGCTAAGAGGAAACTATTCCATGAAAGGTGAAATGCCAGATTCACACAACATCCATTGTTGTTTCATCATTGTTAGTTAGCAATAGGAGCTGCCGATTCCATAGAATGTAAGGAATATTGATTTGCTGTCAGGAGAGTGTTAATGGGAAGCTTGGGATGGTTAAGAGAAGCAGGGATCCCATAGCTATCATGAACTTCTGCTGAGGACGAGACACTCATTAAATTTTCTCTGTTAATTAATTAGTGAATGCAGTTGTGTGATTTTAATATACTACCTTTGCAAAGAGACCTTTCTGATCTGGCAGCAGGGATTCAAAACATGTGGGACCACTCAGTTACATATAACATAATCCCACTACAGCTTGGTTTAATAAATGTCTAGTAGTCTCAGTAGCCAGTGGGACTCAAGCAGGATAGATCTCCATGCAGCAGACATATGTTATACAGGGAACCTTATATGTAGCTGGCTACCTTTCTGTGCAGATTGTCTACTAATAATGATTCACTGAGATATTTATTTTTATTCTGCCCCATATAAAGGTGACATTAAATGCTCCTTTGTCATCCCGGTCCCCATGTTGAAGAAGTAAGCTAGATTGTTTGCTTCCTATTTTATGTAATTAGGGCATAGTTATACATACCTACACATGACAAGTTAGCAGACATTTTTATTCCTGAGATGGGGGGGTTGGGGGGTTTCAAGTACTATTTTGTGGCCCTTTTTCTGTACATGTGTTTTTCATCTTAGATTGAGGCGGCTGTCTATAATTGGGCTCTAAATATTCATCATACCACACTGTATATTTTAAAAATATATTTATTCAGTATGACTGAGCTCCATTTCATCTCTGGATCCTGTTTCCCTTATTCCTACCATTCTCCTGCCATAATGTGCATCTGTAAATTGAGGGTTTGCATTTAGAGGTTAAAAGTGATGTAGCCCTGGGCCAATAAGTCCTGGTAAAGAGTGGGCAATGAGGCAGTTGCACCCCTTCCCTACATGCCAGTCCTCTTCTAACCCCAGTATGCTGTACTTAAAGCTGGTGCCATTTAATCTTGGTAGGGTCATGCAAATAAGGTTTGCTTTTTTGAAGATTTACAGATTATACACAACTTGCTGCCTATTAAATTATGTATTGGACATTATTATGTTGTTATGTTTTGGCGTTCCAGGTAATGTTTCTTGCAACATACCCAATCGTTAGTTACCTGCAATTGGCTGGATTTCCCAGAATGCACAGTAGGCATTTATAATCTGGCTAATGCCCTTAGCTACTCTCTCCTGCAGTTGTACTGACTAGATGTTAGTTCTCCCCAGCTATGCTTAACCTCCAAACAAACAAAAATATTTAGCAGGGCTAAGCAACAACATTGTTCATTGTGGACATGTACTGAATGATGTTCTATGGACCTTCACAGACCTTGCCTGGTATCCTTGTACGGACACTTTGCCTAGCCCTGGTATTTAGTAGACATGTGCATTCGTTTTCGGACGAATGCATTTCCGTCTGAAAATAGCATTTTCGTCCATTCATCCGAAAAACGAATAACGAAAATGCTAAGCTAACGAAAGCCGAATGAACGAATGGTTAATAAACGAAAATCATTCGTTCATTCGTCCATTCATAGTACTATTGCATTCTATAAGCCGAAATAGAGTCGGTTTATAGAATACAATAGCATAGTACACTTACATTCCATAAACCGACATAATGAACTTTCGGTTTATGGAATGCATGTAAGTCTATTGGCATTCTATAAACCGAACGTTCGGTTTATAGAATAGCAATAGGATTACATGTATTACATAAGCTGACAGCCTATAAACCGAATGTTCGGTTTATAGGCTGTCGGCATTTCACTACACGGAGACAAAGTCTCCATTCATAATGAATGGAGACTCTGTCTCCGTGTAGTGAAATGCCGACAGCCTATAAACCGAACGTTCGGTTTATAGGCTGTCAGCATTTCACTACACGGAGACAAAGTCTCCATTCATAAATTTATGAATGGAGACTCTGTCTCCGTGTAGTGAAATGCCGACAGCCTATAAACCGAATGTTCGGTTTATAGGCTGTCGGCTTATGTAATACATGTAATCCTATTGCTATTCTATAAACCGAACGTTCGGTTTATAGACTTTCGGCTTATAGAAAACATGTAGTACTATTGCCTTTCTATGAACCGAACGAGAGCCCCATTCATAAGAATTTCTTATTAATTGGGCTCTCGTTCAGTTTATAGAAAGCCAATAGTATTACACGTTTCTATAAACCGAAACGAATAAAACGAAACGAAACGAAAATAATGAACGAATTTCGTCTGAAACGAATGCAGTAATGAACGAAATTCGTTTTAGACTAAATAAATAACATTTTCGTCCGAATGGATGAAAACTAAACGAAAATTTTAGTTTTGCTCATGTCTAGTATTTAGTAATATGTTTTATTGTGGTGCTTTTTGGGAGGAGGTGATACCAACAAAGCGCTTGTTGCAGTCACTTTTAACCAACCATTGAAATTATAGCATAATATGAGATGCCCAACAAATCATAGGGATCTAACTCTGACAGCAACTGAAGTTGTTGCTTTGACAATTTGAGGCATCTCAGCATCTAGTGACTGCGGAAATATTTTGGAAAATGTAACAGCAATTCCCTGTGAGCTGTCAAGTTTCTGAAAAAGTCATGTTTTTTATGGCTTCATCAATTTTTCAATGGTTATGACTTTTGAACATTTCTGAACTTAGTGCAAGTGATTTATATATAATTTGATTTACAAAAGAAACAAAGGTAAACGGGATAACCAGCACATATCAGAATTATACAAAAATTGTAGAACACAAATATAAGACTCGGAAGGAGTGCTGCTTGATGTTTTTTAGTGTAGGAAACTCCTATCCCAAGGCCATTAAAGCTGCTGATGCTGGAAATCACAGGTCAGATTGGTCTACATGAAAGCGTTCTGCTTTTTTTCTGCTCTTGAAGAATTTGTTGTATGACATCATGTCAATCCAACTAAAAATCAAACCAAATCGTGCTTGCATCCGGTTCAGAGATTCTTTTTTATTTTACATATCTCTTGCTACACATGAAAACAATCATGTTTTAAACAATAATAAATTGATCGACGGTAGACAGGTAGGTAGATAAACAGATAGAGAGAAAGGTAGGGAAAGATAGAGCGAGGTTGGGATGGAGGGAGGGAGATACATGGCCAGACTGGCCTACCGGGATACTAGGAAACATTTTAGTAGGTTGTCTGCCCTGGGGCTGGCTGATTTCTGCCGATTGCTCCACTTTTACCAATTTGCACCATTATTTGTTGTTTACAAATAACTCTTTATGTTTTTTTATATATATAAACAATGTATTTTTTAAATGTGCTTTAAAAGTGTATGGTTTTCTATTCTGAACAATAAAATAATAGTGCAGTGCTATGATGCTGGTATAATGATGTGAATATTTTCTCAGCCTGGATAGATAGATAGATAGATAGATAGATAGATAGATAGATAGATAGATAGATAGATAGATAGACAGACAGACAGATAGATATAGACAAAGATGGAGGGAATGAAACAGATATATCGATAGGTAGATAGAAGGTATAGACATTGATAGATAGATAGATAGATAGATAGATAGATAGATAGATAGAGAGAGAGGTATAGATAGATAGATAGATAGATAGATATAATTAAACAGATAAATAGATAGATATAATTAAACAAATATCTAGATTATACATAGATAGAACCAGATGATAGATAGAGACAGATTAATTAGATAGATAGACAGACAGACAGACAGATAGATAGATATATAGATTGAAATATATGATAGAAAGTTAGATAGATAGATAGATAGATAGATAGATAGATAGATAGATAGATAGATAGATAGATAGATAGAGACATGGAAGGAGTAAGGGAGAGAGTGAAATAGATAGATAGATAGATAGATAGATAGATAGATAGATACATAGATACAGATATACATAGATAGATACATACATAGATACATACATAGATAGATGATAGTGACATGGAAGGAGGGAGAGAGTGTGAAATAGATAGATATATATAATTAAACAGATAGATATATAGCTTGATAGATAGTTACATACATAGATGAAAAGGATGAAACAGATAGATAGATAGATAGATAGATAGATAGATAGATAGATAGATAGATAGATAGATACTTGGAAGGAGTAAGGGAGAGAGATAGATAGATAGATAGATAGATAGATAGATAGATAGATAGATAGAAATAAACAGATAGATAGAGACACGGAAAGGGGGGAGAGAGTGTGAAATAGATAGATATAATTAAACAGATAGATAGGTAGATTATAGATAGATAGAGACAGATTATTTAGATAGATAGACAGAAAGACAGATAAATATATAAATGCATGATAGATAAATGGATAGAAATATAGATAGAGAAAAAAAAATAGATAGACTTGCCAGTTGCATGTGAATGTTTTTTGTTTAAAATTCCAGTTTATTTTTTAAATTCATGTTAAACTAACACCTTACTATTTTTTTCTTGGCATTGCAAACTTTATATTTACTGTGCTAAGAAGCTTGGCTGGTGTGAGTATCAGTTGCTTAAATTAAACTGAACAGCTGTAAATAATTAAAGATTTCCAACAGTCAGTAGTGTTTATACCTGCTATACAAACTTGATGTACAGGTGCTTTTTGAGTCACAAAAGAACATGCTCAGTTTAACGACTCCTGGTTGTAATTATTTTTATTTTTTTGCAGGATCGAAAAGCCAGTGTTCACTAAATAAAACCAATACTACTACAATACAGAAAAAAACTAAATAGATTAAGGTTCACCAAGCTACTGTGAAATAAGGGACACAGAACTAGAGTGCTATACTTTTTCACTATATGCTTTTTAAATCAGCGGAATTCACACATAGTTTATATAAATCCATTCATTAGTATGTGGCAGATGGGACACATTTTGTGGGTCTTTACTGCACATTAACAGTAGGATGAGTATATGCAAAACACTGCTTATTAAATGATAACTATCTCAGAAAGCCTAGGGCTTCCTTACTGCTCTTCCTTTGCTTTCTAGAAGTATCATTAATATTTATGTACAATTATCTATTTATGTTACATTTCTATAAATAACAATTTTCAGCATAAAGTGTTCAGTGTCAGTACCTAATAAATTGTTGTATTGTTGAAATTTTGGATAATAGTGTATGATGATATTTTGAGACCCCCCCCCCCCCCCCCCCTTAATGTTCTTACAATGTACAATCTGCATTTTTTAAAGGCTAATAAGTTTAACTAACAGAGATTTTATTAAGGCCTCACTTTAATTTATTATGTAATGGTTACATTCTATACAAGCCAAAAATGAAATTGACTACATGCAAGAAGTGTGTTGAGTGATGAGGTTATTAATCAAAGTGGCTGGCTTGATATATATGCTTAAATTTGAAATAGAAGAAAAGGATGACTGGACAGCCAATTAATGCATAGATAATTTAATTTTTTTAATTAGCCATGGAATGGTCATATATATACTAAAATAGAACCACATCAAGTTTGTAAAGTATTTCCCCCCAGTAATCCTTAATTTAGCTCTTTCATCACTAATACCATGAGATAATTACTGTGCACCTTTTAGCTACCTCAAAATGTAATAATCTAAAGAAATGCTTATACATGATATATATATTTCAAGAAATAATATTTTAAAACAATACAGAACAAAAAGACCCTTAAACGGTCTAACTCAACTTAAACAGTGTTTATAGCATGAATGCAGAGTATAGAAAAATTATGAAAACTAGTCCACACATTTGGGTCTATTCACTAAAATTCAAGCTTTAGTTCAAGATGGTCGACTTTGGAGGTCGACTTTCATTTTGAGACTAAGACAAATTCGACACTTAGAAAAAAAAACCAGGTTTGATTCTTTCCCCATTGAAAGTAATGGGAGGTGAAATGATTGAAGCTATTTTTGAGACTAAGTAAAACTCAGGTGCCAAATATGACTTGGTCTGAAATATAGCTTTGATCATTTCACCTCCCATTACATTCATTGGGGAAGATTTAAACCTGTTTTTTTTTTAAGTTAAACTCGGGTCCCGAATTTGACTTAGTCTCAAAATGGAAGTCTGTCTTCAAAGTCGACCTCCTTCAGCCAAAACTCAAATTTTTGTGAAAAATTCCAATTGTGTCAGCAGAATTCCAAGCAAATGCATAATAAGAGGAAAATCTGTTTAAAATGTACATGTGGTGTCTCTTCTTTAAGAGGGTCTTTAAAAGGAGACACCACAGGGTAATGTCATAAAAAGGAGATACCACAACCACATTAAAAACATACTTTTTTTTTAATTTATGGAGACTATGACAGTATGTAAATCGTTTATTTTTTATACTATACATTCACGGCATTGATAGAATCTAATTTATTATTAGATTGTCGCAAGGGGCTATGTCACTCGAATTTAGGAGTATATTGAAGAGTTGTGTTGAAATAAACAATTTCTTAAAACATGAGCCTCTTACAGTTTGATTGTAAACATGTAATGATGACTGTATTGTTTTAAACATGTGGAATCAAGGCATACATCATGACTTGCACATGGGGTGAGCCTGTTTCTTTACATTTATGATGCAGCTGGGCCTGATGTCCTTTGCTTTTTTGTGTGCTTACAATACTTTATAGATTGGCACACTTCCTGCTTCTTCCATGTCAGACTTTCATTGTGTGCGACCCAGGCCAATTCTGGCAGTTTCGAAGATTCGTACGTTGTGTGTTTGTGGGGCAAAACAGCTACTTCTTTGAGCGTCAGGTATTAGGACACATGTTTATAGGTTCACAGCATGGAGGCTTTATTTTCATCTTTGTTGGTTAGATCTATTTGTGTTCAATCTTCTTTTGCAGGCCTTTCACAGTGTTTACTGTCACAACATGTAGTGGTAACCAGATTCACTGGTTTATTGTGCCCTGGATAAAGAGCTCCATATTATTTTTCATGTTATTTGACAGTTTCAATGTGTAACCTTAGTGGTGTATTATCCAAAGCGGGAAAACCATTATTGATTAGTGTCTGCCATTCAGGTAAATGGCTGTTTACAATGGAAAATAACTATTGCACTTGAGCACATCACTTACATCCATGTGTGAAGTGGATTTGTGAATAACAGTTTACTCTCTCAGTGTTTTATAGTTTGAAGAACTTCATTTGCAATTTTCATGTAAAGAGTTATGGTTCTTTCTGTCATTTGCCTATAGTTTCAAGCAAGTTAAAGGAGGCTACAGTTAATTAAGCTGGGTTCATAGATAATTCCCATGTTTGTATTGCCTCTGAAATTCTGAAAACATACAAAATGATAAAGTACATACATGTATAGCATGATAAATTATAACCAGGTTTAAAGGCATTGGTTTTTTAAAGTTTCATTAATAGGTTTAAAGATGGCATCCAAATAAAAGTAATAATGTGATTTTTTTTCATGTAATTTCTCTCTTTACTGTTTCATGAAAAGGATAATAGATATGTAACGCCGTACACATGTTCTGATCTCATTGGATCTTCTTTCACGCTGCTCATGTACTAAGCACTGTTTCTGGTGACGCTGAAATTAAAAATGTGACTATGCCACAATGAACCTCGTGATTCAGCCAATCAGCTACAGAACAAGGTGACATTTGGTTCAAGGGATCTTTAGCAACTTATAAAACAGTAAACTATACCTCTGTTACCTTTATCAAGTCATTAACATTATTGCCCTTAATAAAGTGGCTAGTCTCTTTTTAAATCATTAAAATATAAACTCGCTAGCACAAATAAAGAGAATACTGTCATTAATGATATGTGGGCACTTACATTAAATAGTTATTTTCTAAACTACCACAGGAATTAATAATCTAAAGATTCAAGTACATGCCCAACGTTACACAAAAGTCAATCACATAGGGTGTATTGTTCTGCTGTCGGAAATATTTCAAATTATAACCAATGTGACTGTAAAACTAATCTCACTCTCTATAAAATCTTACATGAAAATGGAAGGCATAATCTAAATGGACTTTCAAAGGGATTATTTTACTAAACATTCAAAGTAAATTAATAGTTTTAAGAGGCCATTGACTGTACTAAAAATATACTGCATTACTCCTTACCAATGTGTTTTAAAAGAATGCTACATGTGAATATAACTTCTAAATTATGGTATTCAGCCTTCAAGAGCATCAAAATAAAATCAACAACTTCAGTTAACTATTAGCAATGAATAAGACAAAGTGACAGTGTGCTTCTGTGCCAAAATAAAGTGCAATGTTTACAATATATAACCTGGTGTCTTTCCAGTTTCTTGAACATACAAGAAAAAACAACGCACACAGATAATATAGTGTAGTATGTTTAGGTTATATAAGGAGAGAATGATGTGACTCCAAGTTTTGCATTCCCACTTCCTCCAAGGATTAACAGCATGTAGGGTGATCTTTTCCCAATATAGGATGTCTTCTTAGTCACCTCCAAATAACTGAAAATACAGCTTGTATAAGTAAAATGTTCAAAATACCTTACAAATACCTTACACTTAGGTATCGCACAGGAACTATAGAATCAGTGCATTAACCAGTTTCCTGAACTAAGTAGATAATGGTGAATATCTATTTGGCATGCTTGGCAACATCCTGCGACCAGGACCAGGAGTCTTGTAGGGACAGAAATAGGTGGAGTCATGTGACGCCACAAGAAATTGTGCGAACATGTAAGAACCTCACCAGAAGAGGTAGCAGCATGTACTGAATGTCTGTAATTCAGTACAGGTGTGTTTGGGCTATCTCCCTTGGACATACATAGATTAAGCTGGAATCTGTCAGATGTGGGACTGTTGGCATCTATGCTTATCACATTATTAATACCAGGCTGAGAAGCACTTTTATTGAAGAATAAATAGGACTGTTTAGGGTAGTACCATGTTAGTCATGGAAATACAGCAGCATGCTAAAATGAAACATGTGTTGACTAACAGAGTGCATCAGTACAAGTTAAAACAAGTAGGAACTCAAACCGAAGAATAAGTGTAATAAGTGGTGTCTTCTTGCTTAACCTCGGGATTGTTGCCCCATTGTACTGGCAGGCCTTGGTGGATTGTACTAACTTTACCACAGGTTGTTCTGCCCCATGCTGCTTGCTTAATTTATAAGAGTTAACTACACTGTTACAATGGATACCTGATGTTTCATATATACATTTTATGTGGTACATACATAACTAGCTTTTAAATAAAATTGTGAAAATAAAATATATTATTATGTGTTGCTGAATAGAACATAGTGTGCTGTGCCTTTAACCCCTTCATGACCAGACTGTGTTTGGAATGTTGTGCGTTAGTGACCGAGGCTGTTTTAACACTTCTGAGGTGTTTGTGTTTAGCTTTAATTTTCTTCTTTGTCAGTTGCTGTACCCACACATATTATATATTGTTTTGTTCAGGACAAGAAGGGCTTTCTTTTCATGACATTATTTTGTTCATATCCTTTATTGTATTGTGTAAAAAATAGTAAAATATGGTTAAAATTAAAAAAAATAAACACTTTTCCTGACTTTTCTTTGTAAATTCTTTTACTAAGCTTCAAAAGCTAATGAAAAAACATGCTAAATAGATTCGACTATAGGTCCTGAGTTCAGAAATACCCAATGTTTATATGTTTTTTTGCTTTCTTTTTGCATGTTTTAGGTTAATAAATACAAGTAGCATTTAGCTGTTTCAAAACCATTTTTTTTAAATTAGCGTTAGTGACACTGTAACACCGATATCTGATATGAATCACTGAATAACCCCCCACATGTACACATTTTTATAAAGTAGACATCCCAGGGCATTCAACTTGGGGTAATTTGACACTTTTCACTCTGTCATTTTACCACCAATCTTTGACAAGTTTTGGCGTAGTAATTTTGTGTGTGTTTTATTTCCACACACTTTGAAACTTAGGTATGAATTTAAAGGGACTGTTCTATTTTATTGCCAAACAAAACCCCAATATATGTTCAGCAACTTCCCCTGAGTATAGCGGTACCCCACATGTATAGGTCTGCTAGGTTTATGTGGCAGGTACAGGGCAAAATTTAGGATATGGTTATTGCAGCTTTAAAACGTGTATTTATTATGTAATACGTGTGACTACATTTCCTATCATGCTCAGCCAGCCAAAAGCTACCGTAGCAGAATAGGAAATGTAGTCTATAGTAGGAAGCACCGATTTTTGCTATCCTTGCTATCCTGCGGCTGCATGGATCAAATATCCAGCTGCTGCGGGCCCCTATCTACTGCTGGGGGCCAATGCAAAGCACTGGCCCCACTAGCAGTCTTTTTTTTTAAAATAAAATATCCCTAGAGGACCACAGACAGACATAACATGTCATTGGTCCTCTACGGAATAACTTCTTATTTGTATACAATTTATTATTATTATTTTTAATTTTTTTATTTATTTAATTTTTTATTTTTTTACATTTTTTTTATTTTTATTTAACTCTAACCTTAACCCTTTGGTTAGGGTTAGTACAAACCCTAATACTAACTCTAGGATTAGGGTTTTGATGAACTCTAACCCTAACCCAAGAGTTAGGATTAGCACAATAGTAAAAAAAAAAATTAAAAAAAAAAAATTTTTTTTTTTTTTATTAAAAAAATCCTTTGGGGGCTGGTTGTTACTGGGGGGGGCCAGGGGGAGACTTCACACATTATATTTAGTCTCTCTCTGCCCCCACGATCACCGTGGAGCAGGGAGAGACTATAGCTGTCAAAGCAGGCACCTGCTTTGACAGCTATTAACATCCGGGCGCTGTGATTGGCTGTCACAGTGCCCGGATGTTTCAGGGGGGGTCCTCAACCGGCATGGCTGAAGTGTCTCGGTACCGAGACACTTAGTCATGCCGTTGGTAGCGCGATCGCGGTATGCCAGCGTGCATACCGCGATCAGACCTGCATGACGGTCCTGGACCGTCATCGGTCACTAAGGGAGTTTTTCCCCATGACGGTCCAGGACCGTCATCGGTCGCGAATGGGTTAAAAAGGAATTTTGTTTTGATTTAACATTGTTATTGTGTGCACATGTTAACCCCTTGGCGACACAGGACGGACTAGGTCCGTCCTGTGTGCCGAGGCGTTAGTGACACAGGACGGACCTAGTCCGTCCTGTGTCAAAACGAGCACTGAAAGCGGAGTTTTTCCGCTTTCAGTGCTCAAGCCGCATTGTAACGATGCTTCCGTGTGGCTCCGGAGAGCGATCGAAATGCCGGTTTTAAAGGCACAGTGCCTTTAAAACGCGGGCATTTAAAAAATGAGCATAGGAAGCGAATCTTTCGCTTCCTATGCTCAGAAAGTGTTTCTGATTGCCTCGCAAGTCGAGGCAATCAGGAACACAAAAAAAAAATGCACGATCTTGGTCACTGAGTGACCAAGATGGCGCTGCCCTTCTAAGGGCAAGAGCACAGGAGGCAGGAAGTACCTGCTTCCTGTGCTCTCTGGCTGTCACACGATTGCCTCTTCACAGAGGCAATCAGTGACTGCCAGGCACACTGACAGGCAGTGGGGATGCTCTCCTGAACATCCCCACTGACTGGTCAGATCAATATTAACTCTATATTGATCTGACCAGTTATGATCTGTCTCCCTCTCCTCACATTTTTTTTAGTGAGGGAGAGAGACAGATCAAAGTTCTAAAAGTAAGTAAAAGTTAAAAAAAACAATAAATACACAACACACAAATAATAAAACAATAAAAAAAAATGTATTAAAGCATTTCCCTGCGTTTAACCCCTTCCCTGCCACTGATCTTGCAAAAGCAGTGATCGTGCACATCAGCGCATTTATTTTTGCTGTTTGTGCATTTTTTAGGGGTTAATTTTTTTGTACTGTAATTTATTACAGTACTAAAAAGGCTATTCTAAGAGTTATTAACCCCTTATTTGCCGTCGATCACTGCTTACGCAATGATATTGACGCCAAAGCAATTTTTATCTGTCTGCATATTTTTTTTTTTTTTTTTTTTTTTTTTTACACATACCCGCTAGGGGATTACATGTAAAGTAAAAATATTTGAGTTTTTTTTTTTAAGCTGCCTGAGCGCATAGCGATCAGTAACAGCGAATTAGTGGCAAAGGCGGTTTGGTGATTTCTCAATTAAGCTCACCATTCGCCCTGGTCAGATCAAAATTAATCGGATCAATATTCACAAATATTGATCTGCCTCCCTCTCCTCACTTACATTTTTGTGACGGAAAGAGACAGATCAGTATTAGTGATATAAAATAACATTTTATAAAATTAGCAGGTTTTATGAAAGTCTTTCACTGTGTATTAACCCCTTCCCTGCCATTCATCACTGTGTAAGCAGTAATCCTGCACAGCAACAGTATGTTTTGCTGTCTGCACTGTTTTATGGATTAATTTATTTGTACTGTAATGTATTACAGTACTAGATAGGCTCTTCTAAGAGCTATTAACCCCTTCTTTGCTCGAGATCACTGCTTACGCACTGATTCTGAGGCCGCGGACTCAGGGTTCGATTTTGACCCTATTCAGCTTTCTGATACATCATCTAGCGATGTATCGGTGGCTGCTGAGCCCTTGCCACAAGTAGTGATGGGGGTCTACCGATAAAAAAATATATGGTTTGGTGGGGGTAAATTACATTGGCTGGCTTCAAAGATATATCCCATAAAGGACACGGACGCAGGTTGACTACATGTCAAAATTCCAAGTTGGAATTTTGAGATGCGCATCTCACAAATGTTGCCTTCTAGCCAAAAACAAACCAACAAACCTATGCATGGGTGCTATCCCTGTACTCGGGAGATGTTGCTGAACACATATTGGGTTGTTGTTTGGCAGTGACAAATACCAGAATCTGTGAATTCATGCCTGAAGTACAATGCATGTGGGAAAAAAAACTCCCAAAAAAGTACTACCACAAACTTTTACAAAGGCTGGTGGTAGAATTAGTACCTATACAGTATTAAAATACCGCCATTTGAAATACCTTAGGATGTCTATTTTCCAAAAATATATGGTTTGATGGGGTAAAATTCATTGGACGGCTTCAAAAATGTTCCAAATGGAACATGGGCGCAGGCTGACTACATGTCAAAATTCCAGGTTGGAATTGCGCACCCCCTAAATGTGGAATTTTAGACCCAATACAAACCAACAAACCTATGCATGGGGGGTAACCCTGTACTCAGGAGATGTTGCTGAACACATATTGAGGTGTTGGTTGGCAGTGGCAAATACCAGAATCTGAAAATTCCTGCCTGAACTACAATGTGTGTGGGGAAAAAATGACATCCCATCCCTTTGACATAGGTTGGTGGTAGAATTAGCACTTGGAAAGTGTTAAAATACCACAATTTTAAATACCCTAGGATGTCTAGTTTTCCAAAATATATGGTTTTATGGGGTAAAATACTTTGACAGGCTTCAAAAGTGTCCCAAATGGAACATGGGCGCAGGCTGACTACATGTCAAAATTCCAAGTTGGAAATGCACCCCCCCCCTAAACGTGGCCTTTTAGCCCCCAAATAATCTAACTAACCTACACATGGGTGGTATCCCTGTACTCAGGAGATGTTGCTAAACACATATTAAGGTGTTGTTTGGCACTGACACATAATAGGATCTGTGAATTCATGCCCGATGTACAATGAATGTGAAAAACAAATTACTATCCATAACATTGACATAGGCTGGTGGTAGAATTAGTGCATGAAAAGTGTTAAAATACTACCATTTGAAATACCCTAGGGTGTCTAGTTTTCAAAAATATATGGTTTTGTGGGGTAGAATACACTTTTTGGCTTCAAAAATGTCCCAAATGGGACATGGGCGCAGGTTTTCTGCACGTCAGAATTCCAAGTTGGAAAACCAAAAAGCGCACCTCTCAAATGTGGCCTTTTAACCCCCAAATAACCTAACCAACCTATACATGTGTGGTATCCCTGTACTCAGGAGATGTTGCTGAACACATATTGAGGTGTTGTTTGGCACTGACATATAACAGGATCTGTGAATTCATGCCCAAAGTACTATGTATGTGAAAAAAAATTACTATCCATAACATTGACATAGGCTGGTAGTATAATTAGTGCATGGAAAGTGTTAAAATACTACCATTTGAAATACCCTAGGGTGTCTAGTTTTCAAAAATATATGGTTTTGTGGGGTAGAATACACTTTTTGGCTTCAAAAATGTCCCAAATGGGACATGGGCGCAGGTTTTCTGCACGTCAGAATTCCAAGTTGGAAAACCAAAAAGCGCACCTCTCAAATGTGGCCTTTTAACCCCCAAATAACCTAACCAACCTATACATGTGTGGTATCCCTGTACTCAGGAGATGTTGCTGAACACATATTGAGGTGTTGTTTGGCACTGACATATAACAGGATCTGTGAATTCATGCCCAAAGTACTATGTATGTGAAAAAAAATTACTATCCATAACATTGACATAGGCTGGTAGTATAATTAGTGCATGGAAAGTGTTAAAATACTACCATTTGAAATACCCTAGGGTGTCTAGTTTTCAAAAATATATGGTTTTGTGGGGTAGAATACACTTTTTGGCTTCAAAAATGTCCCAAATGGGACATGGGCGCAGGTTTTCTGCACGTCAGAATTCCAAGTTGGAAAACCAAAAAGCGCACCTCTCAAATGTGGCCTTTTAACCCCCAAATAACCTAACCAACCTATACATGTGTGGTATCCCTGTACTCAGGAGATGTTGCTGAACACATATTGAGGTGTTGTTTGGCACTGACATATAACAGGATCTGTGAATTCATGCCCAAAGTACTATGTATGTGAAAAAAAATTACTATCCATAACATTGACATAGGCTGGTAGTATAATTAGTGCATGGAAAGTGTTAAAATACTACCATTTGAAATACCCTAGGGTGTCTAGTTTTCAAAAATATATGGTTTTGTGGGATAGAATACACTTTTTGGCTTCAAAAATGTCCCAAATGGGACATGGGCGCAGGTTTTCTGCACGTCAGAATTCCAAGTTGGAAAACCAAAAAGCGCACCTCTCAAATGTGGCCTTTTAACCCCCAAATAATCTAACCAACCTATACATGGGTGGTATCCCTGTACTCAGGAGATGTTGCTGAACACATATTGAGGTGTTGTTTGGCACTGACATATAACAGGATCTGTGAATTCATGCCCAAAGTTCAATGTATGTGAAAAAAAATTACTACCCAAAACATTGACATAGGCTGGTAGTATAATTAGTGCATGGAAAGTGTTAAAATACTACCATTTGAAATACCCTAGGGTGTCTAGTTTAAAAAAATATATGGTTTTGTGGGGTAGAATACACTTTCTGGCTTCAAAAATGTCCCAAATGGGACATGGGCACAAGTTTTCTGCATGTCAGAATTCCAAGTTGGAAAACCAAAATGCGCACCCCCTAAATGTGGCCTTTTAGCCCCAAAACAAACCAACAAACCTATGCATGGGTGGTATCCCTGTACTCAGGAGATGTTGCTGAACCCATATTGAGGTGTTATTTTGAAATACCCCTTCACATTTTAAGGTAATGTTTACCTAAATTGCAATATATGTGAAAAATTTAAAAAAAAGATTTTTTGCTGCAAACTTTGGCATAGATTGGTGGTAAAATGGCTACATGAAATGTTTCAAAATACCCCAAGTTAAATGCCCTGAGTTGTCTAGTTTTCAAAAATATGTACATGTTGGGGGTCATTCATGGATTTAGTACAGAAATCAGTGTTACAATGTCACTATCGCTAATTTTGAAAGAAGGGATTTTAAAATAGCTTTGCACCACTTATAGTTCTGGCCCTGTAACATGAATAAAAAAGCACAAAAACATAAAAACATGGGCTATTTCTGAACTCAGGACATATATTAGAAACTTTTTAGCAGTGTTTTTTTGTTGTCTCTTGTACATGAGTATACGATTTTTCAAATAAAAGTCATAAAAAAATTATTTTTTCATTTTTTTTGCCATATTTTATTATTTTCTTTACATCAAATTATATGCTATTATCAAAATAATGGTATCAAAAGAAAGCCCTTCTTATGACGATAAAAACGATATATAGTTTGTGCGGGTACACTAAATGAGACAGAAATAAATTACAGCAAAACACAAACTGCTCAGAAATGTTAAAACAGCCCATGTCACCAAGCGTCGGACAAGCCAAAAAAGTCATGTCACTAAGGGGTTAAAATAAAAAATGTTTTAAATTGTCTGTTCTGACCCCTATTTATGACTTCTGTTCTTCTTATCATCTGTTGGTATGTGTACTGCCAATGCCATTAGGCTAGAAAGAGATGGCACAGGCACTTAAGAAAGTTAAAGTTATACATTTAACACATATTGTCTGCAGATTTGCATGACTGAAAACAGTCCCGGATTTGCCTAAACAGTTTAATTTGAATATTTAGTAAATATGACTATTTAAAAAAAACAACATTTTGCTTGAGTCAGTCATGATGGATTATATTTCATAATTCCCTCCTTTTGCACAATGGAATGCTGGGAGCATTCATTTCAACATAGGAAATCTTTGATTTCCATTAACTGTTGAAAGCAGAGGAAGGTGTAATGCAAAATGAAAGTAGCCACCTCAACACTGAAAGCTGCTATGTCTTCACATGTATTATATTGTTTTTAATTACAAATAATATTAATTGTTGGTAATATTGTCTCCAACAGTTGTAAATACATTTACAGGTGACAGGCAGTGCGGTATTTACCGTGAGGCATCCTAGGCGGATACCTAGGGCAGCAACACTGCTCCTGTTCAGCTCCCCGTGGTGAGTGTGGATAGGTCACGTGACCTGGCGCTCTGACGTCAGACGCCTGCCGGGTCACGTGACCTATCCACACTCACCACGGGGAGCTGAACAGGCAGCATGGTATGACACCATGCTGCCTGCCACTAGCCATCAGGGTAGTCCTGGGCATATAATGGGGGTGATGGGGCAATGGAGGCATATAATGGGGGTGATAGGGCATGTGATGGGGCAATGGAGGTATGTAATGGGGGTGATGGGGCATGTAATGGGTTGATGGAGGCATGTAATAGGGTGATGGGGCATGTAATGGGGGTGATGGAGGCATGTAATGGGGTGATGGGGTTAATGGAGGCATATAATGGGGGTGATGGGGTTAATGGAGGCATATAATGGGGGTGATAGTGCATGTAATGGAGGTATGTAATAGGGGTGATGGAGGCATGTAATGGGGTGATGGGGCATGTAATGGAGGCATGTAATGGGGGTGATGGGGCATGTAATGGGGGTGATGGGGGCATGTAATGGGGTGATGTGGGTTATGGGGCATGTCGTGCATGTGCAGCGTGGGTAGGGGGGTGCCCGAATTTTGTCTGCCTAGGGCAGCAAACCAAGATACACCACTGGTGACAGAGCCACTTTAAAGTTTCTACCTGTGTGTGTCAGAGGGATAAAATAGAATGTTTATAACTGGTGATTCCATTGTTATATGGTATAGAAAAAGATATAGAAAGATACATATAAAAAAGAGAGGTTAGTTGTAAATCCTGTACTAGGCACATAAGTGGCATTGTGCTATCGATTATAATAGCTAAGAGCACAATGTGTTCAATTCATCCTTGCCAATATATCTGTATGTTTCTATGACATATAATAAACACTTCTTAACGATTCATTTTTATTCAAATAAAAAATAAACAGTACTCCAAGGACTAATGCAGTCTAACACATAATAGCAAGCATTTTAAAGGCAGAAAGAATACAAACAGAGCATCATATGGATTTGGGGAGTATAATAATTTCTCACCGAACTGCACTGCAAAACAACCATCTGAAGACATCAGTGATTTCTACTACATTTTCACTGCATAACTATGGATTGGTTTTGTCAGCTACTGAGACACCCTACTACAAACGCAAATGAATCCTTGGATATAACAGATCTATCACTATATGAGAGTGATCTTTCTGCTTATGCAAGTTGACAAATTTCCTACTTCTTTGTATAGATAAGCAGGATCCGTAACCAGTCAGTCATGCATATATTGTGGCAGCTCATCACGAAAATTTCAAGGTTCTCTAAAGTAAGGAAAAGGGAGTAGTTATGCGTTTTTTTTTTCTTCTTTAAGTTTTCTTGGTTTTAACATTTTGTTTGTAGAACTGTTCACAGACAGGCAAATGCATGCTGCTTTTTCTGATTAACACATGCGGCCAAGTGGCAGTGATATTATGAAGTTACTTTACTGCTAAAAGAAAATGCATGAAATATTGATAGAAAAAATGTTCTGCTGTGTATTTACTGGTGGTGGAGTCATGTATATTTTCCCCTATATGCCAATCTAACAAGGTCACGTTACATTGAGCAAGGTCATGTGGCTTCCCTATATTCCCAATGTAAGGATAACTGATGAGACTGAGTCCCTTTAAAGTTGATGTGTCATCAATAAGTAGTAGTAACCATAGAAAACAATGGAAAGTGATAGCAGTTTGCTCCAAATTTAGCACTTTTTTTTTTTTTTTTAAATAGCACCTGTTTTCCCTTGATAAAATTGGTCCTAGATGTGATAAATGTTAGGAGCTTGATATGATGCCAGTTTGATCCATATGTTTTTGGAGCAAAACACTAAACATGGTACAGTTGTTCCAGTAGTTTCTATTGTCAAAAAGAAACATGGTATTTCTGTTAATGCTGTTACATAGACAACGTTTGATGTTTGACTTATTTATTTAGTTATAAAAAGCTTTACAAGGGATAGAACTCTGTTATTTTGTCATTTTCAAGTATATCCTCAAATTATGTGCAGAATGCTGTTAAGTAGAAGTAAATTAAAGTGGAAGAGTTAACGTTTTTAAAGAGATTATTCTACATGTGAAGAGCTCTGTAAGAGCTGTCGCTCAACCCACTTTACTTCTAAAGCAGAAGAGTAAGTAAAGTGCTGGAGGTGAATATGATGCTATAGGACAAAAGTAATGAGCATCCTGTTTATGGTGTTTACATTTGTTCTAATAATAATGGAGTAAAATATTTTCAACAAACTGAGCAGAGACTAGTATTTTAAAATGTGTTTCAGGAGTATGGATAAATAATACATGATTAAACAAGTAAGGCTGCATCCGTGAGTGAGAGTTATAATAAGGCTAGTTTCATTTGTGACCTTCTTATCCTTAGAGATGTCATTCACTTTACTACACTTTGATTTGTAGATCCTATTGCATTTCCAAATCTACAATGCAAGGAACATATTGTAAGCTTTGGAAAGAGCAGTTGGTATCAGATTGTATCAATGTGCAGGTTAAACAAAGAATAATCAGTCATGGATTTTAAAATAGCTAAAGAAAAAGAAAGACACAAAATGATATGCAATAATAATGTTATGTAACATTGACAAGTGAATGATATGTAATGATAATGTTATGTAAAAATATCAAATAAATGTAAACATAAGACATTAAGAGCTGAACGATAGGCAACCTACCTATTAATTCCTGTTTTTTGCTGTTTAATTGTTAGGTCATCACAATTTACTTTTTAGTATCTAGACCGCTTTATCTATAAATTATCATGTCATTGCAGTACAGTTTTTATTTTCCTGTTTTGTTCTTACCCAAGTGCCATAAAGAAACATTCCCCCACTATTATACCCCTGTATAAACATTTAGTTCCCACATTTTTCAATTTAATTTCTTCTGTGCTTAAATTATTTTTTTACGAACAACCTGAAAAATATAATTTCATGACGAGATGCGACTTTTTTGTCAAGAAGCCATTTTGTAAAAAATAAAAATAAATGGAGCACTAAAATGTCTTCCAAGGTTTCAGCGATGAAGAAAGCTTTTTCACAAAGGCACGAAATAGCACTGCTTACATTAATCAAGTAATTGGTTGTTATACCTTGTGCACCTTGTTCATCTCTATTAACAAACACTTAAGACAAATTCTAAAACAAGATGAAAGATACAGAAGCTGCTGTGTGTTAGTAATGTAATTATTAAACCTGTTTTTAGCTTCAGTGATATCAGGCTGATGTGTACTTTTGAGGCTCTGCAGAGTTTTATAACATAACAAAACATCAGAATCTCAATCAGTAACAAATGTTACTGAGCCCTTGGATATGACACAATTGCAAGCTTGTTAAAACCAGAAGTCATACTGTTAGATGTGCAGTAGAAACTCAGGCAAGTTAGTCTAACAAAGTGCTTATTTTTAGGAGTACCGGATTTAAAACAGATGCAGCACAGCAGTATCTTCAGCTGGTTATGTGACACATAAGATCTGAGAAACAGAACTGTGACCAAGTATGATGTGACATTGTTATAAAAGTGTCCAAAGATCATTTATTTATTTCCTTGGGTAGAATTTCTCATCAGGAATACTTAAAGGCGCAAGTACCTGGTACAACATTCTATAGTAGGCTACCTATGAATTTTGTGTATACATCACTTTTAATCATGAGTTTATTTCAGACAAATAATCAGCACAACTGCTTTAAATATAGGTTAAATTACAACTAATTAGTGTCTGTACTTTTCCTCATGATCAATACAAAATGTGATTATTGTCCACGAACATCATCTAATTAAAGTTCACATTTTCCTCTACTTTCAATTGTACAACAACAACATAGACATTTTAGGAAACATTAATTGTAAATGTGGGTAGATTTCATTTGTAATTGAAAGTGCAACTTTAACCCCTTTGTGACTCATGGTGCTTGCTTCCCAGAATACACAAGTACCAAAACGCCACGTTTTGTTTCTGGCTAGGGGATCGGTAGCCAGGGACACAATTGCAGAGACCGGATCAGGGTCATAATAGACCCTGCAAAAAATCACGAGACCTCCCGATTCACGTGTGACGTCACGGAGCGGTTTGGGCATGGCATGATTTGGTAAGATGTAGTCAGTGCTCTTTGAGCGTCGGTAACATTTGTGGCCTCATCTGACAGGTGAGATCCTGCTGCAAGTCAAGAACAGCTCATCGCGGGGAGCCATGATAAGATGTTAAACACAGGACATTCTATGCCATCCTAGCGTCTTGTGGGACCAAAAAAATAGGAGGGCATAGAATGTCTTAGCGACGCGAAGGGGATAAGAGCTGTCACTTAAAGGGAAAAAAAACTTTAAGTTAAAGATCATCCAACTGTAACCCTCCAGCTGCAACAAATCCCATATTCTTCCGCCAAAGTTTAATTGTTAGCCTGTTTTTTAACATGTTTTTGCATATAAGATTGAACAAAATCTACAATAAATTTTATAAAGTGACTTTTTAGAGAAAAGACCGTTTAAAATATGAATGCTAATATTAGATCTCTGCCCTTAAGGCTTTTTCCTGAGTATAAGTAACTGGTAAAAATCTGGCAAACATCTTGGTCCTCTTTCGCAATAAATGACAAGAACAAGAAAATATATAACTTTATGTCGGCACATAAATCTTGATGAAAATTATACTTTTGTTCAGTAAACCTTTTCATATATAAGTTCTTCTGAAACAATTGTGTTCTGAAATAATACTGCCAAAATAGTGGGATTGCTGATCTAGCACAATATAGGTAGCAATTTCTGGAGATAACAGTTTCCAACAATCATGGGATTTATGTGAGGATTACTATGTTACACAGAATATTATTTCTGGTGTAGCCTTAATTGAGCTTATTTTTATATATAATATTTTTTTTTCTGCTGTGCTGGATTTATAACTCAATTGTCTATAAACACAAAGTTTACTTATGCGCCAGTCCGGACAAAAAAAGGTAACAACGAATCTGTAAAATAAGGGAGGGTACTGGAATTCACCCAGTAAATGACCATTTTTTCCTTTGTTCATCAATTTGGTTGACATGGGGCCTGGAATCCTAAGGCATCTACACCTCCCGTGGCCTCTCTATCTGATGGTCCACTATGGGGAAGTGTAAGCAGGTGAACTCCTATATTGTTGATGACACCTTCATCTGTATGTATGGGGGTAATATCAGCCACCCTCTACTGCTGACAGGTCTATATGACATCACACCCTGGGCTCTATCATACTAGAATACAGAGATGTGCCAATTAAGGGAGCAGGAAACAGGTTGTTTGGGGACAGTGGTGGCAATGACAAGCTGGGGACTGAGATGTCACTGGCAAGCTGTTTGGGTACAAAGACGGCAAGTGGGTGCCATACATAGGTTCCACTGAGTGCCATGGTCAGGATACAAGGGATGGAGCAAAGGGGGCAGTAAAATAAGGTTTTGCCTAAGTTGGCAAAAATCCTTGCACCAGCCCTGCAACTAAGCTATCAACAATGCCAGGTTTTAGTAGCTCATTTGTCTTCTCAGTTTTAGTGAATTATCATTCCTGTATGCACAGTAACATTATATTTAGAAGTCATGTGCCTGAGGTTGGGATAAAGCAAATAATGATGTCTTACTTAAGGCATTAATATCTTGTGTGCACTCCTTACTATACAATGGGCCCAATTCGATCACACACAACTCCACTATTTACTATTTTTTAACTTAAATGGTTCCATTGCAGTCTATGGGATAGAATGGCATGGGATAAATTAACTCAGGTCAATGAATAGACCCCAATATGTGTATACATCTGTTGTTAAATAACATTTAAGTAATCATGAATGCTCACAATGATATTCTGCTGTAAAATACATGTGTTTTTACTCTGTTTTGCTGTAAAATCTGTGAATGCTTTATAAATAAACAGTAAGAATAATTGTGAATGAGTAAAATATTTAATGAAATATTAGTTACATCTTCCCACACCCCCTCCTCATTCACTCAGCATGCAGGTTTATACTTTGAAAGTTAGCAGATTTCTTTAGAAAGTGAAACACTTTTTCTCCTCTCTTCTTTTTTCCCTGAATATACCGAGATTAGCAGAACAAACTGAACTACAAAGAGTTATTGGATTGAAAAGAAAACTGGTCTTCAAAAACTGCTTAGCATTCAGTACAGTTGCTTAGTTTCAGGACCACATGTTGCATTTACAAGTAGTGTTGGGGATAGGTATCTGTGACTCGAATTCTAAGATTAAAAGGACAGATTCTGTTTTTTTTTTCTTCTACGGTTTGTCCTTCAACCTTGTAATATCACTGTTCAAGTATACTGACTTGAAAAAGTGTACATTGCTAAGGGGCAACACTGACGCCAGGTAATACCATGCTCTCCTCACCTTAAAGAAGAGGAAAGTTAACCGTGGGTTTTAGTTTCCTATCTGTTAAAAAATCTCCAGTTTCATGCATTGTTAATGTCACAGTAGTATCATGTACTATGCCATATAGTTGATATAAGTGTATCCTGATGAACCATGTAAATGAATCATTTCTTTATCCTAGGACAAGTTTCCTAAAGTGCAGTGTTATTTGTAAGTGATGAATGGTTGGTAAAATCTTATTTGGTATATCAGTCTGCTTACACAGAATATCCAGAGGCTTAATTAGTTTTTTTTTTCTTTTTTGTAATTTAGGAGATGAAGCTAGGTCCTGGGAAAGTCGTTTCTTTAGGAAGCTAATGATTTTTTATGGTGTTTAGGGAGTGCAATGGTTTAATAGAGTTATGTGCATTACCCTTTCACTGTAAAGGGAATATCATAATCCATGGATAACTGAAGAAGGTTTATGAAAGACATATGGTATGCTTTGAGTAAACATACCATATATTAATACCTCAAGTTCACAGAATAGATTTTTCAAGTGTTGGTAAACTTATTTTAAAGGGACCTCATCAACTAAACTATGTTTATACTGGTAACGTATAAAATACATGATTAAACATGAAATCAATGTGATGTTATAATAACATTGCATAGAAAGTAACAGAAAATTTTATTTTAAATGTGTCTATACTGTATCCTGTTTATGATATCTCCTTGGCTTAACATGAAAATCTAGTAATGTAAATGACAAATGCTCAATTTGCATATCAAGCCACAAGGTAATAAGCATGGGGCACTACAGACACATAAAATATACTTTACTACTAATTAATCATTGCAATTCTTTGAAAACTATATATTGATCATTTTCACCATTCTTTATTATTTAAATTCACGCTATTAACAATGTTTAGGTTTTTATTTGGTGAAAATGCAGACCTCCCAATTGAGCTATCTGCCTACATGAGAAGGAAGCTCCTGCTGGCCTTATCCATTAGTTTGGCTTATCTTGCTTCCTGTCACTGAAGCCATTCCCTTCCTTCCTTCCCCCAAGGCTGGGGTAAAGGTGAGATCTTCCGAATCCAACCAATGTACTCAGAAATTCGAATCACATTGTAAACTCACCTAAATCCAGCTTTATATTAACTAAGTATAACACTTGTGTATAGCGGTCGACATAGAAACATAAAATGTGTTGGCAGATAAGACCCATTTGGCCCATCTACCCAGCATGTACAAAGTTGATTTTAATAATTTATAACCACTTACCTGTCTACTACTGTGGTTGTAGATTTCCAAATCACTTGCAGCTTACTCAATATACAATGATAGGTCCCAAAACTGATTTGGGTCGGGCAACCTAGCCAAATTTCACAAACTGCTGAATTGCGGCTAATCAATAGTCGGCAATTCGGAGGTACCATTTTGGTGGCCAAAACCAGAGCTAACTGAGCCATTCATTTTATATTGATCCTGGCCTGGGTCCCTTTCTTCCTTCCTCGTTGCTTTGTTTGTAAGTGGGAAAAAGTCAAGCTAGGAGAGCTTTCAACAGCTGATTAGGGATAATTAGCAGCTTTACAATCCAATGGTGTAATTCTAAAATGTCTAAAACCCATTGCACTTCTTGTAGTTATGTTGTGCACCGTATTTAAATATTTTCGCATTTTTGTGCTCTTTAGATTATACACAGAAGGAGCAATTCTGAGATAAAGTTCTAAAATTGAGGTCATTGCATAAAAATGACCTGCAGAATGCACTTTTATTCAAAGCTTGCTTTATGCCTTAAAGTTGTTATTGTTGAAAGGGGCTAAAAATCTACTTCTCACAATAGAGATACTGTCTTTGTTTAGACCTGTAATTGAAATAAAAATGTTACATATGCTTATAAGACATAAAATAATTTATAAAAAATGCCTTGTATCCATAATTATATACAGATTTAAAAATAAATGTTAAACCAGTCAACAATTGGACAGCAAGATTAAGTGGTTTTTCTTAAATTCCTACAACAAATAAAAACACTGGTTCAGCCAACAGATTTGCATGCCGCATTTTGTTTTAATTAAAAAATATGTACTATGCTCTTCACACATATTCTTTAAAGCAATTATTCATGACACCACTTTTAAAACTGTTTTATAAATAGCAATCACACAAAATATATTTCCATATGGTTTACATGATTTTTAATTTTGTTATGACATGCAGTGTCATGTTGACCTGTACAGAAAAAAAATTAAATACAAAACGATATTATCTTTGTGTTATCTTTGGAAAGTCCATCTGTTTGCAATGGGGATTTCTCTGGCTAAAATCAATACCAGGAGACTGCAGAACAAAACATATAAAATAGATAAATATGATTTGGTGACGAATATACAAAAAGGAAATATGGTAAAACAAATCCACTACAACATGTGCTTAAAGAACAAATCCGTACATGTGGGTTAATAAAGACAAACATTACTCTTACAAAATTATCTCTGCTGAGCCCAAATCCAAAATATCTTAAATGTTAATTGGCTACAAATGTCCCCCCTAATGGCCCATTACAACCTAGTCACTTGTCATGGGATTTATGGAGCTTTCAACAGAAGGGTCAGTACTCGATTTTCTTGAATTGCCAATACTCCATTGAGTCCTATTTTAGCATTGTATAGTAAATAGAAATTAAATGTGACAGTGCTGCAGGAAATAAGCAACATTATTTAAGTTATGTATTTATTTATAAAGTATTTTACCTTGAAGGATACAATGAGATTTCTCTGTTGTCAAGTATGTCCTGGTTAACACTGTCATTAAGGAAGTTGCAATGAAGGTGTTAAACATATTAGGAGTGAATAGGCTGCCCAGTGGGATGCACACTTGTTTCTTGAACACTTTTCTACTCACTTATGCAATTAGAGAGTGACTATTTCAGACTGGTCCAGATAATAATAGCCAGCACATATAGTTTTGCTATTATGGAAATAGAAGCAATTCAACGTGAAGTATCTGCTTCAATTTGTTCAGACATTTTTCCTGCGTTCTGATCAATGAAAAGTGTGATAAAAATCCTGAGTGAATACATGTGATTTTCTTGAATAGTGTAGGTAAAGGTTAACAAAAGTATCTTCCATTTCCTGCTAGTGATAATGCAGTTGCTATACATTCATCTATCCTAAAAAATAAGACTCCTAAAGTAATGGAAAAATAAAATAAAGATGCAGTCAACACAAAGAACACAATATTTATTTTTATAACTTATATATGTAATAATGATTCTCCTTAAATCAATATATTTTATTATCAGAGCTGCTGATGTTTTCTAAATAGTTGTGGCTCATAATAACTGTATACACTTAATTCTGGATTTGTATGTGGTAACAAAGACATTATTAAATACAAATGCACACACATCAGACAAGCCAAAATACTTTTTCCTCCCTCAGAAATCGAAATCTTGCAGTGCTACTACCACTGCAAGGGATAAGGTTAACATTGATCATGTGTTTGACTCTATATTCACTTTATACATGGTCCCCTTAGAACAAATGCATTCTAAACTAGACAGCCTTTAAACATAGCCTGAGACAGAGATGCATAGCCAGATAACCACATAGTTACCATAGTTGTGTAGAGCCACATCTCATACAAAGAAACAGCTCAACATCAATATTTGTGAAGCGGGTTTAATCCGTCAAAAGTGGCAACGTTTCAGCCAAAATGGTATTTAGCAAGCTGCTTAACAAAGACCATTTCGGTTGAAACTTTGCCGCTTTTGACGGATTAAACCCACTTCACAAACATTGTTGCTGAGCTGTTTCTTCATTCTCCGATACTGTGGAGGCCTGGTGGAGCCATAGCTCGGACATTGTACATTGTAGGTGCTGCTACTGGCATTCAACTTGTGTGTACATTTCATACAAAAGCTTTGGTTGGGGATCTGGATATCATACATTGCTTGGGAAAAAAACAGTAGAACCTCTGGGCTTTCCATTCATGTGAGTGAACAGAAGAAAAATAAAAATCATATCAATATTTGGTGTAAGCACACTTTGCCTTCAAAACACCATCAATTCTTCTAGGTATACTTGCACCAAACAGATGCTAATGTTTATCAATTCAATATTTAGATTGAAACACAAACACCAACTAACACAGAAACCACTGTGTACGAGGAATACAATTGGCTGACAAACAGACAAATACAGTTAATAAGGTGAAGTTGCTGAAGATGGTTTAATGTCAAAAGACATACACCATGGCAAATTGTATGAAAAAAACATGAGTGCTTTTGGATAAAAGCAAAATGTATTGTGTAAGCATATCACAAAAATCTGACGTTTCAGCTCCTTTAGTGGGATTTCTTGTCTGGGCATGTAGACACAAATGGCACAGAAAAATACTGTTTTTGTGATATGTTTACGCAATACAGTTTATATTTTTGCTTATCTGGGTGCCTATTTTTTCATATATTTTGTGTTTCATTTTGTGTACCTTACCTGCAGGCTGCTCCATTAATGTGAGCACGTCAATTTTGTTTGTATATGTTTATTATTTTTTTGAGTACATATAGAAGTGCATTACCTTACTCCACATATCTATATGAGCACAGCAACAAGACACAAGGTAGTTATACTGCATCACTAAAATCTCTACCAGACAGAAATGCTGTCAAAAGTTCTTTTGAAGATGCAAAAAGTAATTGGCAACTTTGAGGACACAGTGGTCGACCAAGGAGACAATGTGCAGCAGAGGAAAGAGTCATCATGCTTGCCTTCTTTCACAATTGGAAGATGTCTATCAGTGTCATCAGCTCAGAATTGGCAAGAAACAGTGGGACCCTGGTACACCCGCCTACTGTTAAGAGAAATCTGGTAAGAAGTGGTCTTCATGGAAGACTGGAGGTCAAAAAGCCATACCTGCAACGTGGAAACAAGACAGAGTGACTCAACTGTGCATGAAAACACAGGAACTGGGGTGCTAAAAAATGGCAGCAAGTGCTCTGGAAGGAGTTAAAATTTGAAATATTTATATGTGGCTGCAGGCAGTTTGTTAACCGGGCTGGAATTAGCTACATGTTTGTCTAGGATTACACCGAGAGAGAAGCAATTGAAGCTGGCTAAATCCAAAGAAGAACTGTGGTTAGTGCTCCAAATTATTCGGAAAAATCTACCTGCTAAGTTCCTTAAATATTGTGTTCAAGTATACCTAGAAGAATTGATGCTGTTTTACAGGCAAATGGGGTCTACACTAAACATTAATAGTTTGATTAAGATTTGTTGTTAATTGAAAAAAATAATAATAAAAATGAACATGTCTATTATTTTAAAGCATTCTTACGTGACAGTATTTCACACCTGCCTAAAATGTTTGCACAGAAATATATATATATACAGGGCCACCCCAAGAAATCAGCACACATGCACACACATGAACTCACACACACATATAGTCACACATGTACAGACACACACACAGATACACAATCACAGAGACACATATACACAGTTACAGACACTCATATACAAACAGACACTCATATACACATAGACACACACTCATATCAGTGGCGGATCCAGGGGGGGGGCAACGGGGCAATTGCCCCCCCCGAGAAGAGAGAAAAAAAAAAAAAGACACTTTAAAAAAAAAAAAAAAAAAACGCGCTTGCAGGCAGAGACTGAGGTGAGAAGGGATCGGAAGATCCCCCTCACCTTCTCTGCCTGCCGGCAGGCTGCACGAGGAGCCGAACAGGCAGCACAGAGAAACCTCCGTGCTGCCTGTTCGGCTCCCCTTGCAGTGTGCCGACACGGAAGTCCCGTCAGGTCACGTGACCGGCGCGCTGACGTCATACGCGCGCCGGGTCACGTGACCTGTCGGCACAACCATCTGTGAGACGAAAAGGCAGCATGGAGAAGACCATGCTGCCTGCCACTAGCCACCAGGGAAAGGTAAGTGCTGGGGAGATGGGGGGAATGTACTGGGGAAAGAGGCAGGGGCTTATTAATGATAGGAAACACTGGCATATTACTGGGCAAATTGGCTGGGGATATTAAATGGCAAATAACTGGCATATTACTGGGCAAATTGGCAGGGGATATTAAATAGCAAATAACTGGCATATTACTGGGCAAATTGGCTGGGGATATTAAATGGCAAATAACTGGCATATTACTGGGCAAATTGGCAGGGGCATATTAAATGGCAAATAACTGGCATATTACTGGGCAAATTGGCAGGGGCATATTAAATGGCAAATAACTGGCATATTACTGGGCAAATTGGCAGGGGCATATTAAATGGCAAATAACTGGCATATTACTGGGCAAATTGGCAGGGGCATATTAAATGGCAAATAACTGGCATATTACTGGGCAAATTGGCTGGGGCATATAAAATGGCAAATAACTGGCATATTACTGGGCAAATTGGCTGGGGATATTAAATGGCAAATAACTGGCATATTACTGGGCAAATTGGCTGGGGATATTAAATGGCAAATAACTGGCATATTACTGGACAAATTGTCAGGGGCATATTAAATGGCAAATAACACTGGCATATTATTGGGCAAATTGGCTGGGGCATATTAAATGGAAAATAACACTGGAATATTATTGGGCAAATTGGCTGCGGCATATTAAATGGAAAATAACACTGGAATATTACTGGGAAAATTGGCAGGGGATATTAAATGGCAAATAACATTGGCATATTGGGAAAATTGTCAGGGGCATATTAAATGGCAAATAACACTGGAATATTATTGGGAAAATTGGTTGGGGCATATTAAATGGCAACTAACACAGGCATATTATTGAGCAAATTGGCAGGGGCATATAAAATGGCAAATAACACTGGCATATTACTGGGAAAATTGGCAGGGGCATATTAAATGGCAAATAACACTGGCATATTATTGGGAAAATTGGCAGGGGCATATTAAATGGCAAATAACACTGGCATATTATTGGGAAAATTGGCTGGGGCATATTAAATGGCAAATAACACTGGAATATTATTGGGCAAATTGGCTGGGGCATATTAAATGGAAAATAACACTGGAATATTATTGGGCAAATTGGCAGGGGCATATTAAATGGCAAATAACACTGGCATATTATTGGGCAAATTGGCAGGGGCATATAAAATGGCAAATAACACTGGCATATTATTGAGCAAATTGGCAGGGGCATATTAAATGGCAAATAACACTGGCATATTATTGGGCAAATTGGCTGGGGCATATTAAATGGCAAATAACACTGGCATATTACTGGGAAAATTGGCAGGGGCATATTAAATGGCAAATAACATTGGCATATTGGGAAAATTGTCAGGGGCATATTAAATGGCAAATAACACAGGCATATTATTGAGCAAATTGGCAGGGGCATTTAAAATGGCAAATAACACTGGCATATTACTGGGCAAATTGGCAGGGGCATATTAAATGGCAAATAACACTGGAATATTATTGGGAAAATTGCTTGGGGCATATTAAATGGCAAATAACACTGGAATATTATTGGGCAAATTGGCTGGGGCATATTTAATGGCAAATAACACTGGAATATTATTGGGCAAATTGGCTGGGGTATATTAAATGGCAAATAACACTGGCATATTATTGGGCAAATTGGCTGAGAGAGCCATACATGGGAAGGGAGAAGAGAGAGACATAAATGGGATGGTAGAGGAGAGACAGACAGACATGGGTTCGCAGAGGAGAGACAGACAAATATGGGATGGCAGAGGAGAGACAGACAGATATGGGAAGGGGAGAGGAGACAAACAGACATGGGAAGGGAGAGGAGAGAGACATAAATAGGAAGGGAGAAGAGAGAGACATAAATGGGATGGTAGAGGAGAGACAGACAGACATGGGATGGGAGAGGAGAGACAGAGAGATGGGAAATGAGAGAAGAGACAGATGGACATGGGAAAGAAGAGGATACATAGACGGACATGGGAAGGAAGAGGAGAGAAACGGGCATGGAAGGAAGAGAGACAGAGGGACACGGGGAGTGAGAGGAGTGCGACAGACATGGGAAGGGAGAGGAGCTTGACAGAAGGACATGAGAGAGAGGAAAAGACAGACGGACATGGGAGAGAGGAAAAGACAGACGGACATGGGAGAGAGGATAAGACAGACGGACATGGGAGAGAGGATAAGACAGACGGACATGGGAGAGAGGATAAGACAGACGGACAAGGGAGAGAGGAAAAGACAGACGGACATGGGAGAGAGGAAAAGACAGACGGACATGGGAGAGAGGATAAGACAGACGGACAAGGGAGAGAGGAAAAGACAGACGGACATGTGCCCCTCCCGAGATCAGACTCTGGATCCGCCCCTGACTCATATAAACAGTTACATACACAGAACCATGCAAGCAGTTGTTTTTTATTTTTTATGTGTGTTCCCCTCCATACTGTTTTACCTCTCATGGCCTTTGATGCAGGGATCTCTTGCCGTCTAGCATGTGGCAGTCAACAGTTTCACTCTGAAAGCCAGGTTGTCATTTGACAACCGTGAGGGTGCACTCCTCTGCCAACTGTTGTTCCCTGGTGACGGGGGACTGCACTCTAGTAGAAATAAAAAATGGGTTGGGACACGATGAGGGCAGCAATTTGCCACCCCCTTAAAGTGCCACCTGGGTCCAAAGGAGGCAGGCTATATATATAAATATATATGCAAACAATTTGGTTAGCACAATGTATGTAAGGATAAAGATTTACTTTCTTTAAAGCACCAAAATATTGTGTGACAGATCCACTTCAATAAATCTGCTGAGAGCATACCCTTTATTTATTTGTTACCCCACCCTGTTAAATTATAGCTACCCTTTGTTCAAAGCGTATTGGTTCTTGTATTTAGTTATGGAGATTTTGGCCATATGCCACTTAAACTATGCTGAGGTAAAATAGCCGCTAACAAAATATCTCTTAAACAATTACTCTTACTGAAGTACTCTTACTGGAGTTAAAGGTAGTTTTAAGACATGTAATGATGCTTAACTCTGTATAGGTGACATGTCCACTTTAGCAATGATCCAACAAAAGCTGGAGACACAGGTTTCCTAAATGCATTGCCTTTTCCCATGAGAAGGGGAAACAATGGGAAGGCAAAATCTTGTGCTGGTTCAGTGAGTATATTATGCTGGATCGTACATTTGTATCTATATTGGAAAAAAAATTAAAGTAAAATAGTGGTGTAGTAAAAAAATAACAATATACAAACCAAAGCAATATTACAGCATAAGTTTCTATGGTTGTGGCAACTTGAAGCAAAACAGCACAACTGAAATCCAAAAGAAGGACAACTATATAAATTCATGACTCCAGACTAATGGACCAATTCCCTGCAGTCCAACTAAACATGGTGTGCTTCAGTAGTCTGGAACAAAGGACATTTGATTTAATTCAATTTTACTACCTCATTTCCCTCATGTTTTTATAGTTTAAAATCCCTAAATTAGTATGATACAACCTTATCTGAATTATGAAACCTATCTCTCAATATTTCATTTTTTCCTTATGTTGGTTTGGCAGCGAACCTTTTCCTCTTTTTTCTAGATCTGCTGCTTTAAGGAAAAAATGTCATCTGAAATAAATGTGAGATGAGTTAAAAAAAAAAAAAAGAAGTGATTAATATCTGCACAATTTGTTCATTTTAAGCAATTTTTACAGCTTTATTTCAGTGCAAGGCCTTATATAAATGTCTTATTTTGTGTATAAGTGGCTAGGCTTAAAATTATTTCGTTTTAACAAGGAGTGTTATTTTAATAGTTTGCAACGGGTTTGGAATAATCTTTTCAAAATAACATTATTAAGAATCTTTTTTTTAGTATATTAAGAAACATTTTTCTCTGTAATATTAGTATTTAATATACATATTTATTCACGCATTTATAAACTAGACCGTAAATTGATAAACTGCTCTGGAAATACTATTTACAGTATTTTATAAATAGTACACCATATGCTTGTTTGACATATTTCTTTTAGGAAATTGAATTGTGGGTTTAGATTTCGTTTAAGTGTAATCAACCATCGCTTGCTACCTTAATATATCTTGTGTTGCTTTGTATGTGTGTGTGTGTGTGTGGTGGTCTCTTTAAGGTTGCCCGTGGCACACTGAACAGTAGGCTGACCTCAGTCTGGGAAAGATGAGGGATGACCTAGAGCAAAGTTTGGGAGCTGCAGAATAAAAAAAAAATAGCAACATGCAAACATGTTAATTTGGGGGAAAATAGTTTTTAAAAAAAGCATGGAGAATATGAACTGGCAGATGCAAACATGCAGTATTAACCCATTGAGTCTGGTTTAAAAAACAAGACACTGAAGCCTTAAGGAAATGCACAGACTTAAGTAAAGGTGACTACTGAAGTATAAGGCATACTAGTCACCAGGGGTCAGTGGTAGTTTTATTATGCTACCATATTAACAGGTTATGTGAGGAAACCCCTTTCTCTGATTCGTTTATGAGATATATGTGCCTACAGACACTTTGCCCATAGATCCATGTGCCCTGATTTTTCCTTTATGTAAAAGCCAAATCAAACAAATTCTTAAATCCCTAATATACTTGGCCTGGTTAGCAAGCTGGATTTATTATACCAAGTCCATTTATGTTAATTTTTTCATTGGTCATTGATTACTGGCAATAGAGGTTTATAGCAGAAAAGTGAAGAAATGTGTTTTGCATCTCATTAAACATACTGGCAAGGTGTGTTAATGTTATGTTCATAAATATAAGAGCAATAGTAATATTTATATTTAAATGTAAATATGTATACATTTGTAGATGCCACTCATGTGGATCAGAGGAATATGTATATATATATATATATATATATATAGTTTTATTATATTCTTTTTGTAAATTACATCAAATTACATACATAGATATCATTTGGCCAAATGACTGAATTACATTTTTTAACACTACAGGAATTAACTTCAGCACTTGCAACTGGATGTTGTATATATGGAACATTATGGGAATTATGTGTAAAAACTCCCACACTGCAAAGTGTAGTGAGTTTTATTTTAAAAAGTTCAATCGCCGTTTGGTATGTATAACGGCGATTGCGTTTTTTTATAATTCGCGACACTTTTCAGTGTGGGATTGAAGGACCTCCGTCAAAATGTGTTTATCAGAGGATCCCCGACACAAATACATACATTTTTTAAACATAGGCTGCACCGACACTACGTATGCCAACACAACTTAAATCAACACACTCATCGTTATTCATTGGCTGTAACAGTATTCGGCTCAATGTGCATGTGCGCCATGTTTATACAGGCCCCCAATGTTTGCTTCACATCAGTCGAGCACAGGGAAATGGGCATCTGCAAGAGAAAGACAAGGGAGACATACTGATTTCTTACTGAAAAGTTATAAACTTCAACTGACTGGATTCAATGGACACCAGGCTATACTAAACATGTCAAGAGTATAGTGAACAGCCAAACTGTTGCGTTTTATTTTTGCACTGTTCATTTTTTCAGATCTCTGTGTCTCATCATAAAACTGGTTAATAAAGGGTTTGACACCGGACTGGATGTTGTCAGTGCTTTTATAGAGTTCTCTGCATACTTTTTTAGAATTGTTTTAACGTTATGGGCGACATAGCAAAGCCATGGAATACGTAATTCTGTCCGCATGGTGTACACACAAGGAGGAACAGAAGCTTTTGAGCTTGTGAATTGGGAACACAGAGTCCAGATGTACAGAGCAGGCAAAGGATCTCTACTCCAGCAGCCTCACGCAACAGGTACATTGAGGCTCCAGTATCAGATACTCACTTTTCCGCATGTCCAGCTGAGGAGGATCTGTTCTGCACCGAGCAGATCATCCTCCACATTCAGTGATCTTCTAAGACAGACCTGTCACATGACCCGCGCCATGTATTTCTCAGCAGCAGCATCAGAGTCCTTCTATAACTGAAGATGGAGGAGAATCAAAGAGAAAAAAGTATGCCCTTGCTGACTAGGCATGGTGCAGCACTGGTTTAGTACCATTTTTGTTGTGTGTACCATTGTGTGTTGTTTTGGTTGCATTGTTTTTTAGAAGGCAGATATTATTGTATTTATATATTCCATCAGACCAGAGACCAATACATACATGATCTCCTATTGTTTTCCCAAGTAATGTGAATATTAGTTGCTTGTCTTTTATGTAAGTTTGTAATCAGATCTGGTATGTGGCTAGTTTCAGCCTGCCACTGTTGCAGTGAATTTCATTCACTGAGACTGCTTCACATAGCATATGACTGCAAATCTTCTCTTTCATACATTACAGTGGAAACCTTTGTGTGAGAAATCATTTAGCAGCTTATGAACAGCATAAGGGGCCAGAAACCAAGAGTTTTCTGTTCTGTGAGTGTACAGAAAAATTAGGGTGAAAAAGGAAATGCACTAAATTTCAATTTTATTTTAAAATACTTTTCCCGTCTGAAAAATCTGGTAAAATGCATGCATATGGACACTGACACTGGAAAATAAAAATGCATTTCTTTTTTTTTTTTGTAGTTTTTTTTTAAAGTTTTTGCAATACTTAACTTGAAAACTTCATTTTTGCACACCTTATTTGGGGATTGAGCCTTCTATTCTAATAAGTAAAAAAAAAACAGTGCTATATATTACAAATATAGTCCAAACTCTATTTTGCATATTCCCTGTTAATTTGTCTCTCTATTTTCCTTTAATTTGTTCTTTTAAACGTTACTTATTATTCTAGATCCTTACATTTCTCCTTATTGTCCCTGAATGATGTGTGTCCTGTGACCTGAATGATTTTTTATTTTTAAATCTGTTTAATTGTATGTACTTGGCAAACCTCTTTGCAGTCCATTGTTTTATCATCATCTAGACTTTGGCCTTGTTTTCTATTTTGAGGTCACCTCTTGTAGTGTTCTTGTGTTGTTCTCCAAAGTCAGTGTAAAGTCACTTAAAATATAGTCTGTGTTGGGGAAGTAAATGCTCTGCTCTTCATGTGTGCAGGTATGTTACACTAATAAGTGTATATATATATTTTAATTACATAAAGGGAATCAACATTTAAATACATAAAGGGAATCAACACAGTAAAGGAAGAGATTATATTTAAAAGAAGAAAAACTACCACAACTAGAGGACATAGTCTTAAATTAGAGTGGCAATGATTTAAAAGTAATATCAGGAAGTATTACTTTACTGAGAGGGTAGTGGATGTATGGAATAGCCTTCCAGCAGAAGTGGTAGAGGTAAACACAGTCAAGGATTTTAAGCATGCGTGGGATAGACACAAGGCTATCCTAGCTATAAGACCGGGAACGGGGGACTAATAAAAGTACTCAAAAAAATTGGGCAGACTAGATGGACCGAATGGTTCTTATCTGCCGACACATTCTATGTTTATATATATATATATATATATATATATATAAGTGTTAGGTGGTCTATCTATTAAAGCAGGAATAAATCACCCAAAGTCTGATATTACTACACTCCTATTCAGTGTTGCTAGCTGGAGTGACATCGTCCGCAAGGATCGGCCCTTGGTCCACTGTTGTTTTCCCTGTACACCTCCTATTTGGGAGAACTCATCAGCTCTTTTGGCTTCCAATGCCACTTGTTTGAGGATGACACTCAGATACACCTCTCTTCCCCTGACCTCACTCCCTCTGCCATGTCAAATGTCGTTGACTGTCGACCATCTCCACTTGGATGTCTGATCGCTTTCGCTACCTGAAACTTAATCTTTCTAAAACAGAGCCCATCCCTCAGACTGCACCCATTCATCAGTGAAGAGACCGCCAAAATCTTAGTGCATTCGCTTGTCGGTCCAATGCCCTCCACTGGCTCTAGGATAGAATGTTATCTTTTACCTACAAAGCCCTCCACTCGTTGTCCCCTCCATTCATTGCCTCCCTCATTAATCAATACTTCCCTGCATGACCTCTGCACTCTTCAAATGGACTAAACTTCATGACCTCTTCCCACACGCACCTGCAAGATTTGGCCCGAGTTGCCCCATCTCTCTGGAACTACATTCCGCAGAGCATCCAGCTAACTTGCTCGCTAAATTGGCATGTACTTTTTATAGTACATAACAGTTTATCCTCTGACTGACAGTTGTCATAATTCCCTGGGATGCAGGCAGTTCGGTCAGGACGCTGCTGTGTCTCTCTGATACTTCAGAGAGAGATGTTTATTTTCAAATGGGATCAAAAGAGGGAACTTAATTAGAACACCTCTGTTGATCCACTTTGAAAAATCTGATCTCTCTCCAAATAAGCAGAGAGAGACATCGGCTGAATCAGACGAACAGGGCGAGCCCCTACTGTTTTGTTGGACGCTCAGTGACACTGTCAGCTCAAGAGCCAGCCTCTTGACCAGCTCTGCCTCACCTCTGATGCAGAGCTGAGAGTAAACTCGCTTGTATCTAAAAGGTACACGTTGGGTTTACTGTAGAAAATGGGACAGCATTTTGTAACCTTTACTTCTTCTATTAAAAAAACGTTACTTGTCCTTTAATGCAAGAGAGGAGGACTTATATGGGACTAAAGAGATTTGGGGGAAATTATCAGAGGGGTGGTCTGATGAAGGGCAGGTGGTGGACTGAGAAACTACAAGGAGTAAGTACAAGAAACAATGGATCAATTAGACATTGGGATTAATTATTGAGCAAGGAAATGAGAGAAGTATGGTAAATGACAGCTGGCTAACATAGTAATGATATAGTCTAAAGACCCAAAACCAGAAGGGTCAGTCTGTAGTATTGGCCCCTACATTTTCTGATGGTAGGTGAACTGTAAAAACAATGATCAATTATTCTCTTGGAAAGATCCTACTTGCAGGATTTTATAAAATTAGTACACTAAAATTATTAAGAATATTTTAAAACTGCAGAACTATTTAAAATGTGCAAATCAACAAATTATAAATATGGTGTTGCCATGAACTATTTAATGCAAAATTTACACTCAACTTCACTTTGCTTGGTAAAAATAAACGTATTAACAATTTATGTTCTGCATGTTGCAAATTAAATGGAAAGTATCACCTTTTTTCCACCTTTCTTATTTACATTAGAAGACCTGAGAATCACACTCTAATAAACCTGCCTCCATAGAATCTAACATGTAAAAACCTCCCTTATTGAATTGCACAGGGTAAAAAGGAACAGGCAGGGAGGGGGTGAGAATGAGAATTCATGAGGTGTGCATGAACATGTATCAGCAGCAGACATCAATGTGCCTCCAGTGCATTCTCTGAACCCTTGTGGTACCCACTCCTGGCAGAAGGTACATAGACCTTTTATAATGTCTGAGGTGTCACAGAATTGTCCACGAATAACTGGCATAATGTTACTAATGGCTTAATTCAGTCAATCGGGGCTATTCACAAAAAAGGTGAGTTGCAGGTGAAATGAGTTGAGATAAACATTTCATCTCACTGACTCAACTATACATTGTGCAGGAACAAACATGGCCAGTGTTTTCTGCCAGAAGAGCTCAACTGGTAATTCATAATACATTCATGTTTTTAATATTACATTATACAGAGCTAACGCTGTTCTTCTTGCAGGAGGAATTGACCATGGTATACACCTATGCATAGTTAATTGGAGGGATGTGTTACTAGCAGAATGCCAAAAATTAGACATACTTATATAACAAAAAACCTAAAAGTTTTGTATGTGTTAAATATAGAATATTAACAAATAATTGAAATGTCTGATTATTTTTTTCTGATTGCTTCAGCGATTGCTAGGAAATTAAGTAACACCATAACATTATATAATTTATGGTACTAATTTCTTGCAATGCATTATTAAACAGCTATTATTTTCACTGACACTGACACAGGCTCAATAAAAAAGACACATTAAATGGAAGGAAATGTCTATATATATTGCAGTTTGTCCTTGAATATTTGGATTATGATACTTAGGATTTTACCTGCAGGATACACACTGGTAATGTCCTGTTTATGATATAATGTGAAAGGGTAGTAAATACCTGGAATAGATGTTCAAACTCTGTAGTACAAAAAAAAAGTATAGGAATTTAGAACTTGGTATATTCAGGGGTGGTTCCATTTTTGGTGGGCCATAAGATGGGCCATGAAATTGCTGCCACCAAGCAAGCAGTGTGCCCCCACACCATAATTGTCTCTCCTCAGTTATCTGCTGTGGTGGGTGGCCCCTATGTAAGTGGCTAAGCAGCCACTTAATTTTCTTATATGGTTGGTGGATTCTACAGACTGCACTTCAGTAACATCCATGTCATATCTTCTTTCATGTTACAAGGTCCTGGATGTGGTGGGCTGTATCTTTATATGCATCACTATTTATTATAAAGTTTTGTCTAGATTTTTGTCTGGCCTATGGTTCCAAACAAGGTATCAAGTTGCTGTTGACAACATGTTACTTAAAACCAGTAGGAAAACAAATACCGGATTTTTTTCTGAAGTCTTATAATCGAGGTCGTCTTATAATCTGACCTCAAATCGAGGTCAGATTATAAGACATGGATCCAGGTCCCCAGCAGAGCTGCAGGGGACCTGGATCCCCCTCTCTAACAGCAGGGGATGTCTGCGCGATGAGCGCAGACTCCCCTGCTGCCGCCCGGCACGACCGCCGGGGCTTCTATGAAGAAGCCGGGTACTTCTGGCTTCGTCACAGAAGTCCCTGCGGTCGTGCCGGGCGGCAGCACGGGAGGTCTGCGCTCATCGCGCAGACATCCTCTGCTGCCCCACTAGCCACCAGGGTGAATCGGGCAGCTGGGGGATGTCTGCACGATACTTGCAGACATCCTCCATGCTCCCCGACACCTCCGTCTATTATGACGGACCAGCTGTCCGTCATAATAGACGGAGGTGTCGGGCAGCATGGATGATGTCTGCACGTATCGTGCAGACATCCGCCGGCTGCCCCCACTAGCCACCAGGGATTATTAAACAGGTGAGGGAGGGGGGAACCAGAGCAACAAGGGGAGGGGGGGACCAGAGCAACGAGGGTGGGGGGGACCAGAGCAACAAGGGGACGGAGGGAGGGGGAACAGAGACAAGGGGAGGGAGGATGGGGGGAAGAGACAAGGAGAGGGATGGGGGGAAGAGACAGAGACAAGGGGATGGAGGGTGGGGAAGAGAGAAACAAGGGGGGGGAGAGAAAAGGGAAGCGAGGGGGGAGACAAAGGGAGGGGGGAGAGAGAAAGTTGGGGCAAGGGAAAGAGGGAGGCAGCATTGGCACATAAAAGGAAATAAAAACAAGAAATGCATTTTTTGATATCATAATTTTTTTTATTAAAAAAGCAATTTACATGTGAATATATACAAGTTGAACTTTTTTCCTATAGGTTAGTCTTATATTCAGGCTTTTAGTTTTTTTCCTAATGGAATATCCAAAGTTTGGGGGGTCGTCTTATAATCAGGGTCGTCTTATAATCGAGCAAATACGGTATCTATAACTACCAATACTAAATATTATTTGGAATAAAAGAAGTCTCTGTACAATTACCAACAAGCAATTGTCTGTGTTAAGATTTCTTCACAGTCTCGGTATATTTAATCACACACTGGCAAAGGCAAATTTACATGTTATTGATCTTGTTCTTTCCTTTTTTTCTGATTTGTCAAACTGTCATTTTTCTCTCCACAATAATTTCAACATCTTCCTTCAAGACAGTAATAGAAGATTACCACTTAAAGGATGAGGATATCACAGTGACTTAACATATAATTTATTATATCTGAATCTGTTTCTTTCTTATTTATTTTCCTGCTTTATCATAGTAGAAGATTGCCAAGTATTTCTTCCCACGACTTGCTTGGTTATTTTCTCTCCATTTCTTTTCTTTTTTTCTCAATTCATCTTTTCTTTCTCCTTCTATCCTTTACGCTTTTAATTATCCATTCATATTTTTTTTTTAATCTTTTCTTTTTTCTTTCTTTTTTCACCATGCTTTTATTCAGTTTTTTTGCTTTTCATAATTTTTCTTTCTTTAGTTACTTCCTTCCTCTCACTTCTACTCACTAAAATTTGAGAATAGTGAGAGGATAGCGAATTGGGAGGTCAAATTTGACCTCCCAGTTCTACCTCCTATAGCTGTTCACTGACATAAATGTGACCTCCCTCTCCCCCACCTCATCAGAGTCCAACTTGGACTCCCATCTTGATCCCCTCTTCATAATGAGCAAAAAAGGTACTATTCACTAAAATATTAGGGAAGTTTGAATTTGGAGGCGAGTTGGACTTTGAGTTGGACTTTGATGTCCAAAATGCCTCCCACAACTTACCACCTAAAAAAGTTGAATTTTTTTTTTGTAAATAGTAAAAAAATCCACCCCTCCAACTTAAGAAACCTGCTCTGTTTTTTTTTTTTTTTTTTAAATGGTCCCCATACTTATAATAGATGTGGGGTGTCAGGGTCCTGCCATCATGACATAATCAGTGCTGGGAGCTGGAAAGGGGCCATTCAAATTTTTTCCTTCCCCCATTGAAAGGAATGGAGAACAATTTTAATCTTGCTTCCCTCCATTTCGGCAACCTTCACCTCATCGCATTCTTGCCAAAATGGTTAGTGAATAGCATTTTGGAAGGTTAAAATGAGGTATTGAAGGGGGTAGAAAGTCTATTCGAACTCCAATCTCGGATTTTACTGAATAGACCCTTTAGATTGTTCAATTAATATTTTTTTTCACTCTCTTTTACCTTTATTTTTCAATTCCTTTTTCTCTATTTCCTTCTTTCCTTTTTACTTTAATTTTTCCATTCATGCTTTTCGAATTTCTTCCTTTTCTCTCTTTTTTCAGTGTTTTTCTCTCTTTTCCTCTCTTTTTTTGATTTGTCATTCATCTTATCTATAATGGTTAAGCTTGGGGATATCAGTGTTAGGACCCTGGAAATCATATAAGACCACAGTTGGGTAGTTCCATACTGTTGGGTAAGTCGTCTCTCATCAGGTAGAGGGGGTTGATAGGTTTCTCATGTCCGCTTTCAAGAGATAACATTTGGGAAATCAAAGTGCACCTGAAATACAAATAGGTATGGCTCATTATTTATGGGAACATAACCTTAATAAATACTGTTTTTAGACCTCACTATGTATTAAAAGCTCTCTAGGTTTGAGTTCAGCATTAACTAAAAAAAAAGTTGCTGAGTAAATGGTACTGTATCACAGACTAATGAAAGGAAAAGAGAAGCTTTTTTAACTATATTAGTAGACTTATTTCCAGTGGGAAATTAGTTTTGGTGTTATCATCGGATGTGCTGTTCAGCACTACACTGGGAAGATAGAAAGTGTAAGCAGAGACTTTAGTTGATTCAATGTGCTGGATGGAGAAATAACAGGCAAGCTTTGTCTGCACAGCAGTGGCATCATTGGGATGCTGAGAAAAAATGCCTCTTAAATTGCAGCCCACCAGTTAGTGATTGCAAGCTGTGACATCCATGTTAGGATTTTTCGTAGTGTCTATAACAAATGGCCTACTATTTCGCATTCTCCTCCTTGGGAATTTAGATTCTAAATAAATGGCAGTGAAGGTCAGGTACAAAGCACATGGGGACATGGGAGAACAGGGACTGTCTGGGGCCCAAAATGCATCTTCCAGATGTTAATGCATATTTATATACTTTCAAAGTACTTTAAAATTCATGTCTTACATTTTTCATAGCTTACAATTTTAAATACTTACAGCTAGATAAAATTGGGACATTACAGCAGTTTGCAATAAACCAGGACTGCCCACACTAGCTTTAAAAGTAATTTGCTCTTTTCCGTTGCTGCAGGAACCAATGAGAATAATTTCATTTAAATAAATGGCATTTCCTATCTCTCTGGTGATGTCATCAGACAATGTCTTGCACTGTTAAGAGATCCTACTGTGTACAAGAGCAAGTCTATGAAAGTCCACAAAATGTATTCTATTCCAGTAGCACAGGAAGTGACTAAATGAAACAAACCTTTATATCCTAGGTGTCTATATAATCAGTGCTACCACATCTGTAGTATACATGCAGAGTAATCAGTGGGGAGGGGTTTAGTCAGAATGCAAAATGCCTATATATATTACCAACTAACCAGGACTATAAGACAGCAACCTCAAAACGGGAATTTCCCACACAAAGAGGGGTTATTTTATCAATAACACTAGCATTGGAAGTTTGTCTTTGTGTATGTTCCACCTCTGCCACATAGTACTTACCATAAACATCTTGGTATCTTTATCTCCTTTTCTCCTTTTGTTTCTCCTTTCCTCTGGTGTTACTACCGATCTTGGGCTGTACATTGTGGAGTTGGGGCCACCCATGCCCAGTGAAACGTTGTGCCTCACCATAGGGAAGCATGGGGACTACTATTGTGTATGTGCATGATGCTGACATTGCACATATGTCCATTGGGCAACCTCATGCATCTATATTGGCTCCAAAGAGATGTTTTAGAAAATTGGGAGAATCAACCCCCAGAAGAAAGTCTGCAAGGGGTACATTTTGAAGATAAGCATTACAAATAGTAAAATAAATATATATATATATGTGTGTGTGTCTATCAATACATATGCAGACTGTTTCATGGTGTTTTATGGATTTTTGTTAAAAGCTGACTGTATCCTAAATAAAAAAAAAAATCTACTTATTTTACAATAACGTAGCCTCTCGGGTATTATTAAAATGAAAGGGAAAAATACTGAACTCGAGTGAGATGGGAATAGACAAATGCCCGTAGGTTGTTGTTAGAACAGCAATTGCTGAAATCCCTCATCACACTATTTTAAATGATATATGAGATTATTTCCACAGTGAAAGGACCTACACTCTGTAAATGACTTTGGTTATCCCATTTAAATGCTATTTACAGCTCTTTTCCAGTCTAAACCTTAAAACTCGGGGAAAGGAATGAGTATTTCAATCTGTCAATATCTCAAAATATCTTAAATATTCTATAAAAATGGATGTGTTTTACCTTGCCAGTTGTAGGAATCAAATGCAAGTCTTTTTTTTTTAATGTATATTTGGGAGACACAAATGAGTATATTAAATCTGTACATTATAGCTGGGTAAATACTAACTTTTTAAAAATGGCATCTTAATCATTATAAATGTGATTGGACTTTCGGCAGACACAGAGATGTCAGTAAAAATGTAAAAGTACTTATTTCCAAGTTAATTTCTAAGATCTTTATCATTTGCTATTTGATGTCCTTGCATATATAAGGTTAGTAATGCACATTGTATAGTAAAAACGATTGTCTTCAAAGTCAAACACTGGACAGCACTTTTTAGACAGCTTGATATTCAGGTGCAAAGTGTACTATTCCTGTCTTGCCTAGAGCATTCATTTCCATCAATTCTGGAGAAAAGGAAGCCAATAGGATTTTTTTTCCACTTTTACCCAGTGATACGAGTAAGTGGCATAGGACTTCAGCTATAAATAGGACTATTATTATTTCCCATAGGAAAATAGCCATGGAACCGCACTTCTTTAACAATAATTTAACATACAGTAGAAGGAGAGAAGCCTGACATTTTAAAATAACATTTTATTAAACATCGTTCAGAATTTTTAAAATTATTTAGGGTTTGTATTCCTGCTAATTTATGTGCAATGTTACAAAAGGTATCATACAAATGCACATTGATTTTACTGTCCACGGTGCTGATTCTTTCATATTTGCTGTGAGTAATAAATCTATATATTCAATATGTATATATAAGTAATAAAATAACAACAATTTTACTATTAATGCAGTTAAAAGCCATGTGTACTCATTGTAATAGCTTAATATCTATCTGAACATGCAATAAAATAAAGGAATTAGCAAGCTATTTTAACTTATTACTGCAATAGATAAGTTACATTAGATTTCAGTAAACAAACATTTGGGAGAAATATTTAGTGAAGATAAAGAGCTAAAAGGAGAACCTATTGGACTAACACTGCAATTTGTAGAAATATATGTATCTGGCAGTCATTGGCGTATTTTGGTTTTGTGCTGCCCTAGGCATGATTAAACATACGCATCCCCAATCTAAATGTTCCCACCCCTTCTTGCCAAGGCCACCCCGCTTCCTGTTTAAGGAGAACAATGGGGAGGGAGCAGGGGCATACCTGGAATATTTAGCGCACAGGGCGGATCTATGTTTGGCATCCCTCCTCACCCAAGTAAAAAAGTGCCCTCTCTGTCCCCAAATAGCTTGTCATTGCCATCTCTGTCCCCAAACATCTTCTTAGTGCAACCTGACAAGTGCCACCTTTGTGTTCAAACTGCTTGCCAGTGCCACCTTTGTGTTCAAACTGCTTGTCAGGGCCATCTCAGTCCCCAAACAACTTGCACGGCCATCTGGGTGTCCAACAGCTTCCCAGTGCCATCTTTGTGGCCATACAACTTATCACTGCCACATTTGTCCCCATGCAGCTTATCACTCGCACATGTGTCGCCATGCAGCTTACCAGCTCGATATTTGTGAACAAACTGCTTCTCCTACTCAATCACACACTGTCACTGTCAGTTACAAACACACTCAATCACACACTGCTTATCAAACTCACATACAGACTCCCATTGCACTCAGACCCAGGTATCCCCCTACCTCCTGTTGTTGCGCTGTTGAAGGTAAACCCCGGTGAGCGTGAGTAGATTATATTGTTTCACATTTTACTATTTTTAGCTCACTAATTTTTACAACCATTTTCTTCCTGCCATTTTTATTTTCACTAAAGTGGTTGTAAAAGCAAAGGGTTCCCGATCTTAAAATACATTTTTGAATTTTGTTCCAATAATTTATGATTGCTGAAATACTAAACTTTTACTGCAGAAATTTCTTCCGCTTTGAGGGCTCCATTTGACACATCTAACAACTCGGTTATGTGGACAGTATTGCTCTCCCAGTGATCTCTTCATGTGTTAACATTTACCATTTGTATTTCAAATATAGATTACATGATACATTCTATAAGCCTTTGCGATGAAGCTGTGCCTGTGAGCTGAAGGTATATATACTGAAACATTAAAAAGTCACTGAGGGATCAGCAAACTAAGTAACTATTTTTTTAAATGGAGCCTCTTATTCAAAACAAGTGCAGAAATAAGAATACAAATTCTCAATTGTCTACATGAGTAGAAAAAACATTGTATTTCATAGCACTGCTTTTGTAAATAAACCCACATTGGTCAGTGCATACTTGGGAAACCTACACCTTAATTGGTGCTGAACCACTGCTCCCAACACTCTCAGTTATCTTGCTGGTAGTCATTGGATTTGAGCTTTAGCTATTAATAGCTATTAATGTTTTATTTAATTTTGCAGTTTGTCACCTTATTTAGTTCTGTAAATGCTTTGATTCTGTCTTTCTGTTGGAAATTTGTTACAGGATATATCTATAAATTCTCCCACAGACTGTATCGGAACATTTTAATTAAAACAGGGATATATTTTTGAACTATTAAAAAAAGGTGGTCAGTAGCATTTCTGTCATATGAGTTTGTTTGCAATGGCATCGGATTTTTATACTGTAAAATCATACGTTTGGGATATTTTTTAAGCATTTTTTTAAGATGAAACAAAATCATTAACATATACATAAGCACTGTGAATGTTCAGTGCTAGTTCTACCAATGTAATTCTCTCCATTCTGTCTCCTGATTCTTGGTATGGCTGTGTGGTATTCTAGTAGAATGGACATTTTTGCTGACGATGGCAATCTTTTGCCAGCACATTTTTAGCTGGCATTGAGAGATAAGCTGTCCGCTGTAGAAAAAAAAAAATACTAAGTACACAGATTTTAATAGGGCATGGGCCTCTGTGCTCAAAATTCACTTTACTAATTAGTGGCTTAGACAGGCTGCTGATTGTTCGAGAAATAGCAGTGTGACATCAATATACATTTCTTTTAATAACCATGCAAGAGCTCTTGAAGTTCTGTGCAGCTAGACTTACCTGAACCGTGTTATATCTTATTCACAGAAGCCGCAAAATAACTATTAAAGACAAGTAGCTTCATGTAAGCAATTTGTCAGTGTAACTAATGGGGATAAGGAGATCCAGTTTCAAATGTAATAATAATGAGAATAAAGTATTTAACCTGGAAGAATATATTATTTATTCTCCAATTTCCATGTACATCCTGAGGATGTTACACTTAACCAGTATAATGGTACTCATTTTATTAACTTCAGAAGGCTGAAGGGCTGTGTTGACGCTTGGACAGATTTTTACAGTTGGTGGATTATCTCACTGAGCTATCTCACAGTCATGTACACTAACTTCCAAGGGGCCCATAGGTTTTGACCTAATGGTCTATTGCACATAGAGAGAATAGATAGATCTTTCTCCTGTGCACTGTCTGATCACAAGATGTTAAAGAATGTAGGATCTGCCATTGAATATATCATTTCTGGCAGCCTGAGACAGGTACCTGCAATGATCTATTAAGATATGGAGGAATGTACCAGAATGACCCCCACTTAAGCAACACATCTGAAGCATCTGTAGAAGACACATATGTCAGATACAAGTACAATTGTATCTTATGGTGTACATTGTTAACGTACATTGTGTGGTAATAAGTAAAATAAACCAGTGAGTCTTTATTTTTAGTTGCTCATCCTTCCAATGTCATAAGGACATATTAAATATTCTCCAGGATTTATCAAAGTGACATCAAATACCTAGTAATTTCCATTGACCTCATTGTGTTTTTCATGTAATTTTGTGCATCACACAGAATAGCATTAATAAATCTGGGTCATTGTAACTTGTATATATATAAATATATATATATATATATATATATATATATATACACACACACACACATATATATATATATATATATATATATATATACACACACACATATATATATATATATATATATATATATATATATATATATATACACACACACATATATATATATATATATATATATATATATATATATATATATATATATATATATATTATATACAGTACCTGCCTGTGCTATGCAACATAACATAGTTTTGTCAGTGCACAAACCCATTAGTTATAACTTATAATGTGAATTGACAAACCTCAATGAAAGGTCTAGTCCGGTTTCAGTTAAAAAGTTTTATAACACCTTAATATACAATAAGTTAAAATGAAACATGCAGGACATCAGTATCTGAATTTCGAAGTACCTCAAGTCTGAAAATGTTTGCAATTCAAACATCATAGCTTATTTCATGCAGAAATCTCCCGACACCGAAACAAAGTGGTAGCCTCTGTCCTCCTCAAAGATATCTATGAGGACTACTTTGGCTTATTTCGGGGGCATTTGGGGAGGACCTCTGCTATTATGAATATATTTCTCCCATAGAAGTCAGTGGAAGGACTTTGGCTGTAGTCGAAATAGCCAATATCGTCATAAAATGGCCAGAAGTGTAATAAAATAAAAATCATTAAATCTAAAAAATAAAAAAAATGAAGTACATAAAAATAAAGTAATTGAACATGAAATAATATGCCATGCTTATATTAATGTAAATATACTATTATAATGTATAACATTAATATGTTATAATTGTATACTAAGTATTTCAGTGTTTAAAATATGTTTACTTTAATTCTTCTACACGTTTCTATTCAATTCTTAAGCTGAAATCTGGAGAATTGAAATGGACGAATTTCACCTATATTACCCAATTTTGGAGTGTATTTGGATGTGATAGGCGTTTATTGGGTAGCCAAAAATCTATGTTTTTTATTGGGAAAGTCCCCCTATCCGAATGTTTTAGATGCTTTGGTTTCCGGACAGCCAGAACAGCCGATTCAGACACGAACTCAAGGATATTGATTAGCCGCGTTTCGGTTGTTTGTTAAATTCAACTATGTTGCCAGATCCGAATCCATTTTGGAACAAATCAGAGCTACCTGTGTTGACCGTCATACCTTACAAGTAAAAGACTTGAAGGTGTGAACCAAACAAAGACATAAAAAACAGGATACATCTTGAGCAATATAAACCTGTGAGCTACTTCTGAATTGGTACCATCTAAAGAGCAGGCAATTTTAGCATTGTCCATCCTCAGTTTGAGCTCTTCTCACAAAACCCTATTTTTACACCATGGATAGATTAAAGGGACTGGATCACCTAAACATTGTGTTTATTGTGACCGTAGAGAACAAAAAATTATCTCTACATTGTGTTAGCAAAACTGCAAGAAAATGCCTAAATTAGGATAAAAATGTATTTCTAAATATGTCTGTGAAATTTCCTGCTTATGATACCACCTGTGGATTGATATGCAAATGAACTGTTTTTCAATCTGAAATGTGTAGTTTGCATATAAAGCCATAGTGATGTCATAAGCAGGAGACATCACAGGCACATTTAAGACGTTCTACTTAACGGCACTAGCTTGCAATTTTGCTAACACAATGAATAGATCATTTCCAATTATTTTGTATTATGTACATTGACAGCATAAGCTATGTTTAGTTGGTATGGTCCCTTTAAGATTGTCTTTCCTTTCTTTCTTTGAAAGTCCCTTGTCAATTACCTCCTTCATGAATAAATCCCTATACATTTCCTATTATGTTAATTCAGTTCAAATTCGACTACAAATTCTCAAAATAAATTCACCAGAAATTCAACAGAAAAACACATACATATGGCCTAAAAAATGCCATGGCAGATGAAATGGAAACAAATAACGCAACAGGTCAAATTTAAATGGACAGTGAGAATGTACAGCAATATGTACATATACATTTTTTATTGCAGAAATGCAAGCAAATATATAAAGTGGAAACAGGGTTTACATGTGTCTTGTGCTGTCTCCTATGTAGGATTATGACATCACCTGGCAACATATGCTAACAGTTAATTATTGTCATTCGATCTATACATTGCTTGCATTTCTGTCATAAATCAATAGCTATGCTTTACATGCTCAGTGTAAATAGTTTTTAGGATACATGAGTAAGGAGCAATTTGCAAGTATTTTTCCCCCATTCTGTGCCTCTTCCATTTATTTTTATTTAATATGCATTTTTCCCCTGTGCGGTAATATGTTGTGGTTATATATACACACGTTAAAGACTATTGCTAATATTTTGTAAAAAAATATTTTTATTATGCGTGTGAAAATTGCACTAGCTTTTAGCAAGGGCTAATAAGGCTAAAAAAAAATGTGTGAAAACATGTTTTAGTCACAAATATGCCATTTTGTCTTCACAATTTGCTCATATTTTCTTTTGAAGTGTTAAATGTTTGGTACATTGCAAATTACTCAAAAAATAGTTTTTAAGCAAAAAGTCACACAGAGTTGCACTTACTCACAGACTTACATTTACACAGACTCACATTTTCACACAGACACACACACAGAGACAACACATTCACACTTAAACACAAAATCCCACTTACACATGCATTCTCACACTTACACATGTATAGTCTCACACACACAGTCACACTTAAACACACAGACTCACAGAGTCACACTTACACACACAGACTCACACAGTTACACTTACATACACAGTGTGACATTTAGCCTTGCATACTAGCACTTACACACACAGACTAATACACACAGATACACTTACACACATACTCACACTTACAAATGCATACTCGCACAGACTCACACACAGATTCACACTTACAGATACAGACTCACACATACACACACAGACTCACAATTTCACACACAGTCACACAGGGGCACTTACACGCACAGAGATATTTTTTTTAACTGGGCTGTGGGCTCCAGATGGGAATGCTCCTCACACTGTCCTTGTGCCCTATGTTTTTCCCTCCCTCTGACCCTTGTACGTGACATCATGCACAGGGTAGAGGAGGGATGGATTATGCAAAGTGCTCTGTCCAGCCTCAGGGAAGCTTAGTTCCATGGCGCTGCTTCATGTACACCTACGATTATCCAGCAGACCTGATTGAAAGGTTGTCATTGGCTGGGGTGCCCAGGGTCTAATGGAGTAAAAATGGTTAAGGGGTTAAAGGCATAAGTCAATATGCTGACATTAGTGTTATAGTAGGATGTATAGGCAATAGACTAAAGACATGGACATTAGAGCTATCCATCAGGTTTAGGAGGTCCAAAGGTTCCCCTTAACCTAACCCTAGGTTTTGCACATTGGAACATAAGATATGCTCTAACGTCTATTCGGGGGGCACCGCCACTGGTAAATGTGTTGGGAAAGTTAAAAAAGATGCAATCGCTGAGATCTTATGTATAACTGAAATGTACATTTTGTCATACATCCCGACTTGCCTGAAATTGCCATTTTTTAAATACATGGCTTGTGCAGCAACCTAGACGTTCAGGGTTCATGCACATAGCATTAGATCCAGACTTTTGTGAGGAGTTAGCATTATACAATGGAGCAAATGGAGATAGTACCACTATTAGGCACTATTTATGCAAGTGCCATTTTTACACATCCCGCCAATATGAGACATCTGTAAGAAAATTTATGTAGCTAAAGTGAGACTAAAAGTAGCAGTTTTCTCCTTTATCGTGACATATACAAAATTCATGTGTGAGAGTAAAAAAAATAACAGTGTAGATTCAGCATGTAAAAAAAAACATAGTTAAACTGCCTTTAAAGAAAATGCTCAAGAGCAAACACAAAATGGATCATGCTTACAGTTACAAAACACATTACATGGACGTAGCCCCCAGGTACAGTCTCACTAATATGGTTCATATTTTTATCTATCTGTAAATTGTCTTAGAATTACCATTTTCCATCTGTGGAAGATGTTAGCCATTATCAGTATTATTCATCTGTAAGACTACCCACTACCCCCGTTTTGCTGGTTACTAAACATTGCCAGCCAATCAAAATGTCTGTGGAAGTCTTAAATAAGACACACCAGTGCACGTAAGAAGCTTTAACTCATGTTATTGATGCTCTTCAGTCCCAGCAAATAAAAATATACTAATAAGAAAACCAATTTTTTTTCCCTATGGCAAGAATCAGCTAGTAATACATATTGCCTATTGTAGAGGCAGTTACAGTTAAATCAATCAGGATTTATATATTCTTTACTGGGGGGGGGGGGGGATAGCATTGGATAGCATTTTAATTATAACAATAGATTCCACGTGAAACTAAAACCACAAGAAAATACATTAATCATATCCAATGTCAACTACAATACTTAACCCAATAACAAATGTACTACTCTTACATCAAGCTACTATTTCAATATAAAACTAATGAGAAAGCCTACACTTTCATCCCTTGAGCAATATTTTTTTTCCGATTTTCAAATTTGTCATCCAACAGGTTTTTGCATCAGGCAGGATTAGTTCACATTGTAGATTTCAGTGACATCATGTGGCTAACAAGCAGATTTGCAGTTGTATTCTTCCACAATAAAACAATAAGGATAACACATGGGTCATTTCCTCAGCAAGTGTTTATGTTTGTGTGTTTTTTAACTGTTTACCAATCAACACATGTTTTGACAGGTGTAAATCTCTTTTTACATGACTAAAGTGTGAGCAAAAACAGCAATTTTATCTGCTTTTATCATAAAGTAGAAGGCTTCCTTTTGTGTCAACGACCATCATTTAGAGTGTTTTTTTCAGCTGCATTGTCTTATCTGTTTATGTTACTCTTTTTTGCAGTTATTTCTTTTTTTTCTTCTTTTAGTTAGCCTTTTTCAAACAGATAAATAATGATTATTAGCCAGTTTGTTTTAATCATCATTCAATTTACTCTTATAGTTCAAAGCAAGACGTGTTGTTCCCTCTAAAATAGGACTGATGTAAATGTTGGCTTTCAATTGTTGTAAAATATGAGCTCCATGTCTGTTTGGAGTTGGTATCCAACAACAACTAGAGGTCTGCAAAATGCCCAACACTACTGCTGTATAAGGAGGACAAATTGAATTATATGTGATTTAATATATAGCACTCCAATACAAACCAGTTCTCATTTAACTACTGCTGTGGTAGAAGCTATGCGGTAAGGACAGAGATTTAACAGTTGTCATGAGCAAGATAATGATATAGATAGGGACATCGTTGTAATAGAGGGAACTTTTTGCAGTGGGCATCCTAGATCGGAAGAGCACGTTTTCTGTATACAATTCGTATGTCTGTCTGTGCTATATAAAGTGATGGTATATAATAAAACACATACAGTCATTGGTAGGTCATGTCTGACCCATGGGCTGTCAGTTGGACGTCCCTGATTCTAAACCCATGACACAACAGCTGAATAGTGAGAAAAAAGCAGATGGGTCTAGCAGCAGCATTTCAGTTGCCTTTTATTAGGCACGCTCAGATGGACAGAATCCCAGCTAAGAGGAAGGTTTAATAATTAAGGCAGTAAAAGGGCAGTGCGTGAACCAGAGTGCAGTTTTGGAATAACAACACAGACATTATTTTTCTACTATTATTTTAGTAGAGGCACAACTATATTTAAGCAATAAAGTACGTTGGAAATAGAAAGCGTCCTTTTATATGCATTCCCAAGGTTATTATGTCACCGACTGGATGCAGTGTTCTGATTCAAACATCTCCCTTTTTCTATACTATCCCCTTTTATTGTTCATGAGCAACACCACATTTTTAATGTAATTCTAGTCGTGTGCTTTAGGCACAGAGTGTGTATCGGGAGAGAGTTAATTTAATTATATTGATATATGTTCGTCCCTTTTATTAGCATATTTTTAGAATATGGAATTCAGTGGTTTCCTTTCTTTTACAAATGTCCTTATCCCTTTCCTGCCTCTTTACTCCTTTCATTTTTCACATTTGACGTTTTATCTCAGGAGACTAAGCAGAGCCATCTTTATATTTATCTATAGCTGGTCGAGCACAGTTTAAATTGGGGAGAGGAGGAGCTTCCAATCTACATGTACGTTTGACAATGCTTGCTCCTGACAGCCGTAAAGGAATATGCTTGCCCTGAGTTTAAGTAGACTTTAACTGTTTTATTGCCTGGCAAGTGCATGGAACAATACAAATAAAAAACGGCTGTTTTGCCTTAGATAATATGTATGATTTACGGTAACCAACCCTTGATAACATCTGTTATTAGCTGGCATCATGAAGACACGTACATGTCCATTTATATCAAATGTAGGTTCAGTTTTAACAATAGGTTACATATTATTCATTAAAATTACTCATATTTCCTGAGCCTCAAAAAAAGGCTTTCTGGTACAACAGGCATTAAGAAATACAAAGGAACATTATCTAATCATCAGGTTATTCATAATCAATTAAACATGTCCATTTGCAGATTATTCTAACAATTATTACAATTCCAGCATAGCAAACAGTTATAAACTAACATCTCACTTTCAGAAATAAAACTATCCACTATAACATTAACTTGACATTTGATGGCAAAAATTCAGAATTTAGCAACATTTGTTTAATGTTCATGGCTATATTGTGGCTTGTGAACTGTATAATATAGGCTGTATCCCTTTAAGAACGCATTGTCTGCCTGTGCTATTCTTGGAACAGAGAATCAAATAAGACTGAGCGCTTGTGTACAGAAGCAGATTTTGAAAGGGTTCTTGCAGCATTTCAAGTGGTTTGATAAAACAGTTCCCCTTCTGGATTATATCTAAACCTGCTGTCAGTATATCCAGTTTTGCGTGTGCTGTAAAATGCACATACTTTATCCTTTTTTACTGTCTGAAAAATAAATGGTATAAGTTGTTTGGTAAATCAACGGCTGAATGAATGAACTTTTGAGAGAGCACACAAGTGATATCCACTTCATAAAACACAATAACCTCTCCGTGTCTTGTGAATGTGCTTCAAAAGTTAAAGCAGAAATAGGGGAATCACAAGGGTGCAGAACACAATGCCATCACAGACGGACAATTGTGTTTCATTGTAAATCCCTTCTTCCCTTGAAGTGAGTGGAATGCTTTGTGGTGCTATAATCATATGAACTGCAATTACAACAAATTATATTTTTAACCAATTATGGATAAATGTAATTTCTTCCCTTGCCATCATCACAACATGGTCCTGTCATGGAATATCTTGCTTATACACCATTACTAGCTCCATATAGGGTTGCCACCTTTTCTGCAAAGAAATACCTGCCTTGCTATTGTCTCCATAGACTTAACATCTACTTGAGGCCAATTATAAAGCTGAGTGGCATTACCACTTTTTAATGGTTTCTGTTTGTTTAAGCGTAATACAGTTAGGCCATCTATTTTTAATCTGTAATTTCTGTATTCATGAACTTGTAAATTGTGCAAACATTCTGGACAGTAAATGAGGAAAATAAGTATGGAAGGGGTTCAAGATTTTTGGCAGCAGTACCTAAAATGTAACTTTACCATGCTGTGGTAAAGCCTCCGTGATGTCACCTCACTCGTGGCTGACTTCAGCTACATTTTTCCCATCACACTGAGGCTACTCAATGTGGCCTCACCTGACAGGTAGGATCCTGCAGCAAGTCCCTAAAATGGAATCCGAAGTACAGCTCATTATGGGGGGGCCATTGTTGAAGATAATTGTAGTGTATAACTTATTATTGACAACTTTCTCCAGTTGGCTTCTGGGATAAACAGGAGTGGATCTGAAAGGGGCAGAGACACGTGACATCATTCAACATTCCGTGACCTCAAGAGATTGAGTTCCAGTACAGATCTCAGGTGTCTAGAGTTCAGTATTTCTTTCTGACATACACAGTTTAAACACAAGGCTGCCTATGGACAGTAAACTACAGTATGTCGTTTACATAGGCAGTAATAATGCTGGGACAGACCGAAATTTGATGGGACCCAAAAAAAGGGCACTATTCCAGCAATTTTGGGACTGTTGGCAACTATTGATAACTGTTTTACCTCAAATGTATTAGGTTGTGGAATTAGCCAAACTGGAGTTTCAAGAATAAACCCTAAATAAAAGGTATGAGTAAGCAGTTTCATCCATGTTTGATCTTGATGGGATTTTGTGTTGTTTACTCTTCTTGATGAATCGACACATCCGAAATTGAATTGCTACTTGATGGTAAGAGAACTCTTTCTGATATCAACATAGGACATTGGAATAACTGGATAACACAGTAATACGCATAGCTCTTTATCTTGTATTTCTGAAAAGTCCCAATAATTTCCAGGGAACCTAAAGCAATAATAGCTTCCCGCTCACCATAGCGCCTGCGGGTAAAAATCCAGTGTTCATGAAGTTTGATCTGACAACCTACAGCACAGAGGCCAAGCTCCTGTTGTTAGATAACTGGGTTTAATGATCACAGCAAGCCAGACTGAAGTTTTATTGGTGTGCTGCTATGTGACCGTGACAATGTTGACACTAAATCAAATTCAATTAGCAAGATTGTGCTAATGACTTATATACTGATTTGCAGAAGAGGACAGTATATTGAAAGAAAGAAAGGGAAAAAAACTCCCCTAATTTCCTCTTACATTTGGTTTAACCCTCCAGACTGTGTTAAACCAAATATGTTATTGCCTTATCTTGACGAGAGGTTAAAAGATGAGTGCATGATGAAAAGGCTGATTGTTTTTTGTTATTTTCATGAGAAAGAGAATTAATGCCTTACTAGCTAATCCCTTTACCAATGTAACGGTCGGGAGGGGCCTGAGATAAAAAGAATAAGGAAGCAAATAGCATGTTGTTTGTCCTTGAGTGCTCTTGAAGCAAAAATTGTTCTAAAACATTTAACACATGCATTGCTAGAGAGGGTCGATTTGGAAATTAGGGAGCAAGACGTGCTATATAAAAAAAAACTGTAGGCCTAAAAACTAGGCATGCAGCGTTATTTCCCTGCATAAACTTGTCAACAGGCTTCACAGGTGAAGGCCATTAGGCAGTTTCTCTACTGTATATCACACGTTCGAGGAATTCTTGGACCCCGTCCCAGCAGTGGCTAAACAGCAGCTAAATAGAACAGGAGGTTTATTATGACAGTAACAAAGGATTAATGCGAGAACACTAAGGATCAAAGTTCACACATACTGTTTCTCACCCATTATCATGCATTTTTTTTAAGCATTCATATGCTTTTCCTTACACCTGATATGTACTAGAGGGAGGAAGTAAACTGAAGTCTGAATTGTGTTATGTTATCCATCACTCATCTTAAATAGCTTACTACTGAAAGAATCAGGCCCCGGGAGATGCACACAAAACATTCAGTGATGGGAAAAGTCCGTTTTTATACAGAGTATTTCTAAATAAGACATGTATCTCACAGATCTCCCTTCCGTGGCACATCTTACCTATGCAAATCCTTGTGCTGCATATAGAATAAGTGATTTATACTAGACGAAGGAATAATCTTTCTTCTTCACTTTATACTACAAACAGCGCAGCATTGTCTAGTCTCTCCTCAGTGGACAGAAATAACGAGCACGATTAATGCTAATAAAAAATGTAAATTGAAAAAATTGGGGTTTGGGAGCTATTCACCATGCATGCTAGTAAAAACTATTTACTTAAGTGTACTGATTCATTAAAATTTTCAGTTAAAACAATGCAAGGTTGTCTGGGTATATTAATCCTATAAAAGTACAGGCCGCTATGATTTTAGCCAACCATTTCTCACTATAATCTCATAATTTACTGCTTATGTGCAGTTATTTTAAATAAACCACGAAGTTCACAATAAACAACTAAGTTCAATATCTCGACTTTTGTCTGGGTTGTCACTTAAATGTCAGGTTTCTGCTATAAGCAAATCTGCCTTCTTGGTCAGATGCACATATTCAACTCTTTCTGCACTCACTTTCCAATTAAAGGAAGATGTATTATAAAATAGACTTGCTAAATTTCAAAGTATTAAACATTTGTGGGTCTATTCACTAAAATTCGACTTTGGAGGTTGACTTTCATTTTGAATCTAAGTCACATTTGGCACCCAAGAAAAAAAATTATGTGAATTTTCCCCACTGAAAGTAATGGGAGGCAAAATGATTAAAGCTAAAATTACCTGCTCCAAGGTGCTGCCGAAATGATCCACTCTAAGCGCGATATTCCTTCCCCTCCACCCACATTGCTGCTGGAACTACATTTCCCATGAGTTCTTGCTTCCAACCTACGTAGCCTGGCAAGGTAGAAGAAAGAAGCTACAGAACAGGGCTTGAAAAAGGTGCTGAACTGCTGAATTTTGTATAGTGGATTTTCAAATAATAGATACTCAACCTGTATAATTGTAAAGTCTTTTGACGCTCACAGGGAGAACTATAAATTATATTAGTGCCGTTATTATTACTTATATTATGATTATCATTAATATTATTATAAAAAGAAGGCAAAGAGTAAAGCGTGCAAGTCTGTGTATCTTCTCCATAGTTTTTATGGAACTACCTAATGCTTTGAATGGAAGGCTTTCCTCCCGCAGTCCAAGGAAAAGCTATAACTGTGTAAGAAACGGGATGTGGCTTAACTTCCTATTTTTGATTGGCCTACTCTATGACCTGTTTAAGTTACTTTTGTATTGCACGATCGAGTATGCAGTCTTTGCTTTGTCCTCAAAGGACATATCAAAAATGTATATATTTTGTTATTTTATGGTTATTAATGATTTATAACACAGCAAATAGACTTTACATTAAACAACACATTGGCACAAGTTTATATATGCTTGTAAATGTTATGGGCCTTATTTGTAATGTCTGTTACTGCTACAAAACTCAGAATTTTATAGTAAGCAAATGACAGAGAAATGTAGAAATAAAATACAATTTTCTACAAATTCAGAGAAGTTACTGGTGCTTAATGGAAAAGACACTTAATGAATGTAACAGTAAAATATTATCAAATTGAATAAAAAACAAAAAAGCTTAAATGACCTAGTCTAAGTCTGTATGATGATAACGTTATATGATATAAAATGTGCGTGTGGAAGAACGTAGTCTATTTCAATTCCTGAGATAATATAGTGGTAGTGCAGCAAACAGGATAAAAATAAACACAATGTAGTAAAAATATATAAAAAAGAAAATTGTGTCTGTGACCCTTAATCAGCCAGGCAATATACAGGGAGTGCAGAATTATTAGGCAAATGAGTATTTTGACCACATCATCCTCTTTATGCATGTTGTCTTACTCCAAGCTGTATAGGCTCGAAAGCCTACTACCAATTAAGCATATTAGGTGATGTGCATCTCTGTAATGAGAAGGGGTGTGGTCTAATGACATCAACACCCTATATCAGGTGTGCATAATTATTAGGCAACTTCCTTTCCTTTGGCAAAATGGGTCAAAAGAAGGACTTGACAGGCTCAGAAAAGTCAAAAATAGTGATATATCTTGCAGAGGGATGCAGCACTCTTAAAATTGCAAAGCTTCTGAAGCGTGATCATCGAACAATCAAGCGTTTCATTCAAAATAGTCAACAGGGTCGCAAGAAGCGTGTGGAAAAACCAAGGCGCAAAATAACTGCCCATGAACTGAGAAAAGTCAAGCGTGCAGCTGCCACGATGCCACTTGCCACCAGTTTGGCCATATTTCAGAGCTGCAACATCACTGGAGTGCCCAAAAGCACAAGGTGTGCAATACTCAGAGACATGGCCAAGGTAAGAAAGGCTGAAAGACGACCACCACTGAACAAGACACACAAGCTGAAACGTCAAGACTGGGCCAAGAAATATCTCAAGACTGATTTTTCTAAGGTTTTATGGACTGATGAAATGAGAGTGAGTCTTGATGGGCCAGATGGATGGGCCCGTGGCTGGATTGGTAAAGGGCAGAGAGCTCCAGTCCGACTCAGACGCCAGCAAGGTGGAGGTGGAGTACTGGTTTGGGCTGGTATCATCAAAGATGAGCTTGTGGGGCCTTTTCGGGTTGAGGATGGAGTCAAGCTCAACTCCCAGTCCTACTGCCAGTTCCTGGAAGACACCTTCTTCAAGCAGTGGTACAGGAAGAAGTCTGCATCCTTCAAGAAAAACATGATTTTCATGCAGGACAATGCTCCATCACACGCGTCCAAGTACTCCACAGCGTGGCTGGCAAGAAAGGGTATAAAAGAAGAAAATCTAATGACATGGCCTCCTTGTTCACCTGATCTGAACCCCATTGAGAACCTGTGGTCCATCATCAAATGTGAAATTTACAAGGAGGGAAAACAGTACACCTCTCTGAACAGTGTCTGGGAGGCTGTGGTTGCTGCTGCACACAATGTTGATGGTGAACAGATCAAAACACTGACAGAATCCATGGATGGCAGGCTTTTGAGTGTCCTTGCAAAGAAAGGTGGCTATATTGGTCACTGATTTGTTTTTGTTTTGTTTTTGAATGTCAGAAATGTATATTTGTGAATGTTGAGATGTTATATTGGTTTTACTGGTAAAAATAAATAATTGAAATGGGTATATATTTGTTTTTTGTTAAGTTGCCTAATAATTATGCACAGTAATAGTCACCTGCACACACAGATATCCCCCTAAAATAGCTAAAACTAAAAACAAACTAAAAACTACTTCCAAAAATATTCAGCTTTGATATTAATGAGTTTTTTGGGTTCATTGAGAACATGGTTGTTGTTCAATAATAAAATTAATCCTCAAAAATACAACTTGCCTAATAATTCTGCACTCCCTGTACAGCCAGGCTGAAACAATGGACTGACAAATATTTATTGTGTGACACAAAATTGTCAAAAACAAAGATGTTGAGGCATATAAATGTCCTCAAACTGAAATAATACACAATGAAACTTAAATGGAAATGAGGCGCCCAACATGCTATAACATAAATGATGATGAAACAACAGAGCGCAGGTTGAGACAGAAAGCAGCCCAACAAGTTTTGTTCAAATAAACTTCATCAGGGGGATGTCCGAAAGAGTCTGTAGTATGGTATTTATACTGACTTCTCCATGTGAAATTCTTAAAGTGTCAGTTCCATAATTGTTACACTCATAGAACAAAACAGGTCTCTTTTATTCCCTAATGATAGAGCTATAACAGTTTAAAGCACGAAAAAAAACATTGTGACATGAAGAATTGGTCAGTTACGGATACCCAACTCATACATATCAGTGAATAAACTGTCTTTATATCAGCAGTTAGTAGACAATTCTAGATTTTACCTGCTTCACAAATCCCAAGTTCCATTTTGCTAAAATAACCAGGTTGGCTCCTGAATTGGTCTGTCTGGCTCCTAAAGCCTACAGAAATCTGTCAATCCCTGTCATAACTAATGCATTTAGTATGGGGTTACCAACATGATACAGAATGTTGCCTATTAAATGTGTTAAATAATGCATGATTGTAGGTAGACTGTAAACTTTAGCACTTTAAATTTCTTGCAACCTATGCTAAGTTTCAACATTTTTAATTGAAATTTGGTACCTATAGGTCCATGCTTTCTCCTCTTTTAGATTAACACATTTTCATTCTATTTTTTACATAAAATAACACTTACTCCTATAGTCTGCAATGCTCACAGAGATTTCATATAACATATTATTTTTTATACCAGGCCATTTTGCCTGTTAAAATAAGGGAAGACACTGTTTACGTTACACATGTATGTTCATTAGTTTCTATTCACTGCATTGTTGTCTTTGAATTGTATTCATTGTTGCTACTAGCGCTTCTGCCAGCTCATCAGTGATCTAATTAAGTTTTAACCAGCATCAATTTGTAATTACAGGTACAATTTTTTTTTTTACTTTTGAAACTTTCAGTCTACATTAATTATCTGTAATTAACTGCAAACCTAAACAATGAAGAGAAATCCTAAGCTTTAGAAATATACCTCTGTAAACAGTAACACATTTGTGAAGTGATAAATTAATGTTTCCGTTTGGGCAAGAAAAGAAGCTATAAGATTCATGCAGGTTTTGGAATATAATTATGCTTTATGCTTTCAAGCAAAAAATAATTGCCATATTTCACCCCAGATAATGGATTTTGTTTAGTAACCTGCGCACCTATCTTTTCACTAATAGGAGTGTTGCAGGTGAGTTGAGGTGAGTTTGGCTAAGCATTGTGCAGGTTGAGTGCTAAGCAAAATCACCAGGTTTTCCCTAGCACAATGTATAGTTAAATTGGTTAGATTGGTTAGACCTGCACCTCACCTTTTAGTGAACAATACCCTACGCCTAAGCCTAAGTAAACTGCACATCTATATGTCTGTCTAAGTATCCTGCACACCTTAATGTCTGTCTAAGTAACCTGCACACCTATATGTCTGTCTAAGTATCCTGCACACCTTAATGTCTGTTTAAGTAACCTGCACACCTATATGTCTATCTAAGTATCCTGCACACCTATATGTCTGTCGAAGTATCCTGCACACCTTAATGTCTGTCTAAGTAACCTGCACACCTATATGTCTGTCTAAGTATCCTGCACACCTTAATGTCTGTCTAAGTAACCTGCACACCTATTTGTCTGTCGAAGTATCCTGCACACCTTAATGTCTGTCTAAGTAACCTGCACACCTATATGTCTGTCTAAGTGACCTGCACATCTAACAAATATGAATCAATAAAAGTATTTATCATAAGGTAATGACTGTGAGAACTTATGTATGAAGAACACACAGTGTTGCCACCTAATAGCGGCTATCCCTGTTTACACTTATATATATAACCAATGTCTTTAGTCTGAGCTTTTCACAGCCTTATACATGTTGGGGACTGTTAGGCAGAGGTCCTACTCCTGCACATAGGATTGTTAGGATGTAAAAAAAGAAAGGCTTAAACATAAAGGGTGTTTTTTTCCTTTCTTTATATTTCCAAAGACATTTTGTATGCGGGCGAGTCATACAAAATCGCCAATGCGATTGCCAATATCTTTACATTTAAATATAAAATAATGTTCATAAATATTATAGCGCTTAAGTTTCTTCTTGAATCTCAATGCAAACATGATTTCTGTAGAAAGTGATGGGTTTATATTTTGTAAGGATATACAGTGTCATATTTAAAGATCTCTCACTGGAAAAAAAAAAAAGATAAAAAGAAAATTTTGCTAATTAAAAAAGGAAACAGTTTCCCTCATAACTGTTGTATAGTACTCATTATAACGTACAATTCATTTGTGAAAAAGATTTAGATTTTTACTTAAACCTCTCCCTGGTCTCCAGTACAGTTCAATAAATTTGTATTTCCATTAGTTATTGATGAATCCTTTGTTGATAAACTGAGAAGTATTTTCAGTCATGCTGTCAAGTTACATAACTACTGCAGCGTAAAGGTGGATATTATTGTATGATTTACTGCCATCAGGAGACACGGCCTCGGGGTATCTGTTTGCAATGTAATTACTAGATGGATATATACACGGACAGACACACAGAGTCAAAAACAAGTACGCATAGACATGAGTAAATACGCAAAATCTAAAGCTGCTTGTTTTCTTTTAAGTGCTATTAGAGCACTGTTTGCAAAACTGTGATCAGCAACCCGTCAATAAACTGAACAGATCGGATGGAATAGGATTTAATCAATTGATTAATAAATGTGTAGGAATTATTAAACCAAATGTATTCTGTTTATGTGAAAATCCCTTCGGTACTATGTCACTGAGAGTCATTGATGACCTCTGTTAGTATTTTCCACCAAACACTGCAGCTTTATTTTTGAAAGTGTCTTAACTAATATATTGCCTGGGAGTGGATATACACAAAATTATATAATCCCCTTCCCAACAAAAAGGAAAAAAAATATGACTCCCTTTCCCCATGGAACTTACACACTCACAGAGAAGTACTCCTGCTGGCAGAATGACAGTCATCACATGAAAAGCCAACTGTCACTTCCTGAGAATTTTCTCTATCCAATCCAGGACTTACTTTCAGTATCACAGCTGGTTCTTTTTTTTTTTTTTTTTTTTCGTTTTTTTTTTTAGATACATATAAATACATATGTCAAAATCATTAATCAAGAAAGAAAAGAGAAAGGACAAAAAAAAGCAGAAAAAAAGAACTCATACATTATTCAAGCATTATGGTCTTTGGATATTTGCACTTAGTTCAACACCTGCTTCTATCTCTCCGTTTATACATAGCCATTATACGTTTAGCATACATGGAGAATAAGAAAAAAGCAGGATATGTACACATTGTGGGGTCGTCCCATAATAGAGATCGCTAGGTACAAACAAAGGGCCTTCGCCTCTCTCTCGTCTCGCCTCCCCCCCGCCCCATCCCCCACCCCCCCGCCAGACTCACTCATACCTACAGACGGGAGAGAGAGAGGGGAGAGGGGAGAGGGGAGAGGGGAGGAAGGGAGAGGGGAGAAAAGAAAAAAAATAAAAATAAAAAAGGTTTAATAGATTAATAAATCCTCCCCCCCCCCCCATCATAGGAGGGAGGGAGAGAAGAGAAGGAGGTATAGAAAGGGAAGAAAGAGAGAGGAGAAGGGAGGTAGTATGAGAACAGGGAAGAGGACTCAGGTGTCTCGGAGTCCACCACACTGTGTACAGATCTATTCGAAATCCAACAGTTTCATTCAACCATTTTAATCATTCAGACCTCATTCATACTGGTGTCTATCTTCATATAGTCTCAAGTCGTATCATTACACTATTTCATCTAGTAATGGGGGGGGGCCCGGGGCGGAACAAGAATATGTTGTTTTGATTCGCAATTTCAGCATGTTAAGCAGGTTGTAGGGTTGGCAACTGTCTCACCCGCCGATACTCATAGCGTGGATAACCCATCATTACTCACGGGGATAACCTCTCCCAGTAGTAGAAGCAAGAGCGGGCTCTAGCCAGTTTGACCAAATCCGTTTATATTTCTCCAGATCTGCTGGTTTATTATTCCGATAGAAACTTTTTTCGGCTTTAGCCTGGAAATCAATCTGGTTGGAAGTCACAGCTGGTTCTTAAGTACCACCCAGTAGGTATTTTACAGGCAGGCCAGTAAAAATGTGTGTTGAGGTCAATGTTAAGTCTATATTACCCTTTACAAATGCATATACTAAAAAAGTCAAATTATGAGATCATGTTAGTTAGATAAATTGACTGACTGACTGCCTGATTTAAAAAAAGGTGAGAATAGAATACATATACAAATTTGGGATGGTACTAGAGAATTTTTGTGAATTGCCAACTAACTTAACAAATATCAATTGAGAGGATTTCACCAACTCAACTATTCTGCTGGAACTTATGCAGTTTGTTAGTAAATCAACACCATTTATTGTTTAGTGAATAAATCCATTATATTTTTAAAGATCTACGGATTGCATGCACTTTAAAAAAGGTGCCATTCCTGTATCTATCACTATGTTCTCCTTTATACTCTGCATAAGCAGTTTGTTAGAGATATTTCTTTTATTAATTCTTCAGATCAGGAAAGCATGTTATTTTACCAAAGACATTTTCCTTACAATCTATTTTCCTGCCTGAATTCCCCTTTATAAACAAGGACTGACATTTTTGTAATTACCTATTCATTGTTCTATGTTAAGTTAATTTGTTCTTCACTTGATGGTATTTAAGGAACCATTATTTTCCAGTTAGTCTTTACAATTTCTCAATTAAAAGTTTAGCTTGATGAGGTGTAGAAAGAGCTGTAAATTTAGAAATGGATCTACAAGTGACTCCACCAAAGGCTTTCACTATTAATTGTAAAATAAAGGAGTTGTTATTATAAGCAAGCAAAGGCAATTTTACATCTACTATACATGCATATATTTAACAATAACAGTAAGCACTGAATACAGTTTTACAGGATGAATTCATTTTTTATTCAGTTTATTATTTAGTTAAAACATTCTCCTAAAAGACAACACATTTTCTAAGTCTTAGATTTTTTTTATTGAAAAAAAAAATCAGGTCTTATAACGTAATTGTGTTTTCTTCAAAAATAAAAAAAAATGATAAGATATATTGTGGGAAATTATTGGGTTCTGGTGCTAAAATGGTCACATTTATGCCTTTCTCTCCCCCAATCCAACCCAAAAATTGTTTCCTGTTGCAGACTTATAAACTGCATTTTTTTCTGTTGAGTGCTGTTAAATATCTTTATATTAGGATTGTAAATTGCCCTCCCATGATAAAACTACAGGGTTGAGATATAAGTGTACTTAAAATGAAGGAAATTAGTCAAAGTAAGTGTGTTTGTTTTCCATGAATCTTTTCAAGGGAAAGTAACCGTCATAGGTGCCCCAGTCTTAGCAGTCAAGACTTGATACCCTTATATGTGTAACAGTAGTAAAACACTAGGACATGCTTACAGGGCCACTTTAAGACCATAGCGGGCCATGGGCAAAGTCTTTTGCAGTGGGCCTCCCTCGACTCAATTTTTGTAAAGTTGCAATGTAAAAAAACTATATGTAAATGTAAACTTTTTAATATTAAATGCAACTATTTTAAATTAAAATGAGCCACATTCATTTACCAATTAACATGCAACAATCAGTTTTCAATTAACAAATGCAACAGCCAGTTTGCCCATTGAAATATGCCACAGTTTGTCCATTAATATGCCACTGTTCATTTGCACACTAATATACCGCTGTTCATTATACCACAGCCAGGATGCCCAGTAATATGCCATTGCCAGGATGCCCAGTATAATGCCACTGCCAGGATGCCCAGGATAATGCCACTGTCAGGATGCCCAGTATAATGCCACAGCCAGTATGCCTAGTATAATGCCACAGCCAGTATGCCCAGGAATATTCCACAGCCAGGATGCCCAGTAATATGCCTCTGCCAGGATGCCCAGTATAATTCCACTGGCAGTATAATGCCACAGCCAGTATGCCCAGTGAAATGCCATAGCCAGGATGCCCAGTAATATGCCACTGCCAGGATGCCCAGTAATATGCCACTGCCAAGATGCCCAGTATAATGGCACAGCAGGATGCCAGTATAATGCCACAGCCAGGGTGCCCAGTATAATGCCACAGCCAGTTTTCCCAATAAAAAATCCCCACTCCTCAGTACTCACCTTGCTGCTGCTGCTCTCTCGGGTCCCTCCTCCGCAGTCTTCTCCCCATGCACGCTGTGTAGCGTGCATGGGGAGAAGACTGTAGCGTGGGTGGGGGAGGGACAAACAGCTGCCGGATACGACTTGCTGTCATATCTGGCAGCACCAAGACTAAGCCGAAGCCGCTGCTGCACATGTGACTGTCTCTGTCTGAGACAGTCACGCAGGCAGCGGGGGACGGGCATGTTGCGTGGGCTGGGGCCCCTTTAACCAGTGGGCCCTGGGCAAGCACAATGGGAACTTTAAACCACAAAATGACGTTGGCATTACAGCTGCTGTGGATTTCCAATCTTATCAAGCCAGTATCATAAGTGAATTACATTTGGCTGGATGAGCAAGATGGCAAAAGTTGTTCCTATGTAGAAATAGGTGTCTTGTACACTTATATGAACCACTCATAGTACAACCTTGCGACTGGCTGAAATGTACACTGTTAGTAGTAATTGTAGCCATCTCCTGTACCATTTGTATCTAACTAACAGTAATCACCCTTGTGTCTGGCTTATAGGGCCATCTGATGTATCATTTGTGGCATTGATAGTCATTACCTTGAACTACCTGTGAATATGCACAATTCTGAGTTTACCACTAGATGCTCAAAATTCAACATATGGGTGGAATTGAATTTTTTTTCTTCTTTCAAAAAAATTGTGAATGTAGCCTCAGGCTGTGGACTGATGGGTGCCGAATTTCACTTAGTCTCAAGATGAAAGTCGACCATTCAAAGTCCAATTTTAGTGAATAGACCAATTACAGAGTAGAAAATAGCCCAGTTTATTGTATTTGTAGAGACCAAAAGTTTCCAACCCTCCCATGTCCATCTATTCTAAATAGCACACTGTTAAAACTGCGTTGGTCAAATCCTGGCACAAATCAGCACCATATGGAAAACATGCACTCATGTTTTCACTTCAACTCCCTCCAATTAATAACCAATTGGCATTGAATTCTCCTACACCTAAATTTATGAAGACCCCTCTTTTGTTATCAAGATATCAACCTCCTTACATTGTACCATACTGTTTAAAAGCATTTCATTTTTGAAGGTGAACTCTTATTTCCTAATCATGGCAGCTCCCATGAGAGATTAGAGCACTGACCTTGAATATATTTTATAGGCTAATCGTTTCAAGTTGTAGCCAAATCTTTTGCAAAGTAAACAACCCTGCTTCATATTATCTGTGTTAATAAATGAAATTCTGTCTGCATTTTATTAATTTAATTAATCTTATCTTATAAAAATCTATTTTATTGAGATAGAAGGGGAACTAAATATATACATCAACTGCTTAACTTTCAAATTATTAATGAGTAAAAGCCTTACCTCTCAGGAGTTCTCATTGCCTTTACTTCTAGGATAAAAACAATATTATTTATTTCCTTGTAGGTCACATGAATGTAGTGTTCTTGGAATAAAGTAAATGACCTGCCCTCCGACTGTCCTGCTTTTAACAGGGACTAAAGTAACGCTCTTTAAATCAAACAGAAGGTCAGGTTTTACTGATTACAAATAATTTTGAATGATGCTCTTACGGAACGCCATTAAGAAGTGATTCATGTTTGATTTGGAAGTCAAACAATGACTTCCATCATGCCGTGTCTGATTGGTGTGTAGTGTCTGTGACATCAAATACACCTCTAGCAGGAGAGGAGATCATGTCCTCCCTACTGATTGACTGTGTGCTGCACAACTGATGCATGCAAACGCCAATGATGGAGAGATCCGTGAGATGGGAGCCAAAAAGATCAATAATTTTTGGATGGTGCACAATTCAGATAACACAATTAATGAGGCAGAAGTAGCTATCTGGGGATCCAAAAAAGGCTGTCTCGCTCCATAGTGGTATAAAAGTTTTAAAAAATGTGACTTTAATAAGTACAAAAATAAAAACAAAAAAACTACCAATGAGGTAAACAAGCCAACAACCTAAGAACTACTAAGAAGTAGTCTTTGCTTCAGAACACATTTTGCTTGCACCCTCTCTAAGCAGAATAGTCTGGATCTATGTCCCACGTCTATCTGCTAGTTTCCAGTTTCTCTTTAGAGTTGAACCATTTTATACATGTGTAGATCATTAACCACCACACAGTGTTGCTTAGAAACAGCATCTCCCACTCTGAATGTTGGGAGTCATAACATTATATTATACACTAATCAGTCAAAACATTATGACCACCTGCATATTATACTGTAGATCCCAGTTTGATGCAAAAACAGCCATGACCTGTCGAGGCATGGACTCCACTAAACTGCTGAATGTGTGCTGTGGTATCTGGCATCAAGATGATAGCAGCAGATCCTTTAGGTGCTATAAATTTACAGTTGGGGCTTTAATGGATCAGACTACTTTGTCCAGTACATCCCTCAGATGCTCGATTGGATTGATATCTGGGGAATTTGGAGGCCAAGTCAACACCTTGAACTCATTGTTGTGTTGCTCAAACCATTCCTGACCCATTTTTGATTTGTGGCAGGGCAAATTACCCTGCTTAAAGAGGCCAATGCAATCAGGGAGTACCATTTCCATGAAATGGTGTACATGGTATCCAGCAATGATAAGGTAGGTGGTAATATCCACATGAATGTCAGGACCAAAGGTTTTCCAGCAGAACATTGCCAAAGCATCACTCTGCCTCCACCAGCTTGCCACCTGTAGTGGTCATAATGAAATGACTGGTCAGTGTATATAAATATATGTAAAAATGCTTGTCATGCATCCTATTTGAAGTGCCAGTAAAACTGTCTGTAGCCATTGTGAAATAATGTGTTTGTTTATACATTGCATATTCTTTACTCCTCTGTGCAACTGATACATCGACACATCCACATTCCATTGTTATTCATACACTATATAGACCCCGTATGAGTGGGATTGTGTTATTCATACACTATATATACCAGTATGAAAAGGATTTTGATTTTGATACACTGTATATACCAGTATGAGTGGGATTGTGTTATTCATACACTGTATATACCAGTATGAGTGGGATTGTGTTATTCATACACTGTATATACCAGTATGAGTGGGATTTTGTTATTCATACACTGTATATACCACTATGAGTGGGATTGTGTTATTCATACACTGTATTTACCAGTATGAGCAGGATTTTGTTATTAAAACAATGTATATACCAGTATTAGTGGGGTTTTGTTATTAATACAATTTATAGACAAGTATGAGTAGGATTTTGTTATTAATACAATGTATATACCAGTATTAGTGGGGTTTTGTTATTCATACACTGTATAAACCAGTATGAGTGGGGTTTTGTTATTCATATACTGTATACACCAGCATGAGTGGGATTTATTTTTATTCATACAGCATATATATCAGTATGAGTAGGATTTTGCTATTAATACACTGTATATACCAGTATGAGTGGATTTGTGTTATTAATACAATGCATATACCAGGATGAGTGGGATTTTTTTATTCATACACTGTATATACCAGTATCAGTAGGATTTTGCTATTAATACAGTGTATATACAACTTTGAGTGAGATTTTGTTATTCATACACTGTATATAACAGCATAAGTGGGATTTTGTTATTAATACAATGTATAGACCAGTATTAGTGGGATTTTGTTATTCATACACTGTATATACCAGTAGGAGTGGGATTTTGTTATTCATAAACTGTATATACCAGTATGAGTGGGATTTTGTTATTCATACACTGTACAGTATTTAGCAGTATGAGTGGGACTTTGTTCTGCATCTAAATAAGTGCGGCATTAGCATATTACACTCAATTCTAGTGTGCAGATGGACTTATTTTCTTATCATTCAAGTATGACAAATATATGGATACAGTGTATGAATAACAAAACCCCACTGAATATATATTCATTTATATTGGATACAATATTTCATTAATAATAGTATGTAGGGTGCACACTGAAAGTCATTATGTGTGACTGTTATAAGGTTGTCGAAACATACACTATTGTATTGAAAAAAATATTGATATAACAGTGAAGTAATTGGAACATATAATAATAGAAGATTTTATCACACTTAGATTTCAAAATTCTTATGGCTTCATATAAGTTCTTAGAATGGATTTGTGCACTCTAACACCTCATCCTACTTCCCCCAAAAATATGGATTCAGTTATAAAACCACACAAATAAAAGAATTGAAGCCACAGAAAAACATCAAAGCCATGAATACACTTTGCGCACCTCAAATAATATTTGAGCTTCCTCCCCTGTTATACTCTGTTATTTTAGGTAACATGAACATCAGGCCAAAGGACCCCATTTCTTTCATTCTTTGACACCAAGTTCTTTTCTTCCTGTGCAGTGTTCGCTTATGAAAAACGGCTGTCATTTTGAAGGGTTGGAAGTTTAAGCAATGGTATTATCTACAAAGGCCAGGAGAAAAGTGGAGTAAAGGGGTTAAACAGAGCATAGCTTTCTTTCTAAAAAGGTCCGTCTTCAAAGAAGCTCCAAAAATATGACGAATATGTTTAAATGTGCAGTTCTGGCTGGCAACCTACATTAGACAGAGAGTACTTAGCTTACTTGTTTTTTTTTTTGTTATTTTGTTGTTGTTTCTAATATCTGTTTAACAATTGTATCTTTTGTGTTTATATTGGTTCTAAAACCAGGCTTATAAAGCATAATGGAAATATACCATGTAAACATAATGTAGACAGTAGGAGGTCGTCTATATTCCGAGTGCCCCTTTGTCAATCTGAGAATTCCACAAGATCTGCAACACACAGGCCCCCCTTGCTGTTCCCAGAACAGCATGCCATTTTTTTGAGACTCTATCTTTCATGTAATGTTTTGGCTCTCTGAAGAGGAATAGTGCTCACAAAAGTTACAAGAAGCAATATATCAAGAAAAAATATCACAATTTTTTTTTGTTACAAAGTATGTGTTTTTACCCAGGGCGGACTGGTAACCTGAAAAAAAAAACTTTATTATTAACAAGAAAGGGGCACTTTTTATTTAAAAAAAATAACATAAAGATGCTTTTTACACTTTACATTTTTCTCAGGTGACAGATCTATTTTACAGCTACAATCCTTTAACAAATATTTTAATCATTTTCATGTTTATGGAACACATTTTTACAGGAAATTCACATACTTCAGAAAAAAAGCTTCGTTTAGCCCTAAGCCCCAATGACAGCAGATGGCATTCATGAATTATTTGTCTAATTTGAAATACATGAAGCCTATTGGAATCAAGAAGAAGCATATAGGGCTTTATTTATGGAAGAGCGAACTGACCAGGGAATTTTAAACATAAGACCAAGGTAGCTGAGTTGGAAAAATTCTCCAATTCTACTGGGGCTACTTTGGCTTTAATTTTAAAATCCCCTTGTCAATTCCCTGCAATTCCCTCTTGCATAAATAAAGCCCATAGTGAAACATACACTAGGGGTACTTTCTGGCTGGGCGCTGTGATAAACCCATGTCTGGGTGGTGGCTATCATGTTATGTCATGTTGAAATTGACACTTTGTGAATTAAATTGTAAGTAAGGTCTTGCTAATTAAAAAAAAAAAAAGAAAGAAAGTGCTCAGCACTCCTCACTGGTCACAACTGATTTCAGTTCTGGGGTTGTGGTACTGGCATACTAATTCATGGTCAGTGCTGGCTTTACTAACTTTGTATTGTTAATTAATCTTTCTGAATAAAGGTTAGGCTTGTTTGCATGCTGACAGTTTAAATACACATAGGATTAGAATATGTGTTTACAATCAGTGCTCCTTAAGGGAACAGTTAATCTCAATAACGGAATAGTTAAAGCTTTACGTGCTCCACAAATCAGAGTGAATGTTTGATTCCATTTTTCTTAGAAATACCATTATCTAGCATCTCTTGTTATAGCTACCCCAGTCTGTCTAAACCGGCTTCTCTACTGTTGGCCTGCCTGGTTTCAGTACTGAACTCTACCACTCTAGAGAATGCAATGTCCCATGTGCATGGAAACCAGTGAAACTCAGTCTTTCTCTATACAAATAGAAAAATATTGCTATGCAAAATGGGCTTTTATTCACTAGAAATGTGTATAATCTAAATGTCAGTGTATAAATATAGGTAAGGAACAGCAAAATACCAAGAGCAGACCCACAAATCATATTGTTAAAATGCAAATCTGTGTAAATACAGATTTTATCCCTTGAACTAGTCATAAGGCCCACATAGTGGCTACTCCTGTATTGTACATTTTAGACTATTTGTTCAGAAATAAATGTGGAATAGATACAAATGAGTTATATTAATAATAGCCATCAGTCCATTATGAATCTGGAGATTTTTTTTATTTTCAGTGTTACCTTCAGTATACAGTATTCAGTATACTATAAGCAGTACAATGCAATGGAAATGTGTGGTAGGTCTGATGGAGGTGAAATAGTTACACATCATACTTCAAAGACTTATTTATAGTGACTTTCAATTTTTGTTAACAAGTTCACATACTGAAGTATGCATCCCACCAAATCCATCTTCTTCATTTTTCTTTGGTGAGAGTGCCCTGTGCTTAAAATATATATGAAGCCTGTGCAGTTCTCTACTCTTCAGTTTCACTATCTGGTTCCTGTTAACAGCAGGCACTCTAAATTATTAACAAACTACTCAGATGCTTTATTTGAATTTTTTTCTCTTAATTTATCCTATGAACAAGCAATGAAAAAAAATGATGACACTTTTCAAAAATGAAAAGGGATGGATTTTTGTTTTTTTTATGACAGTGTTATATCATATTTTCAATTATTTTAATAAATATTTGATTTGCCTGGCAGTGTTGGATGATGTGGGAGAAAGACAGACACCATGCAGATTTTATTGGACACTGGAGTACTCCTAATCTGATGTCTAGTGGTCCAGGATTTGAAGTCATGAAGAGAGAGTGTGTTTATTGTAAATACATCACATTGCTTGCATATGGCTTTCAGGGTTAACAAAAATGATTGCACTCTGTCATGTATCTGAGTGTTTCAGTATATTTTTGGTGCAGTGGAAACTGAGATCATAATCCCTGCAGAGCATCATAAAAGCCCCTTTCTCTCTTACAGAATATATTAACATTATTAGAGTTGAGCGGACACCTGGATGTTCGGGTTCGGCAGGTTCGGCCAAACTTCGAAAAAATGTCCGGGTCCGTCCTCGAACTTGACCCTGAACCCGAACCCCATTGAAGTCATTGGGGACACGAACTTTTGGCCACTAAAATGCCTCTAAGAAAGTCCTGGAAAGGACTAGAGGGCTGCAAAATGAAGTAAAATGTGGGTAAGAGTAGGACAAGTGCCCTGCAAGCAAATGTGGATAGGGAAATAACCTCAAAATAACATAAAATACATACAAATAACAAATACAGCTGAGCCATAAAATAGAGCACTAGATGGAATCTTTGATTTTAGCTTTGGAAGAACATAAATCTAAATCTAAAGCATGGCTGCCAGGAGGATCAACAGAAATATCCATTAGAGAGGGTTGGAGTGCAGGGTATTATCTTTCAGTTTATACTAAGTGACCCATAGGTTGAGGAGGCGGTGACCGTGGCGGTGTAGGTGGAAGCGGCGCTGGAGAAGGAGGAGGAGGAGGAGGTAGCCAGAATTTTTCAAAGTGCGCTGTAAGCACAGTTTAGGACTGTTCTATTTGACTCTCAGATATGAAGTGCACCGCAAGACACAAATGTACTATTTAGCACCCAAAACAATTAGAATTTTTCAAAGTGCGCTGTAAGCACAGTATTGGACTGTTCTATTTGACTCTCAGATATGAAGTGCACCGCAAGATGCAAATGTACTATTTACCACCCAAAACTATTAGAATTTTTCAAAGTGCACTGTAAGCACAGTATTTGACATTTATATTTGACTCTCAGATATGAAGTACAGGACGCAAATGTAATATTTAACACCAACAAATTGCAGTATTTAAAAATGCCTAGATGTTGCCCACTGAGCTAAAAGAACAGGAATAAAGTCATGTGCCTGGCACACATGCAGTTGCAAGTGCTCTGCACTCTCTGTGGCACTGGGCTCAGGGCAGGGTACAAATATGTAGTATAGCACCCACTAAAATAATCACTGTAATTTGAATAATCGCTGTAGGATTATGCCCCTCAATATGCCAGGATTATGCCCCTCAATATGCCAGTATTATGCCTCTCAATGTGCCAGGACTTAGCCACCCAATATGCCAGGATTATTATGCCACTCAATATGCCAGGATTTTCCCACACAATATGCCAGGATTATGCCCCTCAATATGCCAGGATTATGCCCCTCAATATGGCAGGATTATGCCTCTCAATATGCCAGGACTTAGCCACCCAATATGCCAGGATTATTATGCCACTTAATATGCCAGGATCATGCCCCTCAATATCTCAGGATTTTGCCCCTCAATATGCCAGGATTATGCCCCTCAATATGCCAGGACTTAGCCACCCAATATGCCAGGATTATTATGCCACTCAATATGCCAGGATTTTCCCACCCAATATGCCAGGATTATTATGCCACTCAATATGACAGGATTTTCCCACACAAAATGCCAGGATTATGCCCCTCAATATGCCAGGATTATTATGCCTCTCAATATGCCAGGACTTAGCCACCCAATATGCCAGGATTATTATACCACTCAATATGCCAGGATTATGCCCCTCAATATGCCAGGATTATGCCTCTCAGTATGCCAGGACTTAGTCACCCAATATGCCAGGATTATTAGGCCCCTCAATATCCCAGGATTTTGCCCCTCAATATGGCAGGATTATGCCCCTCAATATGCCAGGACTTAGCCACCCAATATGCCAGGATTATTATGCCACTCAATATGCCAGGATTATGCCCCTCAATATGCCAGGATTATGGCTCTCAATATGCCAGGACTTAGCCACCCAATGTGCCAGGATTATTATGCCTCTCAATGTGCCAGGATATAGCCACCCTATTCCTCTCCCCTTCCCCCTTATTTACCTCCTCGCTGCTGCTCTGTCTCCCGGTGCTGCAGGTCCGTGGCTGTGAGGGAAGCGTTGTGCGTTCCCGTCCAGCCAATGCGCATTCAATAAAGTTTGTTTAAAAAAAAAGTTTAAACAAACTTTATTGAATCGGCTGGAGGGGAGCAAGGAGGTAAGTAAGGGGGAAGGGTGGAAGGGGGAGGATTTTTTTTTTACGGTTCCGGTGCCCCCTGCTAAGTTGCTCCCTAGGCGGCTGCCTAGGTCGCCTTACAGGTGGCGCCGGCCCTGCCGAACCCCGAACTCCAACACGAACATACAGTGGAATGTCCGTGTTCGGGTCCGGGGTCCAAAAACCGTAATTTTCGGTACAAACTCAAACAGTGCGGCTCGGGTTCGCTCAACACTAATCATTATGTAATGTCAATTTATAGTAAACACAGTTTGATTTGTCCTCCTGAATTGTGAAATTATTTCAAGAATGGCCTTATTGACCAGCAGCATTTTGTATACTATTCTCATGGTGTGGCATGATTTTATTTTGGCCCACACCTTGCCATAGCTCTAACTATATTGTCCATGTCCTAATGTCTATTCCTGGCCATTTTCACATATCTATATTCAATGATATGTTTGCTCAGATAACAGTATGTCAAATGAAGAAATACTGCATGAAGTTTCTAGTAAATGTTAAAGTTTAATTAATTTACAATTTTAAAAGAGGCAAGATAATGCAAACATTTGGAGTAGTCAGTTGGCTTATCACAGAGACAACTCCTTATTTTGGCATGGGATCAGCAGGGGAGACCTTAACTTGGTTCCATCTGATGATCCAATGCAAAAATGAGGGTCTGTCTCTGCTCCAGCAGAGAGACAACCCCCCCCCCCCCATTCTGCAGACCTCGATCAGACAGCGCAGGACAAGCCCACTTGGTTGGCTGTGGGTACGCGCACCGTCTGGAACTGCAGGATATATGTTTAACCTTTGCTTCCTTTAACCCCTTCCCAACGCTATGCTGTCCTATTTTTTTGGTCCCTATTTTTTGGGCTGCCCGCGATGAGCTGTGCTCGGATCCCGCTGCAGGGACTTTGAGTTGCCTCAGACTGACAGGGAAAATGTAGCCAATGTTCAAAGCAAGCATCAGCTACATTTTACCAAATCATGCAATGACCAAACTTCTGTGTTCGGTGACGCCTCCTTGATGTTGGGAGGTCTCTCGAGTTTTTGGCAGGGACCCACAGGGTCTATTAAGACCCTGATTGTGTCTCTGCCATTGTGTCCCTGACAGGAACAAAAAGTGGTGTTTTGGTGCTTGCATCTTCTGGGATTCAAGCACCATGCATCACGAAGGGGTTAAGGAAGCAAGAGTTAAAATCAGTTTAGTTGTCCTTTAAGGAGGATTGCTTTACAACTTCATCAAGTTGAGTAACAGCTTTTACTTGGCAGGGATCCACATGGTTTGTAAAGCCCCTGATTGTGTCTCTGCCTCTGTGATCAGGGCCAGGAACACAAAATCAGCATTTTGGTGCTTTTGTCCTTAAGGACAAAGGCACCATCAGGCATCATGGAGTTAATTCAAAGTCAGCTCCATAACAAAACAAGTTATGCAAATGTTGAAGGTTGCATACATCTACTCTTCTTTAGCATGCTTAAAGATGGGTGTATGATATTGGGGAAAAAACACTCAAAATGTACGAGACCATCTGTTACATATTCAAAGTGGCAAGTGTAAGTTAAATAAGAAATTGCCTTAAATACTTAAATATTGGGCAGTTTTCTCCTACTTTAAATTTTACCTGGTTGAAATTTAACCTAAGTCTCAGATTTAAATCACTGCTCTGTCAGGAGGTTTATCCAATGATGTTAAGAATCTTCTCTGCTGATTCCAGAGACATTAATCTATAAAGCTCTACTTTTTGCCATCTCTAAATAATAACCTAATCATCAACTGTGTTAAACCTAAAATATGCAGCTTCCCTACACTTTCATAATCCCTACTACCCCTTTAATACTGTTCCTGCAATGCACCTAATCTGTGGCATTGCTACATCTTGATGGGTCCTTTTCCATATAACATGTGTCAACAAGAGTCCAAACAAACTGGCTCCCCCTTGTTCTGTAAGGTCCCTAGTTATTAATTTACATTGACTCACTATGGTTTATCTCTTTGTTAACTTCCATCCAATCCACTCTTCGCAGCACATATTGGGGACATATTTGGGTTCTACCCAACTTTCTTCTGAACCATGTATGAGACCTGTATATATTATTCTTCATTTTTTTTCAAATACTCTGTGCTCCGCATGTTCAATCATTCCTTGCTAAATGTATATTCATATAAACAAGAACAATCAACCACTATTGGTATAAGATAATGTTCATGTAGAAACCAAGACTTTTCTGGTGCCTTCTTTTCTGGCCATTTTCATTGTTTTTTTGAAAGCCTTACTGTTACATATAAGTTATATTTTCAATTATTGTGATAAAACAAAATAATAAAAATAAATCAGACATAAGCATACATGCTGAAATACAGTATGTAGTGTGCGTCTCATAAATACCAAATACAATTTCTGTTATCAGCATAATGTACAAAGCCAATCATTCTTTTGCTCCATTATCATCACTTACTCGATAACATTTCTATGTTTCTTACACTAAGAGTGTGTTGTTGTTTTATTTGTTAATAAATATGTGGGTTATTTATCTGTGATTATGGAACTTATAGTCACATTTATATAAATATTAGTTTGGTGAACATATTTTAGTTATTTAATTGTGATTATGTAACATATAGTCACATTGATTTAAATATAAGATGGTGAGAACTAAAGAAAAACATAATCCTCAGATTTCTCTCTCCCTCGAGTGTCACTCATACTTATGCCAATGCCGTCTCTCTCATTTAAGCTCATTATGTTGTCTAATAGACTCCTTGTGAAATAGTATTGTGGACAGTAGATTGAATGGTTAAAGGAATACACACTTAAACAAATACAATGTGTGAAAATCATCTGAGAATGAAATCGGATGTGATTGGTGAGTTCTAGTTTTCTCACAAACTATATTTTTGCTATGGCTATTGTACACTGTATGTTTAAATTATGCATGTGTTTGTACTTGAAGTTCAACAACATATGAGTATTTGGCTGGCTGACTGGCTGGCTGGCACTTAATTCTAATTCTATGATACATTATGTACAAATGTTTTTTATTAAACATCCATAGGTAAAAATACATTTTCACCAAAGTTCACAGATGTGCAAAAGGTGTGCAGAATTATAACATGAAATTTTTTTTTTTATGATGTACTAATTAAAATGTTTCTTAATTAGCATAATTTAAGCAGGGTCCCTGCTATGTAATGCAAGTAAATTAATGTTATTAAATAAACACTATTATTAGTTTAATTTAGCAGAATTGAGGTGAATATTTTTATTCAGCTCTATTTTGTTATTAAAAATTCCATTGACTAAAATCAGCCTAATATCGTTCATGCTCTTCTGATGCTGTTTTTTTATATATATATTGCAAAGGTAAATTAAACTAAATAACACATTTTAATATTATGACTTTGTAGACTTTCTACTTTTGTTATTTGTTATCTTTGCATAACACACAATACAGTTTAAAACACTATGTTGTAGAGCATCTAAGAGGTTAAAGCATGTTGCCAAATATGCTGAGGTAAATAAACTATCTTTTGATGTAATAGTCACTTGATCTCAACTGATGAGAGACTTTTCCTCTGTCATAGGTCAGTAGTATCATATGATTTATTTAGAACTGAAGAAGCCAAGCCATAATGACATAGCTTGACACAGGCATTCAATAACTGCTTAAACACAGTCATGCACTGATACTAATGTGCATGAGATAAACATTAAAATACTTGTATGCAATGTATGAAACCCATTGTAGAGCACAGCAGAATATGATGATATGCTTTATAAATAAAATAATAATGATAATAAAAGTAATTTGAGAATTGCTTATGAAATGTACACTAAAAGCAACACTGTTTGGGGGTTTGTACTGCAGAAATTCTTATAATACTATAGTCTATTTAGCTAAGTTGTCATTCCTAGTGCTAAAGCAATGTACTAAATGGATGCACTGTGCCTGTAGTTAAAGATTAACGGGTATAAAATGCACACATATTGTATGTTTTGAAGTGAAATATAATATATATATATAGGCTATTCACTAAAATTTGAGTTGCACATTTTACCAATTCAGCTATACATTGTGCATGAACAAACCTCGTTAGTTTCTCCAACTAAGTGAACTCGCCAGGTTTGTCCCTGCACACTGTATAGCTGAATCAGTGAGATGAAATGTTCATCTCATCTCAGCTGACCTGCTACTCACCTCATCTCACCTTTTAGTGAATAGCTCCTAGAGACTTAAGATTAAAAGTTTATAAGTATTGGGGGCGTTTCTGAGCATATTCTATGTGAAATATGGACAAAGAAGTGTTACAAAGATACATAACTTTCTGTCTCTTCTTTTCTATCTATTTCTATTGTGGTCATTGTGACTCCGCCATATCCAGTGGAAAAAAACAAACTTGGTGTCACTGCTATCATGCCTAATCTTCACTGTGCATGCACCAAGACTTTATTTCAAATCTGTCCAGAAATAAAACTAAACTATGTGTTTTAATTATGAAAGTTGAAGCTGCCTATCATGACTGGACTTTTTGAAAAAGGTCATTCTGGACAATGTCTGTTTTAACATTTCTGTTGTTTTTCTATTTAGCCGTAATTTTCTGCTTTCTCATTTATTGTACCCACACAAATGATATATTGAGGATAAGAAGGGCTTTCTTTAGATACCATTATTTTGATCATATCATATAATTGGCTTTAAAAAAAAAATTCTAACTCTTTACTTGATAACCCATGTTTTTAACTTTTATTTTTTTCAAGTTGCAAGGCAATAAGTAAAACTAACGGATTGTTTTTTTTTTTCAATAGCGATATTGTAACCCTAGCCCTAATAGCAACCCTAGCAAAACTGTTAATTTTTTGACTATATTTTATATTTTAATTCAAACTGGGGGGTGGGATGTGCTTGCAGGACATGAGCAGGTTGCCTATGATTGCTGTGGTGGGGTGAGACTAAATCCAGCCACTGCTAAACTCATCCGATCACTGTGATTAGCTGTAATATCAGTGTTGCATGAAACGGACCTCCTCAAACATGTCTAGTGGACATACTGCGATCGGAACTGCCAGGCACATCCATTGTCACTAACAGGATATGTTCTATTGACGTGCCTACCACGTCCATAGTGCCAACTTCCTAGAACTTGTATAAAAATACCAATCATAAGCAACATATTTTACATGTATCTACCACAAAACAGCGACACACACTAGCATAAAAATGAGAGAATGAAGGATTTGGGAATTGCATTTCCAAAAAAGGGACTCTTGAGAGACATAGCATTATTATAGTTCTGAGCTTTTAGATAATAACAACCTCTTGCAGTTTGTTACCATCTCTTAGTAGGCGACGATGTCTGCACGACTTATGAATAATATCAGCTGGTACATGTGTTGTTCCTTGTTGGCCAGGTGTATTGAAAAAGCTCCATCATCATTGCCCACACAGCAGCTTATATAAACACTAGGTAATGCTTCTGCAGATTATATGCAGAATGCTGGATCTGATGAGCTCAAATATAAGATAGCCTGTGCAGTATAATATTTGGGATTAGGCTCGTAATCTCTTTAGGGAAAGTGTGCAGTATCAGCAAAACAGCCTTACTGCTCTATGCAGAAGATCTGACTCACTCATTTTCTTTTTAATCGACATTTCAAATGTGCACAGTATTATTATTTTCAACTTAAACGAAGATTTTGAGTTAATATGTAAAATAGCAAGCTACCTATATACACACACGCACACACACACGCATATATATATATATATATATATATATATATATATATATATATATACATAAATACATATATAAACATATTTTTCTATGTAATTATGTGTTTGCAGCTGCAGGTCAAGGAATCTGTGCCTCCTTCGTTCCTCCCCTCCAACCACAACCCTTTAGCTGGTAATGGTTAACCTTTGACACTCTTCATGTCTGAACATTGTATAAAATATTTTTGTGAACTTAATTTCCTGTGATGCTTAGCCAACCTTGGATGAAAAATGAAAAAAGTAGACAAATAATGACTAACCTTTGCTAGTGTGACCCACAATCCTCATGATGCTTATGCATCAGCACTGTGGACAGTACCCTGATTACATTTGAAAAAAAAGCACCCATGCTGCCAAAGGCGCTGGAGCTATGGTGACTTGGCAACCAATTTTCAAAAATCAGTGCAAAATGAAATGGCCTCTAGCGGAGGCGTGGGAGTTTGAGGGTTCTGCACAGTGTCTTAGCAGTTCCTAGCACTGTACTCTTCTGGATAGAGAGTTCTGATGTGGCATCCCCCGTAAATTGTGAGGAAATTATGGATCTTCACATTGGCAACTCCTAGGTCTTCCTTTGGCAAGCTCACAGTACTAGTAGGGTATCTGATGACTGGCAGGGCATAAATGTTGATAGCATGGATCTTGTTCCTCCCATTGATGCACTTTAGGCTCTGTCTTAACTGTTGGTGGTACTTGGATATTGCTGTAATCATAGCCTCCTCACCATGATTCCCATGTGATACCAAGATACTTGTAGCTGGTCTGTATGTCTGCTATGTGCCCTACTGGCAGTTCCACCCCATTAGTCTTAAGTGTCTTTCCTATTTTTACTACCGTCTGGCCACACTTCTTCAGTCTGAATGACATTCCAACTGTAAGTACGTGTCAGGTGGATCAGTGAGTTGATATCTCGTTCACTCTTAGCATACAGCTTGATGTCATCCATGTAGAAGAGGTAGCTGATGGTGGTTCCACTCTTGAACTTGTATCCATATCCAGTCTTTGTGATTAGGTGGTGGAGGGGGTCCTAGCTTATGCAGAACAGCAGTGTGGATAGTGCATCACCTTGTTCTATGCTGCAGATTATAGACACTTGTGCTAACTGTCTTGATTTTGCTTCCACTGTTGGTTTCCAGAGCCCCATTGAGTTCTTGAGGAAGGTCCTTAGTGTCCTGTTGACTTTGTATAGGACCAGGCATTCATAGATACATGTGTGTAGCACTGAGTCATAGGCTTTCCTGTAGTCAACAGCCTCTGGTATTGTTCCCAGTGCCGGGAACTTGGTGGCAATGATGTCTGATAGGACTTAACATTTTGTAGGGAGGCAGGTTATTGGCTGGTAGTTGTATGGTGCTGTGCCCTTGTGTGGGACTTTAATGGTCAGCATTGTCCTTTCTGCCTGGATAGGAGCCTGCTATTAGGATTTGATTGATCTGTACTGCCAGGTGTTCATGAATAGCTAGTTAGTTGCTTAACCAGTAGTGTTCTTGACCCACTGTTGGATGTCTGTTACTGTGATTGTGACTGTTTCCTGTTCTGAGAGATTGTTGTGGTCCATTTTCAGACCCTGCAGCCACTTTGCACTTTTATTATGTGTCTTTTCTTTCTCCCTCCTTGGATGCATCATAAAGTTAAGTCTGGCTACATCTGTAATAAATCTTTGATGGGAACAACACTTTACACCACTCTTGTTGCTGCCAGTATAGGGCATCTAAAATAGTGATGGCTAACCTTGGCAGTACAGGTGATTTGGAACTATATATCCCACAATTCTCAATCAACCTTTATGACTGACTAAGAATCATAGGGTATGTAGTTCCAAAACATCTGCAATGCCAAGGTTAACCATCAGTGGTCTAAGACATTTGTTTGAGGGAATCACAACAAAGCCTTTCTCTTGCAACCTGAGCTAGCTGGCAAGTAGGATGGGATGAACAAAACCCTTGGAGCCATTTTGAACCCTATCACTCTATTGTGAATAACAGTACTGTCTTTTGTATAGTTCATAAAAAAGACTGGAAGGCCTTTTAAATCGTCAACAGTGGGATTTTTTAAAAAACATGCAACCTTATATGATTAAACAAACATTGTGAGGGAAATGTAAGAGACTGTGACACTCATTAACACTGCAAAGGAAACTTGGTACATAGAGTGTTAGTTACTGAAATTCAAGATGTTTCTAGGAATGCAACAGGTTTCACTTGGTGTGTACAATTAATAACCAGGGTTTTCTGTTACACAATTGTCCTCCTTTGACACAAAGGATAAATACCTTTTATGCCGAATCTAAAAACATCTTCGTAGTTGTAAATTAACAGCTAAATGTGGGGTGTTTAGTGGGATATACATATTTAAAGGAATCGAGTTGCAGCAGACGGTAATTATAATCCAACCTAGCTATGCATTATATTAACTGGGCATGATGGGATTTATAGTCGACACACTTCTTATTGTGAGAGATCAGCTACCATCATTACTTATAGTCGCTAAAATCTGCATTCCTTGTTTAAATAAACATTTCTCCTTTAAATCCTTCTTGAGATTTACATATTCATATTAAATTACAGTTGAACTGTATTAAATGCTGTTTGTTTAACATGTTTTAAAAAAATTATGGTGATTAGAGCAATCAAGTAAACGAAGAATCATGGTGTGTATCGTATTAGCAATATAAAACGTGTATGTTTTTTGAATTAGTATAAATAGGGAAATAACATCATTAAAATGTTTGACTTTGCAATTAAGAGATTAGTGAAATGTTTGCGCAGGTTTTTGAAAACATGACAAATATTGGTTACTGTTATATTGTTTATGTGTTAGCTATTTGGCAAAGAAGCTTAAATCTATGATCCCTTTCTACTTTAAAATATTAAAATGGAATAATGCATCCCGTAAAATAACCTGTAACTAACTCCACTGCTGTAGTCAATGATGGAGGATAAGGAATGTTAAAGAAAAAACTGCCCCATCAGCTGAACTGTCTCTTGTCTATTTTTCAGCACAAATTGAAGTGATACCATGCAAAATATGTGGAGATAAATCTTCAGGCATCCACTACGGTGTCATCACGTGTGAAGGCTGCAAGGTAAGACACACATCGCTATCTGAATTCTAAATATAACATTGCATGTATATGTACTTATAGACAGGGCTGAAATAACTTATTAATGACTGAAACATTGTGTCATTGGTGAGTCTTCAAAGTTATTTTGATGCATGTTTGCTTACAAAGCCCTATAAATTTACTCAAAAATCAATAAATAAATATATTGTAGAGACACACTGACCACAAATGTGCCAAACACAGAAAGTGCCAATAAGGAAAGATTGATTTAAATAAACACCACAATGTGTTATAATCAGAGCCAGTGTTCGCATAGAGCGCCGACTCTGGGGGGAGCGCAATCTGCTTTGCAAGATACGTGTATCCCACTGCTGGCAGACCCTTTTTTTTTTTTTTTAAATATTTAAATGTGAGTGTCAGGGCGCCAGCCCTCTTTGCGCCTCGACATGCATGAAGGCATGAATGGCTTACTATGTGTTACTGTACGTGAGACACTGTGTATGTGTGGCTTATTTGTGAATCTCTGTGTGTACATGTGCCTCTGAATGTGTGACTGTGTGTATTTGGTGCTAAGGCAGGGATCAGCAAGGGTGGCAAAAAATATGTTTGCCTAGGGCGGCAAAAAGTCTTGCACCAGCCCTGGTTATCATATAAACAAATGCTTCCATTCTTGTTCTAATGGGTTTCATGGAGCATGTGCACGTAAAAGGGGAAAATTCTAAATGCTAATAGTATAATACTGTTAAGTGTTGGATGCCCACTCCCTAGTAATACACTCACTTTTTTAGCTGAGCAGATACGCTGCGGCTGACTCCTTTGGGGATAAGGGAAGTAGCTGGCCATAGGTGTCTCCAACTTCTATGTGTTCAAGATGGGAAAAGAAATTGAAGGAGCAGGTTAAAAGGTGTAACAAACTTATCAGATGCATGCGCTACATGTGTTGCAGTCTCACTCAAGATCCCTGTATTTGTCCACTTCCTTGTTGGGCGTGCCGCACTACATGTTTTGCCCAATCAGCTTTTTCAGGTGCTTTTTCAGGTGCTTTAATATTGTATCAGTGAATCTTCTGTAATAGAGGTTTTCGTTGTCATTTCCTTGCATATTTGTTTATTATTGCTTTATAACATTGATATACAGGATATCTGGTAAAGATCCTGGTGAAGCTACCAGTTAATTTCTATACGGTGGAGCACAAATATGCCCTTTTCAGCTTATAATAAAAACTTGCAATTGTTAAAAAAACAACTTTATTTAATGCATATTTTAAAAACGGGATGTCAGCTTTAACCCCTTGCAGACACGGGACGGACCTAGTCTGTCCTGCATCAAAACGAGCATTCAAAAATATTGATCTGACAACTTTGGATCTGCCTCCCTCTCCTCACATTTTTTTTAGTGAGGGAGAGAGACAGATCAAAGTAGTAAAAGTAAAATAAAATAATACAAATACAAAAAAAAATGAGACCCAATGGCTTTTATAAAAGCCATTCCCTGCGTTTAACCCCTTCCCAGCCATTGATCATGCGTAAACAGTGATATTGCACATAAGCGCATTTTTTGCTGTTTGTGCATCTTTTAGGGGTTCATTTTTTGTCCTGTAATTTATTACAGTACTACAAAGGCTCTTCTAAGAGCTATTAACTTCTACCTTGCTGTAGATCACTGCTTAGGCACTGATTCTGAGGCCACTGAATCAGGGTTCGATTTTGACCCTGGTCAACTTTCTGATACATCTTCTAGTGATGCATCAGTGGCTGCTGAGCCCTTGCCACAAGGAGTCTTATATGGTTTGGGGGAGGTAAATTACACTGGGTGGCTTCAAAGTTATATCCCATATAGGACATGGACGCAGGTTGACTACATGTCAAAATTCCAAGTTAGAACACTGAGATGCACACCTCACAAATGTTGCCTTTTACTCCCCAAACAACCCAACAAACCTATACACAGATGGTATCGCTGTACTCAGGACATGTTGCTAAACACATATTGGGCAGTTGTTTGGCAGTGACATATACCACAAACTTTGGCAAAGGCTGGTGGTAGAATTAGTACATATACAGTATTAAAATACCACCATTTGAAATACCTTAGGATATCTAGTTTCCAAAAATATATGTTTTTGTGGGGTAAAATACACTGTCTGGCTTAAAAAATGAGCGCAGATTTTCTGCATGTCATAATTCCAAGTTGGAAAACCAAAAAGCACACCTCTCAAATGTGGCCTTTTAACTCCCAAATAACCTGATCAATCTATGCATGGGTTGTATTCCTGTACTCAGGAGATGTTGCTGAACACATATTGAGGTATTGTTTGGCAGTGACACATAATAGGATCTGTGAATTCATGCCTGAAGTACATGTAATGTATGTAAAAAAAAATACTACCCAAAGATTTGACATAGGCTGGTGGTAGAATTAGTTCATGGAATGTGTTAAAATGCTACCATTTGAAATACCCTAGGTTGTCTAGTTTGCACAAATGTATGGTTTTGTGGGTTAAAATATACTGTATGGCTTCAAAAATGTCCCAAATGGGACATGGGCGCAGGTTTTTTGCGTGTTAAAATTTCAAGTTGGAAAACCAAAAAGCGCACCGCTCAAATGTGGCCTTTTAATTCCCAAACAAGCTGACAAACCAATGCATGGATGGTATTCCTGTACTCCGGAGATGTTGCTGAACACATATTGAGGTGTTATTTGGCAATACCCCTTTACATTTTCAGGAAATGTTTACCTGAATTGCAATCTGTGTGAAAAATCTCAATTTTTTTTGCTACAAACTTTGGCAAAGGTTGGGGGTAAAATAGTTGCATGAAAAGTGTCAAAATACCCCAAGTTAAATGCCCTGAGTTGTATAGTTTTGAAAAATATGAACATGTGGGGGGTCATTAATGGATTAAAAAAAAAGAATTTTGAAACTTTGCACTACTACCGAACATTAGGATTTTTGGACCCCGGACCCGAACACGGACATTCCACTGTATGTCCGGGTTGGAGTTCGGGGTGCGGCGATTCATATCGCCTAAACAAATTTAAAATTACTAGTGATTATATGGGTGGGGATCCTATATTTATAATGGTGGGGGGGACTTAGTGTCCCCCCCAGGTCCCCACCCACTGCCGGAAGGTGGGGACCCTATAACAATAAGGGTGGGGGGACCTAGTGTCCCCCCCCCCGGTCCCCACCCATGAGCAGCGGGTGGGGACCACAAATAAAGTGACTAGGGGTGCCCAGCCCCTACATCCAGACTCCACAGTGTTAAAAGCAGCTTATCAATATGATGGACACACAGTGGCACTGGGACACCACTGAATGCGGGTAGAATGGCAGTTAAAGATGAAAATCCACGTTAGTATACACTTGGCTCACGAGTACCCCTGTCCGACATAGCGATGATAAGAAATTTGAGGTTGACAAGAAAGAGTCCGCTGCCCGTCAGCAGCAGAGCTACGACTTCCTTCTCCTTCTCTAGAATGTAGAACGCCTCACTGGAGGTTGGAATGAACCATTTGTCGCAGGATGGAGCACATGTGGAAAACCGAATAGTATAATCTTCCAGCAGTGTAGTGACTAGGAATAAGATCTCTTTACACAGTGCTCGCAGAGTGTGAGTCCAATGAACAAACTAAATAAGAACAAAACGAGGCCAACGATCGTTTCACCAAAAAGCTTCTCCCGTGTAAAAAAAGCTTTTTGGTGAAGTGATCATTGTCTCGTTGGATGTATATGCTTTCATGTAATTTAGCTGTGATGCAGATAGTCTTCCCCTTGTTTTTCAATTTCCTTATCTTTCTTGGCATTTTTTTTCAATCCTTTTTTGCTCCTGCTAGCGTCCCTCACTGTTGCTGAGTTTTGTTTTGCCTATTAGTAGTATTTTAGATCACTACGCCTAAATTCCAAAATATTAATAGTCTATGGGATGTATTAAGACCTCAATTTTAGTTAAGATTCCATTTTTAAGACAACCTTTAAAAAAAGGAGCTTTCTCTCTTTATCACAACCAGAGCATTACTTAATGAATGTATATGGGTGTGCTTGCTGATGTAAAAATGTCTAAAGGGGTAAAAGTGGCTGTTAACGCTTTAATACCTTTTCCGACAACTAGAACACAACATGTATAAATGCAGAGTGCAATCAGATAGCGCCAAAAAATGTGTGTGCCTATGTATAAAACAGACTACCAACAAATGTTGGGAGTCTGTGCTGCATCGACTGGTTATCTACTTTTTGCTTGTGTCAGCACTCATTGTTCCTGCACAATCAATGTATAAAATCTCAGGCTCTTTTCGCTTGATTAGTGTTGGGATTTATATAAAAAAAAAAAGGTGCAATAACAGTTATACATAACAAATGGGTACTGCATCTTTTTATACCCTTTCCGACACTTTTCCGTATGGGAATTTTTATACATGGCCCCCAATGTTTTATCTACATTGGCCTGTAGTGATTCCATGTTCCATGTCCCTGCTCTCTTTAAATGAACATCCAATTGCCCAACTAAAGTAATAACTGTGCAGCATAGAACAGAACCTTGTTTACCCTTCACAAAATGATGTGCTATAGGCTCTTCCAGCAGAGCCACCATGATATCACAATAAAAGTCAATGACACACTTTTCAGGAGTAAACTCCTTTTAATGACTGTACCATAAAGTATTAAAGCTAACAAGCAAATCCATGTAATTAGGAGAGTGGGAAAACAAGAAATGCCACTTAAACTGATGGCGTATTAAGGAGCAATCTGCAAAATAGCTTTATAAACAAATAAGAAAAAAGCCAACGGAAGTGTAAACAAGTTATAGCTGTTAAAAATGGCACTAGATAAGTGAGGGTGCTTGAACTTCTGGTTCAGATAAACAACAACGAAGGTAGGAAAGTTCACTGAACTAACTCACTATAAATTCTTTTCAATGTACAACTGTACAATGTACACTGTATGCAAATAATGATAATAATAATTAAACAACAAGGCTTTCTCTTCTCTTTCCTCATCGCCTCTTCAGGCTCAGAAATCACTCCGAATTCTCTCAAAACATAGGGTTCTTTGATCCCCCTTGACAATGATCAGGGATCAGCTCTGGAAATATGGGGCCTGGGCCGAAGTTTCCCCATGCTTCTTCCATGGATTGTGACCAATATTAGAAAGTTACAGCAGGAATAAGAGTTTGTTTGTTTGGTACTTGCTATATCATTTGGATCATGAAATGTCTGTACTTGGAAAAGTTGAACTTGAAGACACAGTGTGTCTCTTTTCACCCTAATTAACTTCACCAATGAAGTTATAAATTATTGGGATCATGTGAATACTAAAACATTATTAGTTTATTCTGTGTTCTGTAATATTATTTAATGCAGCAACTGTAATAGAAAAAATACTGAAAGAGATATGGCCTAGATCCAGTTCTTAAATTGTATATTTGTGTTATGATCCCTGTATTGTCTGGTATGGGACTACTCTATGGAGTAGGGATGCCAGAATTATGTAGCACAGGTCATTGACTTCTTCTTATTCATAAACTCCCCCCCCCCCCCCCCCTCTACTTCTATTCTATTATCACTCTTCTACAGAATAGTTTGACAACTCTATGGTTCACCTCAGGTAAATTACCTGGTTGCCCAGGCACTTTATGATGTTGACTCCAGGATTTCCTCTTCTTTCACTGCAGCAACCAATGTCTACCATGGTCGTCTATGTAGGATATCCTTTAACATCTTATTGATGGGGTTGAATCAGCAGAGCTGATGCTCCTATATCTTCTGCTTCAAAGCTGGTGTGTTGAACATCTCCCTGATGGTTATGTTCATGTTTGGAAATTATGTTTGCAGTTTGTCTTCCTTTGAAGCAGGAACAGATGACTTTAGCAGAACAACCTAAATATGTGATGCAAGAAAAAGAGAAGAGAGTAATGGGAATCAATGGACCCAAAACCAGCATGGTGATTTTCTGGAGCAGAGAGCATCACCTCATTAGACTCTAGGATAAACTTTTTGAACAGCTCAAAGTATTCAAATATCTTGGGGCCACTGAGAAGACAGAATGGCAACAGAAAGCAACCAGTGGGAAGCAACCACCAGAAGGCTTTTACACATCATCAACTGGTACTTCCTTAGCAGGCTTTAACACCTCTATGAAACTGTTATGACATAATTAGGAAACAATTCTGAAATCTGTAAGAAAAATTCAATAATTGAGAAATGTGTGTTATAATACTTCCATAATGTTTCCTAAATATTTTTTGTGCAACTCTTTATGAAACATTAATGTCATAGTAGTAATTGTAGATGACCCTGTAAATAATAGAGTCTTGCCTTTTTTTTTTTAACCTTTTCCACTGCTTTCCACTGACAGACCTTCTTTTCTTAGTTTTACCGAGTTCCAGGAGATTTTGCCTTCCTCCATAAAAAGGATCATGGGGGAGCTTGCCTTCTCCTTTTCTGGGTTATTAGATTTCTTTCTGATCCCTTCACAGGGAGTATTTTATTCCATCCTTCCTGCCTGCAGATCTGGTGAAAAGGGGGCAGCACTCCAGAAACCTCAACTTTCAATTCTGTTTTGCACAACGGCCACGTGGAAAACTTTCAGTACTTAAACTTTTCTTATAGTACGGGGCATCTCAGTCAATGAGCTTCTTGCAACCATCTTTTCCCCTATGAGTGTGAATTTGGAACAATATTTTCCTATACCGCTACAGCTATTTATTTGACAGAAGAAAAAGGACAGACCTTAACATCATCTATAATAAAAAAAGAAAAAAAGAAAAGAAAAGGGACAGACCAAAGGTTTATATTTTAACTAGCCTATTAGCTATGCTCCTCGATTGCCATTGATTATAGCCTAATTATTTCTTATGCAGCATATTTGGAAGGGAAATATTTCTTTAGGAAGATGTACAAAACATATTTGACCTTCTCCCTTTAGAAAAAACACAGACAATCAGTTGCTTTATACAGACATAGACAGACCTGAATCTGCACTAACACTTTTTTAATGTGTTATGATGGAGTTGCGAGAACGGGCCTCATCTAAGCAAATATATCCATATTGCAACAGGTGACAAATGGCAAGAAGGTATTTATCCTGGTCTGATTGGAATAGGGATAATCAAATTGTGTTGCAAGTCGGTGACTATGCAGATTTTCAGAAACAGTCCTTGAAAATCCTGTACAATGTTTAACAGCAAATACACAGAATTAATAACAATATTCACAATCTGAGAATGTAACATCTGAATACAATTGTCTACTACATCAGTTATCTTAAAACATCTTAATACGTAATGTTTCCCTTAAGGCTAAGAAGTATTTCCTTAATACACGTATAGTGGGGTTTAGTATGATGACAATTCTTTAGTCTGTTTGGCATGCATGAATTTTTGCATGTACGTAGTTCAAAATGGCGACCTCTTCATCTATTTTGAGCAGAGCCATTACAGATCAACATCAACTAGATGTGTTTAAATACTGTGTACTCATCAGTGGGTCATCTTAAAATAAATAAAGGCGGGGCTACAACTTATATTATTGATTTGTATATTAATATTAATTATTTCTTCACAATTGTTTGAAGTTTATGGGTATTTTACAACATATATTCTTACAGAATGGTATACAGATGGTTTTGTCAATTTTATGTACTGTAGTGAATTTATTTATTATTAACTATATATTTAATACCTTAACACAATTGTCTTTTTTTGAATGTTTGTAAGTGTATTGCTGAGTAATTTTAATATATTGTACATGACATACGTATGTAATTAATTTTTCATTCCTTGTTACTTTCATTTGTCATTAGAATCTGTGTTTACACATTTATTAATTTGTTGGTAATAAAAATAGAAATAAAGCTTTGATAAATGTTTCTGTATATACACCAATCAGTCGTAACGTTATGACCACCGACAGGTGGCAAGCCGGCGCAGGCAATGTGATGCTTTGGTAAAATGTTCTGTTGGGAAACCTTGTGTCCTACCATCCATGTGGATGATACTTTGACATGTATCACCTACGTAAGCATTGCTGGAGACCATGTACACCCTTTCATGGAAGCAGTATTACCTGATGGCATTGCACACTTTAAGCAGGATAATGTCCCTGCCACAAATCAAAAATGGTTCAGGAATGGTTTAAGAAACACAACAATGAGTTCAAAGTGTTGCCTTGGCTTCCAAATTCAATCTCAATTCAATCGAGGACGTGTGGGATGTGCTCGACAAACAAGTCAGATCCATGGAGCCCCACATGGCAACTTGCAGGACATAAATACAATTATTGGTGCTAACCTTTGTCACAAGGACAAATGATATACATATACAGCCTAATAGCACAGCAAAATAGGATCTAGCCTCTACCCTATTAAATCTATTAACCTCTAATAAAATATCAAACGTCATTTCAATTATTTTTATACATTTGGAGCCAAGTTTAAAATGGAGAGACGAACAGGGGGTATTGTGCATATGTACATTATGTAGCCATTTTCACCAGTTAGTAAATGGATGAATAATAGTTGCTCCTCCTGTACCTGCTCACAAGTGTGAACAGATATCACAAACAAATAGGTATATAAAAGATGATAGATATTCAGCGAATATTAATAAATGGGCTAGATGGGCACAGTACCTGGAAAGCCCATTATTTATTCCAAGACTTGATCAGATGATGTGGTATGCAAATGCTGAGTGTTAACAAGAATACCCAAAGGGAAAACAATTTATTTTATGTAGGAAACACCAACAGGATTAACATATATATGCACAAAGGAGGGGGGGGGGGGGTGGAAATGTGGATATGTGTTGTTATTTATTGGAATTACTGATTCTGTATATATTTTGATAAATTTATGAACAATATATATATATCTACACATATATCTTAGTATGTGAATTATAAATGCACAAACATGAATAAATACTTTAGTCAAGTTATATGACTAAGATATGATTTTAGTTCTAATTGTAAGTGGGCCTGTCACACTAAGAAGCATTTCTTGTAATGAGTATCTTGTATCTCTATCCTGATTTAGCTATAGTTGAGGCTCATCAACTATTGAATATTAGTTAAATGTTTATTACAGACCAATATTCTGTCTTTTTGACTTGCATGTTCAGTTATATATATGGTTGTTTGCGAATTAAATACCAATAAGCACTTTGCTCATTGTAAAACCGTCAAGGGACTGTCTAGTGACCAAAATGCATCTTCCAAAAATTCATTCATATTAATGTGCTTTCAAAGTAATTAAAAATGCATGTTTTACATTTTGCATTACTTAAAACATAAAATATTTGATGAAATTGTGAAATTATAGCAGTTTGCAAGAAACCAGGACTGTTCACACTAGCCGAGTAAAAGACATTTCCTTTTTTTTTTTTTTTTTTGCTTCAGGGACCAATGAGAATAATGCCATTCAAAATAATGGAATTTCCTGTCTCTCTAGTGATGTCATCAGACAATGTGTTGCACTATTAAGAGATCCTACTGTGTACAAGATGAAGGTCACTTAGAGGCCATCAATTTGAGGAGCACAGCAAGCTACTAAATGAAACAAAACTTTATATCCTCAGTGTCTATATAATCAGTGCTGCCGCACCTGCAGTAAACATGCAGAGTAATCACTTGGGAGGGCTTGAGTGAAATATTAAAAATGCGATTTATGAGAATGCCTGGGGGAAAAGCCTGTGCACTATACAAGCAGTAGTCTTCAAGTGAGTTTGGGGACTAGACTGTCCCTTTAAATAGGGGAGGATTTTAATAGTATGGGGAGGGAGCTGATTGAGCCATGTCAAATTCCACAAACTATCAGTGTCAGAGTTTACTCCTGAGAATATATGTAGTTAAGGTTATCTGTTAGTTGGTTAGTTAATTTGAATTTAATTGTTAATCAGTGTAGTTAAAACAGTGGGAAAATGTATAAAGATCTTTCTGTCAGAAATGTAGTGCAATTGTGCCTAATTACTATTTTCAAGTTTGCCAAATTTAAAAAAAAAAAGTGATCTAATTATTGTTTAAAATTCTGTTGCATGCTATGTATAAAAAAATGCAAAATAGTATTTGCATCTCAGCTATTGGTATTATTGTTATCATTCATTTAATTTGTTATCGTTTATATATTTTACTTTGTATCTGTGCGTAGGGGTTCTTTAGAAGAAGTCAGCAAAACAATGCCTCTTACTCGTGTCCACGGCAGAGAAACTGTTTAATTGACAGGACTAACCGAAACCGTTGCCAACACTGTAGACTCCAGAAGTGTCTTGCTCTAGGAATGTCTAGAGATGGTAAGTCAACTCCCATAACCACATGCTATTATTCAAAATATACTAAATAAACTAAATTGTAAAAAGCAAAAGAAAATCCACATTATTTTAATAAAATGAGTGTCCTATTATTAAATGATAAAATACAGATGTGCTTTGCTAACCAACAGGGTTGATGTACATGGAAGGATAAGCCTAATGGCAAATTATTTAGATAAACTAGAAAAATATTCAGAGCTGTGGCAGCTGACATTTAAAGTGGATAAGTGCAAGATAATGCACCTTGGGCATAAAAACCCAAGGGCAGAGTATAGAATAAGTGAAATGTCCTAACTTTAACATCTGTGTAAAAGGATTGAGGGGTAATTATTTTAGATAATTGCATAGGAAGCGGTATTAGCAGTAGAAAGAGGGAAGTGCTCATGCCATTGTACAGAGCACTGGTGAGACCTCAAATGGAGTATTTTACACAGTACTGGAGACCATATCTCCAGAAGGATATAGATATCTTGGATAGAGTTCAAGATGAGACAGGGGAAATATGATAGAAACATTTGAATTCCTAAAGGGAATTAACAAAGTAAAGGAGAAGAGTATATATTTTGTTTTTAAAAAACTACCACAACACGAGGACATAATCTTAAATTAAAGGAGCAAAGATTTAAAAGTAATATCAGGAAGTCTCACTATACTGAGAGGGAAGTGGATGCATGGAATAGCCATCCAGTGGAGGTACAGGTTAACACAGCGAAGGAGTTGAAGCATACATGGGATAGGCATACAGCCAGGTACTAATAAAAGTATTTAGAAAATTGGGCAGACTTGATGGGCCGAATGCTGACACATTCTATGTTTCTAGGCTCTCATTTGACACTGTAGTGTTACATGATGGCAGACTTGAATCAATTTCTTTATATGTGTTCTGTAACCATCAGGGATGTTGCTAGGTCTCCAAATGATCTGGGGCTAGATGAGCTCTGTCACACACACACACTTCATCTCTCTCTCTTTCTCTCGCACACTCCTTTACACATACACACACCTAGACACCCTGTCACACATTGAGACACCCACACGGAGTCACACTTACACGCAGACACTTACACACATTTCTTCAATTTTTTTTTTACCAAATACTGTTGGTCCCCCTCCCTGCTAAGTTACCTCTGTTTGCAGGGAGGAGGACATTTTCGACGGTGTCTGCAGCTGCAGAACCCCGCCATTCAGGATCTTCTGCCGGATGTCACCTGACATCCTGCGAGCAGACAATCTCACAGCGCGACGAGGCGGAGCTTGCACCCATCGCATTGTACTCAGTATGGCTAGGAGGTGTGATCACCGCAGGCACTCGCCTGTGGGCCGCATCTCGAGGAGGAGGGGCTAGGAAGAGAGCACCCTATAGCAGCGCCTCTCCTCTCGATCTGCCCTCACCCCCAGCAAAGCTCTGCGGGGGATTTTTTTTTTTTTACAATGACAGCCCTGGAGTCTCTGGGCTCAAGTATACTTCAGCACCAGAGTCTCCATTCAGGGCTATTGCCCCAGTATCCCAGCCCTAGCGATGGCACTGGTGAGCATTAAAATAAATGTTGTTACCTTACCGCTTTTTCTTTATGTACACCACTGATCTATGGTTTTATGAAATTGCTCCACATCTCACTTTAATGGAACCAAATCTCCACATATGTGTAAAGCAATTCCTGTTGGAAATACATAAGCACAGTGATTTTTGTGTCACATGCATTGTAAGGTTAAATGGTGTATTTTTTAAATGCTACCTGAGCATCATAAGAAAGGATTTTGCACAGCAGCAGAAGGGTACAATAATGTGAAAAATGTGTCCATACCTTCCTTGTCATGGTTGGGACCTCATCTAGTTATCCAAGTGATGCAATTAGAACTTCAGTAATGCATCTCTTTGTATTGCCACATACATATCTGATGTTATAGGGGTGTGACTTCCCTTGCCCCCCTACTCATTAGCCATGTATACAGTGGACATGTGCTAATGTCTGCTGGACATAGTACGAAGGGTACAACAGCATTAAAGGAAACATTTTAAAACATGCAGGGTGAACAGCAAGAAGCACTTAATACAGTCTATCATTTGATATGTTGCACTATTAAAATAAACTTTTTAATAGATTTACTCAGTTTACGGTACAGTTTGCAGTAAACTTAAAAACTAGACGGCTCAAAGGTCAATGAAAGGTAAATGGCATATAACCAAGGAGACAAATCAATAGCAAGTAATATTCATTTTATTCCTAGTAATAAAAAAGTATGTTCGATTAGATATTAGACAAAAACGATTGAGAATCTAAAAATATCAATAGATAAGTGTTTTCTTTTTGGTAGGCCCCTGACTAAAACCAACTGCTCCTAAGGAAAGTACTAGATCAAGTTCTGTGAGCATTGTGAGGTCTGGTCTATTGATTGCATCAGATAACAGATAGTATTTGGCATCAAAACAATGAATGAGTTTTACAGACTCTTTAGAGCACTGAACTTTTCTCTCCTCTTTGTTGTGTTGAATCATCCCTTTCCAGGCCAAAGAATTAGCAGAACAATTAGTCTCTTCACCACAGACAAAACTGTCTCTGAGTGTTTCATGGTAGAGGCTTTCATAGCAATTTGTACAAACAGAAAAACAGTGGGGTACATAATGTAAGTTAAATGGGTATTTTATAGACTGTATAAAATCACAGGCTTGTGTAATATTAATGGCACAGCCCTCGGCTTATCATCAACATTCATATGTAGGAGTTAATTTCCCAGTGAAATCTTGAGATTGTTATTTATGTTGTGCCAAGTTAGCCCTGGTTCCTTTGAATCTCTTGCGTTTTTTCATAATCCATTTGAATTATAATTTCGATGCATATTTCGTTTAGAACGAGATTTCCTTTCAGGGCTAATTATAATCCTAATGAATGCCTAAGAAATCAGAAGGAACATAAAGCTGTTGGCCTTTTAGCAGAAATCCCACAGTGTCTCTTTAGAAAGTTCATTATGTGTGACCTGCAATGAATCCAATATATGTGGTTCTGTCGAGGAGATGTAAAACACAATAGTGATAGATGGATTATTTTCCAAAAATGGTCTGTCTACGTCTATTCTTCCTCCAAATAACCTACCTCTCCAGTTTGAATAAGCGGAGCTAAAAAGACTCAAGGCCAGTTTTACTAAGTTCTATTAAGCTATTTAATGTGACAGTAATCCTAATTAAAATTAAGCCATAGCTGCACGTCATTGTAAATAACATGCAAATAAAAAACAAACTGAGTTGATCAGAAGTACAGATGCAAAACCTTCTTCTGCAACATTTGACATTATGCAAAGGGCTTGGGAAAATGTGTTAATTGAACTTGTGTTCCTTAATATTATTTAATACTTGGAGTATCATTTAAAGATAGCCGTGTTTAAGCACAGGTGATTTAATTTGAAGCTCAGTCATTTTGAGAAACTAAATTCCATAAAATTGAAAGCCTACTTGAAAATTAGTGCTCATACATATGTGATGATGTGTAGATTACCTCAGGAAGGACATTTCAGCATCTTGTTTGGTGGCAAACACACATAAATGTTATCTACCTTGCTTTGTTCCACTGTTTATGCAAACAAAAACAAAAAAGTGATATAGCTTAATAATTATGATTTGTCTGTTACTGATAATACACTTGTTCTCTTTTCCTACCAGCTGTGAAATTTGGGAGAATGTCAAAGAAACAGAGAGACAGTCTGTATGCCGAGGTACAGAAACACCAGCAAAGACTGCAAGAACAAAGACAACAGCAAAGTGGAGAGGCAGAGGCCTTAGCGAGAGTATACAGCAGTAATATCAGCAATGGTTTAAGCAATCTCAACAATGACACAGGTGGCACTTATTCAAATGGACACATCATTGACCTACCTAAATCTGAGGGTTATTACAGTGTGGATTCTGCACAGCCCTCCCCGGACCAGTCTGGAATAGACATAACTGGAATGAAACAAATAAAGCAAGAACCTATTTATGACCTTACGTCGGTACCAAACATATTTATGTATAGTTCTTTTAACAATGGACAGCTCACGCCAGGAATAAGCATAACTGAAATAGGTATGTAGTATTATAGCACTGTGCAAGATGTAATTGAAAAAAAAGATGGTCCTTGGTGTTAATGTAACAATTTGTTGTGGTTATTTACATGGTGTGTGTGAGTTTTGTGTTTATGGTATATGCTACCAAAGGTTCTACTGGTTTTTGCTTCCTAATGTAGTCCATAAACTTACCATAAATCAAATCAAATCAGAAACTAAAAATGACGCATTTTAAAAATAAGTGGGTCCTCTATGAAATATATTCATAGAACATTTCGTACAAAATGCTATAGATATCTCTATGCACAATGTTTTGTTACCATTTAAGTGCTTTATTGAGACCTCTTTGATATTATAGCACTATCGGGGAGGGGGGGGGGGGCACATTGTAAAGGATCTTAGGTCAGATGGGTCACATCTTCTAATCTTCTATCATGTGATGTGACACAAGATGTCCACCCATATACAATACAAGCACAGTAAATGTTTTAGTAAAGCATTTCTATTTCAAATGCCTACAATTGATGCAATGGTTCAATTAAAAATAATATTTCTACAACTGATGTGCAGTAAGGAATACAGATGAAGTCTTACAAATACGGATACAACATGTTACTTTTAAAATTCCTTAACTAATTTTTAATGGCCCTCCAGTTTTTTTAGACATGCTTGATACAGTAACATTTTTTTTACAGTACATTTTTTAGCATGCCTGTGATGGAAAAGTAGACTTAAGTGTCCACAAGAAGCAGCACATAATCCATAGAAATTGTGCCGGATGTAGTGGGACTAGTTAAGTTCTTCTGGTGAATAGATTGTCATTGCCTTTAATCAAATGTCATGCTCAAAACTGAGTTTAATGCTGCATGCACAATACAAACAGAAATAGCCATGCACATTGAGCAATCAAAGTACATAACTTAATGGAACATGGATATAATGATAAGCATTCTCCATGCTGGGTGACAGTGTATATGGAATAAGATAATTTGTTTAATTATGTACTGAATGGTACATCTATCTGGGACTTATGTAAGTCTGATGTATATAAAAGCTGGCTGACACTTGCAGCTCTACTATTACATATGACATGTTGTTAACCACATGAGTTTTTAAAACACCTAGAGGATCATCAGCCATACCACACTGACGAGGCCAATGCAGGCCGAAACGTACGTCTGTGGTTTGCTGTGTTCCTCGTGTAGAGGGTTCTAGCCATGCATTTCGGATCTGGACTGTCCTTATGGGGGGGATCAGTCTGATATGCTAATGTAGTGGATCCTCTCCAATGGTGTAAGCAGGCAAAAAATGGAGTTGCTCTCCCGAGTAGGTATTTTCCTACAGGACAGACTGTTGCAGTACTGTTTGTTCTCGGGCATTGTAGCACCCACCCCTTTCTTTGTCGTTTTAAAACAAAACTCTGACTGGACTTAAAGTGTGATAACTCTCAAATGTTTAGCTCATGCAAAATCAAAGGCTAAACTGCCTATTTCAATGCAGAATTCACTGGCAATTACCTCAAGTAGAGAAACTCAACAGGATCTCTGTGATTTTTGGATACTTAATTCATGTGAATTAACCCCATAGATTCTGGAAATCTATGACATTTTCTGTGGTATATATCATTACTTGTTTCTGGTATTGACACTGCAGATGATTTCTTTAGTAGATATTAGTAGCTGTGAGGTAGCAAATCCTGTAATCATAGCCGTATTATTACCCTGTAACGGACCTGTACTGGAGAAACACAATTCGATTATGTGGTCTGTGTGGTGTGTGCAAGACATTCGCCTCCAGAGCACACAATTTAATGATGAGGTGTCTGTGACCATTGTTAAATCTAAACAGCTGTAAGGAGAAGTTCTCAGCCATGTTTATAATGTAAAAATCTATACCCATTTGATCACCTATATTAGTTTACTGCTTTTAATATGGTAATGGTTTTCCACAGTTTATTTATTAAGAAGTCTAGGCATGCAGACAGGAAGTCTGCCAAGTTGTCAGAATCAGGTTCTGATCCTTTGCCTATCTCGAATCAGTTTCCAATAGGTGCAAATAAAGCCGCCTCAAATACCTCTTCTGCTGCAGATCAGTACACAGTCTAGTCCCTGCTCTTTCATTTTAATCAATAAACATGAGATAGCTGATAACTTGTTGAATGTCTAAACATTGTTAGGATCTGAATGGTCTTTCTCTTTAGCAGAAAAGGGTTCTGGAACAACTTAGACAAGTGATTATGCCACAAGTGAAACTTACTCTGCTACATGGTTTTATTTTCCTGCACACAGTTGTCTGTGTTTATTATCAGCAGTGAAGTAAAACATGGGATTTGTTACACAAAGTACATATTACAAAGGAGCCTTTAAAATAAATTGGTAATGATGACAACAAAAAAAGTCAACAAGAAAACTTTGTTTTAAGGAAAAGTACATCTCAAGAGCCATTGTGTACTAAAGGCCTGTGAAATTGTGATCATAAATCAACTTTTCATACTGAAACTGAGTGTATGTGATCAAGGATAAATTGTTAAAGGACTATGTGTCTATTCACTAATATGTGAGTTGAAGTGAATTGTACATTTCATCTCACCAGTTTAGCTATACATAGTACAGGGACTGTACTATGGTGAGTTTCTTCTGCTAGAAGAGCCCAATTGGCCCTGCATAGTACATTGTTAAACTGAAGAAATATTCTTACGTCAACGCATCTTCTACTAACATTTAGTGAATAGTTCCTTAAATGTAAAGCACCATGTCCATATAAGCATCCATTTACATTAAAATCTTTAGGTTTTCTCATTGCTGTTGCTACGCTAGCTATGTTGATGAATGTACTGTACCATATAACTTACCTATGAATCTTCAGCATGTTATGCACTGACTCCCAGCTCTTCTTCTGTGCCTTCTTGTTATTCCCTGTTCCCTGCTATTTATCCTAGCAGATCATATTACCACCAGCATTTCCTTAGCCATCTCATTCAGTTTATGATTCCCATTCACAAATACTTTCCTCCCTCCCAGTTTAAATGATTGATAGATAGAAACACCACTAGGAGTGCTCAACCAGCTCAAAAGAAACAGCTTCATGAATTGATTCCTCACAAGTCTTTGTTTTTTAGACATAGATGATTGCACACATTTTAAAAGATACTTCATAGTATTCTCAAATGTGTCAAGACTTTTAAGCTTGGATTAAATATTTGCTGTATAAATCGTTTCTCCTAATGCTTACCTTTTATCCTGGTCTAATGTCATGGAACAAACAACTTATGTACACATCTTCAGCATGTTCTGTGATCCTTATAATACTACAGTGTCAACATCTTGTGTCTGTCTCACTTGTGCCTGTTCCCTCCTATTATAGTGTCATTATTATTCCTATTTGTTGCACAATTGCATTAAGTCATTTGCATTAACTCATGCTCCCCTGTCATCCTTTTTAACTGTTCACATTAGCATTTTCATATTGATTGACACGCAGAAACACCAATAGGAGTGACTGACAGTCTCAGGAACATCTCAGTGGAGCAGCAGCTCACAAAATTATTTCTACTAAGTCTGTTTTTGTCAAAGGCTACAGGATATGTTTTGAATGGGATGTTGTAACAGTACCTTTCAAAACTGATAAAATACAGTTAGAAGTGGCCTTTTATTTATATAAAATGATGGTGGGTGGATCTGAGGGCATGGTGATTACAGATTATAAGGAGAAGGCTATAAACGAATGGAACATGGCAGTGGCATTAAGTTTGTGCTTGCAAATGTCAGAAGTCTTTTTTAACAAAGGCCATGGGGTATTTTTTGAATGGTACTTTGTACCATTCAAAACTGATAAAATACAGGGAGAAGTGGCCTTTTATGTATAAAAAATATTTGGGGAGTTTACTTTTTTGAAAATACTTTTTAAACTTCATCTGCACTTTAATCACATTTTTGCTTTATCTTCCCTGGTGGAAGTGGATGTAACAATTTATAATAAGTAGATTGAAAAGAAACATGTAGTGCATCTTGTTCAGTGCTTACACACATCCTTTTTTGTTGGTCCAGAAACGGTAAACAAAACCCAATGAGACATTTTCAGATGCATCTAAAGGAGAAAGACATTACTTCTTAAATCCACTTAACATTACCTGATAAACTTGTAATTGAAGTAGCTCTATATGCTTTGTAATAATATTATATTATAATGCTATATTATATGTAAGTATTGATTAAATCTGGCTATGACCATGTATTCCACAATTTAACTGCCCTAACAGCCCTTATAGAAGCACAAGTGAAATACCCGTAGTAGGTGTATAAAAAGGAATGTACTTTATAAGGTACATGCTAATTTATCCTCTGACCAGCAGATAGGTTTGCCACCAAACCGGCATTTTAGAAGCAGGCTATTAAAAAAATTGGCTTAATGCCAATGTTGAGACTATGAAGGCCTCTATTTTTTTTTTTAGAAAAGGTGGCAACCCTACCAGCAGCAGAGGTTGTCGCCAGCAATCTTTCACAGCTAATGCATTGAGAGGTCCTTCACTGATTAGCTGACAGTGTAGCTTAATCTAGGTTGAGTGTGCACCACACTAATTTGGTATCATTTGTAGAAAAGTAGTGAAGAAGGGGTAGGTCGATGGGAATTGTGTGAAAAGATGTAGACAGCTGGGTAGAATGTTAATTTTAACCATATTAATTTGTCCATTTCAAGTCAGGAAGGTCTGTTTCCATCTGTGAAGGAACTTGATTGTATTTGGTAGGGAGAGGAAATGTAGCTGCTATAGGCAAGTGAGGTCTTTAGTGAGCCAAATGCCCGGATATTTCATTTGATCTCGGCACCATCTGAAAGGCAAGGTATTTTGTAATGTTTGATTTTGTGTTATAAGTTAGATTGAGTCCCATAATTTGTTATTTCTGTTAGTTAATTTTAAGATGTGACATTTGTCCAAAAGTCGTGTGTTCCGTCATGATGAGGGGTAGGGAGAATTCAGGCTGGGTCACAGATTGAAGGCAATATATGTCTGGGTTGAGTCTAATATTTTGTAGGAATGGTTCTACAAAAAATAGCAAAAAAGTAATGGGGATAGTGGTCATCCCTAACGGGTGTTGTTAGTGATAGCGACAGGTTTAGAGAATGTGCCATTTATTATCACCCTAGCTTTTTGCGAGCTGTAAAGTGCGATGATCGCATTGCAGATTTGTGGTCCCAGTCCCATGTAAGAGAGTGTGGCCCACAGGAAGGGCCAGGACACCCTATCGGGGTCCATGGAAAGCATTAGGAAGCAATGGTCCTCCCTGGGGACCGAACTGGTCAGAATGGACCATGGGTGGGATATATGGTTGTAATAAAAGGGTTATGATCTTGACATCTGTATTTAACAGGGAAATAGGTCTGTAGCTTGGTGGGTGTTCTGGATCTTTAATGCACAAAACAATACAAAAAAACAAGAAGTCACTCACTAAGACTTGAAGAAAAAAGTTTACGACAGCGGGAGGGGTTTTTATGGTAAGTAAAGGTATGGAATTCACTGTCACTGAAGAGGTGGTACTAGGAAGTACATTAGATGTCTTTAAAAGAGGACTCAATACTTTTCTAATGAACCATAACATAGTGAGCTGAGATGTATGTTAGCATAGGCATTAATATTGATTTAGTGCTTGTTGATTCCATTTGGAGTCAAGAAGGATTTTTTTCCCCATTGAAAGCAGAATTTAAAATTGCTGGTATAAAGGGGGTTTGCCTTCTTTTGGATTAATAGCGGTAAACACGGAATACAAAAATGTCTGAACTTGATGGATGCAAGTCTTTTTTCAGCGTAAACTACTATGTAACTTCCAAACACTTTCTTCATAGCTGAGATCTTCCATGGTGTAAGATGTAGTATTTGTATTTGCATTGTGTTTAGTATATTTTATCTACACATTTTCTAGCCAAATGGCTGAAAATTAAAAGACTCATCTCCTCCAGCTTTGAACTACCAAAGGAATAGCTAACATCAGGTGAGTTAAAAATATAGGTAAGTTGGGGATATTTTCAGCCAGGCAGTTAAAGACAGTTTTTGCTGCTTAGTAAATAGACTGCCCAGAGCATCTTGCAAACTTGAACTTGAAATGGGAATATGTCACTTTTGCATGATGGAGTTAATTTGCTCTATTCTTTTAAGGATGGACTGTAGTGAACTGAGAAGTGAATTGCAATTTAATACTCCAACTTATCTTTGAAATTCAGATATTAACCCCTTAGCCACACATGATGTTCCAGTTACGTCCTGTGTTAACATCCCCCTTTGGGACATAGGGCATATATGTCAATAGCAATTACTCATTTTACAGATGGTTAAGCCCGTTAGATTTTAGTGACCACCTGAAGATAACAGTAGGAGGGCTACGCTGCTTGAGACAATGGAGTATCAAAGCGTGGTTAAACAAGCCGACGTCAATGGGTAGTAGAAGGCAGCAAAGTCAGGCGGTGGAGAATCGATGCACAGGTTAGTAAATAAAGAACCAGGCTTCATTATAGGGCATGTAAGAAGCATATTAATCTAGTAATGGCAGTTCTATAGCAAGACAACTGACAAGACACACATGAGGAATATAGGAACAATAGCAAGGCTTGTAGATTCAAGTTTAACAGTGCTGAGGTCCAATTGTGACAACACACAAAAAATGCAATGCCTAGCAGTCCATGCGAAAATGTTAATTTATTCTGCAAAAAGGTAACATTTCAACTCCAATTGATGTTTTCCTCAGGCCTAATAGTGTGCAAAAGGTTAAAAAAAACTCTATACATACTCGCAAATACAATTGTGATCGAAAAGGAAGGAGTGGAACATCACCCTACTTAGTGAAAAGAATTGTAACAAATGTAAGCACACCATATAAACAAGTAAAGTGTAACACATCAAATATACAAACACATCAAATATGTATATTTTGATGTGTAACACTATGTCCTTTGCTTAGAGAATGATATGTTTAGAATTGTTTCAGTTGTTTTCACTAATTATGGTGATGTTCCATGCCTTCCGTTTTGAACACAAGTGTGTATGTAAGTATATATAGCGTTTTATCCATTTGCACACAATAAGGCTTGAGGAAAACGCCAAAAGGAGTTGAAATGTTGCCTTTTTGCTGAATAAATTAACATTTTCTCACAGAGTGCTGGTCATTGCATTTATTGTATGAATTTGGTGATCTGGGTGAGATCTCACCTGAGCTCCCACATTTGAGAGTACAAATTCACATATTTACATTTTAGACAACTGTGAGGACATGCTTGTGAGCCTCTAAGGAAAAGGAAACATCTCAGCATGAAACACATGAGAAATCTGGGAAACTATCCATCCTCGCTATGCAACACATATTTTTACAGTTATATCGAGTTATAGATAAAGCTGTGAAAGAGAGGTTGCACATAGGAAATTCCAAATGTATACATAAAATCAGAGGGATAGAGACAATTGTGAGACTTGTGCCTATTATTTTCTCTGAAAATATGTCCCCGGACTACCTTAAATTGGTGGGTAGATAAAACCACAAAATACCTTCTGTATCGTTTTACATAACAATAATCAACAACATACCACAAACATATTGTAGACATCCTTTGAATATCTGCCCTGTGCATAAGGCATTTAAGATTACAAACTGATATTTTTAGCAATAGAACTATTGACTTCCAAAAAATCCTATTTCCTGTATTTTTGGTAGATTTGGTTATTATAAAAACTGCAAATCCAAATAAAAACTGGTGTTGTTTTAAAACTTTGCTTGAAGAGCTAAAGCTCACCCTCCCAATAAATTTTGAAAGGTTTGAAGCAACAATTACAATAACAAATAAATTAAAAAAACAAAGATACTGCCTTCTTTATAAAAGATTGTTCAAGATCACAAGCAGAGGAACATGCTGTATAGCCATTGTCCCGATTTGGGAGGTTTGTCCTGCTGTCCTGCCGCACTCTACCTCTATCCTGCTTTTCAGGACAGAGGTAGAACTCAGTGGGACAGAAGGCCTCAGGACTGCAATCGCATTTTCGGGTGTCCCAGACACCAGAGAATGCTTACTGGGCATATGCAGCATTGTTCGCATTGGGCAGCAGCGATCCTGGCTTCAGAAGCCAGGATCAAAAATGGGTGACAGTGTTACTGCATGTCGACCCCCCCTCCCCAGACTCCGACACCCTTCCCACCCCCTCCCCAGCCTCTGCCCCCCGGTGTACCGATTCGCCGAGGAGCAAAGTTGGGAGGTATGTGTATAGCTATGAATCAACATCATATGTTGCATAACCCGACAGCCTTCCCTCTCTGTCATTTATATGTACATGTGTCAATCTCGTGCCACACAGCCAATGAGCTGGAACACCATTCAGTGTTGCCAGGTCACGGGAAATATTCCAAAAGATGTCAAAATCCCTTCTGAACAATGCTCCATCATGCAGAAGACTTTTTAGTCAAGATGCCTTTCAGTTTGATTAAAATCTTTTACTCCCTCTTTAACCCAACATCTGTATTTATAGATTATATACAATTCAATGAACTGTACCACTGCACTGTTCCATCATATATAATGAAAATACGTGTTGAACATATCTAACCTCACTTCCTGACTGTGAATGTAGAGAATAAAAAAAAATATCAAAACAACTATCTTTAGCAAAATTGCATGAAAATGCATAAATAAAGATGAAAATGTGGTTAAATCTGTGGGGTATTCTGTGACATCACCCGTGGCTTGATATGCAAATGAACTACATTCAGTGGCAAATGTGTAATTTGCATATCAAGTCTCAAGGTGATGTCATAGACAGGAGTCACCACAAACACAATTGAAGCACATGTTTCTTATAATTTATGTATATTCTTGCAATTCTGCATATAAACAGTGTATGTTTTATATATATATATATATATATATATATATATATATATATATATATATATATATATTCTAAAGCACAATGTACAGATTGTTTTTTCATAATATTCTTTTCTCAATATTTACTGTATGAAAAAATAGTTAGTTGTGCTACTATATTACACACTCTTCAAATTATCTTATCCATACCGATCTTTAATGATTTATTGCTGACATTGGTTATATTTTTAAGGCTATTATTAAGGGCCCTCTTGTGGCTTGTACACGTAAGGCTTTCTCTTTGCTCCTCTGATACAATCAATCATTTTTCAGGAGACCAACTTGCGGTTTGGCTGCAAGTATATACTTTTTTTCTTCTTTAAGTTAGTAAATACTCAAGTTGAGAATTATTTACCCTGGAATGATGTTGAAACTAATTAAACGTTCAGTGAATAGACCCTAAGTTCTATTGCCTTTTAAGCCTTGTATAAGTATAAGGACTTGTTTTGCATTTATTTATTAATTGATGTACATGTTTAATTCGTTGTACATGGTCATTTAAACATGGCAATGTTCAGCATGTACAAATATGTTTCTGAATGTTAAAGTATCCAGGTGTCCCCAGTTTCAGGGGAGAGTCCCCATATTGAGACCACTGTCCCTTGGCGGATGTGATGGCAATGGCAAATTGTCCGTAGCCAGGTCTGTGAAGGTCCATAGCGTATCATTAAAGTGTCCACTATGAACAATGTTGGTCCTATCCTTGCTGATCTGATCCTGGATTTGTCCCCCTATCATTACAAACCATTTGCCCAAAGTATTCCAGCAAAACCCCAATGCCAGGTCACAAAGTAAGCAGGACTCGAAAGGGAATGTGAAAAGTAATGTAATGTATGAACGTTATTCAGTGAAACCAAATTCAATGAATACATAACATGTGGAAAGTATGCTAATAAAATGGATTTCTTACTATCTGCATGCAGGGTTTTTTAACCTGGATTTTATTTTAAAAATGTCAGTTCAACTTCAGCATCATTCATTATAGTGACTAGTCCCCAAATGTTTTATGTACATTCTATCAATGGAAAGCATATATTTGATTCCTGAATAGCATGTAAGAAAGTGAGCATGTCAGAAGCTGTTATGGTGTACTGGAAATGTTGTAGAAACAGTCATGGTGAACCTATGGCATGGGTGTTGCTTCCGGCACTTGGGAGCCTCGGAGCATCTAAAACTAAAACAGGGAGAAGGGGAAACTAGGAAAAACAAGACAGTCTGGAATAAAAATGGGAGATGGATCATAATATAAAGAGAAATACACTTTGAGATGTTATCTTGGGTTATTACATAAAAATGGGCACTTGGGCTCAAAAGCATTAGTCATTAGTGCTGTAGAAAGTACAGTAGAGAACAATGTACTCAGTCACAAATTGTTCTGTAAAATGTATTACAACATGCAACAATGTTAAATCAAAGAACAACAGATGTACAAAAAGTTGGAAATTATGTTATATGGTGTAAAAAGGATTGGATTTATTTTATAAGAATCAAAATTCTGCTACCTAATTTAACATGTAAATCTTGGCCAGTTGCACACAAGCTTCCTTTTTATTATGGGGATTCTATTTATATGTTTCTTATATGTATATCAGGGTGTACTCTGTAATACTTGCATGTTCATTGTTTGCTTATTTTCTTGGCACAGATCGAGTTGCGCAAAATATTATAAAATCACACCTGGAAACATGTCAGTATACAGTGGATGAATTACATCAACTAGCTTGGCAGACTCATACCTATGAAGAAATTAAAATATACCAGAACAAGGTATAGTATTTGCAGTAAACAAAACAGTAATCAAATGTAACTTTTCATGTTTAAAACCATGACCATGTGTATTTAATGATGACAATCATTGTTAGCTATGTAATCACTATTATATGGAAGTGTATTTGATTTTTTATATGTTTCAGAAAATATTTTTATCTGGCTGAGATTTGCTACTGTTTTCTTTTCTATAACAGAACCTCTCAGGGAATTGAGAATAACTCAGAGAGTCATATGGCATAAACCCAATATGGGGCCTCTGTGGATTTTTCATGTATCTCAAACAAATCTTTACATAGGAAAGTCAGTACATTTTGAAATATAAAGCAACCTTAGATTGGTTGTAATGTATGTTAGAAATACTTAACAACTGCGGATTTCCGGACAGACTTTAATGCATTTATAACATTATGCCATGTTATATAGTGCACAACTGAACTCTTGTTTGGTATCACAAGCTAAAAACCTAAAACATAATTTAGGTTTTTGTATGCAGCACACAGTCCTGGTGCTACCATATAAGCAAAATTAAGAGGCCACCTAGGGCGCCCACTCGCTTAGGGAGCCCCACAGCACCGAACTGAGGGGACACCATTATGGAGAAGGTGCAATTAGCTGTCACAGGGCCCCATTCAATGAAAAATTGGATAACGTCATGTAATTGAAAAGTATCTTGAAATATAAAGAGTTAGCATATTAGTGATACTTCACAATCAATGAGTAGAGATTTTAGAAATGGTATATTCTTTCAAACGTATCGCTGAAAGGGGAAAAGGCCTAAACTCCTACATTCCATCTCATTGGCTGATGTGACTCAAGTAATTGAGCAGCAGCATACAAATTCAGGTTTTTGTCTTACCTGTTAATGATGTTTTGCAGACAAGAGAAGCTTTGTGGCAGCAGTGTGCCATTCAGATTACTCATGCAATTCAATACGTGGTGGAGTTTGCAAAGCGAATAACAGGCTTCATGGAACTGTGTCAGAATGATCAAATATTACTCCTTAAGTCAGGTGAGTGGCAGATTTGTGTAATAGCAACCAGAATCTAGCAGAATACCTTAATATGTCATACAGTATTGAATTGTCTGCAGTTTAATTCAAGTCAATGAAATAATAGGTTACTGAATTTTTCTACAGTGTTCAAACAAATATTTTTTTAAAATAAGAACGTCAAATAAAGTAAAGAAAAAAAAAACAGTCTCATCAGTTTTTTATTCAGCATTTCCTAGCTCTTGAAAACTGCAAATTAAGTGCAAATTGTTGCTATGGCAGCAGTCATGCCTATCTCAACCAACCCTTCCTTATTGGATGTGACTGAATTTAGAGGCTCCTATGTAATGATATTCAGTGTAAAACTACACCTGAAGTAGAAATTGTTTCAAAATAAAAATACTTGTATGCCACATATATTAAATGTAAGTATATCATATTGAAAATAAGATACGGTGGAGCTGCCCTTTAGTGGCACCATGGTATATGGAGCTATTGTCCATATAAAATGATGCAATTAAATGCATTATACTAGAATATTAAAGAGACACTAAACTGTATGTCTCTTGTGTTTCAAATGAACCATTAAGTGCCCCTAGGAGGATAAAATAGCATGTACTTTTTTCCGTGAAGCGGGCAGCCCAGTCTGGTTGGCTGTCTCTGCAGAGAGCGAACCTCATTTTTACATGGGATCAGTAGAGAGGACCTTAACTAGTCCCTGAACTGGACTGACCTTGATCAGATGCAGCAGGCGAGCCCCCACTCTGATTGGTTGTGCGCAGCAGCCTCGTGATTGGCTATGCTTTAGCTCTGTGGCAGAGGTGAGAGAGAACCCCACTCTGACTGTTTGTGCTCAGCAGTCATTTCAGCTCCATGACAGAGCTGAGAGAAAACCAGCGTTTGCTCTGGAAAGGGGAGACTCAATTTTTAAATCTCGCTTCTTCTAAGGAAGCATGCATTTAAAAAAAGTAATGTCCTTTAAGCAAAGCCCTGCACTTATAACATACAAATAAAAAAAAGTCAACGTTTATATGACATTAGATTACACATAAGCTAGCAAACATAGCACATGATACATATGTGGATATAAGTAAAATAATTGTAACAATATCAGTATTCCAAGGTTTGGCAGTCAGCCTTTATTACAAACAGTTATGTAATTAACTGTACAGTGACAACAGTAACTCATAGTTTAACACGCATTAATGTAATAATTTCCTAGTACTGGAACAGTGATTCGCACACATTTTATGTTTCTGTTCCCCACTCCCTAGAATGTACATTACATCATTGCAAAACAGAGTGACTGTTTATTAATAAAACAATATCAGATGCAGATGGCTACTCCCAACTTTTTCCCAACTTTAATAATAGTTTTGTAGGTGCGTAAAATATATTGTGTACTTGTGTATTACAGATTAAACAAAAAATGTGCAGTTTTAAAATATTACTAAATATCTTTATTTAAAAGATAGTCTTAGAGATTAATTCTATAATACTGTGTCATTTTTCTGTGCAGCACATCATACCCGGCTACTAAAATATTTTCTTGAAAAAGGGCATCTTCTACTCATCTCCAGAGAACTTTAAACAGCTTGTCGCAATAATAAAGCGTGCACTTCTGCATATGGCACTAATGTTGCGAGTAGCACAACACTTGGCTGTAATTCATATTCATAATTATTGCAGCTGTTTCTGGACTTGGCATGACTTTTCTACAACAACAAAAAAATAGATTAATTCCTTATTACTCAATTTGTGGGGAAAAATATAGTTCAAATTAGAATAACAGTTCAATGTACCAAACCAATTCTCAGTGTAACTCACAAGTAGCAATCAGTAAATAAGGAAAGCTTTGCTAATAAATAGCTAATGACAGCTTCATGATTTTGTGTCCAACAGATTTTATATTTGTGGTTGATTATAGTTCAGGTTTATTTTATTTGATATTTGGTTGTGGTTGATAATTTACTTTACTTAATCATTGTTGTTGTTGAATGCTTCTGTTTATCATTTGCTTCCTATAAATGTTTTCTTGCAAGTTAATGTCAGTAGACAAACCACTGTAGTATTGATTAAGTATATCTCAATCTCTTAAACAGTATACCCTGACAGTTCTACTCAACAAATCTGAGCTGGACAAATTATATATTTTTTTTTATTAAAGTAAAATTTACATGTTCTTCAATGATAGATTGGATTGTAAGTACATCTGTTCCTTCATTACAGTGAAACAATGTAACTAAAATATATATTTTGATTATAATAGCTATAAATAAGGCCAAGTCTGAACGAAACATACAAAGCTGTGATGTATTACATTACATTAACATTTATTTATATAGTGGCAACAATTTCCATAGTGCTGGGTACAGAGTATACAGGAGGACTACATACTAAGTTAGATGAATAAGAATAGACTGATACATTAGGTAGAGAGTAGTGTGGAGCAGACACCTGGATGTTCGGGTTTGGCGGGTTCGGCCAAACTTCGGAAAAAAGTCTGGGTTCGGGGTCAAACTTGACCCCGAACCCCATTGAAGTCAATGGGGACCTGACTTTCGGCTTATGGAATACATGTAATACTATTGGCTTTCTATAAACCGAACTAGAGTCCCCATTCATAAGAAATTCTTATGAATGGGGACTCTAGTTCGGTTTATAGAAAGCCAATAGTATTACATGTATTCTATAAGCTGAAAGTCTATAAACCGAACAACGTTAGTTTTATAGACTTTCGGTGTATAGAATGGCATAGAATTACATGTATTCTATAAACCGAAAGTCTATAACCCGAACGACGTTCGGTTTATAGACTTTCGGCTTATGGAATACATGTAATACTATTGGCTTTCTATAAACCGAACTAGAGTCCCCATTCATAAGAAATTCTTATGAATGGGGACTCTAGTTCGGTTTATAGAAAGCCAATAGTATTACATGTATTGCATAAGGCGAAAGTCTACAAACCGAAAGACATTCTGTTTATAGACTTTCTTTTTATAGAATAGCAATAGCATTACATGTATTCTATCAAACGAAAGTCTATAAACCGAATGTCTTTCGGTTTATAGACTTTCGGTTTATAGCCGAACCCCGAACTCCAACACGGACATACAGTGAAATGTCCGTGTTCGGGTCCGGGGTCCGAACACCGGCATGTTCGGTACAAAGCCGAACAGTGCGGTTCAGGTTCGCTCAACACTAGTATAGAGCCCTGCTTGCAATCTTACAATCTAGAGGGAGTAGGGGATATGAGACACATAAGGGAGTTAAGAGGGTAAAAGGAAGGTGGTGGTAGTAATATTTTTATGGATGGTTGGAGCTAGGTGGGTTTGGCCAGAGACTAATTATCATTTTTATAGCTGGGTTAGTTGTAAGCATCCGATTCCTAACTATGTTTGAGGACAGTGAGAGCTAGGTGGGATTAGCTAGTTAACAAGTGTTTTAGTGGGATGAGTAGTAAGCTTACTTCAAGAGTTATGTTTTGACTTTTTGAAGTTTGAGAAAGAGGGAGAGAGCTAGATGCTCTGCAGAATGGAATTCCAGATAGAGGGGGCCACTCGGGCAAAATCTGGCAGGCGCAAGTGGGAAGAGGTGATGAGTTTGGAGGAAAGCCTAAGTCCATTTGAGGAGCACAGAGGTCGCACAGGTGTGTATTGGTTAACTATGGATGGGCCAAGGAGTGGAGGAATTTGTAGGTTAAAGGTAGAATTTTACATTTTATCCTAGAACAGACAGGAAGCCAGTGAAGTGCGTTGCAGAGAAGAGCAGCCGAATCAGAATGACTAGCAAGAAAGATGAGTCTGGCAGCTGTATTTTGAACAGATTGCAGGGGAGAAATATTAGCCAGAGGTATGCCAGATAAGGAGGGTATTCCAGTAGTCAAGGCTAGTGCAATAGGATGTTGGCAGTCTCTTAGCTGAGGAACAAGCGAATGCATGCAATGTTGCTTAGGTGCAGACATAAGGATTTGGCTATAAACTGAACATAGACAACGAAGTAGAGTACTGACTCAAAAACAAGGGAGGGAAGATGATCAGCTCCATTTAAAAAAATGAAGTTTGAGGTAGCAAGCAGACATCAAGGTGAGGTCAGAGGAGGAAAGGTAGAACTGGGTGTCATCCACATACAGGTAGTATTGGAAGCCAAAAGAGCTGATGAGTTTTCCTTACTTCCTGGTGTGCCTTTAGTAGGAAGTGAGCATTGCAACAACAAAAAATAATGGTTCCCCTATCCATCTGAAATAAATAAAAAACTGTGAAAATAAACTCTGCTTGAAATGTTTGCTTTAATTCTTACTTTAATATACATAAAAGATAATCATGTTGGACTGCCAGATCAACTGGTGCCAGCTGGGGTGCAGAAGGTTCACAATGATGCGTATATCAGATTGGTTAACATGGCAAAAAGTGCTTAACAAACCCATGTTATATCTATATACTATCATATTTTTTTATGTGTTGCACTAACTTTGTTAACCTATTAACACCTTGCAAACATGATATTTCTTATTTTGACAGGCTGCTTGGAAGTTGTTTTAGTAAGAATGTGCCGTGCCTTCAATCCATTAAACAACACTGTTCTTTTTGAAGGAAAGTATGGAGGAATGCAGATGTTCAAATCATTAGGTATATATTTTTTGTATTTATATCATTTTTAGAGGCAATGTCTTAAGATATGATCAACTTACAAATGTTTACACTATGAATGCTCCAACTGATGTTTTAAAGGCACTGTGATGCCTAAACATGTCAGTGGTTTGTTATTGCAAAATAATGACACCAGTGGTGTCTACATCTTGATTATTTTCAATATTAAACCAAACTATATATGTAAAACATCAAATCATTGATGTTCTAGAAAATGTGACATTTGATCTTTCCTAACTAGACAAACTAGGTAAATGCTGATGGAACAGCTAAATAATACTTGGCTACTTCCAGTCTGGGCTGTAACTGGTCCATAGCACCCATGCCGAGTAAGGTGACTTCTATGTCGGGAAATCAAATAATTTCTTGATTTAAGGTATACTTGTGGCAAACTGGCTATACTGTTTATCAATATCTTTGTAAAATTGCTCTTCCCATGATAAATCTGCATATAAATGCATATTATTTGTTTCTATATACACATTTCTTATGTTGTATTGTACAAATATCCCAATATGTTATTAAAAGCAAAAGATATTTCAATGTATTCTTCCTGGTAAAAATAAATGTAAAATTAGTGGAGAAGTAGGATCTTATGGGTCACTTTTATGATCACAACTATCTCTCTTCATGCATATTCGCTAACTTTTCTTATGAAGATTCAACAAATGTTGTTTGCATTTTAATTATTCAGTCAATTACACAGAAATAAAAGCAGTGCTAATTTGTAGAAACATTTCATGGGGAAATATGACCTCTGGTTAAAAAATATTACATAAAAACATCCATTGTAAAAGACAATTAGATCTTTGTATTTTTCTCCCTCCACATGATGTTGATTGAAAATCGGAGATGTTAACTAACCAAGATAATTTATTCCACTAGCACCTGTTCCCTTGACATGACTACAAGCTGCGCTCCAGGCAGAATTGAACAATTATTAACATCTACTTCTCACTTTGGTTTCCTTGGCCCGCAGGTTCAGATGATTTAGTGAATGAGGCGTTTGACTTCGCGAAAAGTTTATGTTCTCTTCAGCTGACAGAGGAGGAAATTGCCTTGTTTTCTGCAGCCGTACTAATATCACCAGGTACTACATTCTATAGGAATATTTAGTATGTTTCTTTTATTTGTTAGTATTATCCCCTTTTAGTCTGATGTTAGATTGATAGATTTGTGCATAACCTTTTTTAGTGAACAAGTAACTTTTCTTGATTCTCTGGCATCCAAATTGTTAATGTGCCTTTGCATTACATTGCTATATGGGTAAAATCAGAGTTATTATATTATTAGCCTTACTCCATGAATATTGTTTAAGGATTGAATCGCTTATGTTTATAATGTATACATTGTAATGGAACCTGACGGTACATGGCCATCACTCCAGGCTTCCCTCTACTCAGGGCTTGCAGAACAGATGTGGCTGTTCCTTACAAGAACCACGGCCCTTGGGCTGAGTGGGGGTCAAAGTACCCTTTCAACCACTCAGCAATAACCCCACAGCACTCCAGCTTGACAAGAGCAAAATGAACACACTTTATTGGAATGAAACAGCCCGTATATACACATTAGATTACTACTAGATTAAAGACAAACAAGAATTCAAACAAATGCACACCAGACAGGTCAAGATAAATCACAGAGATTTCACTTTCCAAGCAGCATGTGTAGATAAACACAGTTACTCTAGACTTTACCTAATTTAAGCAAGGGGACGCGGTTGTCCTGACTGTCTGATGACTTGTATCTGTTAATTAAGCATCTGGTCACTAAAGCTAACTAAATTATAACAATGCACCAGAATTCCAGCACAACACATTATACTGAACATAAAATAAGATCACAGCAGTATAATCTACACAGAACCAAACATTAGCAAGGCCACCTGTCCCATGTCGTACAGTTTAGTAACACTGATCATGTAACAGAATCATGGTTCTGTTACACCCGTGTTCCCCTATTCATTGGTGTATTCACTTATTTTGTTAAAGGTGCTTGTTATAGACAGACAGTCAGACAGACAAACAAATTGATAGACAGATATAATGATAGATATACATAGAAGAGAGAGAGCATGTCCCCAGACTCAGTATTGGTATCCCACGATCCTGATTTTCATTCGGTACATTAGAAAATGAGCTGCTGCCCCTGCCTTCATGTTTGGAGGTAAATTGATAGATAGTGTTACTTTTTTGTCATTAGTTTTAGTGCTCTTTAACTGAGGGGTTTTGAAAAGTCAGACTCTGAGATGTGAAATTGGATAAGTATTTGATTTCATTTCTGCTCTTTTCTTACCTTTTCTTTTATTGAACTCACAATACATTGTGAGATGTCCATACTGACTATCAATATGCCGCCTGCTGCATGATTCATTTTTCATAGGTGATTACTGAATGCTTGGAAGATGAATTAGCCTTTCTACAATAATATCCCTGAGTACTTTGTAGATTCTTAAAAAATCTTTTTCTGTTCCTTTTTTTCATATTGAATCATTTTTGGTGAATTTGATTGATCTATGTCATCTAGTTTATATACAATTTAAACTGTATTGGGGGAAAGAAGTATATATACATTTATATCCATACTTTTCAATCATATATGTTAATTAACAATACATAGTTCTTATTATTGTTAATGTATAATATAACATATATTTCACTATTTTTCCTTGCCAAATTTCCTAAATAAATACTACCCACCTTAAAAAAACAATAGAAATTGGTTTCAGACTAAAACATCCTTTTTTTTGTCAATACCTTTGCCCTAATTTACCCGTTCTCTTACTTCAAATCCACTTTCGTTGTTGCTAAGTAGAAAACTTTAAAGATAGGGAGTGAAAGAGAATACTTCTGGGGATAGTTATATGATTACATTGTTAACCATAGACTGATATAGACTGACTTTAATAAAAATTTATTTTTTTCATACTAGAACATTTGTAATCTATGTGAAGTCAAAATACTAATCCATTTTTTTTCTACATGAATGTATGTGTTGACTTGATTTAATTAATCCTCATGTCACTTATCCTTTATCAAAGTTTTTAAGAAAATACCCAGTGCATTATAACAATGTATTTATGTAAGTTCACCTGTACTATTGAATTCCACATATCTGACTTGAATTAGGAAAAACAACAAACATAAAAAAAATACTTCAAAACAAACCCACATTATACTAACAATTATATTTCAAATTCTCAACAATTAGAATGTATAAGTGACTATGTTTGCCATTACATTATAAATACCTACATTTTGTAATTATTTTTGTAGCTTATATATTGCCTAACTGGTGTTCTTTTTTTTTATGGACAAGAACGACCTTGGCTGATCGAACCAAGAAAAGTCCAGAAACTTCAAGAGAGAATTTATTTTGCACTTCAGCATGTCATTCAGAAGAACCATTTAGATGACGAGACTTTGGCGAAGGTAAGGAAGGTCATGTTGAGGATTGCTAGGCTTAAGATGCTGGGCAATTTTAGAAGGATTTTTCTAAATTAGTAATTGTACACAAGCCCGATGTATGATACAGCAACTTGGGGAAGGATAAAATAATTAAAAAGCAAATAAAAAAAATAATAAAAAACTATTAAAACCTTGAACAACGGATGTGCAATGCAGGCTGCCAGTTAGGCAATCCTATTCTTACATAGCAATCATTTCAGTATTGTTACATATCTGGTCTCCATGGCCCTGACTTTTTACACTCAGCATAAAGTTGAATTGTACCAAGCTACCTGTCCTGGCTCTGTATGAACCAAGTATTAGTATTATTTCTCCCTCCACAACCTTGCTGTTCTGTTGAAAAATACCAATGACTATCATTGATTATCACAGGACTGAATTTCGCATTAGGAGGATCAGCCTCTTGTCTAGAACCACACTTTTTAATGAATGGATAAGGTGTCGGGCGGTGCTATAGCCCATAACTTTTCATAAACAGTCAACCATTTTTTAAGCAATTTTTTGTGCTCATATCCTGTCTCTTTTTCAACATGGTACCCACACTTTTGTCTGAACCCCACCTTTCTATGTCTATTTTCTTAAGCCCACACACACAAAGCTATTTTTTAACAATGCTTTTTCAGTAACGGATGTAAAACCAGACCTAGTCCAACACATTTGAGTATCATATGGTTAACTCAATTAAAGAGACACCACAGACTTAGGATTCTGCTTTCTATTAGTGACAATACTGAGTTTAGCTAGAATCCACATCAGATTCAGTATCCTTAAAACATGTTGTGTTTCTTTTCTTCACAGTTAATAGCCAAGATACCAAACATAACTGCACTTTGCAACTTGCATGGAGAGAAGCTGCAGGTTTTTAAACAATCTCATCCGGAGATAGTAAATACGTTGTTCCCTCCATTGTACAAGGAGCTTTTCAATCCAGAATCAAGCACTGGCTGCAAGTGAAGACAGTGGGATTTTTCACATAGCTATGGAATGCATCACTACTAAGACAAAATAAATGTGCTCAAGAGGACTTAATAAAAAAAAAATATTAAAAAAGAAAAACATCACTACAGCAGCACTAGGAATGTCCTGCACTTACTAGAATTATTTTTCACCGCTACAGTTTGAAGAATGTAAATATGCACCTCTGAGTGGGGCTCTCTCTTTCTCTTCTTACTCTTTTTTTCCCCTCCATTTTTGTTTTTGTTTTTTTGGAACTGACTACTTAACTCTTTTGCTGCCAGAGGAGATTGTGAAGGAAGCAAAGGTATTCCAAACTTCTCTGGCAACTGAAGAATACATCTTAAAATATAGGACACTGGTGTATTTACTTTTTTATATCTATATATAATTTGAGAGAAAACCATTTATAGAATTTTATTGTAGATATCAACAAGAGCATATACTTTTTATGGTATAACTCTTCTGAATTACTGTTCAAATCTAATTTAAGTGAATTGAGCTTATTTCTATGTTTTAGATGCATGTATAGTTTTTGGAAAGTGGTGTGTGTATATATATTACTATATATACAAACACACATGCATATATATATATATATATATGCGTGTATATATATATATATATATATATATATATATATATATATATATATATATGAATTTACCACAGTATATGCAACTTTGCTGTGGTGTAATCCTATACTTACATGAAATCCTCTCTACTTTTTTGTCTTTCATTGATACAGTTGTTGTGGTTTTTTTTCCTGAGTTTATGTATTTTATTTATGTTTAGGCAATCAAGTTTCAATCAGCGAAGCCATTGTTTGAACAAATAATTGCCAATGTATTGTATAGTTACCAAATGGTAAAATGTCACAACAGAATATTTATAGTATAAAGCATGCCAGGTGTGTAATATAATGTTTTTGAATGACACAAAATGTCTCTAGGTTGCTTCATCTTGAAACAAAATTGCTCTTTTGATGTAAAATCAAATGTAATTCATAACCTTGAAAACTAACTAGCATCAGGATATAGTTTTGAAGCAACAAGGTAAAATATATTTTTAAAGATTCATAGTATGTCCTTTTGTACTTCAGGTATACAGCTGTAAAACATCCAAACCCAGAGATATAGTTCACTTAAAGCAAAGAACTTAAAATATTTTGCTTTCATGGTCTATGGTTCACATGCAAATTCAATAAAATCATATTTTTTATATATGAAACATCTGTACAGAATTACATAAAGATTGTGCACCAACATGTTGGGAATGTACTATAGGTATAAAATGCTACTATTTTACAATACAGGCATTTCAATTTAGAATGCATTTATTTGTTTATTGGCACTTCATCCATCTGTGCACTTTTAAAAAAAAAAAAAAACATTGTGAAAAATAATAAAATGTCATCAGAATCTGCACAATTTGTGGTGCCAAAATATAGACAATTGATAGTCACACCTGCCTGTAACCTATAATACCAGACTATTAGTAATCAAGAGCAATAAATGGCGAGGATATGCATGTGCCTGAAAACATTTATTTATTTGAGTTTGCCTTTGGTTTAAACTAAATCCGACAGACACACACATACACACAATGTGATGGCAGCCATGGAACAAAATATAGGAAGTATTGCTGTGCAGTTTGGTGTGAATAATCTAATTTTTATTCATTATGACAAAAGTCAGAAAGGAAACATACCTTCTTGAGAGATGTTATGATTTTACATCACCTGGATGCTGGGTAAAAGAAGCATCTCCAGGATGTACTGGCAGACAAGGGGACATCTCAGTGTACCTTTCTTGATTAAACACTGTTATTATTATTACTGTAAAAACCTTGCTGTGGTACATCAGCATTCTAATATGTAAATGTATCCGTTAGGCCACTATAAATCTGATATTAAACCATGTTAATTAATCATTTAAAATTGATTAGGGCCACCATCAGAAATTAATCAGTTTGTTTAAAATTAAAAAGGGCTGATCTTTTTTAAGCCTAGTGTAAACAGATCAACATCAGAGAAGAGAATAACCCCTTTTTTATATGGAAATGAAGAAAGTGAATTAGTTTGAAGTGCAGATATATAAAGTGTAATATACAGATGCTATTCATTCTATGTTTTGAGTCATCAATATGCAATTTTACCTTTTGACACCACTGGTTAATAAATCTGCATCTAAACTGTACATATAGTAACAGCAATCATAAGATGTTCTTCTTGGTTAAACACCATATTAATAAATACATATGCAGGACCAGCCTACCTAGGCTGCATTTCCTCCTTTAGAGAAACACAATCCCCTGCCTTCTTCATCATTCCTATTGAAAGATCATATAACCTTCTGCAGTCATAGAGCATTGATTCCAAACTTTAATCTCACATCAGTAGAAGGTGGCCACAAGATCGTGTGCCAGCCCTAGCCAGAAAGGACTGATGAATGCTGGGTAACAGTGATGTACAAAGTGAGGAGCCCAGTCCAGCCCCAGCTGTAATAATTAATGTAGTGCCCGCTGTATCTCTTGATGAGGGCACTGCTTGTAAAGATTTTATAGGCAGGAATCCTAGTGATAAAATATATATTTCAATTATCAAATGAGCTACTGTATGAGAAGTATAACAGGATTAAATAAAAGATTTTCTTACAAACTGCAATACACAAATGCACTATTGCTGTGATATAATAATAAAAACTGTAATCTACCTGTATTTTCTTGATACAGGCATTATGTTTTTCCACCTAATATCATTTTAATCTACATTTAAACAATGAGCTAAATTGGTATATAAATGTGTTTTGTAATGCTTAATAATTACCCTTAAAAAGGAGAAAAATTGTAAATCTAAAAATAAATTGTCCCTGTTTTGTAAACTTTCGTAAAAAATATCTTTAACACTTTAATCAACAACTGCAAATTACAAACACATGGACACTCAATTCTTCTTGTGAGTGAGGTCTGTGGAGGTGCCCCTTATTGGTCTATTATTAGACTATCTGACAGACAAGACTATTCTCTCAACTGAATTAGAGCTTGCCTGTCTGACCAATGGCAAATAATCAGGGTGTATTTCTGTCATTCACAGGCCATAAACAGACTGTCTCTAGTTATTAGATTCTATTATTAATGTAATCTTCAAGTTAAATATGCTGGACAATTTAAAATGGACTACAATGTATTAAACAAGTGAAACTGTTGGCATTACTCCCTCTTTAAGTGAAATTATATTGTAGGCTAATAAATGATGGTTCTATATTGTTATTTAAAGTCACTGTCATAGCCAGTGTAAATGATCCCACACAGTGGGCACCTTAAGTGCTGGGAGCAGGAACATCTGTTTAAACCAATGAAAAGAAAAGGAACCAAACAAATAATTCAAATTAATATAACATGTAAAATGTAATATGTATCTTCCATTGATTACATTTTGGGGTGTTAACCAATACATTATAAGTTCAAATTGTGAACGACCCTTTAATATTTAGTGAATATGCAATCTACATAAATTCAAAGTGATAAATCTGCAAACCAGGGTTTACTGCTCTATAAGCATTTTTTTTTTAAAACTGGTCTTTCAAGTAGAAGTATAGTTTTCTTTTATAGTGACATTAAAGTTTTACTGCATCTTTATTATAAGCGAAGGTTAAAAACTCTAAAAGGAAGCAAGGGTTAAAATACATGCCTCACCTCTAAAATACATGCCCCACTTCAAAGGTGAGACACAGCAGGTCTGACAGTGTCACAGCACATCAGAGCAGAGGCTCACCCCATTAATCGGGATCTGCAGGGGTCTCTACAAGTGGAGTGGGAAACCCTCATTTTTGCATGGGATCATCAGGGAGGACCTAGTTAAGGTCCCCTCTGCTGATTCTTTTTCAAAACAAGAAGCAGAGAGAGTGCTTTGTATTTACATGCACTAGCAGAGAAAGCCAGCTGCCCACCAGACTGGGCTGCCTTCTACCTATGGAAGCATGTCAGCCGCCAGTCATAGGATAAACTGGTATGTACTATCAAAAGTGCATGTCAGTTAATTCTCTTACTAAGGACAACTACTTTTTCATTTGTGTTTCTATTTTAGAAGTACAAGTGAAAAATAAAATGTAGTTGTTGGACATATTATTTTATCCCCATACTAGCACCACTGTATATTCATATTAAATAGTCTATTGAACTCTTTAAATGAAGGATACTCCTTAAAAATGTATTTTTTTTTATTCTCTAAAGACACTCAGTTAATATTGTGAGGGGGTTAGCCCTCCCCAGTTTTATTCTTATGCACATCCTTGTGTCTCTGATGTTTAATCTTTTATTTCCATTTATGAATCCGAACCACATATAAACAAACACATACATATAATTCCAAAAAAACACTTAGGCCAATGTTTCCAGAATGTTTTATCCTCCCTCCCACCCCGCCCCTCCCCCCCAGTCCCAATACCTCTCCCTCCCCCCACAGAATCCGAGTCCCCATCTGCGCCCAGATTCCCACTGAACTAAAAGTCGTAGTTATAATCGGTGTATTTAATTATCTTATCCTGTCAGTGGTAAGGTGGAAAAAGAGAGAGAGAGAGGAGAAAAAAAAAAAAAATAATAAAATAAATAAATAAGAAAAAGGGGGGGGGGGGGGGACAGGCGGGGAACCGGAGTCAGCTTAACCAGACCATTCTTAACACATAACATGTCGTGACTCTAAAAACAATCCTCAGCCGTCCCAATCTACAGTCAAATAATCCATCCCCAATCATCAATCACACACCAAAACAAGCTTTTCGCTGTAGTCACTCCCCTCCGGTCGCGCATATTTACCTCTTTAAAGTAATATTTGGAGTGTTCACTATACAACATTACACCACTTTCCCACAATGTGGTATTCAAACTTAATTAATTTATTAAACTTTATTAAAATTATATGGAACAACATAAATACAAGTTCACTTTATTATGACTTCAAACTTTTCCTGCTGATTAAGAACAGTAGCATATCAAAATAAAATTAGAATATTTTATGGCTACATAATCAGTAAAATAATTGGTTAAATATTTCCCAAGTGTAAATGGTTTGCTTAGGCTGGCTCTAAATTAATTAATATACATTGAATGTGATGAGGTCTTATTGTGCAAATATTAGTTTAATTCTGCCATGCTAAAAAAAATAATTTGTTTTTGTATTTTTTTTAAAAAGAATACACACTTTGTAGTTACGTTTAAAAATTTAATTCAACTAAATAACATTTAAGATTTAAATGGACAGATGTACAATACTCATTCATCGACAGAAGGGACTTAATCCTTTTGGTGTAAATGTCACTTCAGTGAGCTCTTTGTCAAAAGAATTAATTCCAAGAGTCATATTCTCTTTTAATAGGGTGAATGCTTTGCTGATTACAAGGAAAACAGGGTAATAGAAGAGTGAACAATTAAAGCATATTGTTCCCAAATATACAACATGTATTTTGCACTGCGTTGAGGATGCTAATGCATTGTATTTTAAATTTATTCATTTATCCCTGCTGAGACATGGTATAGAGAAAGCACAGTCTTAGTCTCAAGAGCAAATAAAACTGGCTATCATTACATACTGTAATTTATGGCCAATTCAATGTTGTTCCAAACAAGCAAAAAGTTTACAGCAAAACCACATTCCAGATTTGATACAGAAATAGCACAATCACAAAATAATAATATAAAAAAATTATAATACATAAATATTGCTTACTTTATAGATGAGTTGTACATAAGTTAATTAGTGCTGCTTATTTCCGAACACAAGGATCACTTACAGTTTGCAAACAAAGCATTAGTCCTATTATATTTTGTTGTAAAATAGGTGAACATTTTCATACTATATAATTCCTTGGGGCTTTTGTACAGAGGAGTTTGTAAACATCTTTATTTGTAACCTCAGTCTGTGACATCTAATGTTTAGGATGACAATCACTTTGCTTCATGCAAAATTTGCACTGTTTACTACTCAGGGATGTTTGTTTGGCACAATACAACAAATCTTACTAACATTCCTTCAAAGACCCAGAAATATAGATTATAGCAATACTCACAGTAAAAAAAAAAATGAATTTCTTGTTTCCTAGGTTAATGTTGTACAACAACACATAGCAGAAAGTAGATTAGGCTGGGGCTGGACTTTATTCATTCCATGTGGTAAATGAATAAAACCTATGGATTTTCAACCAGAATATGAGGCAACATATTGACCTATGTAGGCCAATCTGGGCTGGGGCCTCTGTTTAAATATCAATGTTCTAACTTATTCGCACCCAAAGGGGCATCAAATATGTGGAACACTGGTTAATAATGGGCATTAAGTTACAGCAGATGCTTGTAGATTTTTTCGTTTTTTGATTATTATGAAACTACACTTAATCCCTTAACGCTGCATGATACTATCGTCCTTAAGGATGAAAGCACCAAAACAGCATTTTATCTTCCTAGTCTCAATCACAAAATCATTGGAAGTCAGGTACACCATGGCAGAGACCCGATCAGAATCTTAAAAGACCCTGTGCGACCCTGCCGAAAGTGAGACCTCCCAACGAACTTTGTGACAAAGTTCGGGCACAGTGTGATTTACTTAACCGGCATTCAGTTTGAGTGTGGGTCACAATTAGCCTGTCATTCTGAGGCCACACAAAGTACCCTTATTTGGAAGAAGTGATCCCACTACAGGTACCTACAGTGGGATCTGTACTGAAGCTCATTGGGAAGGCTATGATGAGCTGCAGGGAAGTGATGTATTAGTAATGCCCCTTGTCTGGAGGAGGTTAATGTTCTAGAACAAAACACAATATCTATAACATTACATAATTAATCTGGTGGTCTGTTAAAAAGTTGAAAAATGTTCCAGGGCTACTGAATACAATATTCCAAAAGTACCTTTAGGCACTAATTATTTTTAAATGTCACATTGGTTAAATCTGTATTTTTAGCTTTTTCAGGGACTCTACAAGGGTGTCTATTAATTAGCAACAACAATAATATCTCCAAGTCTAGATCAGTTATTTTGGCATAACAAGCTGTAATTTGTAAAACAAATCTGAAGTACATTGACATACTACCTGATTCTTATAACATATAATAAGGTTAACCTTTACAATTCATAGCCAATTGATATCTATTTTTATCCAATTGTCAGATTTGATACAGCAAAACAGCAATGAAGGATTGTATTGATTCAACAATCATTATATCTCTCCTAACAAGAAAAAAGAAAACTGTTCTACCCACCAAAACTTAAACATGCTTATTACACCTGGTGCATGCATTGAGAATGTAATCAGGCAACACAATATGTTGTGGAGATAAAAGAGTTGAAGTCTGTTATATTTAGTTTGCACTGTTTGAATTCAATGGCTCGTAATTGTGCTTTAAGATGGCTAAAACACAGCAGCAATAATTGTAAATGCACAGTACCAATTTGTTAAAATTGTGGATATGTATGATGTCTTTTGTAACATTGTGTAAAGAATTTCTGCAGCTTTTTTATTTTCAAATTAAATGAATGAGTAACAAAATAATTCCTTTGTCTTAAAAAAAAAATAGGGATAAGCATATTTTGGGCCTCTGCAGATTTTTTCTTTCCTTTTTTTTCTCTAATTTGGTATTCTTGTGTCAAAACTGTATTAACAGCCTTCAAAAAGGATTATACAGCTGACAAGAACAGATGGGCCACTACAGAGAGCAGTCTATACCTTAAAGGCTGGTCTGCTTTAAAACCCAGCTCATAAAAGCACTTATATCTGTTTTGATTAGACTGTGAGCTTAGCAAATCAGAAGCGAAGGGATTATTTTGTCAGCCTGTTTGGGGAATAATATGCAATACAGTTTACTCTTTTAAACTCATCAATAGTTGAAATAATTATATTTTTTAGAACAAGATAACAAACCATTGTCTTAATGATATATTCATATTTCGATCAAGCAAACAGCCTCAATTTATAAGAATAAACACAAACGTGCAGATAGACAAGACACAGCTAATCCCTATTTAAAGTCTATTTCTGTCTAATATTTGATGGCAGATAATTCACCCAAGTCACAATATATTAACACTATGGTTAAATAGGACTGCCTAAGCTTCCATCAATAAGACTCTGCCTTTCACTGTTGTTAACGTGCTAGTCATACATAAATACAGGATCAACCATCATATAGACAATGTGCGATTTGTCTTAGTTAACAAAGTAGGATTAGAAACTTATTAAACAGAATTAAATAAACAAAGCACAGACTAACTGGACAATTTATTCATTTGTAATTGTTTTCACCAGCATATTATTATTCATTTAAGTAGACAACATCCAGTTCTTAAAAGCTATCATGAATTGTATAACGGCAGGTGAAAAAATTATATCTATTTTCATATAGAATATTCAGTAGTTGCCTAAGGACTTTAGATCAGTAATGGATTGAAAATTTTACCTGGTGGCCACATGGAAAATATGATGGAACAGAACACCACGTGGATACTTTGGATTAGTGCTACAGTTAGACCACAGTGTCCTAACAGTTTAACAGACCAAGATGATGGATGAGTTTGGTCACCTGTTACCTTCATGGACGCTACAATGATGTTATAATAGGGTACATATTTTTAAGGATCAGTAAACCGGAACTGCCGCACAATAATATAAAAAGTGGATCACTTCTGTTGATACAATTTCTTTTATAGCTCTGGGATGCAACAATATGATTTTATACTTATGGTAACATACAACTGAGTCGAATTTTAAGAAATTATTAAAATAGAAGTCAATATTACTAAATGCCTTGTATTGTCCAGTTCACTGACATTGATTATTTTTACATCAACCTTTATTACAGCATGTGGGCTTTTTTATACACACTTCATATTTGTATTTAATATTTGGGATCCAGTAAAAATTAACTCCAGCCTTTTCTATGAACCAATGCATCTTGTATGACCTTACCATTCCCAGTGCTGGATAAGCCATTAATATATAGAGCAATGAATTTAGGCCTCTAGCACCAAAGAGATTTACAGTAGCAATAAATCATTGTAGTGATTGGTACTGTCTGTTCAGTGAAAAAATAGAAAGATATTGACCCGAAACTCTACTATCTTTGTGGTATCAATACCAGCATGCTGACCTGTTAACATTAAGTAACATTTGTACATTACTGGTAAGGTGATAATCTCTCACAATGTTTCCATCTTCATGAATTGTAGAAGCAAATAAATGACTCCATATTTACTAAGCAATGTAACTGATAGGAATTGAGTACCTGTAAAACTCATTGATGTTGTACAGGTTGCAATGAAAGAATAGCTTTACTTAGCAAAGAGCCCATTTTGTATAGATTGTTGAATGAGGTAGAATATTTATAAATCCCTTAAATCCAAAGACTTTTACAATATGAGTGGAAATGGCCATACCCTTTAAACTGGTGCTGCCAAAGTCTTTTATTGACCTTATTTAAATGTGGTTATATTATAATAATGCAGTGACAAAATCTTTAATTTAAGTGCATACCGGTGAGATCCTCTAGTTATAATATATTTCTAGAGAGAATCTGTAGTTATTATATGCACAAATTATAGAGACAATTATTCAGTATAGTAATAATACTACAACTACCAGGTATATAATGTACCATCATTTTGGTTGTTGAACTGATGCAGTTTGATAGAGCTCAAGAATATTACATGCTACTTTTGTAATCAAAATAATACATCACGATACATGAATCATAATACACAGCTAATACATTCTAATAAAGTACAGTGAATGGAACAGGGCCATATAAATCATTATTTTCAATTTTGAAGGTGCCGGTCCACATATACAAGTCATTTAATTCAACGTGTTAGGGATTATTCACCAAAACGTGAACTATGGGGAATTCAGAAGAAAAATAATGCTGGTTCCAATGGCTAGAGGTTATTCATTCTTCCATGTATAACATATGTATATAGGCATCAAATGAAAGTATGTGCTTTACATACCTATTGTTAGCCATATCTGCCGTTTCAGCATTAATATTGTCACATAAGGATGTATATAATACACTACTAGGAATACAATTTAGTTATAATATAGAAGAGTAAACAACAGTTCACATTCCCATGTAATAAAAGATTTTCCAGCCTAATGTGCGTGGTATTTTGTAAGTGAACAAAAAGTTAAAATACACCTGCACTCCACTATATACTGTAGGAAGTATGGTCAAATCACTTCATTTTCTAAAGCCATGTTAGATCTTAACCAAATAAATGTCATATGCATTACCTTAAATGTGCTACCAGCTAACTGAAAAAAATCTATTCCAAAATATAGACTATAAGACAAATGCAGGGATGTTTGTCTTTAAACGAAATACCAATTTTATACATTTTAATATATAGAACTGAAACTATATTGCTATTTTTTGAAAGCACAATCATTTAATATATCTGGTCAGATGTCATTGGTAACTCATGGTGGAAAATCTACAGAGCACAAAAAAATTACTTTTTAAACTAATGACATCAATGAAGTAACAATCTGCAAACAGTACCTATCTTTCATTTTAAAGAATGTTTTACAGCTGAGATACAAAAACTTTTTTTTAAATAAAATAACATTTTGAAAGTCTTTATTGGTACAGGAACAAGTGAACACAACCATTGCTTCAGGCCCCTTGGCTTTTTTAAAAGCATACACTATTTTCATTCATGGGATAGTAAGATTTACACCAGATTACAATGTGTAAGCTTGCAGGGACTTGTTTGTAAGAATTAGTTTAATGATGATCAATACTTATATAAAATAAAAAATAATTATAGATCTATAATTATTGAGTGCCAGCTCCCTCTTCCATAACTGGGAGTTGTAGTGTTCTGTAAAAATTAAACACCCTCTAAATAAATGTAAAAAATAATAATCATTTAACACATCATTGCATATGCAGTGCTTCGATAAATTTTGACTCCAAGACTTATTGATCTATGATAAATGAAAAAAATATGCCCTTTACCTTTCTATTTGTGTCTAATTATGGTTGCTACCTTTTCAGACACTGCTATAGCCTCCACAGAATTAACATTGACCTCAAGCCAATTTTTTACCAGCTAGTGTTATTTACTACTGTTTGCTCTTGTTTGCTGTACATTTCTTAACTACCATAAATATATAAAGGTGCAGATTTGCTTACCAAGCTGAAACACTTATATTCATGTTATCCATGCCTAACACTGAGTATGACTTTTCGTTCATCCACTTGCAGTCTAGTTGTAAGACCCATATTTATGTGCATTCTCAACATTCTTTGTAGGTTTCATTCTAAGAAATAAACTCTTTCAATGTCTCATTAGAGAAACCACTAAATAACTGCTGCTTCCTCTTTGGGGAAACAAATATCAAATGTATATATTTCCAGTTTTGTAATAGACAGAAAGGAATGTCTATTTTTGGGGATGAAAGAACACAGGTTAGGTAAAGACACCAACCATTCAAGAAAACAGTTATATGTTTTGTAGTCATATTTAATATGATATTTCTGAGCATATTTGGTATTGAAAGATTGCTTTTTAACCTCAGTTGGTCATTTTATGGTATCACCTATATTTGGTGCTATACACAGCATAAACACAGGAGATTGTATATTTTTAAGCATGCTATGGTACTTTGTGTTTATCTCCGTTTTTGTTCTGGAAGACCGGCACCTTTAAATCTTCTTTTCAATATTAAATATCTGTTGTTTATTGGTGATTTTGTTCACGTGATATCTCTATTGTTAATTTGCTATGGGGCCCAGGATGTACTACAATCTTCTATTGTAACCTAACTAATCTTACTCCTATTGTATACTCCTGTTAATAAGGGTGCTTACAGTTGTCTTTTCAGGATTACCCCAATGAAGGACAAGCCAACGGCCTAACCACCATTCTTGCATCTCAGGAGTTTAGACCTTTAGCTACAGAAACTCCATTGCCTGACATCACTTGTATAAAAATGTTACTCTCTGAAACTTTGTATGAAAAGAACGAGTTCTGTCTGTACAGTCACTTAGATTCTCTTTTGCAGAACGTAAATGTAATATAGTGTATTTCTACTGACCTGTGTTTGTCTTAAAAGGGCAAGGACACACAAATGTGATATAATACATTTCTTTAATTGTCCCCTTTTGTTTATATCTTGTTTAAAAGTCTTATAGACGGGTTGTTTTTTGTTTTGGGTCTTCATGGACCACAATTTTGTTTAAAATGCAAGGGTTCCATGTTACTTTAGAATGTAATAGATTTTGTCTCATGTCCTGTAAATTCGTAGTTTACTGTACCATTAGCATTTCATTATAATGCACACATGATTTTTGAATGTTTTCTGTAAATGACAATCAATGTTTCTTTCTTTGATGCAGCAGAAAATTAAAAATGTATATAAATCACAAAAAGTAGTCATTTTAATTCTGATAGGTATATGAGGTGGGGTGGGGCTTATGGGGCAAAAATATTACTTTGGTAAGATGGTGCATTTTACAATTTGCCATCTGGTCTTGAGGCCGCATTTCTAAGCTGTCACAATGCTTTATCTGCTACTTCAATCATTTCAATCATGTAGTGGTATCAGGGCGCAGAGCTGATCTTTCAATGCAGTTATGCATAATGAGTGCTAATATTTTGGCCAAGAGTGCCTAATAATATATTTTGCCATTTACTTTTGTAAAAGTGTCATTAAACCCATGCTTCTGAAAACTATACTTTGAAATTACTTATGATTAATTTAAGTTGAATTTGTTGGTAAAAGTCCAAGTTCAATATTTCCAGGTATCCATACCTGCTGAGACAGAAATTTGTATTCTGTTTCACTGAAATTATTTGATATTTCCATTGGGTTTGATTATAATCTTGCTAGAATACATATTTTTATTTGCATCTTAAAGGAATTTTACCATCTAGACATTGTTGATACTGTTAATGTCGAGAAAACAAAATGATTGAAAAGTATACAGTGTGTTAGCAAAATTGCAAGCAAATCTGTATATTAGGATAAAATGGGTTTTAAATGTGTCAGTGGAGTCTGCTGTTTATAACATCACCTATGGCTTGATATGCAAATGAACTGGTTTCCAATGGGAGATGTGTAACTTGTATATCAAGCCACAGGTGATGTCATAAACCGGAGACACATTGAAAACAAACTTGTCTCTTAATTTAAGTATTTGCTTGTAATTTTGCTAACATAATGTACAGATCAGTTTCAATCATTTTTATTCTACATGCACAGTAAAATGAGTCACTTTAACCCCTTGCCGACAAAGGACGTACCAGGCACGTCCTGGGAGAATCTCCCTTAATGACAAAGGACGTGCCTGGCACGTCCTGCAGTGAATGAAGCGGTTTTCGCGATCAACGATCGCGAAAACCGCTTTAACAGTGCTGGTCTATTGCCTCGACATCGAGGCAATAGCCAGCACCGATATTTCTATTTTGGGACCCCCACGATTGCCCCACGGAGCGATCGTGGGGAGTCATATTGACGAAGCATGCTGCTCCGTCAATATGGCTAAGTCCTCTGCCGGTCTGAGCTTCGGAAGTGAAAGTAACTTCACTTCCGTCGCTCTGAATATGCTACTTGACTACCCCTAGTGGTAGTTTAGTAGCATTGCAATGGAAAATAATTAAAATACATATTTAATTAAATAAAAACAGGTTATTTAGCTATATTAGCCTATAGGGTTAAAATTAAATATTTTTTAGCATAAGGGATAGGGTTAAAATTAAATTAAAGTTAAAAAATATTAAGGGATATAATAAGGATTAGAGTTGGGGTTAAATTTAGTGTTAGGGTTAAATTTTGGGTTCGGGTTGGGGTCAAAAGATCAATTTAGGAAAAAACCAAAAAACACTATTTTGGGTTTTTGCCCCATAACTCGCAAAAAAATACCGAAAAATATGGAAACATGCATATTTTTGAACTCGGGACAACATTTAGAAACTATTTAGACGGGTCTTTTTTATTTTATTTGTGTAAATTATATTTTAGGTCAAAGTTAGAAAAAGTGGGTTTTTTTAAATTTTTCATCATATTTTATGATTTTTTTTGTAGTAAATTATAAGATATGATGAACATAATGGTATCTAATGAAAGCCCTTCTTATGAGGATAAAAACAACATATAATTTGTGTGGGTACTGTATGTGAGAAAGAAAAAAATTACAGCTAAACACAAACACCCTAGAAATGTCAAAACAGCCATTGTCACCAAGGGAAAGTCAAGGTGAAAATGTCTTGTCACTAAGGGGTTAAAACAAAAAAATCTGCAAAATGCAGGTTAATCATCTCTGTGTAACTATTAATATATTATTGAATTAATATATTGTGGAAGTAATTATCTAAAGACACTATGAAGGACTCAGTTGGGAGATTGGCCAAAACAAATATTATTCTATTCATCATGATGCCACAAGAGAAATGTAGCACTGTGGACAAGACCCAGAGTGACCAAGGTATTACAACAATGTATTGCAATGAAATGACCACAATCAAGGTTCTGGAACTTAGTACTCAAACACCAATGGCTACAGTAGTTAGTTACTGAGGTAGTATCAAACAAAGATGATGCTATTAAACTTTTTAAAAGTTGTAGATTTTTTTAACTTAAGTAGAACTAATGTGTGTGTTTAGTTGGTTCCTCTAACAAAATCTACCATAGGAAGAAATATTATTTTTTTATAGTTCTTTTTCACTTTTATTACATTACTCATACAAATATAAAAAAAACTTACAGAAATACCTTTGTAGGACCATAGATACATAACAGGATAAATATAAAACAGGCTAAAACCCAGGAACCAGATGAAATGGAGAGGTTCCATTGAGCTTCAAGCCCATGAGAAAGTGGAGAAGAAAGAAGAGACAAGAAAGAATAAAAAACCCCATCATCCAGTCATCTAACATCACTCGTACCTACATACTTGACGTTCCCCTGGAACCTGAAGGAAAAAGAGAAACCCAGGAGGGGAAGGAGCTTTAGAACGCTAAATGTATGGGCAAGGCGCTCCTGAGATTGAAGAGTCAGTACGGATCCCATGAGAGCAATAATAAACAAATTCAATAGGAAGAAGCGTTAAACTGTATTCAGACCAGCTTCTCCAGATTTCCTCCTACTTATGTAGGGATACATGGGAACAATAGAAACCCCTCTCCATTAAGGACTGGTGTGAAATTTGATCAGTGATTTCTCAGCCCTCCTCCAGTATCTGGCTAAACTATTCTTTACGGCAGGTAATACATTGGCAACTAAGATTTTAAGATTTCTAAGAGACTGCTAGATCAATCAGGAATAGAAAAGCTTGAAGGGTTAAAGGGCCCCAATAAGGAAGAAATATTTTGTTGCCCCTCTTGGCCCTCAGAATATTCCCACTCAATCAGTCAAGACCCTTGTAGTATGTAGTAGAATTTAATATATTCCGATATACATATAGATTAAACAAACAATTGCAAACATTGCTTGCAGGTGGCCTGTCCTTATATCTATACAATACGACAAGTTAGTTAAACTTGATAGACTATAGGTCTTTTTCTATTGGGTCTATTTAAAAAAATTCAAATTAGTTGGTGGCCGAGTCCACCTTGAGCTAAAACACGGCCTCCAATTCAACCTCAACTTAACCCCCCTTGCCAAAGTCCAGCTCGACCATTAACTTCCATAGAATGAACAAATAAATTACTAATCATTAAAAGTGAAGGGGGGGGGGGTTCGAAATGGCAGGCTGAGTTGGATGTGCCTGGCTACATACTATTGATATGCATCCTTGTCGATCCAATAAGTGTGGCTGTTGTAAACTTGTAAATATATAAATAAAGAAAAAGTGCAGCGCAAAATATAAGTGATCAATATGTGAAATGGAAATAAATTATGTTTATGAATGAGTTATATTCTGTCTGATGCCTAGGTTGACATGTACATGTAAAACACAAACAAAAATAGTGCAACTCCGTGATACACAATCAAATACACATAGTTGTGTCCAGCAATAGGAATCTCACTCACAGTATGCTGAGCAAGTAAGTTTGCTCAGACTTTAAAAGCAGATCCTCATTAAGTCAGCTGAAATGGCCGAGAACGGACTTCCAAGAAAACTCTCCTTGTATTTGAGACAAATAGACAAGTGGAGAGGAGGATGTTAGAAAAGCTGACAATTTTAATGAAACATAAAAATGTATAAAATGCTCATACATAAAACAGGTACTTCGAGCTCCATACCTCTCACTCTGTGGGATTATTTCTGGGTGGGCATGGCCTAGATCAGCATGACACGTTTTGCCCAATACAACTTCCTCAGATGCAGATGACTCCTCCTCTACGTCTTGTCTTTATAGTGTCCCATCTGATCACACTGAACAGAGTTGTTGCCCATTCATCTATTATTTTACTAACAGCTGCTCTCAATGTCCGTGTAAAAAAGGGGGCGTTCTTATTCCACACAGTTCATGATGGGCACATAAGTACTTTGAAAACAAAAATCTTAGCAAGAAGCTTTCTTTCAATGAAATACACATATCAAAATAGAGGAAGGAAAAAGATCACATTAAATATATGAATGATTTTTACATATTAGATAAAATCTTAGCAAAAAGGTCCATATTGTACATGTCAGTGTTCTCTTTACATACAATTGCATGGCATATGGACCAAATCTGACCAAATGAGGATCTGCTTTTAAAGTCTGAGCAAACTTACTTGCTCAGCATACTGTGAGTGGGATTCCTATTGTTGGATACAAATATATGTTTTTGATTGTGTATCACGGAGTTGCACTATTTTTGTATGTTTGTGTTTTACATGGACATATCGATTTGTGAAACTATGAGAATCATATATCTTATTACATGTAAAAAGTGGCAAATACACTACATCGGTTGAAATATATACAACATAAGACTGGAGCACTAGTGCATCACCCATCACACTACATCAACACTACATCGGTTGCACTGGTTGAAAATTAACGTATACAAGATATCAGATATGATGAGAGAAAATGTCCAATTAATCATTTTTTCAAGCTTGTGTTAGGGGTGATGTCAAATATTTCTCCTACATGGAAATGTTCCTGGATCCTCATCTTCGGCCAAAGGAAACGGGGCATGCAAAAATGGGTTCTAGTGCCTTAAAAAAAAAGTATCCAGGCCCCTTTTAATGGCATCTAATGTATTTGTTAGCACCACTTCTTCAGGCAGTGAATTCCATACCTTTATTGTCCTTACTGTAAAAAAAATCCCTACCTTATTGACTAAATCTACTTTCTTCAAGTCTTAGTTGGTGACCTCTTGTCTTTTGTACTGTTCTGTTAATGAACAGGTTACTGGAGAGCCCTTTGTATTGGCCCTGTACATATTTATATAACTTTATCATATCCATTCTAAGATGCAGTTTCTCTAGTGTGTACAAATTTTACTTTTCTAGCCTTTCTTTATAATGGAACCCTTCCAATCCACTTATTAGTTTAGAAGCCCTCCCCTGTGCTTTCTATGAAGTTTCATAAAGTCTTCTTTTAAAAAATAATTGAACTGCTTATTTAAGTTGGGGTCTTACCAGTGACCTGTAAAGAGACAGAATTATATATTTCTCCCCCGCGAGTCAATATCCCTTTTAATACATGCCAATATCTTCTTGGCTTTTGCATCTGCCAGCTGGCACTGTGCACTACTGCCTATTCTATTTCATTAGTAGATTTCCCAAAGGAAACACCATTTATTTGTTTATTATTATACCCATAATGCATAATTTTACATTTGTCTACAGTGAATATCATTTACCATGGTATGCAATTTGTCCAAATCCTCTTGCAGTGAACACACATATTGTTCAGACTTTTTTAACCTACTTGGTATTGTGTCATCAGCAAACATGGGGAAATGGCTAAAGTCCACTGGGAGATCATTAATAAACAGATTAAAAAGAATAGGACCCGGGAGAGAACCCTGAGGTACTCCATTTATCACATCTGTTCATTTTGAGAACTTCTCATTTACCACCACTCTTTGCATTCTATCTTTCAGTCAATTGTCAATCCACACAAAAACAGTTGGGCACCCTATTTCAGTCAATTTGTACAGTAACAGTATCCATTTTTTTTTAGCAAAATTAAAATATATCACATTTACCTCCGCATCCATCTATATTTTTACTCACTTCTTCATAGAATGCAATTAAGTTAGTTTGACTATATTTCTCTTTCACAAAACCATGTTGGCTCCCAGGGCCACCATCAGAAATTTTGGAGCCCCTTACAGAAATACATTTCTTGGCATCACCCCTCAACATCCATTCCTTTTATCTCACTGGCTACTTCTTCTATCAGTATATTTTCTTCTTACTTAGTTCCTGTTACAACTCTGTCCATTCCTATATCTCCATCACCATTATTGGAATTTTCTCTCAACTGTGGCACTACTACAAATGCCACAAGATAGTCTGATATACTGTGTCCCTTTACATTTCTGTCCCCCCATCATCCCTATATCTCCCACTCGCCCCCTACCCACCCAAAGTCATTTTATCCAAGTCTTTGTATATCATGCCAATTATTTAAATTCCAAGGAGATGCCCCATTACTTGCATTGCACATCCAGGACTTAAAGCTGCGCCCAGGACATGCCCCATACCAGCATTGCACATCCAGGACTTACCCCATTAATATGCCATTGTTTTTCCATTAATATGCCACGGTTTTCCAATTGATTTGCCACAGCAAGTATGCCCATTAATATGCCAGAGCCAGTTTGTCCATTAATATGCCACTGTTTTCCCATTCTGCCATCCTCCTCTCCCTTCCCCAGTACTTACCTGTGCGAGAGACAGCATCTCCACTGGGCCCAAGACAGGTGTATTGAATGTCAGCCCCTGATGGCAGCCCTGTTGGCTCCTGCTAATAAAATTCCTGTTCAAGATTATATCCTGAATATATTACCAACAGATCTTCAAACAGTTTCCCCACCAGAGATGTGAAGTTTACAGGTCTGTATTTGCCAATCTGAGATGTTGATCCATTTTTAAATATGGGCACCACATCAGTTAAACAACAATCTGTGGGCATCATGCCTAAAATAAAAGAATACCATACAGCCATGGGTCTTTGTCTATCTTAACACCATTTAAGTGTTTTGACACTTTTTATTGTGTCAACAAATCACACGCTTGCTGTGATTGTCCTGTAGAAGTAGCTTGCAGGTTCTTGCCCATCTTAAATCCACTTACCATCTGTGTTTTTCCCAAAAAATAATCCATCCCAGTCAACAAGACTAAGGCATGTATTGAACCTGCTAAAGTTGTCCTTTTTGTTTTATTACCAATCCAGACATGCATCCCTTCTGGTTGGTGTCTGGAGTAGCTGAGACAAAACATTGCCATTCAATAAGTTCAGAAACTTACTGCTTTAAGAAAATTAGTAGTTCAATTTTTACAGTCTACTTCTGGGTAAATAATGAAAAATAAATTTCTTGTTTTTATTTCTTTCCTCTGCACCCACAATGCACTCAGGACTTACTCCATCACCCAGATGGAACCCAGAATTTACCCCAGCATCCAGGATGCACTTAGATGACTTACCCCAGCGCCCATATTATACCTAGGACCATTAAAATAAGAAGTATGGAAAATAATTGTTTGACTTTTTTGATGAGGTACCATAATCCAGTGAATTTTAGGAAGCAAAAAAAACAAACAGTGAAGACCTTTGTTTAAAAAAAAAAGAAATTCTGAGCATAACATTCAGGAATTAATTCATGTTGGAATAATATAATTTGTGTTTGATCTGATCCCTGGAGTGTTCTTATAAAAAGTTTCTACTGAATATGCAAATGTTTCCTGTATCTTATTTTTTGTATGTTTCTTAGTGTTGAAGTTCTTTTGACTGATCTACTTAAAACTAAAAGAGACCAACTTTTAAAATATACCTTTTCTAAATCCTATTTAGCTATAAAAAGAACCCTTTTTTTAGCAGAAACAATTGTTTAGAAAGCTCTGTAGTCAAACAGGTAATGACATTCTCATTAATTCACCTAGCCCCATGTGAATTATAATCCCTTATTATTATTCAATTTCGTTAAAATATTTTATGTCATGTAGACAAGATATGTTCATTAAAATAGTCAAGTGGTAACGTCATATCCTTTGAAGTGAATGAATCCCAGTGTTAAGTCCCTGATGTTTAGAGCTAGACTTTATTCCTATGCTTCGTAAACAAGAATAATTACATTGTAAAATACACAAAGGGCAACAGTCACACCCACAAACACACCTCTAAGACAGAGATCTGATATACAGGCTCCAATACTCAGTCCATTGGCAGCGATAGTCTTTTTCATGTATGCCAGCTATGTCGGAAAGGAGATAACTTTTTTTTATCTGTTAACACAGCTGAACTTTGTAAATATGCTTTTGATATTTCTATGTAATTAATGCTTGTACCATGAAGTAACATGACTGATCAATAGGATGAACACATTTCATTTCTTCCATAAAGGGACACTTATTTTGCAAAAGTTTTGTAGACTTGCTGATGAGATTATATGTATGGATGTAATGAAGTCCATCCATCTTGCACTCACTGGTATCACAGACATGCATGGTGATTTGTCTGGTTGCTGCTCCCAAACTGTAATAGATAATAATTCACAAAAGACGAGTCATTCTCAGGACTCGAATTCAACGAACATAATTTTTGTGTTACAAGTAGTGTTGAGCGAACCCGAACCGCACTGTTCGGGTTCATACCGAACATTACGGTTTTTGGACCCCAGACCTGAACACGGACATTTCACTGTATGTTCGGGTTGGAGTTCGGGGTTCGGCAATTACATTGTATGTAATGCTATGGGCGTTCTATAAAGCGAAATAGAGTCCCCATTCATACGAATAGGTCAATTGACCTATTCGCATGAATGGGGACTCTATTTCACTTTATAGAATAGCAATAACATTACATGTATTACATAAACCGAAAGTCTATAATCCGAAAGAGATTTGGTTTATAGACTTTCGGTTTATGTAATACATGTAATGCTATTGCTATTGTATAAACCGAAATAGAGTCCCCATTCATAAGAATAGGTCAATAGCATTACATGTATTACATAAACCGAAAGTCTATAAACCGAAAGACATTCGGTTTATAGACTTTCGGTTTATGTAATACATGTAATGCTATTGCTATTCTATAAACCGAAATAGAGTCCCCATTCATAAAAATAGGTTAATTTACCTATTTGTATGAATGGGGACTCTATTTCGGTTTATAGAAAGCCAATAGCATTACATGTATTCCATAAACCGAAAGTCTATAAACCGAATGTCTTTCGGTTTATAGACTTTCGGTTTATGTAATACATGTAATGCTATTGCTATTCTATAATCCAAAATAGAGTCCCCATTCATAAGAATAGGTCAATTTACCTATTCGTATGAATGGGGACTCTATTTCGCTTTATAGAAAGCCAATAGCATTACCCACATTTTACTTCATTTTGCAGCTCTCTAACCCTTTCCAGGACTTTTTAGAGGCATTTTAGTGGCCAAAAGTTCGTGTCCCCATTGACTTCAATGGGGTTCGGGGTCAAGTTCGGGGTCAAGTTCGAGCATGGACCCGGACATTTTTTCAAAGTTCGGCCGAACCTGCCGAACCCGAACATCCAGGTGTCCGCTCAACTCTAGTTACAAGTGTTCAATGTTTCAGTCTGCAATCCGGACTTTTAACAAGATAACACCAAGATAACACCACTCTAAACAGTGCACACATATGTGGTTTGATCAAACTTATCAAACGTATAATGACAGTGAACCACATCCCTGAAGAACAGGAAGTGACCGAAGAGTGAAATGAACCACCAGATGGTAACCCAGGCAACTATACACAATCGCAGAAACCCAGACATGACATAATAATACATTTAATTAAAAATATTAAATAAAGTGCAGGTTGAATATCCCTGATCCAAAATGCCTGGGACCAGAAGTATTTTAGATAACGGAAAAGTATGGATAATGGATCATTTTCACCAATAAGACATATTAAAGTCTCTCAGCACTCATGAAATACAATAGTATCAATTCTAAAACTGTATAGAGCAAGTTAATCACCTTTATGATATGAGGCATTATTGGAAACCTGCCACTGGCACATCAGGACTGCACACGTGCCATTGTATTACCCTTTATGGATATCTGAGCATGTATGGAAAAGCTAAATCACAGCTTAAGGTGTTTGGACACTGGATAGACTGGCGTGTGCTTGCATTTTGATAGCTGTGTGTGGAATTTGAAACTTATAGCAAAACCCTAAAAAAATGTTCGGATAACAGATCATTTTTGATAACAGATTTCTGGGTAAGGGATACTCAACCTGTAGTAATCTCAATGTCACAAATATATACTTCTGATTAGAAACAAAAATGAGGAATCATGGATGATAAAGCACAAAGTGTGCTACTCTAAAAACATGGGGCTGCAAACTCAAACTCAAAATTGCTAAGTACTTTGCATTGAAATGCATTGATAGCCACATATACAGTCACATGATATCATCTAGATTTCGCTTGTAATTATATAAATGTCATACTCAGTTATGCTGTGTTGTATATAGAAGCACCTGCCTGTGTGTGGATGTACAAAGTGTGTAGCTGGCAAGATGTGTGAGCAAGTCACACAACCCAGACATTTTGTGTAACCAAGTTTGATATATATATAGACATTGGTTTCGGATGATAACAATGTGTTGGATCAGTTAACACAATGCTATCTCGCAAGCTGTAACCATGTTTGTAACACAACATAGGTGTAGCGATAAAACATTCAGGCAACCATTTATCAGGTTGAGGCATTAAAGCATCACTGAGATTTGGTGCCTAGGGCACCCACGATCAGAACATGGAGCAAATTGGGGGCGCCATATTAAAGAGCAACATGCTCCTCAATATAGCTGCTGCCCTCTTGTGGGAAGAGTGTCGGAAGTAAAAATTGTCACTTCTGTCGCTCTGATAGAGGCAGTCAGCAACATTACAATGGAAAAAAAGGCTAAATTAGCTTAACATCTAGGGTTATGTTTAGAGTACTGGTTAGGGTTACAATGAAATTAAAATTATAATAAATTAAGGGTTAGCATAAGGGTTAGAGGTATAGTTAAATTTAGGGTTAGCATTAAATTACTGGTTCGGGTGGGGCTCAAAGGTTCACAGTAGGTGAAAATGGTTAGAAAGAAAAAAGTATGAACTTGAGGAATTGAAGACAATAGCAATATAAATTGACGGACTCCAGACAAAGCAGTCGACTGTAACATATGGTTTAATCCAAAAGTAGTGTACAGCCAAATGAATTTAAACGTGCTCACCCACCCGGTGAACCAGTAATCGCCTACGTGTTTCACCCCAACCTGGTTAGAATACAAAAAAAATCATTTTTACATATAACAGGAGCCATCACTCCACTCTTAGAATAGAACTAAAGTTACACTGACCTTTTTGAAGTTGACATACCATGATAGTTGTTTTCCTTAAATCAGATAAAACATCTTTACATCAATTTTGCTACAATGAAAAGAAGATGAAGTGAAACTAGGAAAAAACATATTTTTTGAAATCAAATCCACCACTTAACCACAGGAGAACTCCGATAAACATTCAATTATTTCACAAAATAATGCATCCGTACTCCAAGTTATATTATTCTCAGCAGGTATGGAAAAGCTAATGGGAACACACTATGTTGATTTTATGGGAACCTTTTATATAAATATATTTTTTCCCAAGTCTGGGTACACAATTTGATTTTACCTCAGAAATAAATAAGTAAAAAAATGTACTTAACTATATGATATGCAAGCAGCTAGTTACTGCTGTCGTAAAGGAATAGTGAATCATTACACCAATATTCAGGAACAATTAGACAATGTATACACAACATGTGGGAATGACTGGAGGAAGGAGTACTGTGAGATAATCAAACACCATGGGGTGGTTTGTATTACAAAGCTTGCCTGAATGACTCTGATGCCTTCAGTTTGATTTTCCAATGGAAAATAGAGTATTCGAACTTGTCTTTTTTGAAATGTTGACCTTTTTCAGTGATAACAGAATAAAAAAACTGTCTATGAACTCTATTATGCTCTCAGCAATTAAAATAATTCTATTAAATCACGAGAGTATAGTTTTCAGTGTTTTTTTCTGAACAAATGCCTACTAAAGGTGAAGGAAGCTTTAAGCCAGAGATTGGCAAGTTGTCCTTGAAGGGCAACTGCAGTCTCCAAAGGATGCTAATAAAGTTGGAAAGCAGGGCCAGACTTTAGGGTGTGTGACCTGTGCGACCGCACAGGGCTCAACACCCAAGGGGGCGTCACTTTAAAAAAAAAGTTTGTCGGTAGAGGTACTGGCTGGGGAGATCATAAGATCTCCCCTTACCAACCCTCTGCTAAGCCACAGTGCAGGATTCGGATGAGGGGGCAGACCGCACCAGGTGCGAGGAGAAGGTCCACCCACACAACGTGAATCAGCATAAGCTCCGTGTGTTAAACAAGTGGAAGTACAACCAACATTTCAGCTATAGTGCATTTATCTAGGGTGACCCCGGGAGTGATGCACCTTTAGTTCGCTTTATTTTTATTTTTGTGTAAGGCTTTAATGTGCCTCTCTAATTCTTTGTTGTTTTCAAAATTACACTATTGTATCTTATTTTCCCCCTCTTGTTCAGAGCCGTGACAGCCATTGGCATTACCTCTTCACCAAACTGATCCAAAGTCAGTGCTGTAGTGCTGTCCCCACTATGCAGGTTACTGATAATATTTGATTATGAAGGTAGCTGAAGCCAAACTATCAGCTCAAGTTTAATAATGACATTAATATAACTCAATAATGTAAACTTGCAAACAACAATATAATGTTTTTGGACTAGTTAAGGGGGTAGAGAGTGACCTTCTCGTCACTCCAATGGAGAAGGAGTGGGCTTCAAAAAAAAGAAAGGGCTCTCCTCCAGAAGCTGATTTTAAACAGTGCCTGTGGATCATGGAGGGGGAATGCATTGTGGGAGTAGTTGTGACCAAGCTTGTGTCATTACCATGAAATAGTCTCTTAGTAGTGCAGATTGTACCATTTTCGGGTCTTAATGCAAGACAGGTGTGCACAAAGTTACATCTCTAGTCCAAGGCCTTGACCTCTCATTTAGAGGACTATAAGTGCATCACTTCCACCAACTTCACCTTTGGGGGTTCGGACAAGTGATCTCCTGTGCCTACTTCTTTGCGGTCTAGGCAGCTAAGGTTGGTTCATCAGTGGCAAGACCTGGACCTCTGTCAAATGGGAGATCCAATCAGGGGGATCCAAAATCGGAATCTGCAAAGCTTCGCAGAATGAGGGAACATCCTCCAGTTCTTTTACTGTGTAGACTTTTGGGTCTTTGCAAACCTTTCTAACTAGTAAGAATCCCCAACTGAAGCGGATGTTTGTGGTTTTCAAGGCACCTGCCAGCGGTCTTAACTGTTTCCTGAGTTGCATTGAGGCTCATGCTATGTCCAGGAGAACTTGTATTTGTTTTTAATTAAAATGGATTAATTTAAATTTCCTTGCCTCCCATAGTATGTTTTTTTTTAGGAGGAATGAGCGTATAGTATCTCTGGGTGCTAGAGAGCTCGGTCCAGGTGTATCACGTTAGTGGAGTCCTGGACCAATATTGAGTTGAATATGTCTGAAGCTGGTTGTGAAGCATTTTTGGCTCCCTCAAATTCAGGGATGCTGCGTTGTCTGCAATTATTTCTGCCGCCTCTATTATCTAGTTCAATTAAGTGGTGTGTAAATGGCAAAGTTAGTGTGCGTTGGGCAATTAAATTATGTTCTAAGTTTGTAACAGTGCCGTTTCAACTTGTTTTATCATTGCCAGTCTGTTACATTGTTGTTTAATGTCCTCCTTTACTTCAGCCAGTTCGTCCCGTTTTGTGGTTCTAATCTGATCGACTGGCACCACAAAGTCTTTGCGGAGTAGATCTGTCAGGATAGAGAAGTCAGCTTTCGACATAGAGGATGATGTGGGGTCCCCGTGGGTCTTGCTCATTCTCCTCCGAGTCCTCCAATCTCCAGCTCAGGCCTAGGTGTGCTGTGTGTTCAGCCGGCGCCATCTTAGAAGTTGCTGATCGACTAATTTCTTGGGAACAGGTATGATGTGAGTGTGGCTTTTGGGTTCTGTTGTAGGTTTACCTGGGGCAGTAGGAGGCTTTTCTGTTTTGTTTGCCATTGTGTTATTACTTGCGGTTCAAGAGCTGCAGAAACATCACATCTCCAACTGGCTACGCCCCATATTTTTTTGTGTTGGTAAAGGACAACTATCAACCCTTAACTAACATTATATTAAGTAAACCATTTTACAAATGGTGTGCCATTTTTATGAATCCATTCCAATACAATTTTTTCAGTTATTGTTCCTTTTTGAAGCACTTGTTGCACGGATCAGAGCTGCCATCTTTTTTCTTTGCTTGGGTCGGATCTATGACTATCCAACCCAAGCTTCCTCCAGTCCTGCCTCTTAATTGTGTGCAGCCCCACCTCATTTCTCGTGAAGTCGCATCCCCTGTAACGATCTCTCGTGTGAGAGGAGATCGTGCTGGGAATACAAGTGTGCGAATTGCGCATCTTGTATACTGGTAACGGGGCTGCAGGGGGAGAGCTGATAACAGCTGGTAACAGCCATATTACCAGTATATTCTCTCATTAGGATAGAGGCTACTATTTTGGTGATCTGAACGGTGAAGGAATGTAAGAAAAATCAACCACAATTATACGAAATGCTCTAAAGTCTGAAAGTTGGTCTGAAACTTGAAGTTACGATTTTTATTGAGAATCTGAGCTACCTGAGTGGATCCTTTAATTTTTTGAATAGATCAAAAACATTATATAATTAAATTATATTATTTAGAATAGATGCCAATTTCAGATTATTTAAAATTTTCGAATGTGGTCTATTACGGGGAAGTTTTTATGAAGTACATATGCTCCATTCCAAGATGTATGATTGTGTTTTGGAGTACAATTGCCTCATGTTTTTTTTTATGTTGGGACCTGACTTGGCCCCGGTGGAGTTGTGTGGGTTAATCAACTTGATTTTTAATTGCCACTTTAACACTCAGTCTCTAATTTGTTTGTAAACCATCACAGTGCTAGATTAACAAGAATGGGTGCCCTAGTTGAGATAGTAATGAACATTCCCATTGGTAACAGATGCACATAGCATGACCAGAAATGCCCCAAATTCCTTCCCCTAGATACATTACATCCCAGGTTAAGTGCAATGAAACTCCAGGAGTGGCAAAGTTAAATCAGTTCAATTGTCTGCTTTTCCTATTCATGAAGTACTACAGCTGGCAGGAGTCCAAATAACTTGAGGTTTTAGAGGGATGCTACTTTGTGATAATTCATTGCCCTCTGCCGTTGATTTGCTCAAGAGGACCAAGATGGTCAAAGCAAATGTTTCTCCAGACACTTCTTAAGAATGATATAGTGGATAGCCAGCTGCTGGGCCAGATGTCAAGGTGCATTAAGCTCCCTCGTTTTTGATCCAACCTTATTCCGGAAATGTACAATGAATTTGTCTGTAAGCACTGCAATAAAAAAGATTGTGATTAATGAAGCAGCACAACTTAATAAAACAACTTGGTTCCTGCTCCCTCCTCCTAGGCATTGTAAATGTCCACTAAACAGCTCTTTTACCTACCAGCAGGGACATGTAAAATGTTAATCATCAGTCTGTGGGCCATTATAGAAAGTTGCTTTCACTTTCTCAAGTTGATAACCAAGGGGGGAAAGATAATAGGTTTGGTTAACAGAGCTGTTCAGATAATGGAGATATACAGAGTCAGGCATTGATAGAGTCAGCATGGAAGCTTATCTCTTTAATCCATTCTCGTTGTTAGCTACTGTACCATGAATTTAAAGCCTTGCTGGAGGTGAAAAGATCCTGATTTAAAAATAAATTATATGTTGTGAATTTTGTTTCTTTCATTACTATTATTTTTATTATTATGATTTGCACCAACTTTTAAAAGGAAGGCAGCTTACAATAAGGAGTTTAATTCAACATACAAAACATTTTTTTTGAAAATACATTTACATATATAGTACAATGTAATTCCTAACAAGCTCTCAAGATAATGGAGTCAGCAGTCAGCATACACTAATTATTTTGTTTTTCCACATAGAAAGTTAGATTTTATTTTTATTATTAACATGTTAAAGTGGAACACCTCCAAGCTCTTTACCTATACTTAGCTACGCCCCCTAGGGCAAAACACCTTATTTAGATAATGTATGTGTATGCTGTACACACAATATTGTAATGCACATGATTCTACACCTTCTTGCATCCTAAATTACTGTATTCTTTTGTTTCCTTTTATGCTACTCTCGTATAGATAGACCAAGTCATTTGTGTGCTCTAGCGTGTTCCAGATCCATGTCTTTTCTCTATTCCTTAGTCTGCTTGCACCCTCAGCCATGTTGTTCTGTTTGTCTTATTGCACCTATTACAAGAATCATGTCTTTGTTGTTCCTGCTTTTACTAATAATTTGTGTTTATGAATAGTAGCTCCAAGCCTTCTGGCAAATATAGTCTCATGTGACCACAAGACACTGAGTTCTCTATAAAGTAGACTTCTCAATGAAGATTGCACCTCAGATATAGAGAGATGACACTTTAGAGATCTTTCCCTTTATTTTCTAATTGACTTTCTCACTAAAGAGTGAAAAGTTGTCAAATGACATAAGTTGGAGACATTTTCCAACTTGACTAATACTACATTTTGCAGCTCACTTGTCATTCACCAAAGTTCATGGTTTTTTGTGAATAGACCCATCAAACTGATTTAGCATCTGTGATGAAAAGACATAAACAATACTTTTTACATGCACTTCTTACTAAAGGGAGAATGTGAACATATTACATCTAATAGCTCAGGCAGGAAATTCAACATTGGAAAAGACAGAAAAATACTCACAAGATAGTGGCATTCAAAAAAAGAGAACATATTTTCTATGTACCCAAATTCCTTCCAATGTGGGAAAGAATTGGTGAATCTTAATAATGTGGTTACTGCAGTAATATTAGTATAAGTCAGATAAATATAATGTATATGTTTTTATTCTCTTCCTCTGCACCCACATTGCACCTAAAAGACTTAATACAGTACCATACAGTACCCACAGAACTTGACATGCACCTATATTGCACCCACACCACTTGGCTTGCACTCATGTGGCTTATTACTGTAATAGAAAACTTTATTTTTACTGAAACACTACACAGAGATACAGAACATATATTAAAAAAAAAATAATGTGCCCCCCATAAAAAAATTAATTTCTGACTTACGTGAATAGACCCCATTGTTGTCTTAATTTGTATGCGATCCTGCTGATAAAATTTATAGATCATTTTGATTTTATACATCCCATGTATTTCAATTCCCTGTTTGCTATTAAATGTTCTTGAGAAAATATGTCAAAATTACATTATAAACTACAAGTATAGCAGAAATACTGTAATTTGTCTGGTGTTAGGAATAGAAAATATCAAGGCAGGATGAGGGTGAAAGAACTAAGCAATATCAGATGATTCACGTAACGCAGCATGCAAAAAAATCCATGCTCCAGTTAGGCAGCAGGGTGTATAATAAAAGCAATTAAATCTGTTTGCATAGGCTTGAAAGGGTTAACATAAATTTTGCAGCAGAATCGAAAAGGAAAAACTCAGCAGCAGTCTCCTCATCTTTTAAAGTTAACAAGGCTAAAAGATCATGGAAGCTGTCATTATGGTCACTCACTCTGGGAAATAAATTAACATTCCCTGCAGGATCCTTATTTGTTCTGTACAGTTAGTAATAGACTTGTTATGTAAATAGTTACACTTACATCACCATCTCATGCCTGCCTAGCTGACTCCAAGTTGCAAAACAAATCAAGATAATTTCCATCTCAAACACAGTCGTTTCGTGAGCTTTGTAATAATGTGTTGCTGTTTTCAGTCTTTTGGTTTATATAAATGTTCCATCAGTCATTTATAGAAATATAAAGGCTTACAAATGTAAAACATAGATTTTAGAATACGTTTTCATGTCTGAATACAAAGGTGCAATTTTTACCTCTAAAAGACACAGGGGTCAGTACTCAGTACTCAAGCACACCCAAAATGGGGTTCATTTGAAAAAAATAAAAATAAGTGGAATTTCACCACAAATGAGTGAAGCTAAATAATGAGGAAACATCATCTGCTAAGTTGCTAAGTGTACTCCATTTGGCCACTTGTGGTGTTCAATGTAAATCTTACATTATTCCATTATTATTTCACATTTCACCTTCCCTCTTCATATTAACATTACATCAAAAGTAAACTATAGTTTGTAGTTTTTAGCTTGTACAAACTACAAGGGCACACTTATAAATGGAACATGTCAAATGTGTTTCTACAGGTTATCTTTTCAACTTTAGTAAATGTAGAGCAATGATTTTTGCTCTGAAATAGTTTTATTGGTTGCTTCATTGGCAGTATATATGTTTCACCTCATTTTTAAGCAAATAGTGTAGTCAGAGAACAATGTTATAATATGAACAGTTTGTTATAATATAAAGGTTTAATAATCAATGAGTGGCAAAAACATTATTCTCATCATTTTTTTATATCAATTATTCACATTTGTTTTTATTACTAAACGCTTTGATTACAAATATATATATATATATATATATATATATATATATATATATATATATATAAATAAACCATTTTGGCTAGTCTCTAATAAACCCCAAAGGTTGACAAAATGTGTTTTGATTACAAGTCTAGTATTTTGGTTCGGTGCATTATGCACATTAAAATCAAACATGAAGTCTACTCTAAGTCATTATTTCAAGCTATTGGAAATCCTTTCAAGGGTAGATATGTCTTAGGGGAAGCTGAAGTAATCATTCTTTACATAGATTATTTTTCCATTAGAAAACCATTGTTGAAATGGGGTATTCTGAAGGTTGAAATTTGTATTTAGAGATGCTATATTTGAAAGGAATAAGTACAATTGTGTTTATCACTTAAAATTTTATAAAGAACTATATAATGGTGGGTGGCAAAGTTCAGTCACTCAGCGATTTCGATTCAAAGCTGATAACATGGAATTATTTTAAAAGGGAATGGAGGTTACGTAAAATTCACCAAACATATAACATACATAATATTAATAATGTTTATGTTGAAATATTTTGTGTGTTCTTGAACCATGTATACTTCGGATTCAATGTAGTTGGAAAAGTAGAATATTTTTCAACATATTATTTATAGATTTATAAATATTATGCATACACCAAAGATGGAAAAGTGCCTTTGAATATGTTCACAAAGGAAATTATATATTACAAGATGAAAATATGAGAAATTAAATAGGGATGAATCCCAAAAGTATTTTTTATCTTTGCCTGATAAAAACACCATTTTACCTTTAGCCGTTTAAAAAGGACTAAAATCAGGGTGATGGACACTGAGATAAGTCCTGAGTGCAAATATGAGTTCTGGTGACATCCACCGGCTGCCCCCACTAGCCACCCGGGATTTTGGAGCAGCCGGTAGATGTCTGCATGATACTTGCAGACATCCTCCACTGCTGCCCAACACTTCCACCGGGAGTATTATGTATACACCAAAGATGGAAAAGTGCCTTTGAATATGTTCACAAAGGAAATTATATATTACAAGATGAAAATATGAGAAATTAAATAGGGATGAATCCCAAAAGTATTTTTTATCTTTGCCTGATAAAAACACCATTTTACCTTTAGCCGTTTAAAAAGGACTAAAATCAGTGTGATGGACACTGAGATAAGTCCTGAGTGCAAATATGAGTTCTGGTGACATCCACCGGCTGCCCCCACTAGCCACCCGGGATTTTGGAGCAGCCGGTAGATGTCTGCATGATACCTGCAGACATCCTCCACTGCTGCCCAACACTTCCACCGGGAGTTCTATGGTACTGGTCCTTCATAGAAGACAGGAGTGACGGGCAGCAGCGGAGGATGTCTGAAGGTATCATGCAGACATCCACTGCTGCCCCACCTAGGCACCAGGGAAATTGAGTAAGTTGGGGGATTGACAAGTCTGGGGGAGGTAGGGGGAAGAGGCAGCATGGGAAAGTCTGGGGGATGGAGGGGAAGAGGCAGCATGGGCAAGTCCGGGGGAGGGAGGGGGAAGAGGCAGGATTGGCAAGTCTGGGGGAGGGAGGGGGGAAGAGGCAGGATTGGCAAGTCTGGGGGAGGGAGGGGGGAAAGAGGCAGGACTGGCAAGTCTGGGCGAGGGAGGGGGGAAGACGCAGCATTGGCAAGTGTGGAGGATGGGGGGAAGAGGCAGCATTGGCAAGTCTGGGGGAGGGAGGGGGTAAGAGCAGCATTCTGGTAAGTCTGGTGGACAGGTGGCTGTGGAGCTACATTGGCTACATCTGGGGGCAGATGGGCAAATAAAAGGAAATAAAAACAAGAAACACATTTTTTTCTATCATAAATTATTAAATATGAAAAAGCAATTTACACTTTTTTACTATAGGGTAGTCTTATATTAACCCCTTAAGGACAGAGCCTTTGAAACATTTTTGCACTTTCTGGACAATGGCTATTTTAACATTTCTGTGCTGTTTGTGTTTAGCAGTAATTTTCTTCTTCGTCATTTGCTGTACCCACACATATATATTGTTTTTATCGGGACAAAAAGAGCTTTCTATGGATGCCATATTTTTGATCATATCTTATCATATTATTAAAAAAAAATAATAAAATATGGTAAAAACAAAAAAAATACACAAATTTCTTTGTTTTTATTTGAAACAACTTCTCCTCATCGACAATAGCGAACGAAAAAACATGCTAAATAGATTCTACTATTTCTCCTGAGTACAGGGATACCACCCATGCATAGGTTTGTTGGGTTGTTTGGGGGCTAAAATGCCAAATTTGTGAGGTGCAGTTTTTTGTTTTCCAACTTGAAATTTTTACATGCAGACAGCCTGCACCCATGTCCCATTTGGGACATATTTGAAACCAGCCAGTGTATTTTACCCCATCAACCCATATATTTTTTAAAAGTAGACACCCTAGGCTATCTCAAATGGTGGTATTTTAACACTTTCCATGCACTAATTCTACCACCAGCCTTTGTCAAAGTTTGTGGTAGTAATTTTTTTGTGTTTTTTTTTCACAAACCTTGTACTTCAGACATGAATTTACAGATTTTGGTATGTGTCACTGCCAAATAACACCCCAATAAGTGTTCAGCAACATCTCTTGAGTACAGGGATACCCCCCATGCATAGGTTTGTTGGATTGTTTGGGGGGTAAAAGGCCAAATTTGGGAGGTGAAGTTTTTGGTTTTCCAATTTGAAATTTTGACATGCAGACAGCCTGCACCCATGTCCCATTTGGGACATATTTGAAACCAGCCAGTGTATTTTACCACATCAACCCATATATTTTTTAAAAGTAGACACCCTAGGCTATCTCAAATGGTGGTATTTTTACACTTTCCATGCACTAATTCTACCACCAGCCTTTGTCAAAGTTTGTGGTAGTAATTTTTTTGTGTTTTTTTTTCACAAACCGTGTACTTCAGACATGAATTTACAGATTTTGGTATGTGTCACTGCCAAATAACACCCCAATAAGTGTTCAACAACATCTCTTGAGTACAGGGATACCACCCATGCATAGGTTTGTTGGGTTGTTTGGGGGGTAAAAGGCCAAATTTGGTAGGTGCAGTTTTTGGTTTTCCAAATTGAAATTTTGACATGCAGACCGCCTGCACCCATGTCCCATTTGGGACATATTTGAAACCAGCCAGTGTATTTTACCCCATCAACCCATATATTTTTTAAAAGTAGACACCCTACGCTATTTCAAATGGTGGTATTTTAACACTTTCCATGCACTAATTCTACCACCAGCCTTTGTCAAAGTTTGTGGTAGTAATTTTTGTGTGTTTTTTTTTCACAAATATTGTATTTTAGACATAAATTCACAGATTTTGATATGTGTCACTGCCAAACAATAACCCAATATGTGTTCAACAACATCTCCTGAGTACAGGGATACCACCCATGCATAGGTTTGTTGGGTTGTTTGGGGGCTAAAAGGGCCACATTGTGAAGGTGCGCATTTTCAACTTGGAATATTGACGTGTAGCCAGCCTGAGCCCATCTTTCATTTGGGACTTTTTTTTAAAGTAGGACAGTGTATTTTACCCCAAAAAGTATATATTTTGTAAAAGTAGACACCCTAGGCTATTTTAAATGGTGTTATTTTAACACTTTCCATGCACCAATTCTACCACCAGCCTTTGTCAAAGTTTGTGGTAGTCATTTTATTGTGTATTTTTTCCCACATACATTGTACTTTAGACACAAATTCACATATTTCGGTATGTGTCACTGACAAACAATACCACAATATATGTTCAGCAACATCTCCCGAGCACAGGGATACCACCCATGCATAGCTTTGTCAGCTTTGTTGGGTGTTGAAAGGCTACATTTGAGAGGTGCGCTTTTTGATTTTCAAACTTGGAATTTGAACATGTAGAGCAAGGAAGGGGTTAATAGCTCTTATAAGAGCCTTTGTAGTACTGTACAAAAAAAATTAACCCCTAAAAATGCACAGACAAGAAAAAAGGTTCTGCTGTGCAGTGATCAGTGGCAGGGAAGGGGTTAATACACTACACTATACAAAGGGTATGGCTTTTATAAAAGCCCTTGGGACTCACATTTTTTTTACATTTTATTTAATTTATTACAATTAAAAAATTATGTTATACAGATCTGTCTCTTTCCCTCACTAAAACTCAAGTGAGGAGAGGGAGGCAGATCCATATGGGTCAGAACAATATTTACGAACCAGACGAATGGTGATGCTCATCTGAGAAATCACCAAACCACCTTTGCCACTGATCGGCTGTTACTGATCGCTATACACGCGTTCAGACAGCTTCAAAAGGAATACACGTAATCCCCTAGTGGGTATAACTAACCCCTAGCGAGTCTGACAAAAAAAATGCTGATAGCGAAAAAAAATCCTTCTGCGACTAGATTGCTCCATATGCGCTGCTTAGGCAGTGACCATATGCACTGCTTAGGCAGTGACCATATGTGCTGCTTAGGAAGTGATATACGGCAAGGAAGGGGTTAATAGCTCTTAAAAGAGCCTTTGATATACTGTAATAAATCAAAGTAAAAAAAAATAACCCCTAAAAAAATGCACAGACAGCAAAAAATGTGCTGCTGTGTAAGATCACTGCGTACACAGCGATCAATTGCAGGGAAGGGGTTAAATACTGGAAACGGCTTTTATAAAAGCCTTTGGGTCTCAATTCTATTAAATATATTATAATTAAAAACTTACATTATACAGCTCTGTCTCCCTCCCTCACTAAAACTCAAGTGAGAGGGAGGCAGATCTACACGGGTCAGATCAAATATTTACAAATATTGATCTAACCAGACGAATGGTGATGCTCATCTAAGCAAACGCCAACCCGCCTTTGTCACTTATCAGCTGTTACTGATCGCTATACATGCGGTCAGACAGCTAAAAAAATTTTTTTTACGTTAAACGTAGTCCCCTAGCGGGTATAATTAACACGTGACGGGTGTAATAAAAAAGTAAAAAAAAATTTAAAAATGCTTCTGCAGCAAGATTGCTGCATTTGCGTCAGATCGCTGCTTAGGCAGTGATCTACAGCAAGAAAGGGGTTAATCTCTCTTAAAAGAGCTTTTTTTTATACTGTAATGAATTACAGTAAAAAAAAAATGAACCCCTAAAAAATGCAGACAGCAAAAAATGTGCTGCTGTGTATGATCACTGCGTACACAGCGATCAATGGCAGGGAAGGGGTTAAATGGCTTTTATAAAAGCCCTTGGTGTTTAAAATTTTATTAAATATTTTTTTTATTATTTTATTTTATTTTTTTACTTTATCTGATCTGTCTCTCTCCCTTACTATAACTAGTAAGGTGAGGGAGGCAGATCAATACTTGTCAAAGGCAATATTTAGTAATATTGCCTTTGACAGTATGGTAAGTGCTCATCAGAGCACTTACCATACATCCCTGCACACAGATCACATAGATCTGTTGTGCCGGCATCGATTGGCTCCCCCTAGAGGATCGGAAGTGAAATACTTTCACTTCCGATGCTCTTGCCATTAGAAGGGAAGCGCTGCCTGTATAGGCAGCGTTCCCTTCTACTGAGCCGATGGGGTCGCTCAGGAGAGCGACCACCATCGGCTCTGGGGCAGCTGAAGGTGTTGTTAAGTGCCTCGCTAGCGAGGCACTTTAACAACACCGGAGATGCTTAGAAAGCGAACGATCGTTCGCTTTCTAAGCACATGTGTGCAGCGGGCGCAGCCATTTTTAAATGGCTGCTACGATCACTCCGTGGAGTGATCGTAGCGCGCCCCTGCACATTTGGGGGGTGTTGCACAATGCCTCTACCTAGAGGCATTGTAGCAACACCGTTAGAGTAAAGAAAGCGACCGCTGGTCGCTTTCTTTACTCCATTTAGTGCATGACGTGCCAGGCACGTCACCTGTCGGCAAGTCCTCGATTTGCCGTGACGTGCCTGGCACGTCACCTGTCGTTAAGGGGTTAATATATATTATTTATTATTATTTTTTCCTAAAGGAATATCCAAAGTTTGGGGGGGGGGGGGGGTCATCTTACAATCAGGGTTGTCTTATATTCGAGCAAATCCGGTAATATAGATTTTATAGGTAAGTATAGACTTGCCCAATGCTGTCTCTCCTCTGGCCCTCCTTCCAAAGCTCTCTCCTCCCCCCCAATGAATTCTCCTCCCCCCCCCTCCCCTCAACACCTCCTTCCCCTCTCCTCCAAACGCACTCCCCCCCCCCCCCTCCCAACATACCCACTCTCCCTTGTGGCTAGACAGGAGATGTCTGCACATACATGCAGACATCCTCATGCTGCCCAGACTTGCACATGATTAGAGTAAATCGATTTTGAGCTATGTTGAAAATGCGGACATCCACGATGGATGGCTTTCCTTTGTTTTGTTTTTCTCCAGTGACTGAGAACATCTAACTGTGTAATGTTTTGCAATGTTTTTTTTTAAATGTTTTTGTACTGTTACGTTAATTGTCGGGGAGGGTTATAGGATAATGAGAGAAAAAAAAGATTTTTTTTAGACACTCCCGGGACGTTTATGCATGTGTTTTGTATATATTTTTTGTATTGTATGTCTTTTTTATTGGAAATTTTTTTTTTTTTTTAAAGAAACATAGAATGTGTAAACTGATATGAACAATTTGGTCCATCTAGTATGGCCATTCAAAATACTTTTATTAGTTCCTGGTCTTATCTTATATGTCGGATAGACTTGTACGAACCCACGCATGCTCAAACTCAGGGGCGTTGCTAGGTCTCCAAAAGATCCGGGGCTGGAGCCCGTGATAGATTTGATAGAAGTGGAGTAAATAAGCTCACATGCTTAGGCGGCATACAGACTGATATATTTGGTGCCAAAAAACAATAGGTATATGTGAGTATATATCAGGGCTCAACAAATCCTGGGCAACAGGAAATTATACCTGGCGCCTGGTTATTGTTGTCCCTGCATGGTGCCCTCGCCGCTGGGATTATTTTATTTATTTATTTATCCAGCCGAGCACGAGGGAGCAGTGAGTGTGCTTATAGTGTCCGAGCACTGAGTGTGCTCTGCAGGGCTAGAATCAACAGCATGGCACAGACCAGGCTAGAATGAGGTATAGTAGCCAGGAGGGGGACATATTGATAGATGCACTTTTTTTTATCGTAAACAACAACAACATTTCTGACTTGTGTGTAAGTGTATGTGTGTGTATGTGTGTGTGTGTGACTGATTGTGTGTTTATGTGACTGACTGTGTGTATGTCTGCCTGTGACTGTATGTGTTTGTCTGTCTGTTACTGACTATATGTGTGTGTGTGTGCCCGCCTGTGTGAGTGGCTGTACGTCTTCCGGTGACCGACTATATGCGTGTGTCTGTATGTGTGTGTGTGTCTGTCTGTGACTGACTCCACAGCAATAAAACTCACAATAATGTGCAAATGTGTGGGTATAACACAGACTCCACAGCAATAAGACTCACAGTAATGTGTTGTGTGTGAGTGTATCACACTCTCAACAGCAATAAAACTCACAGTAATGTGCAGTGTGTGAGAATATCACACACTCATGCTGCACATTACTGTCCCACAATACACAATAAGACTCACAGCACACACAAAAATCACATTACTCGAAGTTACACTTATACACATAAGTACACAGCCACAAATACACACATACACATGCAGCCACACATACACACTTGCAGTTACACACACATACACACTCCCTTACACACAGAGACACACAATCCCACTTACACACACCAACTTACATTACACACACACTTGTATGTGAGCAAATTCCCACGATAACAAAAACAACTGAGCATACAACATGTTGTGTACATTGCATACACCATTTACCAGACTTTGAGAAAAGAAAGTAGACCAACAGTCTCATAATATGAGTATTTCATTTAAGGGGATTTCACACACACACCCTTACACACACAAACACCCACCCTTAGACCCCCCACATAGATACCCTTACATAGACAACCTTACACTCACACTCTCTTACACACACACAAATCCAGACAACCTTACACACAGACACCCTTATACACACAGATGGTCTTTCCCACACAGACATTCTGCCACGCAGACATGTGTGTAAACCTGCAACTCTCACACGGACATCATAAGTATTTTTTTAAAAGGGGTTTAAAAAACTGGGGAGAATAGGCTGAGGTATGCTCTTTCTACCAACCTCATAAAAGAGATAAGTGCAGGAAACTAACATGGGAATTCAACTGAATGGGAGAATTTATCCAACTCTGCTACTAGCCTTAATTTTGAAATTCCCATCTCACTTCCCTGCAATTCTCTCTTTCATGAGTAAAGCCCATAATATAATGAAAAGCAGCACATTCATTCATAATGTATGGTTTTAATACTATAACGGGGATTTTTAATGCCATGTTTATGGACTTTTATTGCCATGAATATAAAGACTATATATTAAGGTGAATCACTATTATTCATATTGAATGTGATGGTCAAGTGTGAAAATAAAAATAATATGAGATGATAGCATTGTTTCACATTTGATTATTACATTCAATATGAATAATAGTAATTAATCACATGTTCGCCTAGTAATCTCACTGGGATTCACTGCTAATGCTCACACTCACTCACACACACACACTCATAACTCTGCTGCTCACACTTATACTCTCACACACATACACGCACACTCATAACTCTGCCACTCACGCTTACACTCACTCACACACACTCTCTTCCAAACACTCATACTCACTTACACTCTGCTACTCACACTCTGCCACTCACATACATATGCACACTCATAACTCTGCCACTCACACCCACTTATACTCTGCCACTCACACCCACACTCACTAACACACACTTACCAAACAGTCACTCTGCCACTCACACACATACACATGCACACTCATAACTCTGCCACTCACACCCACTTATACTCTGCCACTTACATACATACACATGCACACTCATAACTCAGCCACTCACACCCACTTACTCTCTTCCAAACTCATACTCACTTACACTCTGCTACTCACACTCTGCCACTCACATACATATTCACACTCATAACTCTGCCACTCACACCCACTTTTACTCTGCCACTCACACCCACACTCACTAACACACACTTACCAGTCACTCTGCCACTTACATACATACACATGCACACTCATAACTCTGCCACTCACACCCACTTACAGTCTGCCACTCACATACATACACATGCACACTCACACCCTGCCACTGACATACATACACGTGCACACTCATAACTCTGCCACTCACTCTCACTTACACTCTGCCAGACACATTCAAAGCTTGAGAGCGCGGAGTTGAGCGTGAGAGGCGGAGCTGAGCAGGAGAGGGCAGAGTGTGGTGCTGTCCAGCATCCAGATTGCAGCATGCAGGGGGCAGACCGATCGTGAGGGGGTGGGGCCTAGCACAAGGGGCGTGGTCAGAGCCTCCATCCGGGGCTATGGAGGGAGATCCGGGGCTTCAGCCCCAGTAGCCCCCCCTAGCGACGCCACTGCTTAAACTCCTTTACTGTGTTTACCTCTACCACTTCTGCTGGAAGGTTATTTCATACATCCACTACCCTCTCAGTAAAGTAATACAAACTAATATTACTATTAAATCTTTGCCCCTCTAATTTAAGATTAAGTCTTCCTGTAGTGGTAGTTTTTCTTCTTTTCAGTATACTCTCCTCCTTTATTGTGTTGATTCCCTTTATGTATTTATAATAATAAATAATACTAATATTTATATCATACTCTCCCTGTTCCTGCTTTCCTCCAAGCTCTACATGTTAAGATCATTCCACCTTTCCTGGTAAGTTTTATCCTGCAATGTACCAGTTTAGTAGCCCTTCTCTGAACTCACTCCAAAGTATCAATATCCTTCTGGAGATGCGTTCTCCGGCACTGCGTACAATACTCCAAGTGAGGTCTCACCCGTGCTCTGCACAATGGCATGAGCACTTCCCTCTTCCTACTGCTAATACCTCTCCCTATGCAACCAAGCATTCTGCTAGCATTTCCTGCTGATCTATCACATTGTCTACCTACCTTTAATCCCTTAGTGACAAGACATTTTTACCTCGGCTTTGTCAGAGGTATTGAACAGTAATCTCGAGACTGGTTCAACTGATTAAAGCAGAAGCAAAGGATAACAAGATGGATGCCAGCAGCATCCATTTTGTGTCAGTTTTTGGACATCCTTCTGTGTGTTCAAATCTTATTCTTTGTCCCTGAAACTAAAAGAAAGTCTTACACATTCCTAACTCTGTTATCTAGTATCATCGGAACAGATAAGGTGGCCATTGTTAGTGGTTAATGGTTTATGACTCTAAGACACAGCTGTGTCTATATACATACAAGAGGTGTAGGGGGGCTTCTCTTCAGCTTGCTAGCCCACCCAAACTGGCAGAAACTGACAGACACAGAAACACTGAGATTATTTGGATTTTAGATGTGAAGAATCTAATAAGGGTTATTAAACACACCTAGTTGATTCAAATCTCTCATTAAAATATATAATTATATCACACCTTCACAAATAAATATTTAAAGTATAATTAATCCTACATATTAATTAGAATATTGTTTTTATTGTTTTATTAGTGTGGTATATATTTTATTATACATTTTTATTTAATGTGCAATGATATAAGAATAAGAATATAAGAAATATGATGAATATTTACTCTAATTTGAAATTGTATTAACACATTTAGACATTTAAATATATATATTGTCTCACATTATACTCACAATCCAGGTGTAGCTATAAACCATGACATAAGCTCATTTATATTAAACACGCCCATCCATTCAATTGGCTAGAAGTTACAGAAACAGGGTGTGAATCTGAGATAAGGTTTGGTTGATAAGTTGACACTGGAGGTGTAGAAAGAGGACTGAGATACCTTTAGAGACCTGGGGGGACTGATTTGGGGAGAGCTGCCACTAGTGGGTGAGAGATGGGAATGTTTTAGAAAAGGGCTCCTTCTGGGGAGAACTCAGGAATATGAGGCTTTTAATAGCACATGTTCACTATAACAATAGAAATCTCCATACCCATAGTATTGAGCTAAATCCCAGGAGTAACTCCCATCACTCAATTCTTCAATGGAAGGAGTCTCAACTGCATAAAAACCTCTGCCGGTAATGTATAAATGTGGTAATTTGTTTCTAGCATAATCTCATTTTTTATGGATGTCATTAGCATATATATTTGGGTAAATTTAACTTAAATCCCTCAATTTCTGGGATCTATATGTTTTAGCCTGGTGTTTATCTGTCATCCTTTCTGCAGAAGGAAGCCAGAGGAATATCCTATAGATATTACCAAGAACCATAAATTCTTATAGTCTACCTATTTACCGAAATATGTCATATATAATCTCCAGAGATTATCTAAGATTCTCATTCTTAAAGTCTAAGCTAGAATACATACATTATCATTTACCGAGCAGATTAAGAAATAGCCACCTTGAGTAGTTATATGATTTAGTAATATTACCTTACCTAAGTAGAGTATATGTTGGTAATTTGTAGGTAATTATGGTGTACTATCATTAACCATTTTTAATACTAATCATAATCAATGTAGGTTGTATCTAAATAAAATGCATGGCCATCTTATGGTCAGAAACGTACTGCATAGTAAATTATACTACATGCATGTTGATATAGCTACAGAGCTGCATAATTCATGTTTTGTCCTACTTACTTATGTTATAAGTCATACATGTGAATTATGATTAACATCTATTGATATTGTATTTTGTTGTTATGCTATTTTGCTTACCGTTTGATCTTTATTCTATATTCAATAAATTACCGTATTTATCGGCGTATAACACGCACTTTTTCTCCCTGAAAATAGGGGGGAAATGGTGTGTGCGTGTTATACGCCGAAAAAAAAAAATCTAAAACTTACCTCGTTCCTGCTCTGTCCCCCGGTGCTCTGAAGGTGCGTGGCTGTGAGGGAAGCGTTGTGAGCTCCCCTCCAGCCGCGCGGTCAATAAAGTGTGTTTTTTTTTAAACAAAAATCCGCGCGGCTGGAGGGGAGCTCACAATGCTTCCCTCACAGCCACGCAGCTTCAGAGCACCGGGGGACAGAGCAGGAACGAGGTAAGTACTGGGGTCTGGGGGAGGAGGGTGGCATAACGAGCATACTAAGGGGCAATATCATGGCATATTAAATGGCATATTGGGGGCAATATCTGGCATATTAAAATGGCATATTGGGGGAAATATCTGGCATATTAAAATGGCATATTGGGGGCAATATCCTGGCATATTGGGTGCAATATCCTGGCATATTAAATGGCATATTGGGGGCAATATCTGGCATATTAAAATTGCATATTGGGGGCAATATCTGGCATATTAAAATGGCATATTGGGGGCAATATCCTGCATATTAAATGGCATATTGGGGGCAATATCCTGCATATTAAATGGCATATTGGGGGCAATATCCTGGCATATTAAAATGGCATATTGGGGGCAATATCTGGCATATTAAAATGGCATAATGGGGGCAATATCCTGCATATTAAATGGCATATTGGGGGCAATATCCTGCATATTAAATGGCATATTGGGGGCAATATCCTGCATATTAAATGGCATATTGGGGGCAATATCCTGCATATTAAATGGCATATTGAGGGCAATATCCTGGCATATTAAAATGGTATATTGGGCTTCAAAGTTCTTTATTTGAAATTTAAGTTTTTTTTCCTAAAATTTCCTTCTTAAAATGAGGTGTGTGTTATACGCCGATAAATACGGTAATTATTATTTTATTAATAATTGTTGCATTGTATTTACTTTTGTAAAAACGTCATCCAAACTCTCACATACATACCGAATTCTTGATATGGGTATTTTTAGTCGGACCCATATATATGAATCATCAATTTTCATATATATTTTTTTATGATTCATAATTAATAACTCATATTCATATTTTTATGGTTATTAATAATCCGACAACTTTCCCGTGGTGACAATGGCTGTTTTGACATTTCTGGGGTGTTTGTGTTTAGCTGTAATTTTCTTTTCTCTCACATACTGTACCCACACAAATTATATGTTGTTTTTATCTTCATAAGAAGGGCTTTCATAAGATACCATTATGTTCATCATATCTTGTAATTTAATACAAAAAAATCATAAAATATTATGAAAAAGTTTAAAAAAAACACGAACATCCATTCAGTGGTGGTTTGTATTCAACATTCTGAACGAGAAGTTAAGGTCCCTTCTGTTGATCGCATTCTTTCTACACCAGTAGGAAGAGACAGTCGTCAACCTGCCTCACCTAAATAGTGCCACACATAAACGTGTTTATGCTTAATGCAATTTTATTCCAAAGAGAATACAAACAGGAACACTCAATGATTTTCATCCATTACAAGATGACAAGTACATACAGACACTGTGCCTTTTCATTTGTACACATTAACACAATGAAAGGTTATGTTTGACCTATCTTATCATTTTAAATATTGTAAAATGTTTGTTAGATCTTTATTTCAAATGGGAAACTACAAATAAGATTTTTTAAGTAGTATCTTAAATCAGGCATGTTAAATCAGTGACAGCATTGCCATTCCCCCCTTTGACTTGAATGCCAGGATTTTTACAAACCCATTTAGTATAATAAACTTTACTGTTGAGGAATTTGGGATCTGGATAATTTTTATGACCTATCATAAATGGATTTTTCTATCAAAAATACGTATTGTATAACTATCACACTGTTTCCAAAGTAGAAAATATATCTAACTGGACATATCAGTACAGAGAGCCAAAGCTGAGATTGCTTAATAAGTATCTTCAGTAGTGCGGTGTATTTACAGATTGATTCATACAGGAGGAAGAGGTTACTCTATAGATCGCTCTGTGTTTTAAATGAAAATCGCTATCAAAAAATACATTTAATCTGTTTTTTACGTTTAAACATAGACTTTGGTAGCGTAGTGTAACATTTAGTTCCATTTGGTGTGTTTTACATCTTGCATATTAAGGTACTCAGTATTTTTAACCGCCATAGTCTTAATTGTATTTCAATCAATGTGGCTTAATTCACAATCTGTTATTCTAAAAGAAACCATATTTGATCATCAATTTACCATGCAGAACAAATAACTTGCTCTGTAAAAATCTCAGACAATTACACACATATGTAAGATGACATTACTTCATATGATTTGAATGTGGTGATGTCATGGTAGAAGGGCCATTAATGTGGCTTTAAAAAAACAAAATTGTGTCCTAAGAATCGCAAATTTTTCAGTGTAAATAATAACTACTACATATAAAAATAATACTATAGAACAATGATGGCTAATCTTGGTACTGCAGATGTTTGAGAACTACAGATCCCAGCTTTATGACTGATGCATGTGAGCTTTATGTGATGTACAGTTCCCAAACATCTGCCAGTTAGCCGTTACAGCTATAAATGTAGTCTGTCAAAAGTAGTTTAAGAACATAAGCAAATTTGACTATATGGTTTTTTAAATAATACCTTCATAGGTCCTGCAATTTCTTCCTAATCTATTAAAGGGACTATATCACCTAAACATTGTTTTTACTGTGAATGTAGAGAATAAAAAAATATTGAAAATGATCTATACATTTGCAAGCAAGTGCCTGATTTATTAGAACAATGTTTTTTCAATGTGTCTGTGGAGTCTTCTGCTTACACATCACCTGTGGCTTGACGTGCAAATGAACTAGTTTGAAATGGGAAATGTGTCATTTGCATATCAAGCCACAGGTGACATCATAAGCAAGAGACTACACAGACACATTTAAAACACATTCTTCTTCTAATTTATGCATTTGCTTGCAGTTTTGCTAACACCATATATAGATTATGTTCAATCTCTACATTCAAAGTATAAGCAATGTTTATGTGATACAGTCCCTTTAAGTATAGAAACAAATACGGGCACGTGGAAGGATTAACTTGATGAATGTCTTTTTAAACATCTAACTATAACATCATTAATTGTCGTAAAAACATTTTTTTTAAAGTAAACCTTTTACAGATCAGAAAGTGTCAACATCTTTGAAGAGTGTACAGCTTGACGGAATTTAAAACAAACAAACATTTAAACACTTTAAACCTGATACATAACGTGCAGCATAGATATGGCTACCACGCAAACTGCACGAATTGTGTTTCACAGAGAGCCAGAACTGGTACAAATTCGGTGTGCAATGATCCATTAATGATGCCCCTTGTCACATTTACAATAACACAGTAAAACCTGGACAATGTCATTTGGTACTGCACTGGCTTCAATAGTTATTCCCTATTTTAACTAAAATGTTATTTTACAATCTTGTATTATATTCCAAAAGTTCTTCATCTGTATCGGCTTCTCCAATTTCAAACCCTAGATTGATCCTCCCAGGCGAGTAGTCATTTCTTTTCAAATCTGCAGGAGAGAAAGATCAAATATTTCATAGAGCATGGGAAATAATGACACTTCAGATAGTGAGAAACAGAGGGCATGTGGCTTATTCAGTCAGCAACACTGGCTGCACAGAGCAGTGCCTTTCTGCTTTTTTCTAGGGGACTCTAAAGATTCCATCATTCTTTGTTTTGTGCATAGTAAAATCCAGTTCATTTACCAAGTATCATCAACCGTAAAATAGAAATGATATGGGTCATAATCTGATGCACAACACAAATCAAAGAAGTAGTTAATGGGATAGTTATTTGGAGATTGCTAATATAAAAGGTGTGAAACTGCATAGATTTAGGGATTCTGTCACCTAAATATTGTTCATAATGTGAATGCAAAAAAGTGATGAAAAAATTGTGGAAAATGAGCAATACATTGCGTTAAATGTGTCTGTGGTGTCTTCTATGTATGCAAACAGCACATTTCACATTGAAAAGTAGTTCCTTACCATATCAAGCCACAGGTGATGTCATAAACCAGAGACACCATGGACAAATTTAAAGTACATGTTTGTCTTAATTTTGCTATTAATTTACAGTATTAATTATAATGTTGCTACTAAATGTACAGTATAAATAATGTTTTGGTGACAGAGTCCCTTTAATGCATTGTTAAAATGCACCTGTCATGAAAAAAGTATATATCACTTGATATATACATTGTACTATCGAAACTTTAGATTATGCAATATTATGCAAAGGAAATGATGTCTTCACAATCATTCCTCTGCATACATTTCTATACCATGGGCTTAGAAGATAGCAGACTCTTCAGCATGTCATTCCCTATAGTGGCCCATAGGTGGCTCTAGACTGCACATGTGTGAATCTCCTTGTGGTACTTTTTTCCTCACCATCTTTGCAGAGCCTCAAGATGCTGGTAAGGGACCCTATCCGAATAAGCTAAAAACCACCAACTGCACTTCTGCATCACAAACAGACATTGCATTGCTGAATAAAACGCATGCACTCTATTCCTGTATCGCACACATGCAGTCTGTCTCAATATATACTGATAACTAGTGTTATTTCTTTAGTGCTTTGTACATTACTGTGAGTTTTGTTGCTGTGGAGTTCTGATACCTTCATAAAAATTGCACATGACAGAGTTCCACAGCAAAACGACTCACAGTGGTGTATGATAAGTGTTTCACAGACCTCCACAGCATAAAAACTCAGTCATTTGAGATGAGTGAGAATATCACAGATCCCTACAGAAATAAAACGCACAGTAAGTTGCAGCGCATTATAGTGTATCAAAGAGCTCCACATAAATCAAACCAACAGTACTGTGTAATATTTATGAAGTGTATCATAGAAATGTACACCAATACAGCTTTTCTTATGTCTTGATATTTTTATAAAATGTCATAATAAAGTTTGACTTTTTATATTTTGGACCTCATTGACATAATTTTGCAAGATTAGGAGGTGCAGTGTTTTTGCTCATTTCTTCTCAGTCTGATGTTTCAATGGTTGGAGACACCATACTCCGCGGCACTCTTGCAGGATAGGACACACCGGTTGTTATACTTGCAAGCAGTAATACAGAATTGGCTTCTATGTTGCCAATACTGGCATATATTGCATAACCCACCATATTTGAGGAATAGTAGGAATTGAATTCACAGCAATGTGTGTAAGAGTGTATCAGAGCAGTACATATTATATGTATATAATATAAATATGTATTACGTATTTATATTATATGTTTTTTGTTTTATTTTATGACATGGTACGCCAGTTCTTTTCTATAAAATAAAAAAAATCCTTCAGGCCACTTTTTGTCCATGATCCACCCCTACCTTTGGCAACCCGGCGAATCCTTGTAGTCAGTGACCTTAAAGAAGAACACTGGTTATGCAACTTCAGTGCATACAAGAACTAATGCTAAATATAATTAGCATCAACAGAGACCATAATGAATGTAACTATAGGCAAAGAGTTTTTCTTCTGCTAGCTAAAAGGTCACATACATTATAGAACTGAACCAATAATAACACATAATACACATAGGGTTTTGAACATGCGTAAATAGTTATTAATGTCCCTCATCATCTCCTCCACACCTAATTGAGTAATTCTCTTATTCCAACATTCATATTTTAGAGAATGAGCCTGTTAAATCCGCTTTCTACCACCGTCACAAACAGATGCACCTTTTCTGTTTTTATCAAAGCCAAAAGGAACCATTGTGAATCATACAATTGCTTTTCTTTAGCCCATATATAATTATTACAGTAAACAGTAATCTTATGTAGTGTCTAATGTGTGTGGATTAATCACAACTAACCAAAGAAAAATACATTGTAATGCAATTGTTTATTCTCTTGCGTATATATTATTTATTTGTGGTGGGAGGGGGCTGAATTACAAGCTTGTTTGCCCTTTGCAATATTTGCAAGAAATAAGCAGCACATAATGAATATAATCCTGCAGGATCACTTTAGAAAGGTGTAGCACAAAAGATTAGGCATACCACACAAAAAAATAAAAAATAAAAATGTCTTAGACACACTTTTTAAACGCTCAGCAATTACAACAGCAAATGCCCTTGAGGTTAACAAGCATTTGTAGTGAAAAGGTGGGACTGCATGACTCTGGTTTGCCAAAGATAAACTGAATATAAGAACCACATGATCCTAAGTAAGACTCCAGAGGAAAATGAAGGCTTAAAATAAGAGACATGGATAAATCATTTAGTAATAGAATTGTTAACACTGTGTGCACCCTTCTGACGCTCTAGGCGTCACGTTAATATAATTTTGTGTTGCTTGGCTGGTTATTGCTGTATTGGTGCTATGTCTCTCCTCCTGAGGTGATTGACAAGTCAAGGGCAAAAAGGTAGGCACAAAGCAGCTGTACTTAATAGACTCAGCAGCAATGAAAGACAGTCTCATCATGTGCCTCTTTGTCAATGCTGTTTAATCTCCTCTCAGAGCAGCTCTTTAGTAAATCCCTTCCTCGTATCGGAATATGGTTTCTAATCTTGAAAGCAGAAAGTCATAAGGAAGGAGTTTCACATTTAAACAAAAGGGGAGGAAAATATGACAACCAATACCATAAAAAAGGTGAATGATACATACCAGGAAGTTTAAGTTTTCGACAGCAGGAGTTACAGCAGTGTTTTGATACAAAGTTTGTAAGGGCATCTTCGCCTAAATTGGCGGGCCCAAACACCATGCCTCTTGATCTGTGGAAACAAAGTTGTAAAATTAAAAATAAATCTTTGGCTAAATGACATAATGTGAATATTCAAGACATACCAGTGAAACATTTTTTTGCATGGAAAACCGTTAAAATTTCTGTTTATGCAAGATAAAAGGGCATTTTTCAATATCTTGAAATACATATTTAATATGTAGACAGACAGGCCAAGAAGGTACACTGGATGCATAGAGAAAATGCCATAGCTATATGATAGCTATTCCCTAAAGTTGCACTTAAATTTATTTGACTTAAATACACATCAAAAAGGAGCAAACCTGGTGAGATTTAACAAAAGCGTGCAGCAGTTATTTTTTTCAACAGGATAGGGATGAGGCTGCGACAAATGAAAAACCTGCTACCAGATGTCTTAGCAAAGAATATGGAATTAGGTCCATAGGAAGAAAAGAATCCTATGGCTTGATTTGTCTTCTGAGACCTCTTCATGCTTCTGAGTTTAAAGGACAACAGTCGGCATACAATGAATTTATATTTAATAGAATATGTTTTAATAACGGAATAAAAATAAAGTACCATACGAACCACCTTTTGCTCCATATACCTCGATCAGTGGGAGGACATGTTTCTCCTTTAATTGACCCAACATGTCCGCCCACTAATAGAGCTATATGGAGCAAAGAAAATTCAATAAGGTACTTTATTTGTATTCGTTCATTAAAGAATGTCCATTTAGAATGCCTACGCAATCTTTCAAATAAGCATAAACATTTGGCAGACAGTTGTCCTTTAAGGTGTCACTAAACTTTTAAATAAACTTTTGCTTTGTTAGTAAAAGCAAAAGTATGGTTGGCAATTGTCTCAGATTTGCAAGGATAGATATTGTCTTGTCAATTTCAAGTCTGTCCCGGCATTACTGCTGCCTTGCACAATACTTTGCAAACCCTAACTGTGGGGTCTACTCACTAAAGTCCATGATTGGAGTTAAAAATTATCGCTAACTTCAACCTCGGACATATTTGACCCCCTCCTCGGATGCCTCATTTATACCTTGCAAAATTATATTTAGGTGAGGACAATTGTGTTGGGGTTTGGGGGACTTTTGGGAGTTCCCAGACCTGGCTTACATAGGGAAGAATTTGTTTTTTTAATTATTATTTATTTTCAGCTTTCAGTTTCACTCCAAATTTGAACCCTTTTATTTTTTTTAGTGAATATAAATATTTTTTGCTTTTCACTAAGGGCAATTCGAGATGGGAGTCAGAATTGGACTTTGGCGAGGAAGATATTTTTTAGAGGATAGCGTGAGGAGTTCGAGTTGGGAGGTAGAGAATTTTTTTTTTTTTTTTTTTCAAATTTGACCTCCTCTTGCTACTCTCGATTTTTAGTGAATAGCCCCAAACTAATTAGGTTTACAGTACATACAGTTTTTGTTACCATACAATTAGTATAATTTTTTAAAGCACAGTAGCGTCATATTTATTTCTTGCAAAAAATGTTTAGAACACACAGGGAGAGAGTGAATATTTTAAAACATGGTAAACTGGTGTTTTGAAAAGGGATGATATAAAATAGTTAAAAAGAGCAAAATTGAGACTAAAAATAGGGAAAAGATGCAATTCGGTCATAATTTAAGTATCCTTTTTTTATACATCCAGACACTTTGTGCACCCCAATTTAGTGCTACACAAGTAGCTCTGATGGGCCTCGGATTACATCGGCAATTCAGAAATTATAGGCGATCCCACACCAATATCTTCCGAAACCGAAAGCAGATGAAACATGCCCGAAATGCACTGAAAGAAAGTGGTAGCCCCAAGCTCCCCATTGTATCCTACAGGAGCCTTTGCACACTGAAAAAATAGGCCAGAAATACCAAAAATCATCTGAAATTCAAACTAAATAAACAAAACCTCCATAGGAAATGTCTCCAGCTTCAAGAAATTGATACCAAATATTGTTCATATCAAATTACAGCCAGAGAGGGATCCATGTTAGAGCAGGAACTGAAGTGTGAAGCAGCATTCATACAAGCAGCAGGGCATGGTTATAGAGGGATCAAGACATTGGTAGGAGAGGGGGCCTTTGAAGTCGAGGCCTTTAAAGTTGAATTCTACAGCTATAATCTTGAGAATGGCTATGAAGGATTTTTGGATATGTTTCCCAAATTTGGCGCAGGTTCAGGGGTGATCAGCGCATATTCGGTAGCTGACAATCTATCTATGCTTTTCACAGTGAACTTGGCCCGATGCAAATGCTTCTGATGTTTTGTTTTCCGAACAGGCACAACGGCAGATTAGTCTAAAATCAACTATATTGAGTAGCTGAATAGCTAGTTCCACTACTTTGCAGAATCCAAATTCATTTGGGGCCAGATCAGTCTATATTGGCTAGGACCTATAGGCACATATGTTTTCTGACTTATATAAACAGATCAATTTTGTAAAAAATTTTAAAGCTATAAAATACGAACACATTGTTATTTTTTTGCACTTGTTGTATTGCACTTATTCTACATCCAATATCCCATTATTAATACATATTAAATATAATAGCTGTAAGATCTCTTCAGTGGTCTCACGTCTTTGGAATATGTATAAGAAATGATTAACTTAACATCACATTGGTCCCTTAGCTAACAATGGAGATATCTGTACTCTAATATAAAAACCATCAATATATAGCTGATTAAAAGCACAATTGTTTTGACATACTCAAACTGGGGGGGGGGGGGGGGTTGGGGGCGGGCGGCCTTTAGATATATTGGACTCATTTAACTCTGGATTAAGACAAGCAGACTCTCATTTAAAATGCACAAATCTGCTGAGATGCCCTCATGCCAAGGACAGATGGACAGACAATCTCTCTACTGAATGTTACATCGGCTTTGGTATTCTCAGAGTGGCAGCTTGCAAAGTGAGATTAAACTTACTGCTTGTCTTCCGGTTTAATGACAGATGGATCCGTTAGATTTTCTCCAACACCTGTAAAGAAATGGGGGGAAGAAGAATGAGTTAAAAAGAAAATACAACGTGAAAACAATGAAGTGCACTAGCACATTAACCCGTTCATCTACTACGTACACTCCCTTTACAGAAACTCTGGCAGATGTTTCTACACAGCATCCATTACTCTGATTCATTAACAACCCGGCGTCTCTCTCAGAACATACAGTTCACATAAATCAGTATATGAGGGCATTTGTTGTGGAAAGTGTGCAAAAATAAACTTAATAAGTAACATGCGTTAAAGCAGTCCTCTTTGAAATGACTAACACTGCTTGAAAGGGTAATATCTAGACAAAATTGTCCACCCGTTAGTGTCCATCTTGGAATTATTTAAAATATTTTCTTCAATTTAAGATTTCAAATCATGAGGGAAAATATTATCTGTATTAGTTAAACATATGTCTAACTACTAATAGGTGACATGCAAGGACAATTCAGAATTATGATAAAACATTTTGTTGGGTTTAAATATGGAAAACAAGATAAAGCAGCAATCCTGTGGAATCCTTTAATGAGAGAGACAGAGACATCTGCTGTATATTTGAGGCAAATCCACTTCACAATTATTTTGTATCTCACAACCCAGAGTGCTTTTCTTTTAACACTTTAAATTACCTGTAGCAGTAAGCAAGCATCTATCATTTCTTAATGATCAATTTTATATCCCGAAACTTTCTAAATTAGTTAATCCTTAGGCTTGATCACAACATAAACCTCTTACAGATCACCACTAAAATCATACGTGGAGACTTGCCAATAATGGAAATAAACTCATTTTAATATTCACCCCATGGGAAGCAGTGAGTTCAACCCATGAAAAGGTGCAACCTAAGCCCAACTTTCCAACAAAGAATCAAAATGATGATATAGTAGGCTAAGAAATAATTTAAATGAACTCTCTCCTGATCATAGATAAAACTGTGGCATGTGCAGCCATACCTTGCAAGTCTAGAACAAGTAGCTCTCCTCGTGTGTATTCATAGGTCCAGTGAGAAAAAGATAACAGTGCTTCCTCAAGTAAAGTAGTGGGAGTGATTTCATCCCCATTATTATTGTTGTACTTGCGGAATTCTCCAGTCATGTATTTCTCTATTGTAAGCCACTGGTTAGCAGAATGACAATAGATTAAGAAAACTTCCAGAAACCTAGAATTATAAGGAGGGAGAAAGAATATCAAGCACTTTATTTTGCATTGAGATTTCCAGAGGATGCATACCGTTACCGTGTGGGTCTCTTTTATGCCTGTCACACTGAACAGGTGGTGCTCAGGAGAATGTGAGTGAGCCTTTCATGCTATTCTATGGGTTATTTGATTACATAAACATATTGCACTATGATATGTTTTTCTTTGATCGTTTAAGGTTATATCCCTTTCCGGTTGTGACTGCCTGAGAGGAGTTATCCCTTGCCATATAGGCTATCTACTAGTGCACAGAATGATGGTTAACGCACCTTTTCACTTTTTTGGTTTTGTATATTCTTCTAGGAGTGAGGTACTAGTAGATCTGGTGCTGCTCTCCATTCACTAAGAGGCACAGTGTATTTTTTTCTCTTTTGAATTTAATTAGTAATGACTACAGCGTGTAGCTAGGGTTGCCACTTTTCCTTGAAAAGTATACCGGCTCTGCTATTGCCTCCATAGACTTAATATTGTCCGCAACCCAATTTGTTTCCGGCCTGCCAGTAAAATACCAGTCAGGTGGAAACCCTACGTGTAGCAAATATAAATAAAAGGAATAATGCCATATTTTTTTTTTTAAACTAGCAGTACATTGTCCCTGTTTTTCTCACAAACTTTTAAAATTAATTTTCTATCATGTTTTGTTTAGACGATATCAATAATATAATGTGCCTGCTTATGGGAATGGTCTGACTCTCAGGCACAGCAATAGAGGAATAAACAAAGGAGAGATCAAAAAGGAGGCATGTCTAATAGGAAACAATAAGCCCATCATACATATGACGTGCATAAAAGGCATCCCTGTAAGTCCAACTACCAATATATGGTTTAAAAATCTTTGCAGTGTGTCCCATGACAATGTGAGCTACAATGGTTCAAAATCAGAGATAGCTAACCTTTGTCACTGTAGCTGTCCTGGACTAGATTTGGAATGATGCTTAGCCAGCCATTGGAAAGCTGCGCATCAAGCAGCAAAAGGTTAGTCATGCCTGCTTAATATCATACATTCCTGTTAGCAAGACTATACGATGGATGCAGTGCATTTGGTGTTGCGCTGATTTTGCTGCTGTGTCTTTAACATATGTTGCTTCAGAAAAAATTAAAGCTGGTAATGTATAGGTAATATAACAAGCAACTAAGGTGTCTACTAGATGCGTGAACACATTGGAGCAGCAAATCAGTCTCTTTATGTATCTTTAAGCATATTATATAATATGTTCCATAACATATATGTCTGTACCTTAAGGTGTAGGGAATACTGTTTGGTTTCATTTGATTGAAGGTATATATCAGCTTCTGAGCAGCTCGCTGCTGCTGGATTTCCTAATTAAAGAAGACAATTTGTAATATTTCTAAAGATCCAGATATTCTTCTACCACCACTGTTCTATATAAAAGCCCTGTAGTTAAAAAAAAACAAAACCTGAAATCTTTTGTACAGTGTAGCTTATGGAATAAGATAGTCACAGACCAGCACTGATAGTCTAGTTCATAATGGTATGATAATGTTCATTTTGAGGACTGATTTTCTATATAAATATTTAGCAATGTCTTTAATTCTGGTGATCCTGTTGTTTCACACGGGGTCGACAATCTCCTCACTGCATTTTTAATCTACACGTTTTGAGCTCTTTAATGTGACCCCAAGCCATATTTGCATGACAAATGCACTAAGTACATGGACATCTTAGCACTCAAATTTACTATTTTGTTGAAATATATTTAATATTTTATAATAAGTTTGTGTATAAGACCTGGTGGGCTCCTCTACTTCTGGCTCCTAACATCTTTGATTGCTTTACATAAAACTTTATTTGAGTAGCATTTCACTGGCTCCTAAAATAGCTTGCTGGCTCCTCGATTGGTCTTTTTGGCTTTTATAATCTATAAATATGTTAAGTCCTCACTTAACATACTTAGGTTTTTTGCACTACTTAACTTGAGACCTTGCCTTTTGCCTAGAAGCCAATCTGAGGTCTCACATGGAGATACATGAGAATGCCCACATCACATGTGCAGGATTTCAGTGATGTCATCAATGATATCACACAGTTATCCTGCCCCCTCATCACTTCTACCAGAAACAACAGGTAGGCCATCACTGCACATGCTAAACAAAACATTGAAGGTTATTCCCACAGAATCCCTGCGTGCCTCCAACGTACAGTTTAAATGCTATCACATTTATCAAAATTAGTTTGATGCTAGGATTGTGCCTTATAGGAATAATTCATGTGCCACATATATAAATAGTACCATAATATTATAACAGAGTGTAAGTAAACTATGGCGGCAAAATTAATAATGGAACCTGGCATTAAAACATATATTTCCCATAGCATATATATGGGGTAACACTGTGTAGGAAACAAAATAGGCAGAAACAGTGATGTTATGAGGGTATCTTGATTGTGTACCTGCATCATACAATATTAAAGAACATGCTTTGGAGACTAGGTTGGCTTACGCAAGCTATGACTGATTACTGAATACATGTCTGATGACATGGCCTAAGAGGCCTTAAAAGCTTGTGAAATTGCAATGGAAAATGCTTGGCTGGAATCTAAGCTGTATTGTGGAATCCTACCAATAGCAGTATCCATATAATTCATTACTGGAGAAGGGAATACTGTGCAGTTATCTTGCAGCTTCTAGTTCTCTTCAGTCTGCAGATTATTACAATTAAAAGTCACAGACTACACATATATTGTACTTTCTAAATAAAATAAAAAATAACATGTAGGAACCATTTTCTATTTTGTAAATTAAGCATAACCTTACCCTAAGGCAAAGCTGTAACACTGTGTCACCACGAAAAACCTTCTGCCATGTCTGTACCACTTCAGGAAGGAAAGATTTTACAATAAAGACTTCACCAGGGTCAAGTATGTCATGTTCAGACCACGTACAGACAACTTTCAGGGCTCTGCGGAGACCGCCGTCCATTTCCTCTGGGGATAGCACCTGAAGCATTGCAGCCATCCCTCTTTGCGACCAGGAGGACATACTTTTATCCAGGTTTGTAGGAGAACTCTCTTCCAGTCGATAGACGGTGACTTCCTCGCCCGCTGGAAGGTTATAAAAAGTATGAGCACTAGTAATGTTTGCCAATGCTTTATAAAATTTGAGTTCAGCTTCTCATGGTCCTGTGAGTGGCCAGTTAGATGAAAAAACTAAAATATCTATCTTGCATCTAGGAGTAGTGTATTATTACACAATTTGTGTCAGGTAGGCAGGACCTAGTGATAGTCCAAACTGTCTTTATATGTTCTCTAATGGTTCTTCAATCTGACTAATCAGAATAAATATCAGATGAATTGAAAAGTGGTTTTTCAAGACATTATCTGATGAAGACAGCTGCCTTTCTCTGAGATGTATAATCCTAGATGAATAATGACCAAATAATCAACAGGGTATCATCTTAACTTAATATTATATTAATGCATGGTTTGCAGAAAACATAATTGCTAATTAAAACACCTTTGCTGCAAACCCATGATTTACCAGCAAACAAACAAAAATCATAGATAAATTTATAGATTTTCATGTGAGAAAGAAAAATTGTACTAAGAAAGCAATCAATAAAATCATATGGGAACAATGCAATGCATGGAAAAGATTATAACTCACCAAATAAATGCACAGGTGTAAAAGGAATGGTCTGTGCAAGCCTCATTAAATTATTCCTTTCAACAGCTGAAACAAAAGGCAAACCTCAGCATACAATTCTGTTTACTTGTGTTCACAAATGGAAGTTTAGTTTATTGAGCATATACAATACATTTTCTGTTATCAGCAATGTAATAATAGGGCCTTACAATGGTTCTCTTAGCATTGATCAAGATCCTTTACTTGAAATCAGGAGAAATAAGCTTTGGGAACAGGGTCGCTACCTCATGTATCGGTCTTTCTGCTTGTCTGTAACTCTGCTTTAAGCTCAGTCCTGCATACATTGTTGCCACAATATAAGTAAATGTTAATGCAAAGAGAATATAGCAATATTATACACAGCCGGGACACAGATGTAGTATGGTGTTTGGACTATGGTGTTTGTCTTTTATTTCTGTATTGCTGTTCATTTTTTCTGTAAATTTATTGCCATGAAAATAATATTACCTTGGGAAATGTAAGATATTTGCAAATGGAATAGTTAGTGGTCATAATATGCATTAACAACTAAACTAACAAATGGCAGAAGCAGACGCTACAGTGAAGACTGTGTAAAGCAATGGAAGATAGTCTCTATACTTTGTTAGTTACACAAATGGATCCGATTTACAACACTGACATCTATACTTTTTCTTTTTTTTTTTTTTTGACACTCAGCTTCTGAGACACCTTCAATTCCCACAATGTGTATTCAGTTCATCCTTGTGTCATATGGTTAGACAAACTATACCCCATACAACATTCGTTTACCTTTGACTGGCTCACCAAGTTATTCTCATTATGTTCTGAGTTCTATTGGAGCCAGATATACTTCCTACCTACTTGTTTTATTTGTTTCACCATTCAGTTCATACATACCTGCATTCATACCTGAGCAACACTGGAGGTCAACCTAATCTTAATCTTCTATCTTACTTTTATTCTCTGAATCTAACCTATCTCTTTTTATGTCCTATTTTTTATTTTGTCTATCCACTCTTCCCACTTTTCCCTACTCCTTTCCTTTATGTGTAGCTGATTGAATATCCCTTGCTCCATTTTTATCTGGAGTAGCACCTGATTTTTTATTTCTGACCAGATGGGAATTTTCTTTGAACACCAGTTCCTAGCGATTATCAATTTTACCGCCAACAGTATATGTACTATTATTTCTTTCTCCCTTTTGCACTGTTGCTTTAATAGATGTAATAAAAACCCTTCTGGAGTAAACTCTAAATCTATTTCTGTCAAGATTCTTATTTTCTGATTTATTTCTTTCCACATTTTCTGTATTTCCTCACATCCCCAAAAAGTATGTAAAATATCCCCTTTTTCTATATCACATCTCCAACACCGGTCGGATCTATTGTCTTTCATTTTAGCTAACCGTGTTGGAACCAGATACCAGCGATTTAGTATTTTAAAGTATATTTCATCTAGATTTAAACAGTGTATTGTTTTATAAGTAAATCTCAATGCTGTTAACCATTCTTCTTGTGTAATATGGGTGTTCAAGTCCTTATTCCATTTCTCCCTACCAAGATTTTTTACTGTCGGTTTTGTATTTTTAATTAATGAAACACATTTAGATATCATGTTTTTCATATTTTCTTGTTTCAGTAATTGTTCTAATATTTTTTCATTATCATCTTTTGGTTTTCTTACATATTTATCCATAAAGTATTTTAATCTTAAGTATGTAAACAACTCCTTACAGGGTATCTTGTTTTCTTCTTTTATCTGTTCAAATGATTTAATCCCTGTAGTATTATAGAGGTCTTCCAGCCTATGTATACCCTCCTCTTCCCACCTTTTTAGATTTATATCCTGTATATTTCCTTTCACCATTTTCAAGGGTAACCCTGTTAGAATTCGATTTTTTAATTTCATAAGTTTCCTTATTTTTCCCCACCAATTTAATATATCGTTTACGATTGTACTGTTTTTTAATTTCTCTTTTTTATCCGTTGATTCTTTAGTTACCTTCCAGAATATTATGTCCAGATCCCGGGTTTCTGCAAGGTCCTGCTCCACTCTATACCAACTTTCTTGGGTTGTAGCTTCCTGCTGTGTGGCTATCGCTTGAGCTAGTTTACATGCCATTGCATATTCCTCCAATATGGGTACCCCCAGCCCACCGTCTCTTACTTTTAGATCCATTCTTCCTAGCCCTATTCTCGGGTGTGTGTTCTGCCATATAAATCTACTCATTGCTGACTGTATCATCTGTAACCAAGTTTTAGGGATATCAATGTTAATCATTTTAAACAAATAAGTCCATTTTGGCAGGATATATGCTTTAAGGATATTTATCCTTCCCCACCACGAAAACCCCAGTGGTTTCCATTCTTTTAATTTCTTATTTGTTTCTGTTAGGAGGGGGAGAAAGTTTGCTTGCACTATATTAGAAGGATCTGTACTAATTTTGATTCCCAGATACCTAATATAGTGTTTTGCCCATTTAAATCCAAATTGTTGTGTTAATTTAGCCATGATAGACTGTCCTATATTGCTTTCTATTGCCAGGGATTTCTCCCAATTTAATTTGTATCCTGAACATTGGGAATAGCTTCTTATCTCCTTCATAAGTTCCTGCAGGGAAGTAAGTGGATTTGTTATAGTTAAAATCACATCATCTGCGTAAAGATTAATTTTCATTACTTCCCCGGTAGCTTTGAATCCTCCGATTCTTTTGTTTCTACGGATGGCCATTGCCAGTGGTTCGACAGATAATAAATATAGCAGAGGGGAGAGTGGACAACCCTGTCGTACTCCATTATGTATGTTGAACCATTCTGATTCAAAACCGATACCCTTTACTTTAGCTGTTGGTCCCTCATACATAGCCAATATATTTGCTAAAGTCCTTTCTCCAAACCCAAAGGACTGGAGTGCATATCTCATAAATGTCCAGCTGACCCTGTCAAAGGCTTTCTCTGCATCCAATGACAGGGTCAGCATGGGGGTCTGATCTCTCTTCACTGCTTCCAATATATCCACCAGTCTCCTAATATTATTTATTGGGGATCTGCCAGAGACAAATCCAGTCTGGTCCCTGTGCACAACAGATGGGAGAATTATTTTTATTCTTTCCGCCATGACTGAAGCATATAGTTTAATATCAACGTTCATCAGGGCAATTGGTCTATAGTTCTTAACCTCTTCCCCGTCTTTTTCAGGTTTAGCAATCGGAATTATATATGCCCTGAGCATTTCTTGAGGGATTCCTTTATAAAACTCATTGAAAGTTTTTGTTAGATCTACTTTTATTTGTTCCTTTACTATTTTATAAAACCGGTTGTCGAATCCATCTGGTCCCGGTGATTTTCTTTGTTTTAACCTGTCTATGGCTTTATCCACTTCTTCTACTGAAATTGGTTTGTTCAGAGTGTCCCTTTGATCTATTGAAATTTTTGGGATATTTAGGTTGCCTAAATATTCTTGTATTTCTGTTTCTGTTGTTTGCATTGGCAGAGTATACAGGGCTTGATAAAAATTCTTAAAAGTTTCTCCAATCTCCTCTGGTAACAGGACTTCCTTATCCCCCACTTTAAGTTTTGATATCATTTTTTTTTAATTATCTTTTTTAAGTCTACTAGACGTCGCTTTCTGAGCTTTATTCCCCCAATAATACCATGAGCGGCGTAATGTTTCCATTGCTTTATTAGTTCTAATTATTAATATCTCTGTAATAGATTTTTCAATTTCTTCTATCTTCTTTGTATCTATTTCGTTTGGATTTATTTTATTTTGGGAAGACACTTGATCTAGCTCCACATACAGTTGTGCCAACGATTTTCCCCTATTTTTTTTTTCCCTTATTTCCATAGATATTAGGTGACCTCTTATTACGCTCTTGTACGCACACCAGACAGTGGCAGGATTTACTTCATCTCCTCCGTTCTCCCTGAAATAGTTTTCAGTCATTTTAATAATTTTATCTATATTACTCTTTTTCCTTAAATAGTAATGTTGAAGTTTCCAGTCGGGTTTGGGGGTTTTCCATTGGTCTTCTATTTCCATCATAATTGCATTGTGATCTGAGGGTGTAAATTCCAGGATAAGTATCTTTTTAATCTGATTAGTGAAGGCCCTTCCTCCTAACATTAAGTCGATTCTTGAGTATGATAAATGGGTTTTCGAAAAGCATGAGAAATCTTTTTCTTTTGGATGGAACACCCTCCATAAGTCTAATAATTCATATGTTCTTACAAGCTCCCTAAGTCGTCTCGCGTTACTTAATGTGTTTTTATTCCTAACTGTTCCTTTAGTGTTTACTATATCTTGTGGGGGTTCCATCACACAATTTAGGTCCCCCATAATTATCATTGTTCCCTGTGCTATTCTTTGTGTTTTTTTAAACACCTTCTGTAAAAATCTTATAGGGGATTGGTTAGGTGCATAAACATTAGTGAGCGTGTATATTTTGTTGTTTATTTTGGCAATTACTATCACAAACCTACCCTCTGGGTCTGATTCTTGATATAAAATGCTCAGTGCTAAATCTTTGGAAAACAAGAAAGCCACCCCTCTTTTCCTTTGATGAGGTAGGGAGGCGTGGATCAATATTGGAAAATTTTTATTTTTACATCTTAAAAAATCCATTCCCCTCCAGTGAGTTTCTTGGAGGGCACATATTTTTATTTTCTCTTTTTTGAGGAAATGCAGAACCATGCTTCTTTTATTTGGGGAATTAATCCCTTGTGCATTCAGAGTTAATATTCGAACCATCTTTTATTTGTTCTCCTAGAATGGTTCTGATTTATTCTAGCTTGACCTCCAGTGATGCTCATCTTCCATACCTGACATACACATACTACATATAACATAAACCCGCACCTCCCCCTCTTCTTGGAGAGATGTTGCTGACATCTATAAACAATATGTAAACATATGTGTACTATGACAAACAAACAGAGAGACAGACAGGCAGACACATAGCTGCATAGGTATATAGAGACAGACAGATAAACAAGGCCAAAGATCTGTAAGTTCCAAAGAGTCATTTAAGCAGCAAACATATCTTCTCTCCTTTTCAATCACTTACCTGAATATTGGTTGTTTAAATCTTGAGAGGCTTTCAGGGAAACAGACATCTCTGCAGTAGAATATTTCAATAATCATTACAATGCAAAGATACATTACCCATTAAGGTTCATTTATAAACTGAAAATCCTGCCCTGACCAGAGAATAAATAACATTTCAGCATGAGTATGAACAAAATAATTCACCTTTCAGGTAATTAGTAGTTGGCATGGATGTGAATAGTATAGAAGCTGCAGGGGTTATCACAAGAGTGGATCAGATGGCAGCCAGAACAGTATGTAGTCCATGGAAGCTGTCATCTGTCTATTTGCATCCCACTGGATGAAGACAGCTTCCATTTGGAATAACGACAGAACACACGTCACTGGGGAAGATCCTTACCACTAATATGTATCATTATATGATAGGAAGTTAATATAGTATTTTCTACTGTCAATATACAGAAAAAGCCTTTGAGAATCATTGACACACCAGGTTTTAAAGATAATATTTGGCCCATTGCTAATGGATGCACAAGATTAGTGCATTTTAATTAGGGAGAACATGAAACGCTGGCAGAATTATTGTTCATGAGAAGTGGTTTGGCATTCTCTGCTGTACAGCTTCCATTGCTGTATTGTTTATTAAATAATACCTTACTTTCTAAAAATGCTTTGGAAACAAGATCTAAACATTTCTACCTATGCTTTTAAAATGAAAGTTTAAGAAATACAGAAGAAGAAAACTTACTTTTCACTGTGTCGGAACATCTGAATCTACAATCAAAGACATTTGAGTATTTTAATTTGTGCATCAGATTGAACTATCAAACCAATATACATCTTGTTGCATTTATGGATCATAATACTAGTAAATATATGATGCCTTAGGCAAATATATCTTGCTGTGGCATGACACTCTCCATTTACTGACTTATGAATTCAAGCAATTTTTGAGAAAGATCTCAAAAGATCTATTTATTGAACAGTAAATTATGGTGACATGAGAAGGCAAAACATTTCTCAAGCTTGCTTATCTTCCAATCCATTTGTAATACTTAATTTTTGTTATTCACTTGTCAAATCCCTGTTTAGTGAATAGCACCAAAACTGTTTTGTGGGGATAGGCTAGCTATGTAAAAAAAAATGACCAATTGCAATTTTGAGAAAGGAGCAGATTTGGAAAGATTTGTAAGTTGAAGATTTTTTCCCAAATCAGCTGGTAATGCCTGAAGTTCACAGTCAGTTTTGTGGGTTTACTACAGTTCACTGTTTAGTGAGCAAAGATCCCAATACCAATTTCAAGAGAAAATGAACACCATGTATCAATGGGGCCAATTTAAAGGCGTAATAATAATCATAAAAAGAACATGGCATTTTCTCCGAATTTCAAGGACTGCTAAAAATATCTTTGTATTTTACAAGACAGAGTGGTTATTTTACTATTGGAGTATATGTGGTTTTTTTTTAAATCTGACCAGTGATGTATTTCGTGTTGAGTTTTGATTTAAAAGTCCCATTAATCCTTGACATTAGCTAGCACTCTGCCCAAATTATATAATGTACCATGTCTCACAAAACATCCTACAAGCACAAAAAATGGTATGTGATATAATTTACATTACCACGATCTTCCAATGGATCACTTGTAAATGATTTACTATTATGCTGCAATTGCACTGAACACAAATGGGTTTCAAGAGTTAAAACAGAAATTAAATTCAAACTTTAACACCTGACAAATATGATTTCTGAGTAACGCAAGACACTAAAAAATGCTGGATGTAAACATTTTATGCTTCACCGGATTAAATGCCCTGGAGCTGTTAGTCGGTTTATGAGCACTCGCTGCCATGCCATTACAAGATTCTATTTCAGGGAAACTTTCCTCCCCACTGAGATGGAATAAGCTACCAAGAAACGCTTGCAACCACCTCTAGGGTTTGAAATCTAAAGTTCTGTGAATATGTTTTAAAGAGAAGACAAACACAGTGTCAATGCTTGCAGTATGCTAGTTTCTCAACTGGACTGTCTAATTTTTGTGGACCGCATGCTGATTGACATGGTATGAGTCCTTGTTTATAGGTATGTCTGGGATTGGCCTTTAATCATACAAGTTATTTCTAGGCTATAAAATAGAGTACTTTAGTACATGTGGTAAAACACATTTCCAACCATCTGCCTCTGCTATTACCTCAACTCTCCCCTAGACTGTAAGACTGCAATAATATTCCTCAATTATTACATTATTATGTGAAATATATAATTTAAAAAAAGGACACAGATACAACATAAACTCCACCACCAATAAATAAATTAGGAATTACAAACCCAAAATATAGAAATAAAAGTACCGTATATAAAAAAAAACACAGCAAATTCCAACTAGAACTAATCTATAGCGCTAAAGAGTCTCTATACTGGAAGAGATCAACCTTACAAATACAAAAAAAAAGACAAAGCCTTCAGCTAGAAATAAGTAACAATGTATCAATATGAGAAACTAAAATAGGATACAAAATAACATTTATAATTTATTGTACTAAAAAAAAAAAATATTCATAGACACTATCATTCACTCATCTTCTACACTAGTTGATAAATTATCAATTTAATTCTGTATTTTATTTATTTTTCATATTAATACATTTGAATTGATTTCAGCATAAGAATTTTTTTCGGTCTTGTTACTTATTTTTGGTGGACTGTATGTTTCTTATTGTATTTTCAGGTTTTGTTCAACTCTTCCACTACAGAGACTCTGTATATTAGTGCTTAAGAAAAGCTGATATGTAAATATGTGTAATTTGTGGTGTTTTTTGTATTTGAAAAAGATGTACTGGGACAACACGTAAGGAAGACCTGTCCCCCCAACTTGCAAATCAGTATTTGTCTAATGGAGTTTATACATTTTGTGTGTTTTTGGTTGTTCTATATGGTGTGTAATTTTGTATTGACAGTGAATGGTTCTCATACAGTAGATAACACATCTGATGTTGATTAAGCCATCAAAAGATTATTGATATAGAATTGCATGGCCTTTCATACAGGGCTTCAAGAGGGTAAACAAAGCTCTTTATGATACAGCACCATGGAAAATTGGACACATTGGAAAGCATTAGAAAATCCTTTTGTCATACAATTAAACAAAGCAAAACATGTGTAATAACTACCGTACTTACAAAGAACTCCTTCTCAGATGAGTTGTGCTATTGTTCAGATCCTGAGGTAAAGATAATTACAAGTAGGTATGTATCAAATTACACATGCCATTTGGGTTTTCTATTTGGATTAGGTAATAGTAAACAAAACTGTAATTATCCAAATGCAAATTAGACAGCATTATCATTTACAACAAAACATTTGAAATTGACATTTTAGCTAGAATGCTCTGCATTACAGGTGCTGTTAAATATATTGACAACAAAGCACGCTAAAGACAGATATTCCTGCCATACATTTGATCAAGCATAGCCAATAGAAAGTACACAACTCCTGTAATCCTCAGCATCATTGCTAGGAGAATGCCCATTGATTATTGAAGTAGTGGTTCAAATACAACCACCAAAGACAAAGATGTTGATAATGTAAAAAAAATATATATACACAATAATTAACAAATATGTTTTGCCTGTTGATATTTTAATATATTGATTTTGTATTGTGCCCTGTCCCTAGACACTGTATTTGTGCACCATGGATTAGGATCTTAACCCCTTGAGAACATGACTGTTTTCGGAATGTTGTACAAGTCAAGACACAGGCCTTTTTTACACTTCTTCGGTATTTTGATCATATCATATCATGTACTATAAAAAAAAATTATAAATTATGATGTAAATGTAAAAAAAAAAAAAAAACTTTTTGTAACTTTAAAAATAATTTTACACATCTACAAACACTAGTAAAAAACCTGTTAATAGATTCTAATATACATCCTGAGTTTACAAATAGCCAATGCGTACATATTTTTCTGTTGTTTTTTTGCAAGTTATGGGGCAATAACACAAGGTAGCGTTTTCTGTCTAACCTTTTTCTCCTGCAGTGACCTTTTGCCCGCAACCTTAATCATCACCCCAAGCCTAGCACTAACCCTAATCTATCTCTGACCCTAATTGCTAACCCTTACCCTTGATCTTAGAGGCAGTCTAGCATCAGCAAAGAGCAACAGAAGTGATCACCGGTCACTTCCAAAGCTATTGCCCACAACAGGCAGCAACATATTGGAACTGCATGCTACCTTTCCAATACAATGACTGCACTTACAGCAATTTTTTAATTCCTCGACATCAAGGCATTACAGCAACACCGCCTGAGCGGGGGAAGTGATCAGGTAAGTGGGATGAGAAGGTAGTTTAATTAAAAATGGAGTTGGGGTCCCACATGTCAGTTCCACATAACTTACATTCTTGTTTTTGAAAACTACTTTTTCAACCACGTGACTGGCAGAGTGTGACAGCAAGAGTAGTTCACCAAGTACTAGATGACTAAAAGTCAGTAGTAATTTAAACAGCAAATCCTCAGTGCCAGTGGAGATCAACCAGACAGATTTCAGAACTATACTACACTACACTTAAGGGCTCTTAAAATGGGGGTGAGACACCAGGTCCCACTAACTCATTTATATATATATATATAGAGAGAGAGAGAGAGAGAGAGAGAGAGAGAGAGAGAAAGAGAGAAGAGAGAGAGAGAGAGAGAGAGAGAGAGAGAGAGAGAGAGAGAGAGAGAGAGAGAGAGAGAGAGAGAGAGAGAGAGCTATATGTGTGTGTGTCAGGTTTTAAACTACTAAGAATGTGTGCCCCTAACTGCACCAACCTCTTGGGACTGTCTAAGATATTCATTAGTTTGAACCACGTGTCTTTCAATTTCTTGGGTTTTCAGTTGCTGTCGTACATAGCTCATGTGCTCCAAGCCTGACCAAGAAAGCAAAAAAAACAAAAAACAAAAAAAAACAATTAATCCTACACACAGGCAAAGTTAATACAGGAATGTTATTGACAATAAAGGAATGTTAAAGGCTATTTGTTAAGAGAACTTATAGCAAAGAATAATAACTTTTAAAGGTGGTACCACATCATTACTGGTGTTCCAGAGATGACACTATGATCCCTTGCATGCCCATCAGTCCTCCATGCTACCAGTGAACACCATGGTCTGACATCATAGAACACAGTCGGTAGTGTGTCAAGCATGAGGATTAAGAGAGAACAAGCAATAGAATCTTAGATCACTTTTCTCTGGATAATAACACTGTAGAAGCAGATAAGAGTAACATTTGTGCAGTAAAACCTTTCTTAGCTACATGCTATGGGTCCATCTCCACCATTGGGTCTGTGCATAGAACCAGTTGCATTACATATCACTCTGCCCTGCCTTCCCACAAAGTTGTTTTTTTTCATCTCGCTAGCAAAAGGGAGGTAATTTCAGCACAGATAAATCATTTGTTGTACATTAAATATCCCAGAATCCAGCTTTGTCCAGTTAAAATAAAGATAACCAAATGCCTCACAAGTGATTACACTGATTGAGAAATAAAAAGCACATGCTATAGAGAATTGTAATAATAGTATGATATGACTAAACAGACACACTATCATACGGATCACCTTATTGTAACCTTTCAGTTTTAAAGTAAAGTAAACAAGAAGCTTAATGTAAAGATGGAAATTGATCATTTTGTATTGATAGCGGCAGGTGGCCACTCACTTAGCTGATTGAAATTAGATACAGTCAGCCTGTTCTTGCTAGGTTCTTCCTCTTCATATCTGCAGCTGCTGCATTCTGCCGGTTCAGAACTCATCTGGGTACTTTGAGAACAGCCATCAACTGTAATCACCTGCCAGAGAGAACGGACATAAACACACCTCAGTTATGGAATACTTGATCTAGGTTAGCACAAATAGAACGTTCTGTCTCACCTGCAGATATATATATATATTAAAACTGTATCGTGAAGATTGGATACTAAATGGTGGTCCAGGATAACACTATGCTTTCTCACATTACGTAGCTATTTACACAGCACTTAAATATGCATGTTTTAATTAGTGTCCAGTTTAAAAAGCCTTTGTACAATCGTAAATAACCAGTATCAAGCTGAGTGCACATAAACTATTGAATGGGGTGGCAGGTCTGCCAATATTAGAGAGGCTTACCACTATCTTGCAACCAGGACCCTATGTATTTTTCTGAGCTAGGCTGCAATCTCCTGTAAAATGTGTGGCTGTTGGATCCTACTTGCCCCAACCATGTCCCCATGTGAAGTTCCACACTGGGACATGGTAGTTCAAGTTCAATACAGACCTTTTTAGCTACAGGTAAACGCCATCATAGTGCAGTTCTAGTTATAATGCAGTGATCTGGATCTCATTTCTGCATTAAAGTGGAAGTTTAACGAGATCCTTGGGCTCACATCGCATCGTCAGTGTGTACGCAATGATGATTGACAGTAAATAAGTAATATTAATTTAGTTTAAAAAAAAAACTTATAGGGAGAAATTCCTTCTTGAATTCAAATGGCAATCATTTTTCTCCTTGGATCAACAAACTCTAATTATTAATGTTTATTCTGACATTTATACCCCTGTATTTTCAGTTTTTCAAAACATTTTTCTAAAAATATATCCACACTTTTTACAAAAAAAAATAACTATCTGAAATTAAAAAGATTGGAGGTTAGTGAAGGAATAAAACAATCTTCACAAAAGATATGTGAATGAATAAAATAGTTAAAAAGTGAATATAAAAGGAAAAAGTTTTTCACTTTACACTATTTTTTCACTTACCGGCACTTGAAGTTGTGTGCGTCTTTGTTTTGTTGATTTTCGGAAGGTGCTCCGTATCTTTTCTCTGGCCCATGTAATCTGATAGATGTCAGGTTTTGCAAAGTCTACGAAAGGAAAGAAGGAAAACTTTTAAACACAGCACTAATAATGCACCAAGATCTGAAGCATTGTTGGGACCCTGTGGTTGGCATGTCAGGCCTGCACATGCGCAATTGTATCACACTTTGTGGGCGTGGGGGAATCTGAGCAGGCATGGAAAGGCTATATCACAACTTAATGGGGGCGTCTGGATGCTGAATAAACTGTTGTTGTCTTACATTCTGGTAGGTGTGTGTGGAATTTGCAACTTGTAATGGATTTTTGGATAAAAAGCATACTCAACCTGTATTTAGATTTTAGACAACATCACCTTTTATTGTCTTTCCGTCTTTCTTGTCTTTCGAGTGTTTAAAACTGCCTTTGCGGAAATTCCAATTCTTGTGAAGAGGGTTGATCCAGAATGAGGTGCTTGGTTGATGGTAACAACCAGACTCTGAGCTGTCATCACTATTTCTACATTTCTCAGACAGATTTGATTCAATAATCTGGACTCTCCTGTGGTTGTGTGGTTGAGAACATTTACAGTCATGTCCAGAATGTAAGCACAATTGTTGACCCTTTCCACCGGTAAACACATTCATTTCCCCATCTTCTGAAAATGCCCAGTTCACATACCCTTCCCTGGGATCATGTCTAATAGAGATGGGTGTCGTTCCAGCTGTTAGGTCTTTTGACTGATCATGAGAAGTATTTTCATTTTCTGCTACAATTTGGGCTTCTCCATCTACATGGTTCAAGTAATTTGTGTTTGGTTCGCTGTCCTCTTTCTCCTGCTGGTCATCAGAACATAGGTTGATTTGTATTCTACAGCTGACGTCTTTGTTCTTCTCTTCGTTCATTTCCCCTTCATCCATCCCAACTATATCTGAATTTGGCAGTTCCAAATTAGGCTCCTCCGAACCAGGTGACCCTAACGGACTTGAAGGAACAAGCAAGAAATTCCCAAACTGAGGGGCTGATTTGCTTTCAGATGACACTGCCGAAGTAACAGTGTCATTTTCTACCATGGGTTCTTCTGTTTTACTTTTTTCTGATTGGGTGCAATGTTGAGGAGAGGAATTGTCATACTCTGATGGCCACTGATTTCTTGCCAGTGTCCTAAGAAGTGATGGCGGCATACTGTAGTAGTTACATTCCCTGCTGTTCTCAGTATATGTGACATTACTCCAGCTATGTGGTATCTTTTTACTGGACAGCGTTGTTTGCTCTTTCATAAGGGCCTCTTCCTCTTGCAAGGTGTCCACTGCTGAAATAACTTTCAAGGTGTCCACCGTCAAAGCAGAGAGGTCCTGCAGGTGCCCTAGTTGACTGTCCAAGGATATCAAAGAGTCTTTAATGCAAAACACCTTCTCATTGAGCTCTTTAAGCTGCATAAACATCTCTTCAGTTCTGTATTGAACAACAAGAAGTGATAATTTCTATAAATCCATTTGTATAAATGATTCATGACTTGGTTTATGGAATCTAATATTCTGCTCTGGTTCTTACCTCTCAGTTGTAGTGCGGATCCTTTCACTATCACTGGAATGTAGACTTTCATTTTTTTCATGAAAATAGGTCTCCACACATTTCTCCTCAAAGTCATGGAGTTTCCTTAGTTCATCATCACTCAAGTAAAGCTCTGCACAAGTACAAATCACACAAAAAAACAAGGATGTAGTAGAATCATAGTGAGCAATCAATAGCTAGTGGTTAGCTTGTGACACAAAATATCACAACAATGAGGGTGGACAAAATTATATTGGACAGATAAAACAACTTGTTCCGTGACCAAATGAAAAGACTAAGTCACCCACACAGGGCAATTTTTCACAACTGTAATCTATTGATGCTAAGAAAAGATTTTTATTTAGTGAGCGTTTAACATGAGGATGATACATAAGGCAGTGTTCTAGGATTCAGTAATTGTGGGATTTATGTCATTGACCGTGTGTTTTCCTGCAGTTCTAGGTATACCCAGAAGACATAAATAGTAGCCCGGTGTTTAGACTGCATGTTTACCCTATCTAGAGCACTGTTTTTCAAATCCGTTCCTCAATACCCACCAATAGCCCAGGTTTACATGATTTTATCCAGCAATCACAGGCAGTTCCACCTGTGCTAATTAATGAACATCCTGGCCATTTTGAAAACTTCCTGAAAATCTGAACTGTCAGTGAGTTACATGAACTGGATTTGAAAGCACTTTTTTAGTTATTTTGTTTGTATTCTTTCTACAAATTTCCAATGAATTTGCTATGCATATCAGGGTATTTGTTAAGACAATATAAGATTATTGTATTATACGTATATTATAACATTTAGTAATTAATTAAAAGTTAAAAAAATTATATTTATATAAATAATTTTTAACTTTTACTATTTAACTATTATTATTTATAAATAATATTTTTTGCTATGTAGCACTGTTTAGTGACTATTAAGGTGTATATTACACACTGCTAGCTAGTATATTAAACACTTTGTGGGTACAAGACTAACCAAAAATACAACAAGGACCAAAAAGCTTAGAGGCACGGGACACCAACAAGAAAGACGGGAGACAGATACAAGCCACAATTTTCAGAAATACTATTCCCATAATCCTCAGCCATTTTTGCACACCAATGGGTGGAATGTCGCAGATGAGTAAAAGCATATTGTGTTGTTGACAAAGGCCTGAATTGTAAACATAGCACCTTTTCTTAGTAAAATTCACTAGATACACTTCTAAACATTACATTGCTATAAATAAAATAAACTGCTTGTAAATATATCAAAAGTGTATATGCTGTTAATTTGTTCATTAAGTAAAAAGATTAAATATATGCTTTGTCTCAAAATTATAAACACCATTATATTTAATGCATTCGTTGTTGCAGATGAAATATATATAAAGAAAATCTGGCTTCACAGCATGTCGTATATTGTGATTACGAGGCGCTTAGACAGTCTGAGATACAATAGAAAGAAACCCAAAGTAGTTATGAAAGTAAACCACTTGGTGGCATTGGCGCTCCATCTTGGAAATAAACACACGCCTTAGAAAATTCTGTTGAGATTGGTTGTAATGTTTAACGGAACTGGAATTCCCAATGGTGTATGAAAGGGTCATAATACATTATCAGTATTAAGATTGCATGTTAATAAAGAGCTTGAGCTAATTAGGAATATTTAAATTGAGCAAAACACAAGTGAGTTTTAACCTGTTATTTTCAGGAAAATCATTTCAGAGCTGGGGATTTCATAGCGCTATTTTATAAAGGCATCATGCCATGCATTATATGTTACTGTTATTGTTATTAGCAGTATACTCCTGCTATGTTTATTGTTCATGGGACATAAAGTAGGATCTAAAGTAATCCTTGTAATTATAATTACCATGACTGAGCAAACTCAGTAAATATCCCCTGTTATTGCCTGGTGTGTGCATCAGTTATGTATTTACAAGACTCAAGCACCCTGTAGCTGCTAACAGACAACAATTAAATTAGAGGGATAACGATAATATCAGGAAGTATTACTTTAATGAGAGGGTAGTAGATGGATGGAATAGACCAGTGGAAGTAGGCAGACAAAATTCGGGATTCCCCCCCCCCCCCCCATGTTGCACACCTATGACATGCCCCATCATCCACGGTGCACACCCACGACATGCCCCATCACCCACATTGCACACACATTAAGTGCCCAATCACCCCATTACATACCCCCATCACCTACATTACATACACACTAAATGCCCCATCAGCCCCATTACATGCCCCCATCACCCTGATTAATTTGAAGGAGCTAAAGCTTGCTGAACGGTGGAGGAGGGAGTGAAAATGTTTGAAGCACCAGAAGTGTGCTTTAACACCCTCTGGCATAGTGCCACCATAGGCGAATGCCTTGTGGAAGATACACTACTGAGTGGAAGTGGTAGAGGTTAACACAGTAAAGGAGTTTAAGTATGCGTGGGATAGTCATAAGGCTGTCCTAGATATAAGATGAGGCCAGGGATTTATGAAAGTATTTAGAAAATTGGGCAGTCTAGATGGGCCTAATGCCGACACAACATGTTTAGTAATCACCTCCCAGCTAGCAAATGTGCTCATCATGTCATACATGATGGACCTGCCCACACACCATGCATGATGTGCATTCATGTCACATGGTTGTATTTCCATTAAACGGTAACTTGGAAGTCTTGATTTGAAGTCTTATTTAATTACCCTTTGAGGGCTACAGGTAGGAGCATTGATCAAAGGCCATTTAAACCAGACAGAACTATTTTGAGGGAATAAAAAAATTTGGGTGGCTGGATGCTGTGGGAATATATGGACTTGTAGGGTCCAATAGGGATAATGAGCCTGAACAGAGGGCTCACTCTGAGCAAAGAGGGAAAACATTGGATAGAAAAGAGAAGAAATAGTATAGAAAAATTATTGTGAAAACTAAACTGTAATTAAAAGAAACTGCCTTAGGCAACACCCACACATACTGTCAAAGTAAATTACAACAGTTGAGTGATTACATACCTATTATAAGTTTTGGAATAACCCATCAAAGTTAATCCGTACACTGTCAGCGAAGTCAAAAATATAGCAGCTGCATGCTTCTTCCAATAAACTAAATACGATATTGTACACGGAACCCATATTATCTCCAGGCTACTCTACCAGGGTACAATTTGTTCCAATTTATGGTGCTGTTATCAGTATCCAGAGCCAACTAGACACATTGTACACACCTCTTTTTCATGACTACTAACAATAAAAAGTTTGAGAACTGCCAGTATTAATATTTTATTTACTTACTCAATCCAACATCGCCTTCATCCTGGTCAGCCTCAATCTGAGACTGGGAATGGCACAGACGATCGATAAGTAGATAAATATGGCTCATCAAGATCAAAGGCGGTGGTAACCATGGCTTCTCATGGTATGTCATGATGTATCTATAGCGATTGTATTTCCACAGTTTGTGGGAGATTGACTTCATTGCTATGTACACATTGCTGTAGATGAGAAAAAACATCGGGTATGCCATTGTTCAGGAAAATTACTGTTGAAGGGTTATATGTTGACAACTATTAAGTGCATGATATAAAGTAGGGATCAATGACCCCCATTAACTGTTCTGCAGCATCTATGCTTTGTATTTGCGTTTCTGGGGCAAGTTCCAAATGTAGAGCACTAAGCAGGACACTCGACCACTCGACCACTTATACAACTTTGCCCTCGCATTACATATTAACCCTGCGTTTTTGTTATAACTGGGATAGGGAGGCTGTGGCAAACTCTGTTATAACTCTCTGACTAAACCCCAACAACAACACAATTACCATAGTTTATGTGGTAAAACATAAAAATGGAAAGAATAACTTATTAATATCGGCAAACTCCCAAAATAGGATGGGACAACGCTGACTTCACCTACCTCAGAATTTGATGGATTACCTTTCAAAAAAGCACTTCAAAAAGTCCTTTAAATGTAAGTCAGAAGTCAAATTTGCACACCTAAGTAATATGTTAATGCAACTAGCGTTTATATAGACTCCCCAAGCAGCCTGGAAATGGGTGTTTCGGGGCTTGTATGGCCATGGGGATCGGGTTTCCATGAAAGCCGCTGAATCTGGCTGCCATGGTGGAGCAGGTAGGTGGACAGCTATCACACAGCAGCCACTGTGGTTGAGGCTGAAGCTGTGATTCACCTGCTTTTTGTCATCTGTCATTTCTGCTTCATAGATATTGCTGTGTTTCACCTGTTCTTTTAACTGTTCCTGCTCTTTTGCCTGCCCGGCATCTCACGGTGCAGGGTAACTGGGGGTAAGCATTGTAGGAGCTGTCCAACCCCCCCCCCCCCCCCCCCCCATGGAAGTGGTTAGCCCAGAAGTTGTCAGTCCATGAGAGGAAGGTTCAGCCGCTCTCTCTCGGGCTAGGAGGCCAAGCAGGCCCAGGAGCAAGACAATTAGAGGCCCCAAATTGGTGAAAGCGTTGGAGTACAGGAAAGCGCTTGCAGCTCCCCAGAAGTGACGAGAGGACACCTCTTCAGTGGAAGAAGGCAACTGTCAGATGGCAAGACTGCGGGGAATAAGTGCACTGTGAAACCCCCTTCCGTTGGTGAAACCCCAGGGTGGATTTTATTGGGCATCTCAGAGGGTTAAGGAGGCACGGGACTATTTGGTGGTTTGTTCGGTGGGGAACAGTTTAGTAAATTAGCTGCAGCTAAGAGGGGGGTTCATTTTAATGGTGGGGGTAAAGGAAAATCACCCATTGTTTGTCAGTTCCCTACAGCAGGTCCATCTGCCCAGGAATCTTCTGCTCATGATGGTCCAGGAGAAGTCACCCGTGCCATTTTGACAAGTCAGTTACCAGCGGACCATCAAGCAAGCATCCCAGATGGCCAGGATTGAGGGTATTGTGGGTTGGCACGTTTAGCATAGGTTCTGGTGAGTTTGGGGGTTTTATGGCTAGTTTGTGCACCCTTTTAGAGCAGTGGGACAGTGCGCTGGAAGGTTTTTGGATTCAAGAAGTTGGGGAACTAGTCATCAGGGAGGCACCAGACTCCCATCTGTCCAGAGGGTTTGCTTAATGTTAAAATACACTGTGGCCTGTTATTGCAATTATGTAATAAAAAAGATATGAAAAGTTGAAATGATTTTTTTTTTTTAATGTATTAAATGAATAAAATGAAATGGAAGATTGTCTGTCTGTTTATTGCCCTTTTCACACGGCTCCATACAAGCATCAAATATTTATGCTCACCTACATGTCTTTTAAATTTCTGCTACGTTTCATCACATAAAGTTGATACCTACTTAAAAAATGCAATCAGCAGATTCACCATGATGATGTATTGAATAAAGAGGTAGACAGCTTGAAGGAATGGGGTGATGAATGAACCGGGAGGACAATCTGGATCTTCTTCACAAGCTTCAAAAGAATAATGCTAAAAACATTAACCTTTCACATCAGTTTCGCATCACTTTATTTGTGACAAGTGTTACTCGGATGTTTTTAAAGAGACTGTATCACCTAAACACTGTTTTTACTGTGTATGTAGAGAATTTTTTTTTATTGAAAATGATCTATACATTATACATTGTGTTAGCAAAACTGCAAGCAAATGGCTACTATAATAGAAAGGTGTATTTTAATTGTGTCTGTTTATGACATCACCTGTGGCCTAATATAGAAATTAACTGATTTTCAAAGGGAAATGTGTAATTTGCATAACAGCAGGAAACTCTACAGACACATTTAAAACATATGTATAGATAATTTTCAATCATTTTTTGTACTTTTCTACATGCACAGTAAAAACAATGTTTAGGTGATACAGTCCCTGTTAATTATAAAGTCTCTGGTGAAACATACAAGCTGTTCAAAAAGAAGGAAAACCGGTGTACATCACTCAAACCATTAATTTCTGAAAGTATTTTAAATTGCAACAAATAATTTGCTCTACATTGACAATTCCATGTTGTTTTCACACATATTATTTTCAAATATATTTATTTTTGATATTTGTGTTGTATTTCTTTTTATCTTTTTGTGTGTTTTTTAAACAAGCTACTCATTTACTTACTATTTCACAATTAAGTTGTGTGGGTAATCGACCTGGTGTTCTTTGCCACTGGCATTGTATGTTAATGGTCTACACTAAAGTATGGGATCATTAGATGACAGGCATAAGACACAATTGTAGGTCAAAGTTCTAACACTGGAGAAAATCCCCATTTAAACGAGTGGAGCAGTTTTAAAAAGTAACATGCTCTTAACTACTTTTAGAGTTCTGCCACAAATCTGTTTTTGTGGGGATTTCTCCCGTTTTAGAACATTGACTTACAATTGTGTCAATGCCATTGGAAAACACTACAAGGTCTATTACCCTACCCCCCCCCCCCCCCCACCCCAAAGTACAAACTATTTTTAGGTGATACAGTCCCTTTAATTTATCTTACTGTTGAAAATGACTGCTTATTCAAAATTACCTGTTATCCAAAAAACTTTTAGTCCCAAGTTTTTTAGATTAGGGTTGCTAACCTGTATACAAAAAAAATAAACTTTCACCTACTTTCACCCTAATAAATGTGTAGGAATTGCTGATTGGTACTTACCATCTATTTCTGGGGCATAGACTTCACCAAACATCATCCAATACGGTTGGAATACAATATCACGAGCGAGAGTCCACGAAGGAGCTTCATCTGGTGAGAGGATTGCTTTCCGAGCCACACCAAATGCCAGAATAACAATGGCCATTATAATTACTATACCAAACATGTTTGATGTCTGTAATTAAAAAATACATACCAATATTATCTACAGCCTAAAAATTTTTTTATCTAAAACAGGGCTTGACAAATTTCTGTGACCCTTTGGAGCCATACAATTCCATTGCAATTCTGGATCCAGTTTGGTTATTTTTAGCCAGTGAAATGGAACTTCCATTTTTCATAACATAAAAGCTGAAAAATTACAATTAGTGAACCAGAAAACAATGGCAGACAAGTGACATTCTAAAGCAGTGTTTCTCAACTGATGGGTCCTGACTCATAAGTGGGTCGCAAGCTGATGTCAAGTGGGTCGCGGACGAGTGCTTAGGCCTCATCAAAAAGTCTAACTTTGTTAGACTTTGACTATAGGCTTTGTTTCAATAGTGCCACTGATATCTCTTCCAGTTTACCCTTTATCTCTTCTATCTTTACCATTTACTTTAGATACAATTTAAACATTTGCCTGAGATTTGTCAAGTGAAATCTGGCCTTGATGCTGCAGATACACGGCAGTGAGTGTTTAATGTACCTATCTTTCTGAGATTGGATTCTCAACTCTGGTCTAGCCAAAGACAAAATATAGGAACATAATAGACATTAAACACAACCTCAGAGTAGCTTTGACTACCATCACCCCAGAGTTTAATACACTTATTAGGAGGATATATTTCAATTGCTTTTTATTATATTGGGTTTTTAGCACTTTCAATTTAATTTGCACTGTGATTACTGCAGATACACATTGTAGAATACTGTACAAATCGATTTGTGGAATAAATTATAATGTTTCGTAAAATTTAATTATTTTTGTTTCATGAATTGAGAACAAAGACAAATGAAGGTCCTGAGGATAGACAGGCTGAGAACCACTGCTCTAAAGGCATTCTGGAACATCTGAAGTGTGCATAGGGCTATCCTGGTAAACAAATTAAAATTTGTGTTAAGTGTGGACTTGACTGTTCAATTTCTTCGTGTCAGAGGTAAATATCTAAGTTTCTCAATGGCACTTCACCTGCTCAAAACTATTTTTTTTTTAAATATTACAATTTAATGACTCTAAATTGAGGAATTCCTTTAACAAAATCTATATGGTGATAAGATAATTATACCATGAATAACAAATTTTACTCCAGCTTGCTCCCAGGTCAAAAGTTAATGATACACACTATACAAGTCTATGGGAATTAGTACAGGCTCTGTAGATCTGCTTCCTGTGTCATCCTCTTCTTGTTCATTTGTTTCTGTTATATATTATTTTCCAGTGGAAATCCAAAATAATTTTTAGAAGTATACGCGTTTCATTTTATAAAATATACTTAAAATTAGTACTTACCATCTTTCCAATCATGGTAATGTAAGGGCCAGCTTGCTGGTTTACTGCAAAGAAATCTAGAAGACGTGTATACCAAAATATAATGTCCAGGCAATAGATGATCCTCCCTGCTGTTCGGAGAGGAGGTTCAGCCCATCGCAGGCCAAAGCCAGTCACAAATAAAATGATAGCTATAGTATCAGTCAGATTCCAGTATTCATTTAACCAGACCTTCACTTTTTGACTGAATTTCCCAGGCTCTGACATGAATACCTTAGGACAGAAAAGAAAATACCAAAAGTTTAAAACTTTATTACTACAAATGTAAATAAATTATTTTATAAAAGGTGTCAAAATATTTTCCAGTCCACATCATGTATTCATCATTTTAATGTATCCCCTTGGTGACCAGATTTTGGCCATGGCTTACCCTTGGTGCGATGTTTGCTTTTAGTTGTAATTACGTGGCTTTCTCATTTATTGTACCCACACAATTTTTTTTTTGTGATAAGAAGGGCTTTCATTCAATACTAGAATTATGATAATATCATATAGTTTAAAAAAAACTAAATATGATGGAAAAGTAAAAAAAAAAATAACCTTCTGTTACTTAAAAAAATCTTTTACACATTTACAAACGCTAATAAAAAGTGTGCTAAATAGATTCCACTATTTGTCCGGAGTTTAGAAATACTTTTATAAGATAGACAATAACTGTAAATAGCAGACTGCATTTTCTTATCATTTTTTTTTCTGTTGTAATCCTACCTCTAACCATAGGACTAGCATTTTTTAATACAATATAGGGGACTCAAGGGTGCTTGGGGACATGGACAAGATGTCCATACTGGGATTAGCCTCTCCCGCAATTGCTGGTATAGAGAGACTGGCTTGAACAGCTAAAAGCATCCAATCGCGGTGGCATGGCAGTCAGTCACTTTCACTTCAATTATGGTATGCCCGCTTTAGGAACTGGAGGAAGTGCCAGGTCCTTTGTCGGTAAGGGAGTTTCTCTCAGGACAAAGATGTGGCTACCTAGTTTGAAAGCATGTAGACTGCTTGTGTACTACAGTTCCATTTAACAGTGAATGGAAAATGGCTGACACATTCCAGATTCTGATGTTACAGGAAGCAAGTAAGCACACTGACAGAGGCACATGTTGTAACTTTTGGCCTTTCAACACATCTAATTAACTTATTATAGTACGTATAACCAGTGATGGTTAATCTGGAGTGTGCAACACCAAATTACAATCACACCCCCTTCATCAGTTACCCAGTTAGTGACTCGAACTATTTTCTAAACAACGTGACAAGTGCCCTACAGGGGTCTTTCAGCTCCATTGATCATGCACATGAGGTTAAACTCCAGAAAAGCTTGAAAAGGCATGCTGTGCATTATAACACAAGCAATTATTTCCTGCTAGATCCTAACGATAAGAAGCAAATAATGAAGAAAATCCACAGTCAGAGCTCATACCAATTACCTGATATAATCTACAACTAACACGGTTGCATGATAATACATAACAAGACACATTTGCAATTGTTAATAAATTAGTTAACGGCACACAAAAAATACAAATGTCTTTCTGTTGGGGACAAATTTTGAGTAAACAAAAGATCAGAAGGCTGTATAAAACGGAATTCCAGAATCTATGCTATAATCAGGGATAGGAAATCTCTTTGACTTCAGCTGCTGTGAACTACAACTCCCACTATGTTCAGCCAGCTGGAGTGCCAGCGGTCACTGAATGCAATAATTTCAATAAATATAAATATAATTATTTCACAGTTTAATCTGCACATTACTGGAATATTCTACCACATTTACTTCAAGGTTTGATAACGCAATAAATCTTTAAAAACAATATGTTCGTTTACCTGTTTTAAAGGGACTGTATCCCCCAAACATTGTTTTTATGGTGAATGTAGAGCATAAAAAATTATTAAAAATGGTCTATACATTGTATTAGCAAAACTGCAAGTAAATGTCTAAATTAGGAGAAAAATGTGTTTTAAATGTTTCTGTGGAGTCTCCTGTGTATGACATCAACTCTGGCACTGGTATTCCCACCCCAAAATGAAGAAATTGATATCCCACAATGCACATGGATCTGTTCGAACAGTTATCTTTTCCGTTTTTACCTCTATGTCAACGCCGTGGTAAAGCTCAAAACTAAATACATTTATACAAAATGATCTGTTATCCCCAAAAAATTAAAATCTTGCTGCAAGTTGCAAATTCGAAATTCCACACACAACTATCAGAATACAAGAGCACAACAATGTATTCAGTATCTAGCCCTCTTAAGCTGCGATATAGCCTTTCCATGCATGCTCAGATATCCCTGCACCCACAATGGGTAATACCATGGCACGTGTAGAGGCCTGATGTGCCAACGGCAGGTTCCCAACGATGCCTCATATCACAGCTACATCACAGTAAAAGTAAAAGTGATTTATTTGCTTAATCCAGTATTTGCATTGATACTACTTTATATCATAAGTGCTGAGAAGCTTTAATATATCTTATTGGTGAAAAGCATCTGTTATTTGAAATTATCCGTTATCCAAAATACTTCTGGTCCCAAGCATTTTGGATAGGGGATACTCAACCTGTATCTATGTCCAGCACAAACATTTTTTTATTCCCTATAAATTGACACCGTGCAATTTTTGCATGACAGGTACACTTCTGACCAGTGGCGTCACAAGGGGGGGTGATGATTGCACGGGGTGACTCCCCCAGCAGGGGTGGCACCCGTGCTGTCGGAATCCCCTTTTCGACAAAATAAAAAAAAGCAAAAAGGAGGAGACAGTCGGAGCAGCCAGGAGGTGAGTACTGAGGAAGGGGGGAGGAGGGTGGCAAATTAGCTGTGGCTTATTAATAGCAAAATAATACTGGCATATTACTTGGCAAAATGGCTGGTGCTTATCAATGGCAAAATAATACTGGCATATTATTGGGCAAATTGGCTGGGGCATATTAAATTGCAAAATATCACTGGCATATTATTGGGCAAATTGGCTGTGGCTTATTAATGACAAAATAATAGTGGCATATTAATAGCAAAAGAATACTGGCATATTAATGGGTAATTGGCCGTGGCTTATCAATGGCAAAATAATACTGGCATATTATTGGGCAAATTGTTTGGGGCATATTAAATGGCAAAATAATACTGGTATATTATTGGGCAAATTGGCTGTGGCTTATTAATGACAAAATAATAGTGGCATATTAATGGGCAAATTGTCTGGTTTATTAATAGCAAATTAATACTGGCTTATTAACAGCAAAATGATACTGGCTTATTAATGGCAAAATAATACTGGCATATTATTGGGCAAATTGGCTGTGGATTATAAATGGCAAAATAATACTGGCATATTATCGGGCAAATTGGCTGTGGCTTATTAATGGCAAAATCATACGGCATATTAATGGGCAAATTGGCTGTGGCTTATTAATGACAAAATAATACTGGCTTATTACTGGGCAAATTGGCTGTGGCTTATTAATGGCAAAATAATACTGACATAGTCATAGGAAAATAATACTGGCATATTATTGGGCAAATTAACTCTGGTTTATTAATGGCAAAATAATACTGGCATATTAATGGACTAATTGGCTGTGGCATTTTAATGCCAAAATAATACTGGCATAATAATGGACAAACTAACACTGGCATATTAATGGCAAAATAATACTGGCATATTAATGGCAAAATAATACTGGCATATTATTGGGAAAATTGGTTGGGGCATATTAAATGGCAAAATAATACTGGTATATTATTGGGCAAATTGGCTGTGGCTTATTAATGGCAAAATCATACGGCATATGAATGGGCAAATTGGCTGTGGCTTATTAATGACAAAATAATACTGGCTTATTAATGGGAAAATGGGCTGTTGCTTATTAATGGCAAAATAAGACTGACATAGTAATAGGAAAATAATACTGGCATATTATTGGGCAAATTAACTCTGGTTTATTAATGGCAAAATAATACTGGCATATTAATGGACTAATTGGCTGTTGCATATTAATGCCAAAATAATACTGGCATAATAATGGACAAACTAACACTGGCATATTAATGGCAAAATAATACTGGCATATTAATGGAAAAATAATACTGGCATATTAATGGAAAAATAATACTGGCATAATAGTTGGCAAATTGGCTGTGGCATCTTAATGGGCAAATTAGCTATGGCATATTATTGGACAAACTAACACTGGCATATTAATGGGCAAATTGCTTGTGGCATATTAATTGGCAAGCTGGATATGGCGTATTTAATGGACAAACAGTGGCATATTTTAAATGACAAACTGGCTGTTGCATATGTTGACAATGTCACTGTGGTATGTTAACTGATACCTTGCTGGCTTATGCTGTGGCATGTTCAGTGGGGCAAAATAACATGTTCTGTGGGACAAAGTGACACTGTGGTATGTTCTGTGGGGCAAATTGACACTGTGGCATACCAAATTGTGTGGGTGCAATATGAGTGCAAGTCTAGTGCTGTGGGTGTAATATAGGTGCATGGCAAGTGCTGTGGGTACTGTGTTAAGTCCTTTAAGTGCTTCTGACATGTTATAAAACAAGTCTTACTCACCTCCCTGCCTTTCTCAATAGCAGTAGTAAACATATATACAATAACCAGCCACTCTTGGACACTAGGCCTTGGCTCCATCTTCACCAAAACGACATATGTGAAAAGCATGAGAAACCCCAAGTACGCCATCTGTAGATATATATATCAAAATTAATATATGCACACGCTCTTTTGGGATACAAAAGCAATAGATAAAGTGCAGAGATAATTTGTTTTTAATCCTTGACAGTATAAATAATGTTTAGGAGACCAAGTCCCTTTATGCAATGTTATGATTAATTTCAAGCCTTCTACAATATATAACTTATGTTATGTCAGTTATATCTTCTTGATATTCCCCTTAGACACTAAACGTCCAAAAGGCTTGAACACAGAGTATGATACTACCATTTTCTTCTAAACAGTTTATTTTCCCTCTTCTCTCTCTTTTTCGTATATACCCTTATTTTGGCACATCATTTATTCAGAGGTATAATATATTAACAAAATGACAGTCTTATCTATCACTTGCCCTATGATAATTAGAATTACATAGCGCCTTAACATGTTTAGATTATTTATTATGTTTACTGATTGATGTGCCTTAGTGTTTGTTCATTTATCAGATTAGAGCAATGTATGCTTTTATGTTACACCATACCATTATAATGTTTTATATTATTTTTATCGCAAGATCCAAAAACCAAAAAGACCCAAAATGTTATTTTCAGATGTGGGTCAGTTCGGATAAGGGATCCTGGCGTCCAGTGGTGAAGCTTCTTTGCTTCACCCTTCCGGGCGCCGTAAATGTGGTTCCCTGAGCGCTGCGACGGGAGGGAGGGTCTACAGTGCGACGACAGATCGTTTCAGCATCACCGTGGTGCAAGTAAGTTCACCAGCTCCACTGCTGGAAATTATCTATATTACCTAAATACAATATCAGCAAGTTGCTCACACTGAATCTAGGTAATGTTGATCATTTATAGGGTTGGTGTTGCCAAATTGATCTGTTAACCGTAAGTATTCATTATCCAAAATGCTGCTGGCCCCAAGCATTTCGGATAAGGGTTACTCAACCTGTATATATTTTCACAGATTTTTATAATTTAATTTAATTAGCAACAATATTTGTAATTATTCACTAGCACTTGCACTTTCATGTGTTTTTGTTTAGTAGTAATTGGAATTTTCTTTTGATCTGCATTTCCACCGTTACACTTTATTCCCTACATGCTTGTTTAATTAATTTAATCTGCATGTTTTGCTATTTATCTTTGTATAAGTACGGAGTCCAACATGGAACTTTATTGTACCTCTTAGTGACTGAGGCAGTTTTTTTTTACTTTTCATCTTTCTCGTTTAATGTACCTACACATATTATCCAGGTTGATCTCCTATCCAAAACATTTGGGCCCAGAAGTATTTTGGATATGGGGTCATTTCGATTAACTGATCATTTACACCAATAAATATATACTATTGCCTCTCAACACTCATGAACTACAGTAGTATCAAAGCAAATACTGTACAGAGCAAATAACTCATTCTTACAGTAATAAAGCTGTGAAGTGATGTGTCGTTGGGAACCTGCTGTTGGTGAGTTAGGATTACACCTTTGCTATTCTATTGCCCTTTGTGGGTGTGGGGGAGCAGGCATGGAAAGGTTTTATCTAAGCTTAATATTTACGGAACTGTTGTGCGCTTGCAGTCTCAAAGGTGTATGTTGAATTTGAAAATTGTTTAACTGATCATTTTGGATAGCTGGAACTCAACCTGTATACTATTTGTATCGCCATAAGAAAGGCTTTCTTAAGATACCATTATTTTCATCGTATAGTATCATTTACTATAGCTGTTGTAAATTGCTATTGTAATATTGTCATATTGGTGACTGCTGCTGGGGAATTCTAGCAACTACAACAGAGTGGCAGAAGTGGTGATTCACTTGTGGGTAGCACCATATTGGAGAGGCAGCTGCCTTTACGGTATGCTACATATGATCACCCCTAGGAGTGATAATATATGCACTGCAGGGTTTTTATCATTGTTGCCCGATTCCTTCTCATAGAGGTATCATGGAAACACTGTCTAATCCCCTCCAGTGGTCTTAAAGACGCATAACGTATATATATGTCATGTGTCACCAACAGGTTAAGCATTGGTGCTAATTTTTGATCTGTTCACTGATTTGTTCATTTTACTATTACACAGTCTGATTGTTACAGTAGATATTTATGTCATAATAAATCAATGTTTTGTCTCATGGATATCTGGAGTGCGAATTCTTGCTTGTGTTTTTGGATATACATAGTCAGCGGGTTGTATTGATGCAGCCTGGTCTGCTATAAAAGCAGCTCCTTGCACACCTACAAGCATAAGGAAGTTAGAGCCTGGCTACTGTTCAGATTTGTTATCAATAAATAACTTACAGTGTGGAACCAGAACTTGACAATAGGGGCGCTGTAAAATTCACAGACTTTCCTGGTGATTGAAAGGTTGCCTTGATCATTATTGATGTGAATGTTTTTCTCCTCATTTGGTTTATGCATCCCTTTTTCTGCATCAAAACTATGCTAAAAATAAAAATGGAAGTATTAGGAAAGAACAATGTGATTAGAACTGGTCATATAAAATACATAATATGTAGAATTGGCTGCCACTGTTATAATAATGAGTGTGTACTTTTGTATACTGAACAGATCACCGTTTGAACCTGCATACAGGGCACCTTTTGTGTGCCAGGGGATGGGAAGTGATTTTCACTGCCCAGCATCATGGCATACAAAGAGTGTATTTTTTTTTCAGATTTTGCGTATTTTTGATCATCCTACCTGGGCAAGGTAGAGCGAAGGGAGAAACAAATTTGTATTTATTGATTTTATTTACTTATTGTGCCAGGGGGTAAGGCCGGAATGGGGGCAAATCAAATATTTTTATATAATCTGGTCTTGGGGCATAAAGCCGGCCCAAAGCCCAAGGGTGCATGTAATTTTATTTTAATATGGGCTTGGATGGGGGTAATTATTTTATATATATTAGGACTACAGGCATTGTGATGGCCTGTGTCCCCATGAGGCCAGCATGATGATATTTTATCTAGCAGGTATGGCGCCGACCCGTGGGCACTAGTTCGGCCACTTTTTGCAGTTGAATTGCACGCTATTCAAATGGTATAGCTTGAGGTAGTCTAAATGTCTTGGGAGCTGTATTTAAGGGGGACCATAGAATCTAACCCAATGAAGTTACTGTCTAATGCATTTCAACTTGGTGTAGTTTATTTTGAACACTCTAGATGGCAGCATGCATCACAAAACAGTATAATGTTAGTTTGTTATTCATGCATAGAACTAAATCAGTAATATAGTTTATGCAACCTGTTTTTAAAATGACCTCTTAATTCTTATGAACCGGGTGACTTTTACACACTGAGAAACATGGGCATACTTTTTCAGAGCTCTAAAATAATGATTGGAAAAATTATGAAAATACAAAAAGAAGAATTATTATGATTATTTTGTGGAACACTTATTATTAAGTGAAGAACTACTTATGGGAGCGATGCTTCTCTTGGGGAAATAAAGGGTCCAATATTTAATCCCTATGTGTTATGTATAAAGGTCAACTGCGGGGTAAAGTTCTAAAAGTGGTCCAGTTACCGTGGAAACCAATGTAATATTCCTCCAGATTATCTTTATACATAATCCATTTGTCTCCCAGATGTTTTTTTTTAGTATATAAGAGCATTGTTCCCTTGTGCTGTCAGGACCTCTGTAGCAAGGGATCTGTTGAGTGACAATTTTCTACTACAAATACATTTGGTGATCAATTTCATTTACATACAATATCAGCAGAAAGATCTATTACTTACTGTAACTTGTTCCACTTTGGCATTCGGTGGTGGTGAGTCCACATACAGCCGAGTAAACTGGTGAAAGTCTTGTGACTGGGGCACGTGAGACATTTCTGCTTTACTCTTAAACTCCAACATGAAAACAAATGGAGGCAGCAAAATTCCCAGGATAACCTAGAAAATCAATGGTTTAACAAGAGTTATACAACTAAATTAGCAATTTACGAGGACCAACTAATGTACAAATAAATAAAAGGTTTCATTGCATTTAATACACGAGACAGGAATTAGTTATTGCTCTCTAATTTATGGCCTTAGCAAACATATATTTATCCTCACTGCGTGAAGTTTGATAAATGGAATAAAAAAATCTGTCTAGAATAGGCAAGGCATCTATTTGTCCCCTCCATGGTATCTCTACTGTATCATACACACGTGAGTCTAGCCCATTGGTTAGTTTGACATGAAGCCCTATCTTAAAACTGAATTGACACTATAAATGGCTTTGAATTATTGGGCATTGTCCACAAAGAGTTTATTTTTCAATGCTGTCTAAGCCTCAGAGGTCACCAAGCTTTGAAATATGTCACAAAATCCAGTGCAATTCAAACCCCATCTCTATCACACAGAATATGCTACCAATGGACAAACTACCAACAACAAAGTAAAAAAGGTCAAACTGAAATTCACGCAACGGTTCCACACAAACACTGCTCCATGCCCCATGTTCCACCAAAACTTTCTCTGTAATTCAGTGTGCCGGCATTTGGCATCACCATAAAATATAACAATTGTACCTACTGCAACGGGATGTGCCAACAGACCAACTACCAGGTGACTTACAAATCTTTTACCTAAAACCCCAGCTACACAATCAGCTCATTAGCCTAAAATGTCACCACTGGCCCCTTTTAATTGAACTCTGCCATCTGTAACCCCAGATTAGCATAGGGGAAGGGGTTCCCTAACAGTACAACGAATAGGGCTATGTAGAATATGGTCATTTTAGGGTTAAGGGGGAGGAGTTTGAGTGCAAGGGCATATAAGAAGGGCACACTGCATCAGCAAGGGAAGCTATTATAAAAATTAGGTGCCCCCCTACCATTTGGCCCTGCCCTGTTTTCTTCTTTTTCAGGTCCTTGGAAAGTACCTGCCATGACTTGACGGAAGCTTGTCGGGTATTCAGGGGTTTAAAGGACTTTAAATGGTTAAGAGTCAAGCACAATTCTGGTGGAAGGTTCGGGTGTAGTTATGTTACTTCGAACGTCAGGTGTTGAGTGAACGTTGGGTTTTCATTTGGCAGCTGCCTGAATACCCGTGCTCTTTTGGGCCTGTTATTATTGCTTCTGGTTTATAGATTAATCAATGTTCAGTTCAGTATAGTATTGTAATATGTGATATTGTAAGGACTACGGTTATGTTTTCTATTAGCCCCTTTCACGACAATGGACATGTCAGGCACGCCCTGGGAGAAACTACCTTAATGATAAGCATTACAGCATTGTGCAATACAGTAAATAACTGCAGTGAAAAGAGCACTGAAAGTGACTTTTTTTTGTCACTTTCAGTGCTCTGGTGTTTTGTTTTAATACCTCCGATAGAGAGACATTGTGCAATACTGCAAACACCGCCCGATCGCTCCGGAGAGCGATATAAAATGGCTGTTTTAAAGGTGCAGTGCCTTTAACACCGTCGGCAGTGTAAAAGAATAGAAAGCAAATTGAATTGCTTCCTATTGCTCCGAGTGTGTTGCTGACATGCCTCGCAAGTCGAGGCAGTCGGCAACACTAAAAAAAATGAAAATTTTGCCTCAGATCTCAAAGACGCAAATGTACTATTTACAACCCAAAACTATTAGAATTTTTCAAAGTGCGCTGTAAGCACAGTATTTGACGGTTCTATTTGACTCTCAGATGTAATACATGTAATGCTATTGCTATTCTATAAACCTATTCGTATGAATGGGGACTCTATTTCGGTTTATAGAAAGCCAATAGCATTACATGTATTCCATAAACCGAAAGTCTATAAACCGAAAGACATTCGGTTTATAGACTTTCGGTTTATAGACTTTCAGTTTATAGAATTGCAATAGCATTACATGTATTCCATAAACCGAAAGTCTATAAACCGAATGTCTTTTGGTTTATGGAATACATGTAATGCTATTGGCTTTCTATAAACCGAAATGTCTTTCGGTTTATAGACTTTCGATTTATGGAATACATGTAATGCTATTGGCTTTCTATTGGGGACTCTATTTTGGTTTATAGAAAGCCAATAGCATTACATACAATGTAATCGCCGAACCCCAAAAACCGTAATGTTCGGTACGAACCCGATCAGTGCGGTTCGGGTTCGCTCAACACTATTAGTGATCCCTTACAAGTGAGTTATATTTCAACACTCTTTTTTGGAAAGTTGAGGGACTTGTAGAACAGTGTTAAAGTAATTAAAAGATTCAAACTATTGGCTATTTGTATTGTAAGAATAGATGACTGTAATCATTTTGCACAAAATCTGTTAGAATGAATGGTAGAAAGACCAGTAAAAATAAAGGTGGGATATAAGGGAAGCTGGCCAATAGGGTGACAACCTTGAAAAAACCCTATTCTTTTTCACACAGAATGTGCCACTTTTGGACACTTTCAACAACAAAGTAATACTTAAATTAACCTCACCCAACTATGCCACACAAACACACATTGCTCCATGCCTTATGTGCCTCTAAAAACATCTCCCTAATTCATGCAATGTGCTATGCAAACATCTGACCTCAACTATCACAATCTCTCCTACTGCAACGTGATGCACAAACCTAACAACTATCAGGTGACTTGCAAATCAACCCCTTTTACACACAGCTCATAAGTTCACGCCAGGAGGAAGCCTACTAACAGGCGAAACGCGTAGCGTGACCACCATTGTTGCTTTTATACGGACTTTTTATCCTGCTTTTAACTCATTGTATGCTGTTTTACTACTTACTGTTTTTGCACATCCAGACTGTAAGAGCTGAGAGGATTTTTGCTATGGAGATTCCTTATGCTGTTCTACCTGCTTCTGAGATGTAAGATACTACTATAATACATTAAATTTTGTAAGTCTTTTACACTCAATATATGCCTTTGGTCTTTTCCTCTATATATATGTGAGCGTCTGACTGAAAGAAAGGAAGACTCCACAAGTCTATAGAAGAGCTTTGATCATCTGCTGGTTTTGTGAGTGGAATCATCTACCTCCAAATACCACACTAATATATAACAGAATTATGCTATGATCTATGTGCTTTTTTCTGGTTTTTTTCTTATATATACACTGTATACATACTGAGGATCATCTGCAAGGTGTACAGCAAAACCATCATTCCTCAGGCAAATATTACATTTATTTTTATTTGCACTAAGGGTTCACTTAGCGCACCTACCACTCCTATTTTTTGGGTCATTTTGTCTGTCTATTTCACCACGTGTGTACACAGAGAAACACACAGGCTGATGCTGCTTTGTATAGGATTAAGCGCCAGAATCTACCCCCTTTTTTTTTAAGTTCACCCTTGCCATCTTTTGAATTGAGCTCTGCCACCTCCATCCCCTTCACAATCCCAAACTCAAATGTTAACAAGAAAAATCTCCCTGCCAATAAGGGCTTTATTTATAAAGGGAATCAAAAAGGGAATAGGCTAAATTAAGGCCAGAATAACAGATTTTAGCTGAATTGGAGAATGTTTCCAACTTTTGCCTTAAGTTTGCAAGTCCCTTGTCAATTCCTTCTTTCATGAAAAAAGCCCTAAGTTTCCACTCCATTGTGTCATCACACCCCCTTCAGACAGGGTAGCACACACACACAGATACACTGGACATTAAAAGAGTTAACAATAATTACCAGTAACTTGCTAGAGAGTGTATCAGGCAGGAGAGATAGAAAATGCATAAGCAGAGGGAAAGGAAACATGAAGGAAGGGGAAGGAACAAGCAGCAGCCAGCCAATCCAGGGTAAAGGAAGTCAGAGTGAATGAGAGAGGGACCAATAGAATGAAAGGTGGGATCTAAGAGAACCTGGCCAACAGAGTGACAGACAGAAGTCAGAGTTAATGGCCAACAGGGTGAAGGAGAAAAATGGCAGTTGGCTGAAGCCAAGGGTACCTGGGCTATTCCATGATACAGGGGGTACAATGGTCAGCAAGGGAAAGAGTAAAATGAATAATAATGTAAATCAGAAAATGAAGTGGTAAAGATGGCCCTGGTTTAGAATACTAGCTCAGTAAAATAGAAGAGGCACTGGGGTGAATATTATTTTTGTTTAGTTTTTTTAATTTTTGATGCCATATTTTCCAAGCTTGCTTGCAATATTATCCTTAAATCTTCACAGTTATTATCAGGAAAAAAACAACACATTTGTACATCTTTTTCCTTCACTTTCTGTTAAGCCTTCCTTTTTTCAATGGTAAGATGTACTATTAACCTGTTCACGACAATGCCATACATGTATGGGTTCACAATGTATTGTGATGTACGGGCTACCTAAAATAGCGCAATCACACTATTTTTTAGGGAAGGCTATCCAGGAAAGCAAAAAAAAAAAAAGGCTGCCTGGACAGTGACAGACCTGTCAATCATGACCCCTCGCCCCATGCAAATAGGGTGAAGATCCCTTGCTACAGAGGTCCTGACAGCACAAGGGAACATCCAGAAAAGTCTCAGCCATTGCAGGGGATTTTGTGATATGTCATGAAGCATAACACAATTACTTGCCATCCTCGCCCAAATTTAGGGGGAGAGATGGAGTAAGTTAATCCTGGTTGCCTTAACAGTTAAGCAGACCAGGATCAAGCATTATTCTTTACATTTAATAATGTGATCACTGTTAAAATCAATCACATTGATCATATGCAATAAACACTTATTGTCAAAATCTTCCCTCTCTCTCACTGACACATCATTATCTTGTGTCAGAGAGAGAGGAGAGAAATATACTGTGTCCCAGAAAAAATGTTATTAAAAAAAAAAACACCTTTTATTTTACAATTTTTACATTCTTTATTACATTTTATACATTACACAAAGTGTTAACTGTTTGAAAAATGGTTGTAAAAGAAAGCCCTATCTGTCCTTTAAAAAAACAATATATTATATGTGGGTATTCATTCAAAAATCAAACTTGTACTTTAATTTCAACACATAGCTAAAGTAGAAAAAAGCTATTGTCCAGAACAGACATCAAAACAAAGGAAACCATTGTTCTGAAGGGGATAATTCTCAAGAAGCGCTCAACTCTCATTAACAGTGCTCTTCCCATACAATAATAAAGCCAGCATCCATATTGTGAAGTGGTAGTGAGAATCAAACTCATGATTTACCCTGTGTTTACCTATGATATGTACAAAAACCTTGTCTCTAAATGTCTGTGTTTATCTATTAGAAACTAAAGTATAACCAGGTATGGGAAGTATTCGTACCAAGACACCAGTGTTGATGACAAGGTCTGTGTGTGACGTCCAACAGAACATAATTTTATTGTCCGTCATAACGTCCTGTGATGTCCACTGTGAACAATGTCGGTGCCGGCGGAATTGGCTTGGAAGGGAAAGTGTTAGTATTGTTGCCTACAATGGAGTATAACAATTAGTTTCCCTTAAATGATCTCCATTACAAACAATAGCAGGCACCAATATTGTTCAAAGTGGATATTATTTGGACTTTTGATGGAAAGGTTAGTGATGTTTCTATGGACTTTCAAATACTTTGCCATGGAAACCAGCGTCTTTGTATGGGCAATCCAGCGTCTTTGTATGGGCAATTTGCCTGTCCCTGACATGACATATTAGTAAGAAAATGTTGGCCAAACATTAAAAATGTTTTCATACTAGCATTACCTTAAGCCAGGAATTCTTCCGCATTTTCAGACATCCCATCCACATGTCTGTCAGCAACATCTGTGTACATGTATGAGAAACGAAGGGCCGGAGAGCTGAGGACACAGCTAATTTTAGGCAGGTTGAATTGCTCCAGTTCTTTAGTTGATAGGTTAACAATTTCATGGCCATTTGTTCATTAAGCTTGAAAGCATTTTCAAGAAGATCCAAAGCAAGTTGACCAAACTCTCTAAAAAAAAAAAAAAAAAATCAACACTATAACAATTGGCACAGGCATATATATATTTTAATTCTATGACAGCAAATTCCATAATAATATGATGGAAATTAATATCTGAATATGATCTTTCTTTAAGCACAAAGCAGTCAGAACTGAATTGGCATTAAGTATACTGTGTCGACCAACACTGGATATGTTAAAAGACTATTCAATTATTAAAAGATACACTTTATTTTAGTTCTGTTATGAGTTATTTCCATGAAAGGTTACCACATCGCCCATTTCTTACTGGCGTCATATACATTTTGCAGGCTGCCTTGCAGAGCGTAGACGTCCAATGTAACCAGACGAAAATCAATAACCTAATCAACGTGGTTCTGTTTCCTTCCAGTTACGTACGACCTCTACAAAATTCAAGGCAGCATGCAAAAGTTACATATGGCCGAGGTGACAATCCTAGATCTATACACCAGTGATAAGTACAATACCATAAATAAATATCATTGTTAATAGAGTGCCCAGATATTTCCCCTCAAACCACAGTTGGTGTCATAAGCATTAATTTGCACGTATTCATAACGTTTTTTTTTGGTTCTGACTGCAGTGAACCATTATGTAAAAACACCTATTGAAAATATATGCTGCAGGGCTGCAATAAAATCTTTGAGGCCCATACGTAGTTTATTTATTCATACTTGGAGTACTTCTTTAGCTCTTCTGACGTATCATCCACCATGTTGCTCTGCTTTGCTTCATGTCCCATCGCTCGGTACAGTTTACAAGCAATTACTGCTTTCACCATGGCCTCTTCTCCATGCTGCCAGAAAAACATGGCCATCTTCTGCCTTTTCATCAACACTGCCCAAACTAAGAGGTCATTGTAAGGATAGACAAAGCCAACAAGGTCATTCTCGTCAGTGGTGGCAACTTCCTCCTTGGGTTTCTTCTTTGATTTTTGTAGGCATGTTGTCTTCTCCTTTTAAGGATGATACACATTGTTTTAATTGGAGTTATTTTTCTATCTATATTTAAGCTGATTTAATACTGTTAAACATTGTTTATAAAATACAAAACAAAAATCCTATATTTGTTGTGTTACCAGAATTGCAAGAAAATGCAAAGATTAACATTTTAAGATAAAATGTTGTTATAAATGTGTCTGTGGTGTCTCTTGTTTATGACATCACATTCTGGATTGATATGCAAATTACACATTTCCCATGGAAAGTAGGGGTCCCTTCAATATCATATTTCTGTGTGAATAAGAAAATTACACTCAAAGAATTTGCATGAACAAGATTTGGATGTGTGTAGGAACTCTTACACAAATCTGGAAAGTGGACCCAGGGTTGTTAATAAAAAAAATCCAAATAATTTTTACACACCCCACATCCTTTTTTTGAGAGTTGAAACAGATAATCAGATATTTGACAGAAGAAGTATTACAATTGATATATTGCATATGGATATCATACTGCTTGCTTGTTACGGCTGAAATAAAACCCTTAGTCACATACATGTGAGAGCAACAGGTGCATACATTGCCCACTCTTGAAGTTGCCCACAGTGCACAGCCATGTGACAACCTCTGTGCCCTTCTTTTTCCCAAATTTGCTTGGAGACAATGCATTACCTATTGTTCTCGCTCTCTGTTTGAAAATCTGCACCCTCTTTCCACCAGTGGTTTGTCCAGAGTCAATGCCCAGAGATTAATCTTGATGATCTGACATATTTGTGGGTATTCTTGGCTGTATGTGGTTGTAAAAAGATCACCATTCTTTTTCTGATGGCTTTGAGACCTGCCAATATCTTTATTCACGTCACCCATTTGATGGCACCAAGCAGAGCTTATTCAGTATTAACCTCTGGTCCACATTGCAAATGTTATATATAAATAAAGAACATATAACATTTGTAGTACAATCTTCTTCTGTATCTTAATTTTTATAGCCCATTTATGACTTGAATGGGTTGTCAATGACCTTTTGAATTTTATTGTAACAAGAAGTAAATGGAATAACAATGTTTACTGATAACCTGATTCTGCTGGGTTACACAAATCTCATAATTGAGTAGGTACTAAGAGTGAAATAACCTTAAATTCATCAACATTCTCTGTCCTCTAGTGTGCTCTAAACCCCAAGCTCTATAATATTGCTTCAGGTTAACTGAAGGGCAGGGAGCATAGTGTCTTTGTACATAAAGTTGGATTCTAGGTAGATTACAAGAAATATTATATCTGATGCAGTGATAATGATTGCCTTCCCTTGATTCCATGCCCAGTATTCTCTTTTATTTTTATCAGCAGTTTTGTACATGAGTGTGACAGATTAGAAACCTGATCCTGGTAGAAAGTTTTCGATTAAATGAGATGTAAAATTTGGAAGACTCACCTTTCGTTTATAAGGCTGAGCTGTCCGGAAGAAATGAGAATGCAAAGTACTCTCGGGTGAAGCGAGTTTGCTGTTCATGTGACTGTTCTGGTTTATGGAAAGATGAGACAAATTCTGGGCAAGGTGGTTTGATGAAGGGTGAGCAACTCTCTAGCAGAAAGATTTTAAAAAAATCAAGAGTTCCAACATAATCACCATTGTATTTATTAGATGCCTAAATGCATATTTATTTGACAACACAAATTAGTTATTTAGTATTGTTATACACATAAATAGCCATGAAAAAACACAAATATACTGGAATGCGATTGGACGATGTTAATGATAGGGCTGTTAATTTGCACAGATAGTTCTATGAGGCACTGAACAACAATGCATGATAATATGTAAAACCTTACTCTGTTCTAGTGAACAAAGCCAATATGGAGGACATATTTGTTGAAGAGGGTTAGAGCTTGTATAGTAGTCAATCTGAAGAACTCCAAAGTACAGCAACCAGACAACACTGATTAAGCTCTAAGTAACTATTTTAAGATGTACTACAAAAGTCAAACTTGTAGTATATACTCATGAAAAAAGGTTTACCATGGTGTGCAATTACAGGCTCTAAATGAGGCCTTCTTCTACCTCATGATATTCAACAAATGCAATATTTAAGGACAGTAGGGGGTTCTAATAATGTTTCAGTTTGAAAACATGCTCATATGGATATGTAATTGGGCATTTAAGAAAGTTCTTTATATAATGCAAATTATTCATGCATCTGTCATATTAAGAGAGAAAATACCTTGTGCTTTCTGTAAAGGCTGTTGTATAAGGCTCGGAAACTCTTTCTTGTATAGCTGCTCCGATAAGCTCCTCCAATTAAGGACTCAATTACCATGCCCACATCAATTAGTGACATTTTGTAGTCAGGAGAGAGGTAACTCTGTTAATTAAAAGTTTAAACATGTTTAATTTGTATTTGACTTCAAGAATGGTGCATATTTTTTGATTCTCCTTATGCAAGATTTTAATAACAATTACCTGAACGACTAGCACTGGTGTTGCTAATTACAGTAATCTAACCTAACCACAGTGTTATAGGAATATCACAATAGAGCAGCAGGAGGCAACTATAGCTTGCTGTAAACTGAGCACATAAACCGATTACTTAAACACTGATTATTAAAGGTACACATATTTATACAAGTTCATTTTTAAACCCATACCTGCCAAGGAAAGGGATTGGTCAGGAAACAGCTGTCATACATGTGCCTACTGTCTTGCTATATTGTTAGCCCGTTGGAACCACTAAACTTACTACAAGTACTTAATAGTGGCACTAATATGAGGATGAATAGTCATGTATTTTTTAAATTTGTTTTTACTTTTGCAACATTAATGTTATACAAGCTAGACTTTCTCCAGTCTTGTCGCAAAACCATTAACTATCACTTGGACAATGCCTGGCTGGTTCAAAATATAGACTATTATTACAAACCTGGTATGAAATTGTTTTTATATCCGTAAAATTCAATATGCAAATAGGTATTCCTACATTTTAAAACATTTAATAAATGGAGTCAGTGCTACTGAATAATTTGCTATTACAATTATCTTTGTATAAAGTTTTGTTTCAGAAGACCAGATAGATAGAGGAGAAACTAAACACTAGGAGATTTTCTTTCTGGAATCAGTGCTGGGGGGCATTCCTATAGGCTGATACACAACCTTCACTAGTCTGTCAGTAAGATTTAATGTGGATTATTGAAAAGGATTTTTTGTCTGGAGGAAGGCATTCCTAGTTTCTTCTCTACTTAACTACACATATATTTTAAATAAATCATGATAAAAGTATATATTAGAATGCATAACTTAAATCAACCAACCAGTATATGCCAGTGTAAGCATTTATTGGTGCCATTTAAATGGAATGTGTATATATAAAATGGTAATTGTACATACCTGTTTTACATCTCCAACAAGGTGGTGCAATAGTAGATTAGTTGGTCCTTGTTTCTTTAACATGAAAAATATAACAGCACATTAAACATCTAGCATGCAAACCGCAGGTAGTGTTTCAATTTGCAATTATGTAAAAATGCTCTCTACATTTTTTTTTTATTATTAATAAGAGGAGAAAAATGAATCTCTCAAAACAGCCCATTTAATTGTTAATGTAAATTATCACTGATGTGTAGGACACCCATTAGCAGACATGGTTAAGGACCTACATTAGCAACACTAAGATGAGAGAGGAATTAAAGACATTTCTCTCAGTGGACAGACTTCTCACTTTAGTGCATATAACAATACTCACTGTATTATAAAGTTCTTCCAATCGGCTAATGGTAAGGAATCGGTGCATATTTACGCCATATTCAATCAACAGCTTCACAAAATCCACACGATCCATGATTAATGCATCTTGCATTGCTTGTTCCAAAGAGCCAACCTTGAACAAGTACAAGCAAAGTACCACAGTTATTTGTAAGGTCCCATACCAAAAATATTTGCTCAGTGACACTTAAAATGTGACACTACCTAAAATATGACATCCATCTGATCATTTAGAACATACATATTCTTACAACACATTAGATTTTGCTTTTTCAAGTGCAGATTTTTACAAATTGCTTTCATTTACCACACATGTTTGCAGATATTTTAATTGTGCGATAATGGGTTTAGTGCATTAGTTGATTCAGTCAATTTATATTGGAATTGTCCTCATTCTCTTACTCATCTTTGACAAAATGTGATTGATCGGTCAGATGGTGCTATATGACCCTTTAATATTTTGTACATACTCTGAATAAACTGGTTTATTAGAAGCTATTTTGATCATGTAGATGAGCGTGGTAACACTAACATATTTTTCACTTTGACATTTAAACTTGCAGGATCATGTAACACAATTATCGTTTCTCACTATTTACTTATTAATGATGCTATCTTCCACCACAAGTCATAGTTTTAAGATTGTGAGAAATTTAAAAACGAAGTCTGGAGACGACACTATATTAGCAACATTATATTGGAAGACTTTATTCTAACATGACAAAGAGAAATATATACTACTTAACACCATGTTTACATATATACAGGATTGTATCACCACACTATGATATAATACAAAACTATCACAAGGCAGAAAAGCTACAAAACAAAACTATGCTCTACTGGTAAGAAGTAAAAGGCACGTCTCAGAGAAAAAAAAACCAATCAGCTCAAGTACCCAAGGGCATGATGCGGCATCTGATAATAATGTCCTGTTCCCATGAATGTGTTTTTAATAGGAAGCTATAAAAATTACTATTTAGCCGGGCCTCTTGAAACTGTAGGCAGTGGGCTACTCGAAAATGAGAATTCACACAACAGCTACATTGGCACTTTTATTTAGCACAATTGTGTCAACTGATTTCTTCACCTGAAGTTCACTTGTGCTTGATTTATTTATAATCACAAACTTTTAACCCTTTCGTGGCCAATACCGGTCCTGGACCGTCATAGGGAAAAACTCCCTTGGTGACCGATGACAGTCCAGGACCGTCATGCAGATCCGATTGCGGTATGCGCGCTTCAGGCATGTCCATTGAAGCCCCGCCTGGAAACGTCCAGCCAATCACAGCACCATGATGTTAATAGCTGTCTTTGACAGCTATAATCTCTCCCTGCTCCACGGCGATCGTGGGGCAGGGAGAGATTAAATATAGTGTTGCAAGTCCCCCTTGGTCTCAGCATGATAGGAAATGCAGTCACAAGCATTACATAATAAATACACGTTTTAAAGCTGCAATGACCGTTCCTAAATGTGTCCTTTTACCTGCCACATAACCCTAGCAAACCTATACATGTGGGGTACCGCTATACTCAGGGGAAGTTGCTGAACATATATTGGGGTTTTGTTTGGAAATAAAATAGAACAACCCCTTTAAATTCAAACCTAAAGTTCAAAGTATGGAAATAAAACACACACAAAATTACTATGTCAAAACCTGTCAAAGATTGGTGGTAAAATGACTAAATGAAATGTGTCAAAATACCCCAAGTTGAATACCCTGGCATGTCTACTTTATAAAAATGTGTACAGGTGGGGGGTTATTCAGGGTTTATGACAGATATCGGTGTTACAATGTCACTAAAGCCTGATCGGGTCCCTGCTTGTGTGTTCCTGGCCCCGATCACTTCATGATCAGCAGCCAGGAACACACAGACTTCTTACCTGGTGCAGGCATGCTGCTGCAGGTTACACTGAACTCCATGTGAAGGAGGGACTGAGCCAAAGAGTCTTCTCAACTCTCAGACAATCAGGTGAGACCTCTTAAGTCCTCCTTCTCTCAGACTTCTCAATATGGGACTTTGTATTGTCCCGGTCTGAGGCTGGCAGTGACCTGGGACATAAAGTCCCATTGCGGAACTGTCCGGGTATTTTGGGACATGTAGTCACCCTAGGTCAGTGATGGCGAACGTATGGCACACGTGCCACAACTGGCACGCCAAGCTCTTTGTTGTGGCACACGTGGCTAGGGGGAGTTGTGGGGCTGAAGCCCCTAATCCTACCTCCATTAGCCCAAAGTTAAAATTAACTGCAAAAATAAATATTTACAGAAATGCTATCCTGTTGCCTCCTGAGCAATTACATCAGTATTATTTCTCAGGAGCCAACAGGATAATCATTTCAATAACTGCACACCCCTCCACATTGCAGGTTGGTTTAGCCTGCCGGTTCCTCTCCCGACATCAGCTTGACAGCTGACACGTCCCCTGTTCACACAGCAGAGCAGCTCCAGCAGCTCTGCCAAGGAAGAGACTTCCTGCAATGTATGTGTGAGAAGGTGTGTATGTGTGTATACATGTGCAGTATGTATGTATGTGTGTATACATGTGCTGTATGGATGTGTGTGTGTGTGTGTACATGTGCTGCATGTATGTGTGAATATGTAAGTGTGAGTAAGAATGTGTGTATACATGTGCTGTATATAATTGTGAGTAAGTATGTGTGTATACATGTGCTTTATGTATGTGTATGTGTGTGTACATGTGTTGCATGTATGTGTGAATATGTAAGTGTGAGTAAGAATGTGTATTCATGTGTTGTATATAAGTGTGAGTAAGTATGTGTGTATACATGTGCTGTATGTATGTGTGTGTGTACATGTGCTGCATGTATGTGTGAACATGTAAGTGTGAGTAAGAATGTGTGTATACATGTGCTGTATATAAGTGTGAGCAAGTATGTGTGTATACATGTGCTGTATGTGTGTGTGTGTATGTGTGAAAATGCAAGCGTGAGTAAGTATGTGTGTATACATGTGCTGTATATAAGTGTGAGTAAGTATGTGCTGGATGTATGTGTGAGTGTGTGTATACATGTGCTGTGTGTATGTGTATGTGTGTGTACATGTGTTGCATGTATGTGTGAATATGTAAGTGTGAGTAAGAATGTGTGTATTCATGTGTTGTATATAAGTGTGAGTAAGTATGTGTGTATACATGTGCTGTATATAAGTGTGAGTAAGTATGTGCTGGATGTATGTGTGAGTGTGTGTATACATGTGCTGTATGTATGTGTGAATATGTATGTGTGTATACATGTGCTGTATGTGTGTGTGTGTGTACATGTACTGAATGTATGTGTGAGTATATAAGTGTGAGTAAGAATCTGTGTAAACATGTGCTGTATGTAAGTGTGAGTAAATATGTGTGTATACATGTGCTGTATGTATGTGTGAGTGTGTGTATACATGTGCTGTATGTATGTGTGAGATACATATGCTGTATGTATGTGTGTGTGTGTATGTGTGTATGTATATGCTGTATGTGTGTGTACATGTGGAGTATGTGGGTATACATGTGCTATATGTGTGTGTACATGTGCTGCATGTAAGTGTGAGTAAGAATGCATGTATACATATGCTGTAAGTGTGCTTATGTATGTGTGTATACATATGCTTTATCTAAGTGTGAGTATGTGTGTATACATGTGCTGTATGTAGGTGTGTATACTTGTGCTGTGTGTATGTGGGTATACATGTGCTGTGTGTATGTGTGAGAGTATGTATGTGGGTATTTAATATAAAGAAGTGCTGGCACTTTAAGGTCTGGAACTTGGTTGCATGCAGGAAATTGGGCACTCGGGTCCATAATGGTTCACCATCACTGCCCTAGGTCAACATCACACAGTAGGTAGGGCTAAATCAAATGGTTTGTAATGTTGGGCACATGGCTAAAAAGTCTAAACACCACTAATACACCTAACACACTCTGCAGGAAATCCAAGCTATCTGTGTGAGTGATATTATTAGGACGAAACAAAACTGTTTGATAATTGGCTAGACTGGAGTGCATAAAATATGGACCATTAAGAGCAATCACAATTAAATAAAAATATGGAAAGCATGATGGTTTCAGTTGAATTAAATGAAGTACCTTCCAGTGCTGTCCGTATACAAGTATGTGTTTTTTTGCAATATCCACTCGGTTCCAGGTTAGTGCCAAGCTTAGTTGATCAGGTGCAGACATACGTGTCCCTAAAAAGCATTTTAATTTGAATTAAGCTTGAACTGAGGTAATAATACTTTTAAAGGGACTCTATCACCTAAACATTATTTTTACTGTGTATGTAGAGTATAAATGATTATTGAAAATGGTTTACACATTATGTTAGCAGAATTGCAAGCAAGTGCCTAAATTGGGAGAAAAATGTGTTCAAAATGTGTCTGTGCAGTCTCCAGTTTATGACATCAGCTGTGGCATTGTATGCAAATGCGTTATTTCCCATCGAAAAGCAGTTCATTTACATACCATGCCATAGGTGATGTCATAAATAGGAGACTCCACAGACACGTTTAAAACAATTTTTTCTCCTAATTTAGGCATTTGCTTGCAATATTACTAACACAATGTTTAGATAATTTTCAATAATTTTTTTATGATCTACATTCACAGTAAAAACAATGTTTAGGTGATACGGTCCCATTAACATTGTTACGTTGTAGCAGCTACTTACCTTTCAATAGAGCAGTCAAGATGGCCATATCAATGTCCTGCTGTTCTTCCGCTTCTGCATCAAATATTGTGATCTGATAAACAATTAAAAAATACATTTTTTTAAACATGTTTTCCAAATTCTACAAATGCTTTGGATTATCTGTACTGAAAACAACCATGAGGATCATACATTTTCACATGCTTACTATAGAGAGTACACTAATAGAATTGTATCACTAAATGGAAATATTATTAATCTATTGGGAATATTATTTTACACTGATCAAATTAAGAACAGTTTAAGGCAACAGAGACACTTTAATAATGAAATGTATAACCTTGATGTGAAAAGCCTTTAATCTACTACATTCAGGTCTTCAAGGCTGTTTTTGGACTACAATTGTTAAATAAAGCACGGTCATAAAGATTCAAATGAAAAATGTATTTTCCATATAGGATACAGTTAATAGATTTTGTTGGCTTGGTTTTGAATCTGTATAGAAGGTTTAACGTCAATGTAGTTGATTTTACTTACAGATTCACGTCGCTCCATACATTCCATGAGTATAAACAAGACATGATTAGATTGTTTATGGCCAAGATTAAAGGTTTTCTTAATCATTTGCAAGATTTCCTCCTTCAGTTGTGGGCGAATCTCCCTGTGGAAGAAATAAGGTACTTTGAAACAATGAGGGGCATGTACTAAAAAAACGCAAATATATTTTATGTGCAAAACTATTTTTGCGCTTTGCTCCTATTGCAATGTACTAAACATGTAACACTCAAATAGTACGAATAAAAACGGGCATCTTTTCGAATAAAAACAGGAAATTTTGCGAATATTTTTTCTACCTCTTTTGATAGCACTTGCTAAAAGCTGGTGTAATTTTCACACGCAAAAAAGAATTATTTTTCACAAAATAGACGCAAAACTCTTTAGCATGTGCAAATCTAATCGCAATTTATTAGCGCAACTGGAAAAATATACGCTAAAAGAAAAAATGGAAGAGGCGCAAATCAGGGGAAAACTCATGGTTTACCTACTTTGTTCCCCACTGCACTTGTTTAGTACATGACCCCCAATGTTATCCTTGAATCAGACAGATATGACATACATAGTGATGTATATTGGATTCTTCCAATGGCCAGGGCATTGTTACATATTTAGCCATGTTATACCTCATGAGAAACCAATTTAGGGATAGTGCAAAACCATCCCTTATAATTAATATCAAAAGCAGGAAACATGAAAATGTACGCAGGTTCAACTTAAAAATTGTCACCTTCCAAAATAAAACAACCTGACTCTCACAAGGCACAGAACTACCAATAGCAAAAAATATGATATCCATTACTTTCAGTAACAGCACTAAATATTATCTATCTCCTCTGTATCTTCACTTGTACAATGTAGAGTGACTTGAGAATTTCTCACTTGAATACACTTCACAGTATCTCACTAAAAGAAAGATTGTGCCTGGCTGCACTTAAATACATGTCTCACTGAAAAGCATGCAACTGTGTGTCAAGCAAGCTAAAGCTTCATTGCGATACTTCAGAGTAAGTACCATCCAACATGATAAGCCATCAGGCTCTGTCCTTTCTTGACTATGTATGTGTTTGTTGCAGGGCTTCACAAAATGTAACTGTTACCATAACAGATTGCTACAAAAGAATATTAGTTTTAAAATACAGTATATCTAACTTCTTGATTCCACTTTCGCTTGTTAAGCCTGACCTAAGTTTATTAAACAATTGGCATGAGCTTACCCTTTGTCGGCTGTGTGTTTGTGAGTGAATGCCAAGATGTCTGCTGCTCTTCCTGTTCCTTCACAAACCACAACTGGAACTGGGGGAGTGGTCTTGACATATTCCCAGACCATCAGAATTACATTTGGACCCCCTTCTACAACCAATCCAACTACTGGGACGCCTTGGCCCATTCCTGTAAATAAAGTGCATCAGTCAACATCAACCATAAACAAAACTAGATGAATATATGCCTACATAGGTACAAACCTATTTTGTCTGATCCATTGCCCATGACCTCCCACTCCTGATCTACTGCTAATTTTCTTACATTTTTAAAAGTTTGTCATGTGTTGTATTAGCATTGAAAATAGAAAATATTAGGTGATTTACATGAGAGCCAACACATGCAATGATTTATGTGAACAACACAAATCAGGCAGTCATAGCTGAGTTGAAAAGATAGGAAAGTTGATTTTTTTTTTCCAGCTCAGGTATTAATGCCGTATTTTTGCAGTTAAACACAATTTATTTTTTAGTGTAAAGACCCTTCTTCGTGTCAAGAAAAGCCAACCATTAAAAAAATCCTAAGAGATTACTTCATATTGGTTGCCTAGAGGGCAGTTATTTCAGTATTTTATACTGTAATCCTCTGTTTTGCTATGACTGACAAGGATAACTGTAATTAAAACCAAAGCACATATTTATACTTAGATGTTCAGTGCTTTTAACTTTAAAACAGAATGATTGTCCAAACATTGTGAATACTCTCTATCAAAGAAGCAAATCAAGGTGTATTTGTCCTTCATCTGGCAGCCCCTCTGTCTTTGCTCATATAGTTAAGATGCCAGCAATTCTCTCTCAACTAGGAGTCAATGAAACTATACTCACTGGTGTGTATTTTCTGAAGGGATATGTACTCTTCCAGATTCCTTCTCAGCTTCATTTCATTGCCATACTGCCCTACTGTGCCGTCATCCACCATGATAAAATGGGAGTGCATGCTGTTTAGACTTGTCAATTTGCTTAGTGGGTTACCCAATGTCTGATAAAGGCACACAACCTGGAAAATACAGGCAATCAGTTTCCCTTTCAAGATGGAAGTTATATTAGAGCACAATACAACCTATATCTAATTCATAAGTATTCACTGAGTGCTGCAACAGTTCTGGAGTTTCTCTAGCTGAATTCTAGTCCAATTTGTAGAGGACAGGGCTAGATACTTTCACCAGGTTTGCTCAGGCTCCCAGGACAATGTGATTGCATCTACTAAGTTTTCATACTTGAACTAAAATGAAAATACAAAATATTTCTAGAATAGACATGAACAAGTCATGTATTGTCCTAGACTTGCCTTCAAAAAGATAGGGTATGCTATTGCTCCATAGACTTAACATTGACTTCAAGCCAGTGGACTAGGTGGCAACTCTAAGTAGTCCACTGACGCATTGCATCTTTAAGAGAGTAATGCAAATCATAACTGTGTAGTTTAGTCAACACAACAGAATGGGATAGCAAACAATATTGCTCACATCTTTCCCGACCAAATCTTTCTGGTTCTCAATAACTCCCCATGGTGGAATACCAATTGCACAAATCTTGCGCAGGTGCTGGGAAGCGTGATCTTTCAGGGCATTGCCCACATGTTTTGAGACTCCTGGAAGAGCAAGGTTAGTGTGAGAACATAGCAGTATAAAGCACTGACTGTCAGACCCTTTTTGCAGAAATACTTGGGACTTAGGAGCAGGGAAGAATTTCTATTCCTTGATTACATGTCCAGACTTGAAAGGATTCATTTTTCAACACCACATCTCCAATTGGTAGTAAAATGGTTCTGATAATGCCAAATGGCTTCAAAATGCTTTGCATTGTGCACAGGCAGCATTATGTTTAAACTATGTATGTCTGCATTATATAACTAGTGAAAACACCAAGAAGTAAGCTATAAACATCAGACTTGAACTCCATCTAGTGGGGTCATGCAATGTCGCGTGACATCACATGCCATTAAGTAACCTCCAGGCTCCGCCTCCCTGTCCCAAGATACATGCAGATATACAGTAAGAATGAAGGAGCCAATGCTTTACAACCTTGCCAGAGACCATTACACATTTAAAAAGCAGTGCTCCTTTTTATGCTTTGTTGAAGGTTGAAATGTCTAAAACTGACAAATTAATTTTGAAACCTTAATTTAGTCCAGTCACTAAACAGAAAACTGTGGCTGGAAATTGGAAAATGTCTAGAACTGCTCTATCTTTTCAACTCTGCTACTATATATTTAATATTTGTTATTCTCTTATCGGTGACCACAGTTAACTGTTTAATGTGTAGACCCTTATGAGTATCATACAGGTGAGCGATATGTTGCACAACCAAATGCACTCGCAATGTTCAGCATCATTAACAAAGAAGGTAATGTCATGTTTATAAGTACACCACATGAACAAAAGCCAAAGGATTTAAACAAATTACATAGTCACATATATTAATTATTTAAAGTGTGTTACTAAAGGCAACATTGTCTAGTTGTTGACAAGCTATTCGCATGTGTACTATACCAACAAAATGAACAAGTCAACAACAAAAGCTCAGCTGTCAGGAAAGAATTACAGGCATCGTGTTTACTATTTATGTTGTGGCTTAACTTTAAGAAAGAAGTGCTGTTTTTGCTTTAGACTTTTCCATATGCATAGAGACAATGGGGGTCATGTATAAAAACTTCTGCACTGACAAGTGTCAAGAGAGGTAAAAAAAATGTACAATCGGCGTTTGTTATGTATAATGGCGATTGCGCCTTTTTATAAATCTCTACACTTGTCAGTGGGGGAAAGGAACCTCCTTTCTCTGACACTAATCAGGTGCTTTTCAGCCAGGAAGTAAATTTATTGGGAGTCTGCTTTATATATTATATGGTGCTACCTGCATGTGCACCTTGATTATACATGATCGTCAATATGTCCAAAAGCAAGTTAACTTGTTTTTCTAGAACGTGTAATTTAGGTTTACTTAGCAACAATTAAAAAGGCAGAATGCAGGGTTTTAGGATGTGTTAGGTCCACTGTTAGATTTATTCATTAAAATTCGAATTTGATTTCAATTTTTTTCATTTTTAGACCAAGTTAAATTTGGCACAAGAGTTTGACTTGAAAAAAAAACCCAGGTTCGAATTTTCCCCATTGAAAGTAATTTGAGGCATTTTGCCTTTCATTGCTTTCAATGGGGAGGATTCAAACCTGAGTTGTTCTTTGCTAAGTCAGACTCAGGTGCTGAATTTGACTTAGTCTCAAAATGAAAGTCGAATTTTAGTGAATAGACCCATATGGGTCTGTCAACCAGTTGTGCATACACCGATAAGCTAATGATCAGAGAGCTAGCCACTAATTATCCAACTGAGTGTGTGTAGTACATAACAAATTAGTATTCCCAAGTGCTACTTTTCTCTATGTGCACACTGCTCTATTTGATGTGAGCTTACTTAATATTTGTATTTATAATGTCTTATTTTAACAATATCATAAAAAAAAACAGTTTGCATTTTTAAATATTTGTAAAAAATGTAAACACAAATGTTACCACTTGAAATATATTTTGTTAACCATAAAGATTATTGGTAAGCATAAAATATATTAAAATAATACCTGTATTAATGCCTTCAGTGAGGATCCATGCTCCTGTGGTCTCTGCAGCCTTCACCAAACCTTTGCTAAAGACCTGCTTGACTTTGGAAGGAAGTTTAAAATTTTGGATGCCCCCATGGACAGAAATAACAAGTTTAGGTAGTTCCATCTGCCATTCCTTTACCATTAAATGCATCAACTGGTCCATCAAGGTATCATAGGATATTCTTATGTACTGATAACACAAAATGATATGGGTAAATAAATAATGACATGTTAATCAAACATTAGTTACCTCACCAGTTGAACAACAACAATTCCCATAATTCTCTTTTTTAACCATGGGCACTGCAATTAAAAAACAACTGGATAATCTCTTGTGATATATTATTGTAGTTTAAATGCATATTTATGGGGCTGAATGTAAATTAAGGAAACACAATTTTTAAAGTTTAGTGACACTTCAGTGTCACATGAAAGATAGGTGGGCTAGCGAATAGTTCAAATGCATTACATAAAATTACTATTCGCATTAAGATAGGCATTTAGTACAAAGGTGCTACCATCGATAGTAGACTACAAATCTAATTATATTACTGGTGCTTTTCAACTCTTGTATGTGCATGGTTACCTTCATACTGAAAGCTGCAGTCTATTTGCATCAGAAGGTATTTTAAAAGACTGTATGTGATTCTGTGTGTGTATATGTAAATAAGCACATATGTTTATTTGTATGCTTATATGTTAATGGTGGTGTGCTTGAGAAATAAGTGGCCTCAAATGGCAGGAACTAAACATGGTCATTCTACACTGGTCAACGGCCTATTGTAAATCATAAATAAAGGTGCAAATGCAAGTTATTCTAACAAGAAATATAATAATAAACATGGGTATATATTACAAAACATAACACACCTTTGCATGGTAGGTATGGTCACCATCTTGGAAATTGATGGTGCCAAAGGCATCAGTGGGGCTTGTTTTTGTATGCCTGAGGACAGACCATTCCTCATTATTTCTCTCCTTTGGAGAAAGGCAAATTGGCCAGCCATAATCTAAATCAGGGTGGTCTCCAATCAATCTTCCACAGCAGCACCTAAAAGAGAGAAAGCATTCATTTGAGTCAAAGGCATATAATTAGTAGTAAGTTTTACATAATGGAGCCTGAACCAGTAGTTTTCTTGTTGAAATGTGAAACTCACTCAGGCATGGATAAAGAGACCTGAGACAGCTTTTTCTCCCTGTGGTTGCTTGTTGCAGAAAAGCCATTCACAAATTAAAACTGATTTTTTTTTTAACTGAACCTTGGAGAACAATTTAATTCTCTAAATCCAGTGACCTGTTTTCACCAGAGGAATATTTTAACAAAATGTAGACTGTCCTTGCTATGCTGTATGAATCATACTCATAGCTCAAAGATAACAATCAGTAAATAAGATAGTAAGCACACATGGACTTTTTAACCAGATTTGTGTGAAGGGCCAGATTACCACAGACAATGCATTTGCCAAGAGAGCAAATAATGAGAGATAACTTTATCTATGGGTTGTAATAGGATGTGCTTTAGAAGTAGCTCTAACTGGTTTTGCTTAGATTCTTCCTATTGTTTCTTATATCCTCCCACCTTTAGGACATATTTTCAGGGTCACCAGTCAGTAAACTTTGGGCCCACTAAAAATGTTAACATTTTCCCTCAGTACCTCTCCACATATTTAACACTTGGATTTCGATCTGTGTCCTTCTGTCTTCCATTGCCTTTTTAAACCATTCATTACTCCATATTCTCCATTTAACCTAGTCTCTCTGCTACCATTATGGTGCTAGTATCTGCTCTCATGCATAATATGCCCAATTTAATCTATCTACAAATTCCTTTCATTTTTGTTGTTCTTGGACATAGAAAGTCTCTCTCTGCCTAGGAATGTCCAGAAAACAAATCTGGTCCTGTATGTGTGAAGATCACACATATTGTACTGGATTGATAGTATTGAACTGTAGGAGGATATACCAAGTAAAAAAATATATGAACGGCGTGCTACTCCGCTACCCCGCTACTCAATATATGGAGGGTGCTCACAGAAGGAAACAATTATAAATGAAAAGAGCAACCCATTCTTCAAGAGCACTCACAAGCAATAAAAACCTTTTTACACCAACTCTGGACAAGGGAAAAGTGAGGCCCATAACGATAGATGGATACCATGGAGCTCTTTTAGGGAGAGCATTAAATGCCAAGATTACATGAAACAATGTTATAGCGGGGGGGGGGGGGGGGGTGCTTGGTGAGGGCTGAGGAATTGCCTTTGTGGTTGTGTTGTGTATGTGTGTGGTTTTTGTCTTTCTTTCTTCTTCTCTTTCATGTGCGTTTTTTTGTGGTTTTTGTATATGTTTCTTTTTGGGATTTTTTTTTTGATAATGGGTTTATCCCTTAAATATGATAGTAATGGCTTATATATTGATAGAATAAATTATAGATGTAGGTTATTTAAGTGGATACATTTGAAGTAAAGTATGTATATTTTGTTTTGGAACAATGAAGAATTTTGTAATAAAGAGATATTATATTATAGATTAGATTATATTAAAAAAAAAACACCAACTAGAAATTTGAAAAAATTGTATATTATTACATTACATTAACATGTATATATATAGCACCAACAATTTACGTGGTTGCTAGATACTGAGCTTAGAAGGGAACTAGAGCAGACGGGGAGCCAGTGGAGGGCATTGCAGAGGGGAGCTGCCGAATCAGACCGACAAGCGAGAAATGCTTTTTCCGTCTTTAATAAAAAGAATATTACAAAAAGCACTTAGGCTGTTTGTATGATGTTGTTTACCCAAAATAACATAATGTGTGAATACATATAACAAACACCTAAAATTACATAATCACTAGGTAGGTTTAGGGATTACCCAGTTGTGTAAAAAAAGAAATAAATAAAAACCTCACATTTATAATCTAAACTGGAGTGTCTTTTTTGTTTTGTTTTTACCTAAACCCTGGACTGTTGGTTGACGGGGAGAGGTGAGGCCTGGATGGGAACCACTGTTTAAGGTTAAAAACAGCAGTAGAGATAGAGAATGTATTTTTATAGTTTTATCTTTTTTTTTTATATATAGCAATTGTATTTTGCATACTTTACCTGATTAAGTTGTGGCAGACCTGACACCCACCATGACATCTGAAAAAGAAGAGTATTGAACCCTCAGAGATTACTAGTACAGGCAGCAATATATAATTTTCCTACATACTACTCTCATACCAGCCTTGCAAGACATGACATATTTACCTTCATCAAAAATATAATCCTTCACAAATATGCAGAGCATTGCTCCTGGATATGGTTGTCACCTCAGCAGAATGCAAAAATTAAATGTGGCCATTAAACAAAGGCTGAGGTGGCAACCCTAGTCCTGGATAATCTTGAGATTGTAGCAATTTTTAAAACCTTTGGAAACACACATTTTCCCTGAAATGACCTCCTTAGAGACTTCACCCACATGATCTCACCAGAGAATCAAAATACCTGATTAACAAACAGCTTTAAACAGCAGCCCCAAATTTCCGCCTTATTTACCAGGTTTGTTCCAAAAGTCCTTCATCAAATTTAAATAAACTTAAAGCTATATTTGCGTAGGTCTAAAAGAACAGATTACTACAGAATTATGGTGCTTGCTTTTGGAAACTAAACGATTATGTTAATTACCTATGAGGGTCCCTGGAAGCTGGTATGATTTTTGCACATTCTCTTTTGTAGAAAATCCCCTCAATCCAAGATTTGTGGGACTAAAAATAAAAACAGAAAGACGAAGTACATATTAGAAAGCAAACTTTAAATGTTAATGTCAACAGTCCTGCCGATCTCTTCAAACCTCCTGAATGGATATTATGAAATTTAGAGTGCTTTCTGAAATTAGTACAAAGTAGTTTATTCCACAGATATTAAACATACGTACAACATACAATACATAAGCTAAGTAGAACAGCCTCATTAAAAGGTATTTCCATTTTATAAACGATCCATGGTTAATCAAGGATTAACCTAGATGCTCACATCTGGGTCTATTCTCTAAAAGGTGAGATGAACATTTCATCTCACCAATTTAACTATACATTGTGCAGGGATAATCCTGTGAGCTTCCCCTACTAAGTAAACTGACCAGGTTTGTCCCTGCACAATGTATAGCTAAATTAGTGAGATTAAATGATCATCTCACCTCATCTCAGCTTTTAGTGAATACCCTCCATTGCTAACAAGATTCCCTGTTCTGCCTGCAGAGAAACATATATTTCTTCTGCAGTTACAGTTCTTATTTGATTTTTAATGATTGATAATGGCACCTGCAGTGGCCTCTAATCCAATGTAGGTGCCTAGTTTTTTTGGTTTAAACATTTTACACATTTTATTAATGCTTGATTAGAATTGGCCTTGGCTTGTAACTACTACTAGTTTTGATTCCTCTGCAATCCCTGACTTTAGCTTGACTACTTTGATTGTTTGTGTTCTTGTTGTACTTTACTGTTTATGCGTGAGATCTGTCTTTTTTTACCCAATTTAACTTACTGAGCTTGTTGACCACCAATTTGGATTTCTATGTCTTACACATTGTACTGGTTCTGATAATTTAAAACTCTAGGCTCAAGTGAGGGAGAGAAGTCACTGTCCATCCCACTAATTAATCTGTCAGTTATTTTGGGCTCCTGCCCACAAACCTGAATAATTTCATTCCTGTGAATATATAGCCTCTTACTTGTGTATAGGTCAAACTATAATATAAACTGTTATAATGAAGCACAACAACCAATAATGTATCAAAATGTTCTACAGATCACTAAACTATACATAGAACATTTGTGACATCTGACTTCTACCAGTAAGTAAAGTGAAAATATACTTTATTAAATCAATGACTTTAATATATAAACTTTTATGCCATACTGTACTCTTACTATATCACTCTCTCTCTGACCCTAGCTCCCCATACAGTCTGTATCTGCCACTTTAGCCCTTATACAGCCTCTCTCTCTATTTAACTGAGCCATTTCTGCATCCTGTTGCTCAGTAGCGACAGATCCAGCATGCAGCAAATGGCTGAATCTGACAGCTTGCAGGGAGACAATGTGATAAACCATCCATTGATTTCTACAATCTCTGTGCCTCTAGCAGCAGTATTACCTGCAGCTGGTGGTTTTTAAAGGGCTGGTCGCATGGTCACCCAGGCCCCCTACAGTGGCGGTCCTAGTAGCAGTTGCGATCATGATTATTACACCCCCTAGGGGTCCAGAAATCAATTACCCTAATGTGCAATGTATTAGGTCCATAGTAAAGACAAACATTCAAGTCATTTAAATAGAAATGTGGCAGATTCAGTAAGTGTTGTAAATTTGATGTAGAGGGGAATTCTTTTTACACTTTCTTGGGTGCCTGCAGTTGTTATCATTTTTGATGCTATCTAGATGTTAAACTGGAAGGCTATAGCTGGAAATACTATGCATATTATAATACAAATTTTTATGCATGTTTATGACACTCCCTGTATCTGATCACCAGCATAAAACCACCAAACAGCCCTTTGAATCTCTGCAGTTATCTTAGAATTATAGTCCAGAGAGCAGGTATTTAAGCTTACATGCTGTAGTACAGTATATAATCAAATGCTTCCTTATAGCCTATAAATATAGATCATGTTGCCTCTATGCAAGCGTGTTAATTTTGATACAATCCTAGCAGCAACTTATAGAACTGTAGAACTTTCCATGTTTCATGATGAATTATGTCTTTGCTGTATATTATATTTATTATCACTCTATTGTGCCTATTTATGTCATTTATTGCTCATACCTATGTTGTAGCATTATTTACCTGTGGTACAGCAATTATGTTGCATAGGACATCAGCCAACCATTGCTTCTGGCAAAAATATTGCAGTAATTCACCTATCATTTGAGAATGTAGTAGGATTCTGTCCCTTTTGATTTGTGTACTGAGTTTTATCTTCTCTGACTCTAATCCTCTAAGAACATAAATCGAAAAATTAGTATTTATCTTTAAAGACCAACACCAAGTATAAAATGACGTGTTTTTCATGTATATTAATGTTAAATAAGGAATGTATGTATTGAAAATTGTTGATACCCATATTCTAAGTATGTTTACTTTAACCATAAATACCAGTTGTTATTGACTCTCTCACTCAGCATTTGGCTGGAGCCTGGCAGAATCTGTTTTAAGACTTTCAAAAAGCCAAAATATCCAAAATGATAACTATACCTACAATGTGTGTGTATGCTATGCGCAAATCATGATCGTGTAGATTCTTGATCATGTTATGAATTGTACACTGCACTTGCGTAAGTCACAAAATGTGTAGGGACCAGCCCATTTCATGAATTGTGCATCGATTTCAAGAAATGAGCAGAAAACATTGTGCACATTTCATGGCATTGTACAATTCATGGAAGTTACGCATTTCATGACTTGTGTTATTACACAATCTGCATGTATCATATATATATATACTGCACAGGGAATTGTACAGAGCATACTTTTCACCACATTTTCCACTGGTTGTTCAGCTAGGGTTTCTGGTCAACCAGCTTTTTGTTAGACACATCTAACTTTTACCTGCTCTTCTGCAGGTTATAGAATACATGTGTCCGGTGGAAACCAGTTAATTAATTACAGAGTTTATCCCATAGGGACTTTCTTGAGTAATTCATTGATTTCCCTCAGTTGTATAATCTGAAGGTAGGATTGCCATGGTTTTGGCTCTATAGATGTAACATTGTCCTCAAGCCATTTTTTTTTTTATAAATACCAGTTGGCTGGCAACCCCATTTGTAGGGCATAATATAAAAGTTGTCTCCTCAAAAATAAATGGTTGGATATAGATTTGTAGGCATGAAATCTGACACAGCGGGAGTTAAGATGAGATACTTTCAGGTTAACAGCAAATAAAAATATAGCAATTCTGAAAAAGTGTCTGAGAAGAATGGCTGCTTAAGATACAAGTAATAAAACAGTGGGGGGAGGGGGTTGTTTGGAGGAAGCCCATCAAAAAATATATAGAACCAAAAAAAAATTATATCTTAAAAAGCCTTAAGTTGAGTCATTCTACTGTTATATACTGAGACGATGCTGTCTTGGGTGATGCTGTGCATTCTGGTAATAAGCTTTTTGTTTTTCTGAATTATGTGAATTAGAATTGGCAATATGAAGAGAGTATATCATGCAGTCAGGTATCAATAGTGAACTTGGAATATAGCATGTGACTGGAGATTTACACAAGGAATGAGGAAAGCGTGCAAGATAAAGGGTGATTTGTAATATAAAAAAGGGATTAGTAAAATGTCTGAAGCCGTTCAGTTAATATGTATATGAGATCCCTATCACATTGCTGTCTATTCTGCCATCTTCGTGAAAATTACCTCCTTTTTACAGTGGTCCTGACCTGGGTGCCATTGTTCTGCATGTGGTCCATTCTATAATTCTGGACATGCCACTTGAAGTTACAGAGCAGTAACAAGGGTGGGGAAAGTGAGGCATTCGCCTCAGGCACACATAATATATCCGGATCATGATATCCGGAGTCTACTAAGAACCCATGAAGGCACGATGTTTAACAACTGTCTTTGTTTAGAAGGTCCATAATAGTTGGAGCCAACTATGCACCCTTGAAGGCATGATGTTTTAACAACTGTCTTTTATTGTTTATAAGGTTCATAATAGCTGGAGCCTACTATGAACCCTTGAAGGCAAGGTTTTTATTAGTTCTTTCAGCTGTGAGAAAGTCCGCAATAGTTGGAGCCAGTGCTATATCTTGGCCTAGGCCGAGTTTGGGGAGAATGATGGCACTGAGAAGCTGCAGACAAATATGGCACTGTTAAACTGTTTGGGGATAAAGATGGCACCAGGAAGATGTTTGGGACAACAATGAGATTGGGGACTGTGTGGGTACAAATTTAGAACTGCAAATCGGTTTGGGAGTAAAGGTTGACATTGAGAATTGTTTTGGGGACAAAGATGACAATGGGAACCTGTTTGTGGACAAACTTGGAAATGGAAACTTGTTTGAGGACAAATATGGCACTTTTGGGCTGTTTGGGAAAAAATATAGCACTAGGAAGCTGTTTGGAGACACAGCTGGCACTGGGAAGCAAGTCAGTGACAAAGTTGGAAGTCGGAAGTTATGTGGGGACACAAATTTCCCGTGAAGCTGTTTGTGCACAAAGATATCAGTGATCAGCTGTTTGGGGACACATAGAGCACTAGGAAGCTGTTTGTGGACAAATATGGCACTGGGAAGCTGTTTGGAGACACAGTTGGCACTGGGAAGGTGGTTAGGGACAAAGTTGGCACTGGGAAGATGGTTGAGGACAAAAATGGCACTGGGAAGCTGTTTGGGAGCAAATATGGCACTGTTAAGTTTTTTGGGGGAAATGATGGCACTACGGAGCTGCATCGGACAATGATAGCACTGCTTGGGACAACAATGGCACTGAGAAGCTGTTTCGGTACAAATTTGGCACTGGAAATCTGTTTGGGGAGAAATATGGCAATGAGAATCTGTTTGGGGACAAACATGGCAATGGGAAGTTATTTGGGGACAAATATGGCAGGGACAAGCTGTTTGGGCATAAAGATTGGACTGGGAAGCTTTCTGTGGACAATGTTGGCATTGGGAATCTGTTTGGGGACAAAGTTGGAATCGGGAAGCTATTTGGGGACAAAGATGGCACTTTTATTAAGTTAAGTATTAGGTACTTGCCAAATTGTGAGGTACCTTGACATTGATTGGCAAGCTAACATTTAACTGGCCAATAGGTGAGCTAAATCTCCATCATTCCATCTTTAGTATTAGGCTAGTCCCTGTGTTTATGTTTGTTAATATGTTTCCTTCTGTTCCTTTTCCCTAGCCCTGGCCTATGTATGTACTCTTGTGGTTATGTCTCTTTAGTTCTGGAGTTATGTATTGTGCGTTATCCTGTTTATGTCTGCCTTAGTTATTCCTTTGTTCCTGAGTTTGTCCTGTAGTCCTGAACTCTTTCATCTTGTTTCTGTTTTGTCCATAGTTGCTCTGCTTGTATCTCTCTGTTTCTACCTGCTATCCTGTTTAAGCTGTGTTCTAAGTTTTTCTCCAGGATACCTGCAGAAATCAATCTATTGCACCATGCCTTCAACTGGACACATCTGTTGCACCCACAGGGGGTGGTTTCCCAGCATCAGGACCTGTTTCTCCATGTCCTGCACCATAGCTCCCTGAACTCAGCTTAGGATATTTTATCATCTTGGACCCCATCCATGACAAATACTTGGTTTTGTCTCTTTAGCAAATTTGGCAATTGAGCCTGAGGGAGGGTTATACAACCGTCAGTGACCTTAGATTAAAAATTTTCATTTGTCCCAATTCTTACATGCCTCTCACTGTATGATAGAACAATCACACCACAGTCAAAGTTGCTTAAATAATACTTCTCTGTCTTAAAAATTGGTCAAATAACAACCAAACCTCTTGAGATGCCTCCATACTTTATTTATTGAGTTGCATCAATATAGTTTGCTGCTTTGGTATTTTAATAGTAACGAGCAGACGAACCAAAGTATATCTTAAAGTGGTACAATACTGTTCAGATTCAAACAAGGGGGATTTTTTGTCTGGATACGTGTACACAGCCTTTTTTACAATCTTAATTTTTTTTTTTTTTATTAAGGAACTAACAGAATCACTTGTACCTCAGTTTAGGATACTACCAGAACATTTCTAACCTAAATAATGCAAAATACAAGAACACATGTAGATAGTAGCAGGATTATTAGCTCATATGTAAACATTCTTTTTAATTATAAGGTTCAAGTCTTCTTCATAATATTTGTATATAAATTTAAATCTTTTTTTTTTTTTTTTAAGGCCTAGAGTCATAGGGAATACATTGGCATCAACAGTAACGTATGTATAGTGTTTAGAAGACAAATAGAAAAACTGCAGAAGGAGGGCACCAAATAATTCCAACCCAAGGATGGAATTCAACTTAATCCAGTTTCATTAAAACTACTATTGACACAGAAGGTAACATGCACAAAACAATGGATGTCTTCTGTGACTGATCTGATGTGAAGTGTGTTTGGTGCTATACGGTTAACTGATGACTGACAGTGATAATGTGGAAGTGTACTGGTCATGTACTCATCTAATTATACATTTTAACACAAAAGATCCTGATTAAGGCATGTGCTCTTCCCTGAACAAGCAAATGAATGTGTTTGCTGAACAGAAACCACTCAGAAATAAAGCATTTAATCTTTTGCTGCTGGTAGCTTATAATTGGCAGGATGCCTCCTCAAACATTTGTAATGTTATTAAACCTCTTTACACATAGGTTTCTTATAACTCATAGCACATTACCTCTTCAGCTGTTGAACTGCAACTCCAAGAATCAATTAAAGTTGCAATTTAATAACAGTTGGAAGATAAAGATTGTCTGAAGTCAATGTTCCATTGTATTAGTTGAGTATTCCACATTTCATAACTACGGTAATACAGATAACCTCGTTATTGCGTCATGTGCATTGACGCAGTTTAACTTTGACGCAATTTAGCTTAGAACACGGTGCTCTGATTGCTCACATGGTTACCTGGGACTGGTAACTGAAATACAGAGCACAAAACAACTATGGGCCAAAAGCAAGCTTAAAGAATAATATTAAGGGACATAGCAAGTATAAGGAGACACAGCAAGGATAAGAAGACACAGCGAGGATAAGAGGACACAGCAACGATAAGGGGACACTGCAAGCAAGAGAACAGAGAGAAACAGGATACCAGGTAATCAGCATGCTGAATGTTCAAACCTAAATGAGCCTCACATTGTGGAGCCCAAGAAAGGCCTCAGGAAGAAATATGCAAGATGCCTGATTTAACTCTCAAGAATAGCCTTTAACCCCTTGCCAACAAAGGACGTGTCAGGCACGTCCTGGGAGAAACATCCTTAACGACATAGGACGTGCCTGGCACGTCCTGCGGAGAATCAAGCGGTTTTCGCGATCAACAATCGTGAAAACCGCTTTAACGGTGCTGGTCTATTGCCTCGATGTCGAGGCAATAGCCAGCACCGAAATTTCTATTCTGGGGCACCCACGATCGCCCCATGGAGCGATCGTGGGAGCCATATTGACGGAGCAGCAGGCTCCGTCAATATGGCTATGTCCTTTGGCGGTCTGAGCTTCGGAAGTGACAGTAACTTCACTTCCGTCGCTCTGAATATACTACTTGACTGCCTCTAGTGGTAGTTAAGTAGCGTAGCAATGGAAAAAATGTTAAATAAATATTTAATTAATTAAAAACTGGTTATTTAGTTAGATTAGCCTATAGGGTTAAAATGAAAAAACATTTTGCATAAGGGATAGGGTTAAAATTAAAATATATTAAGAGATAGCATAAGGGTTAGAGTTGGGGTTAAATTTAGTGTTAAGGTTACATTTTGGGTTGGGGTTGGGGTCAAAAGGTCAATATTGGAAAAAAACAAAAAACACTATTTTTGTTTTTTGCCCCATAGCTCGCAAAAAAATACCGAAAAATATGGAAACATGCATATTTCAGAACTCGGGACAACATTTAGAAACTATTTAGACGGGGTCTTTTTTAATGATTGTATTTGTCTAAATTATATTTTAGGTCAAAGGTTTTACATTTTTCATCATATTTTATGATTCTTTTAGTAGTAAATTATAAGATATGATGAACATAATGGTATCTAATGAAAGCCCTTCTTATGACGATAAAAACAACATATAATTTGTGTGGGTACAGTATCTAAGAAAAAAGAAAATTGCAGCTAAATACAAACACCCCAGAAATGTCAAAACAGCCATTGTCACCAAGGGAAAGTCAAGGTGAAAATGTCTTGTCACTAAGGGGTTAAATGGTAAGAGGAGGTTTTCTTTCACAATCAGAGCTACCGTTGGTCGAGTTATGGGCATAAAGGAGAATTATGCTGCTCCTCTACCACTCTCCAGACATCAGTATGTAAAAGGTAAGTATGTCAAGCAAAATCGGATATGCCAGGATCATACTTTGGAATACAGGAACAAATACGGAGTCAAAATACCACCTGAGGTCAGTAGCAGAAGCAAAACAGCAAAGTCAGGTTAGGCAAAGGATCAGTACACAGGAATCAATAAAACAATCCTAGAACTAGAGAAACCAAGAGAAACTATAGCAGGCAATAAAGAAGAATATGTGACGTATTTTTATATTGAACATTCAAATTCTCCAGCCTACTAGGTTAATTGGAGATGAGGAGGGAAAATTATAAAGCTGTCACTATAAATGCTGGTTCGCATGTTAGCGGCTAATTCCTACTCCTTATGCGCCAGCAGTGCTGAGAGCATCTCCCCAATGGCTCCACAAAGGGAGATGAGGTGACAGTGATAAATGGTAAGCGAGGGGTGATAACCTTTTATACAATCTATAATATTGGCTGTAAACCCGCTGCTCTTTTCATATGAGGTGAAGTTGCCATTCCTGAGAAGCACCTGTTCATGTAATAAACAAATATCACTTCTAATACATAGATATTAATATTAACATAACCCCCAACTGTCCCCTTTACGCAAGACAGTCCTGGTACAGGACTGCTATCCACCTGTCCAAACTGCATCCAAAGATTCAGGACACCAGGGGAAAAAAAACAAATGCATAGTTGAGTTGCCCTAGTGAAGGACAGCGATACTGCGCACACACACACGCAGTAGCACTGACACTTCCACTTCCAAGCTTTGCTACGTGCATCATGCACTGTTGGTGGGGCATCTTTGGCGGTATCTATTACTGCAACAGATATTCTAATTCAAACATTTGTGAGCTGCTTAAACAATAGTGTATATTTACTAATAAGGCATTGTTGAATCAACATTTGCAGTTCACTTGTGAGTTCACCTTCTGGTGAATAGATCTAGTCTAAAGAAACAAAAAAGGAAATAACATAATATTTAATTATATATCCAACTTTTTAATATAAGTTGTTTTTTTCCCCCTCAATTGTAAATTCACATGTATGTTATGTGTACTCACAATTCTCTGAGGGTTTACTACATCAGAAACCGATATTTTGATGATAAAGAAAGGATGCTTCGTTCAGCTGTAGAAGCAGCAACATCAAGGAAGGAAAACGAAAACGCATGCACTCCTTGTACCAGTAAAAAAGTGAATGTTTATTTTAAATAAGGATCCCACAAAAAATAAATGAATCAGCAGCAAAACATAGCCTGATTATCATAGCCTATGATTAAGCGTGATTCCACGCTAAACGCGTAAGGGGAGTCCTGTCTCTTTTCCCACGTATGTTTTTCTGCCGATTAATTTATTATTTTTTGTCGGGTACTTATTTAAAATAAACATTCACTTTTTTTACTGGTACAAGGAGTGCATGCGTTTTTGTTTTCCTGCCTTGATATTTTAATGGTATTTAGGATTCATGTGTTATTTCTTGCTACTATTATTGGTAGTATATAATTAGTTTCACACACATTTAATATATGCCTTCCATTATGTGTACGTAAATAAATCCAAAGTTTACACTATTTAAAGTGATACAATATTTACCTTTACTTTTTTCTTAGTAGTGACTTGGTTAAGGAATTGCCAGTCTAACCTTGAATAACAGTTTATCAATCTTTTATTATAACTTAATTAGAGCCATAATCTAAATTAAACCAATAATTATCAAATTGGTGAATACAATTTTAACACACAACAATCATAAAGATACTTTCCTGATAGCTGCAGGTTAAACTTTAGAGAACATTCAAAAGTTTGCCAAACTGACCTCTATGATCTCTGCTTCCACATGACGGTCCATATTGTGTCAAAGTACTTCATTCCCTAAACAGGTTTACTTATCCTGTGCTCCATATCCCACCTCACAGTGATCTGCTCATTACTGTGTCTTCACTGAAATACCTTGTTTGCTGGATTTATCTATTTTGGATGCTCCTCCTTTTTGTCCAGGTCATAAACAGTGATTTTACTATATTTCTTCAGGAGCCAAAACAAATCTATTTACAAACAAGGTATGCATTTATACATATCTAAACACAGATTATGTTTTTTTGTAAGGTGATAAGGGAATCTTTCATCAACATTTGCATCATTTTATTAAAGTTTAAGTATGGCCTGGTATGGTTCTTCTATTTGCATTGATATGGTTTTGACTGTTGCATTTGTCGGATTAAGTACATTTAACATGTTATTAACTTTACAATTGCTATCTCCCCAGCCAAATAGACAACCCTTTATCTGCCTTACTTTATCTGCTTGCAAAATACAAAACATGATGATCCATAAGGGATTAAAAGGTCATACCAGAGCAATGGTACAATTTCCAGATTTTTGTGCACATTCACAGTCCCTGACTATGTAGCCATGGCACCTTCTAATCTAGCAAATTGCTGGCTAGGAAAACTCATAAACAGACAAGTTTTACAATTAACTGTTTATATTTAAAAGGTACAGTTACAATCAAGGAAGATCTTTTTCTGTAAGAATAAAAATATTTTTCATTAAGTTGGTAAGAAAAGAACTGAAAACTGTACAGGTGTAGTCCTAAACGCAGACCTAAGCAAAATAATACAACACAGTTTACCGTAACATTAAAAGGGGCTCTTCCACTTATAGATAAGTACCGTTTCATGTAAAGTAAAGAAAAAGAAAGCAATCTGTTTTTTCCAACAATATTTCCTATCCCCTAAACACTGCAAATACAGTATAATAGATGTATTGCAGTAGCAACAGTCCTGCCTATCTCTCCAAGCCATCCTTATTATATCTCACCAAATTGAATGGCTCCTGTGTAGTCATTTTCAATGTAATACCACAGGAGAACTATAAATAGTTTTAAAATTACAAAAAATATATAAGTATATAAATACTTAATATAATAAATGGATGTACAACATACAGAAAATAAGCCCTCTAAGCACACGGTAAATGGGGTCCTACTACTACCAGACAGTTTAGATGTTTTTTCATGTATTTGTTGATCTGCATTTAATTTATGATACAGAAAAAGTATATGAAAAAAATTTTTTTTATTTTTTTATTACGTCACAAGTAAGATAGGATAATAAGACATATATTTTGTGAGAGGAATAACATGTTTCTTACTGAAAACTTCCATGTGTCTAACTTACGCACACAAATAAACTTGCTAGTTTGTACATTATTTAAAAGTGACATTTTTATTCTGTATCAGTTTCGTTTAAAATAAATGTATTGAATGTGCAGTAACTGAGACCACTGCTTTATTTAGTTTTTCTAGAGTTGAGAAATAGTTATAGGTTATAAGACATGATTCGTGCAATATCCTGCCTGCTACATTCGCTGCTTTTTTTATAAGGTCATTTTCAATAAGGGTTTCATTGGGCCTAGCAACAGCCAATGCAATGAAATAGTCTAGTTTGCTTACAGCTAAACCTGAATAACAATAAACTCGTAAAGATAGCTATAAACTTCCTCCGCCATAATGTGCAGTAAAGATTAAGTAGGGTTATAAGTAAACCTACAGGTTTTAAATAGGTCCATGATCGGTCACCTTTAACTCAAATCTCGTATGGATTATATGGACTAATTTAAGTGTAGCCTGGGATTCTGATTGGTAAGAGGATCGACTCAATAAAGACCGATTTTGACAAAAATTGATTTGAATTGAGCAAGTTAGCCAGATTTCAGAAATCACCAAAATCTGGTTACTCTGTACCCATGGTTTTGAGCCCGAATCAGTTGATGGCCATTCAGAAATGCATTGATCAGGCCAATTTCATTATGATAACCATAGATTTTCGGCTACCCAAAATGCGCCGATCACCCTCGAACACACACAGAATGGCCCATTGCAATCCTCCAGATTTTATTTGGAGATTCGAATAGAAAAGTATAGAACAATTAAAGTTAACATATTTTAAACACAAAAATATTGATATACAATTAACATATATTAATTTTATATATTAATAATAATATATTTACATTAATCTATGTATTTTCAAATTTTAATAAAACAATATTTTATATTATTTAATGTTCATTTACTTTATTGTATTTATTTGACTTCTATGTGGCGAATCTGTAATATAGAAATGGCCTTGAAATAAGCTGAAATCGTTCTCATAGAAGTCAGTAGTTAGGACCGAGTTTACCACTTCATTTCTGTGCATTCCAGATGTTTGGAGATATCAGTATTTATTTATTTAATGTTCATTTAACTTATTTTTATGTATTTAATTAATGTATCGTTATTTATTTTAATGATTTTTATTTTATTACGCTGCCGCTTCTAGAGGACTTTGGCTATTTGGGCTATAGTCCTCCCAGTGACTTCTATGGGAGGAATTTGGCTATATTCGTAATAGCTAAGGTCCTCCCAAAATAACTCCTCCTCCTCTATGATGTCCAAATTGCGAACGTATTGCCACTGATGTGATCCGAATACGTCCGCAATTCAGAGGCATCAATTCGGTGATGGTATTGAATTTGATGTGGGCTCTTTTCGGATGTTTTAGATCACTACAGCCAAAAAAACAACAAATTGGTGCATTAAAAAACATTATTTTAATATTTTTATCAGTTGTTTCTTGTATAGGGTTTCCACCTCTCATCTCGAGATGCTTACAAACAGGCAAACCAAAGCATGTCTTAGGTGCAACTCAGCCTATAATAACACAGTCTGTAATAATTCATTGGGATGCCCTGCTTATCTTTGTGATTTCACTTGAAGGCTTATCAATTTCTGAAAACATACTAGAACAGGAAGATCAAATCAGTGCCTTACGTTTATTGCAGGTTGGCAGGAGTGGGTATTGCAATTTATAAAAATGTAATCATTTATGGTCTTGTCTAACAGGGGTTATTGGATTGTTTCTGGAATTATTAGCCAGTAAAAATAAAGTGCAGCATACTGATCCAGTTGTCGACTGTCATCGAATTGCGTGGCAGTGAGAGATCCTCATTTTTACACTGAATCAATGTTTAAAATGTAAAATCAAGGGTTTTTTTTCTACAGAGTTGAAACCAACACACAGCAAAAGTTAGAAAAATGTAATGCAACTTTAAATGTGTTAGACTGACATCAACCCTAAGTGGATATGAATATAGTTTTTGAATCTGTACAACTGTAATTATTTCACTTTTTACTCAAGTCTTCAAGCCATTTCCCTCTCATCTGTGATTAAAGTTATCAGTTTCCACCATCTCAACCTCTGACACTTATACTCTTGTCTTTCTGTTATTTGGAATTCACTTTACATACTGTGATATTCACTGTGTAACTTGTCAGTTGAGTACAAATAACTAAAGTGTATTAATATGATTTCCATTTAACAATGCACTGTTCACATAAACATATTCATTTTAGATTAGTACCACTGTACTCATTTTATTACAAGACTCAAATTATGCTTTATCTTCTTTTACTGTTCCTGATAGTTGCCACGAAAAAAACAAAACAAAGCAAACAGACTTATAAATAAATCATCATTACATCAGAAGTAGAAAATCCACATCAATCTCCAGACACCTTTCCCATTCTAAATGCTATCCAACCCCCTAAAAAATTACTTAGTAAAAAAAAAACATTATTTTGAATCGTGCCTTGTTGAAATTAATGAGAGGCCATTTCATCGAATTGGTTTTTGAAACTAAGTCACTTTCAACCTCTACATTTGAAATTAACTGAAAAACCATCAGTGACCTCCCATACATCATAATAGAAAACAAATTGAATGTTTCAACCTCGCTCCCCTTCACCAGCATACCTCGCTCAGCCACCATTATGGATCACTTCGCCACATCTCAACCTCACAAACATGGTTAGTGAATACCATTTTGCAAGGTTGAGGGGGGGATGGGCAAATCTCTCTGAATTTAGAGGTTCAAATTAGAGCAAATTTCAACCTCTAAAACTGAATTTTAGTGACTAGTCACCTAAATCTATCATTTGGCCAACTGTCCTTAAAAGCCATCAATCTAGGTAGGTACTTGTGAGTAATCAGGGCCGCCATCAGGGGGGACAGCAATACACATGTCCCCTTAAGGCCCAGGGGGCCCCCTTGGACCACGACCCTTTAAAAAAAAAGTTTAAAAAAAAAAGCGTGGGTCCAAAGAAGTACCCCCTGGGCCCCTGCTGCCTGTGTGACTGTCTCACACAGCAGCCGGCAGATAAAACCTAGTTTTTAGTCACAGCTGCCTGATCAGTGGGCTATTACTGGACAAATTATCAGTGGGCTATTGCTGGACAAATTATCAGTGGGCTATTGCTGGACAAATTATCAGTGGGCTATAAATGGACAAATTATCAGTGGCCATTAATGAACAAATTATCAGTGGGCTATTAATGGACAAATTATCAGTGGCCATTAATGAACAAATTATCAGTGGGCTATTAATGGACAAATTATCAGTGGCTATTGCTGGACAAATTATCAGTGGGCTATAACTGGACAAATTATCAGTGGCCATTAATGAACAAATTATCAGTGGGCTATTTATAGACAAATTATCAGTGGCCATTAATGAACAAATTATCAGTGGGCTATTAATAGACAAATTATCAGTGGCCATTAATGAACAAATTATCAGTGGGCTATTAATGGACAAATTATCAGTGGGCTATTAATGGACAAATTATCAGTGGGCTATTATGGACAAATTATCAGTGGCTATTAATGAACAAATTATCAGTGGCTATTAATGAACAACTTATCAGTGGACTATTAATGGACAAATTATAGTGGCATATTAATGAACAAATTATCAGTGGCTATTAATAGACATATCAGTGGCTATTAATTAACAAATTATCAGTGGGCTATTAATGGACAAATTATCAGTGGCTATTAATGGACAAATTATCAGTGGGCTATTAATGGACAAATTATCAGTGGCTATTAATGGACAAATTATAAGTGGCATATTAATGAGAAAATTATCAGTGGGCTATTAATGGACAAGTTATCAGTGGCTATTAATGGACAAATTATCAGTGGCATATTAATGAGCAAATTATCAGTGGGCTATTAATGAGCAAATTATCAGTGGGCTATTAATGGACAAATTATCAGTGGGCTATTAATGGACAAATTATCAGTGGGCTATTATGGACAAATTATCAGTGGCTATTAATGAACAAATTATCAGTGGCTATTAATGAACAAATTATCAGTGGCTATTAATGGACAAATTATAGTGGCATATTAATGAGCAAATTATCAGTGGGCTATTAATGAGCAAATTATCAGTGGGCTATTAATGGACAAGTTATCAGTGGCTATTAATGGACAAATTATCAGTGGCATATTAATGGACAAATTATCAGTGGCTATTAATGGACAAATTATCAGTGGCATATTAATGAGCAAATTATCAGTGGCATATTCATGAGCAAATTATCAGTGGGCTATTAATGAGCAAATTATCAGTGGGCTATTAATGGATAAACTATCCAGGGTGGAGAGGGGCCCATAGTTTTTTTCAGTAAGGGGTCCTGAAATTTCTGATGGCGGCCCTGTGAGTGATAGCTAGGCATTGACAACTCCTTTAAGGAAAAAAGGGACAGAAAATATGGCTAAATAAATCCCAATGTGTATCTAAATAGATATATGCAACTTTATTATCTGCTATGTCTCACAGCTGAGACACAGGTGGTCTGGAGGGTGGCATATGCTAAATTAAAGCCAATTACATCCAATTAAAGCCCAGCTCATCTGATCGGGGTCTGCATTTCTGGGAATCTTTCTATACTAGCGAAGAGAGACTATCCTCTTTGCATGGGATCAGCAGAAGGGACCTAGCTAAAAATGAGGGTCTCTCTCAGCACAGGCATGGAAGCATGGCAGCTATCTGTCACAGAATAAAAATGCTGAAAATAAATGATGTAAAGCAACAGACGTGACATGCATTTTATCCACAACTCTAAGTCTTCCAGATGCTACAGTAATCCATCTGCCATTTCTAGGAATGCATTTTTGAAGTTTGAGATTTGTAATCTCCCGTTTTAATATAGAGAACTGTCTACAGATTAGACAACATCCAAACCTTCAAAAAGAGTAACATGAAACAAATGCATTACTACTGTTAGACAGCCAAAAAGTAGCGACCGGCTTCAGCCTTCAAATAATTCAAACTCGTGAGTAAAGAGTATTCCCAGGAGCTGCAACACGAAAAGAGCCTACTCAGGGCTCAAGCAAACAGCAATGCAAAGGAGAGTTGTGCCAGCAATAAATCATCTGGAAAACTCGTTAGTTTAGCGAAAGTTCAGTAGAAAAATATATTTATTAGAATCCAAAATAAAACCAATACTGGAGTGATGGAGACAGACAGAAAAAAAGACAAACGCGTCAACTGCTTTTGAGAAAGCACCTGTTGGTGCGAAAAGCGTCTTGTCTTGTTTTCTGTCTGTCTCTATCATTCCAGTATTGGTTTTATTTTGGATTCTAATAAATATATTTTTCTACTGAACTTTCACTAAACTAACGAGTTTTCCGGATGATTTATTGCTGGCACAACTCTCTTTTGCATTGCATTACTACTGTTACACTGAAACAAGTCTGCCATTTTAATGAGGTGAAGAATTTAAATCAAACAAATCTTACTTATTTTTTACCACCTCTTGTATACCTCAGACTACCTCCAGAATATATCCAACAACACACTTTGATAGCTGCACTTAGAATGTTGGTCAATCTACTAAACTCAAAAAGAAAGAAAAAAATAAGGAAAAAAAAATGATTTCTAGGTTCCAATCTCATCTTGCAAGGAGTCTTAGATAAAAAATCTACAGTGCTCAAAGCAACAGGAAAAGGTTACTTATTAAATGACTCAGTCCTACAGGTGCAGTAAAAGTTATCAGAAGACATGCAGATACCATGTACTAGGGCATAGAACTAGAGTCCTTTAAAGAATTTTCCCTGCAATCTATTTTAATCAGCATGTAAATCAGCATGCCACCAAAAAAAAACTATTTACAATGCCCAAAGGCAAGGATAACATGTTTTTTTTTTTATTATTGCAGAGTGCTAATTAAACCAAGGTATTGTCAAACTGATTGACTATTAGATTGTTATTGCTAATAGAATATGGTGCTCCATGTTTCTATGATGTGTTTGTTCTTTCTTTTGGAAAACTTTGTACAAAATGAAAAAAAAAACAGCATTTTCCTACAGCATGTGTCCACTTAAAGAGAATCTATCAGGAAAGTAATTTGGCCTCAATTACACCCTGCAAAAACATAGTTAAATTGCCTATTACATGTCAGAAGATAAACTGGAATGTGCCTTATAAAGTACATTTGATTCTGAGGGTTACAAAAAGGCATGGTTCCATAAAAACAAACAAAAAACAAACAAAGATCATTTGTAAAGTTTCTTAAAATACACCATCTATGTTATTTCTGTATCTCCCTGGTATTCAATAGGAGCGCTGGGTCATTAGGTGTAAAAACCAATAAAGCTATGGGTATGCTTAAATGTTCTCATAAATATTCCAGTGAGTTGCAACAACTTAAAATGTTGGCTTAAATCAACGATTTCAAATTCCAGTCCATCCCAATAGCAGACAGTTTGCAGCACAAAACGTACTTTGGGGTTATGTATAAAAGTGGTACAGACAGTATCAGTGCACAATAGTAGTGCTATCCCAGTGTGTTACTATGTGTAAAACAAACGTTTGCATGTTTGCCAGTCCCAAATATGCTTGGCTTGCACCAGCACCTGTGCATCCCATGTAGAGTGAATCAGGAGATTTTCAGAAAATATTCACTGTTTGGCAGTGGTTACCGTCTGGCACACAAGAGTGTCAGATTGTATAAAAAAAAAATGGCTTCTGTGTGGTATCCAAAGCACACTTCAACTTAAAGTCATGCAACAATTAACACACTATCCAATGCACACTTCAAGTCATGCAAAATGACATGCTATGACCAGGATCAGCCTTGAGTGTTCAGTTGCCCAGTGCAGGCCCTCTGCCCATATGACTTTGCCCCAGCATCAAGATTGCACACACTGGATTTGCTTCAGGGTCCACATTGCCCACACAGGATTTGTTGCAGCACCCAGATTGCACAAACAGGACTTGCCCCATCCAGCATCTAGATTGCATCCACAGGATTTACCATCTCCTCAACTTCACTGGTGTCTAGTGGTTGGAAGCACTGCCCAGGTGCACAGACATCCTCTCAGGCTGTCTTTTATGCTCCCCATGCATCTCTGGATTGTGAATTCTGGCAGGTCATGTGATCCACCAACACTCTGACTTCCCCAGAAGCGCAGAGAGCATGAGATGCAGCCTAAGAGGATGTCTATGTGTCTGGCAGCGGACAGACATCAATCTGCCTGCCACCCCGCAAAGATAAAGCTGGTATATAGCATAATGTATCTCTCCAGCCAGCTCCTCTATCGGCCACTGGGTGTGGTGCCCTGTGCGATTGCACAGGTCGCACACACCAAAGGATGGGCCTGGATGTGACTGCATCTGCTTCATTGGCCATCTTGATGGGGATGAAATGCAACTTCAAGAAAACATGAGGATTAAGTATAAATAAAGTGCACATGGAGATAGTACCTAAAACTGGCGATGTCTCTCTGTGCACCTTAGTATAATGCAGATGCCCGACAAATGGATATAAAGAATCAGGCCTTGCCACAACTCTGGTGACATGTTTTTTGGATTGAAGCCCAAACCGTGCTGTCAATTCAATGTGCTCCCGTGCCAAACCACCTAAAGTGCATGTGCAAATTAGGGGCCACTATGGAGTAGTGTGCTCGGGGTCCTTCCGCTTGTGGGTCGGGAACCCCTCGCTCCCTGCCCACCCTGAAGGGTGGGTCGGGCCTTAGGTCCCCCTTGCCTCTTGTGACATGTTGCTTTACTAGCGGGAAATGCATTGTTGGGATCCAAGATGGTATCACAGAAGTGTTGGCTTTTTATTGTAAAAAAAGTTGAATAAATACATGAACCTTTAAATTTATAATATTTAGTGATCTGAGGACTCCTTGTCTTAGATCTTACAAAGCACTTAGCTTTACTATTGTGTCAGAAGAAAGCACTATTCATTGATTGTCATTATTTAACATGTATTAATCAAGATTAATTTTATATTGGTGAATAAAAAGGAAGCAGTTTTTAATGACCTATAACACTTTCATAGGTTTGTGTTTATGTTAAGTGTATTCTAATTGTCAGCAGCTTAACCTGAATCATGAATACAAATATTTTTTTCATTTTTTTATGCTTTTTCTTTCAAAAGAGATGGAAATCATCTCACCATATAAATGAAGAATAATAGCAGTAATATATCAGAGAAAGAATCTATCTCAAAAAATGAACACTTCTGCTTTACAAATGATAACACTGAAGTCTATGTGAAGAGTTATCTCTGTCCACATTCAATACTGAAACAAAAGATAGAATAGTAACACATGATACCAGGAAAATTCAGTAAATCAACAAGTAGAAACTCAATAACATTAAACTAACATGCAGATTGACTCTTCATAATAAGATCCATTTGCACAGGAGATTTCAGGATAACAAGAACAATGAGGGGAATTAACTAAAGTGTTGGTAAACCTCAGAGATAGTTCTCAATTTGATTAGTTGATTGAAGGAGTAGTATCACTTTTAGTAGATACTAAAGCTTATTTAAAAATGCAAAAAAAGTTGCGATTACAGTTAATGCCTTTGCCCAGTATAAAGATTGTATATATCAGCAGAGGGGAAAAAATGACACTTGCCCATATCACCCAAAGTGGGTAAAAATTTTTAGTAGGTCTTTGGAAGACTCCACATGATGTTAGCCAAGAACCTAGAGACTGAATCATCAACTTTGCCAAAGTTGATACATTTTTTCCTTATCTAAGTATTACAGAGCAAATCTTTAAAGTAACATTAAAACCTGTTTGTTTTTTTGTAATGGCTTAATAAACCAATACACTCTGGTTACATCACTATATTTAATAAATGCAAAAGTCATGGAACTATTTTATGTTATAAATACTAAACAGTGCAACTGGAAGAATCAGTATTCACAGCACCAAGTATTACAATAATCTCAAAATATATACACAGCCCAATATGTTAACATGATCTCTTAGAAGTATCAGTGTGCTGCACGGGTACACTTTCAATGCACATGCATTTACTGATATGGGCACATGAAGAAGCAAACAAGAACTTCTGTGTGAAATAAGCACAGAGCTCTGAAACCATGTGCCTAACAGTCACAATTTGGGACCACAATCCCACGATTTTGCTTTCCATTTATTGGACACTGGAGAATGAATACTGCACTGTAGCACTGACCAAGTTCCACATGCAGCATCCCACATTGCCAGGTGCAGAGGTTTGGGAGGTACGTGGAACACAGTCTACTAAGGCATATCCTTATAAATCTCACTTATCTCTCCTGCTTATAAAACTATACTTAAAGGGGCACTAAAGATTTGTTTTTTAAACTTGTGTTAACTAATATAAGAAAAAGTTACAAATCCTTTGCCATTGGTCCAGTTTTAGATGGAGGCCAACCTCAGTTGGGTACTCATGATCAAAATTTAATTTGATAACCCAAATTATTCTTCTAGGAACTGAATGCTGAAGGAATCACTGCCACTACTGCTTCCTAGCAATTCAGGGCTGCATCTGTGAATCAGTACTCACTAATACTTTATATGGTTTCATATACAGCATGAAACTCTCACAGTGGGTTTTTTTTTTATAAAAAAAAAAAAAATACATCACCCTCCTATTTGTTAGACTATAAGAATTATATTATACTAAGGACATGCTATAACCAGTGTTATAAAAAGAAAACGTGTTTATATTTGAGATGCTAGTGAAATTATCAAGTTATAAATTATACATAGAAGAAAAAAAGGATTAGTGCACATCTACATGATACACATTATTTGCTTTGAATGTCACTTTGCAAAAATCAATGTCTTGGTTTCTAAGGATGTACGTGGATAGTCTTGAATATAAAAGCATGTAATATAATAAAACGTCTATTTTTCTGCAGGCATTTTATACTACAGAATACTATTCAGCTTTTATTTTATGTTAAAGAAGATTATTGTTAGGATCAGTTGTTCCCAAAACAGTCCTCACAACCCCCCTCCAGGATTTAGGAATCACCCAATTGTATTTAAAAAGCAAACAAACTCAAGTTTAGGGTAATCACTAAATCCTGTTCTGTTAGGGGGTGTGGAGATTGATTTGGGAACCCCTGATCAAGATGTTACACTATTAGCAAAATAGCAGCCACCTTTCAATGGATAATAGATGCATGTTGCCATGCATGCATGTGAAGCACATTATTCTGTCTCAAAGTTTGTTGCTACTTCCATAAAGCTAATGTAAAAATGTACATGGGAGAGCTTGACCACTGCATGAAGATTAGAGATTGCTTGCACTATACCTTTAGCGGCACTTTCATTTCTTGCAGAACACTTGGCTTGTGATGCACAGCTGGATCACCTGGGACTGTTCTACATAGCTCTTTAGACCAGGGATAAACAAGCAAGGGACAATGTACAGTTAGAGAGATACTCACCTCCGGTGAGCAGTTGCAGCAGGAGTAGGGAGGGAAGAAGGAGGATCCTTTACCCAAGCACCTAACATATCTCTATAAACAAACATACAAACCTTAATCTTCTTTGAGAATCTGAACTTTCTTTCTGGCTCCCACTGCAGAACACAGATACAAACATAGTACTGGAATAAGCAGTATAGAAGTCATAGTCACATTGTTACATAACATTTCTTGGAACGTTTCTGTTTCTTTTGCTGTTTATTAATTTTTGCCAAATTCCTGATAATTTCATCTTTAACAAATTTGGAGTCCAGTGCTGCTTTCAGATAGCCAGGGGAAATTACCTGAGCTTCACTTGATGAGCTGTGTGCACATTGTCTATTGCAATCAGATTCTTTAGCTAAGTCTGTATTTACTGTAGTTTCATGACATGGTAGCTTCTATCATTGAGGATATGTATTTGCCTAGAAATAACTAAAACTTAAAACCAGACTGTGGGGTAAAACAACGGCCACAGCACTTTATTTAAATAGCCATTGCATTTACAATCATATATACATATATATACACATTCCACATATATATATATATATATATCCATAATTAATACAATGACTAAACATAAACATAAACATTAAACATTCCATATACAGGAAAACCAACCAAGCTTGCAAGAGTATCCAGGTGGCTGCCGAAGTCCATGTTCTGGGCATATCCCAATGCCCCCAATACCTGAGGTTCGAGGTACCACTTTCCCCTCGAACCTCCCACCAGAGTCCCGATTGACTCTCCCCAATCCAAATCTTCCATTAACCCTCCTGGATACCCTGCAAGCTTCCGCCAACGCTGTGACATGTAATAAATAAATAAATAAAGGCTCATTAACCATAAAATTAGGGAGGGTGGGTGGGACAACAGGTATGGGGGAAAAACTTTTCCTAAAATGGCCCCTAAACTTCCTGTTCCTATCTTTTATACTCTCCCAACTCCTCCCACTAATTCCCACTATAGGCTGACATATCCTCTCAGCACCCTGTCATGATTGCCCCTCCCCGACCTTGTCTGGGGGCTACATGGTAAGCTTTTTCTGATTGCAGCTAGAAAAATGTAGATAGTCTTTCTCTTTTTTTTTCACCTATCTCTTTTTTTGAACCTTTCTTTGATTCCTGAGATTTACTTATTGCCATGTTACTTATGTGTTTAGCAAACCAGCAAGCTGTACCTCATAAGCTATATATAAGGTCACACTTTTGAGTTGTGGCCCATCGGGACGAAACGTTGCCAGTTTTCAGAAAAAATTTCATTTCACTTTACCAGTGCTGAGCCAACTGTGTTTTTCTTCATTTATACTCTGGGTCAGGCACTATATCGCACTGGTGCTGCTTCAACCACACCTGTTGATACTTTTGAGTAGTAGAGACTTTAGAAACACATATTCAGAGTATTCGGTTAGTATTTGTTTGAAAGTCATGGAAGTTAAATTTCAACCTTTGAGCATTCAGTAGAAAATCACTTCTGAGATAATCTGTTGCCACATAGAGCTCTTAAGGAACTGTAATAAAAAAGAGATCCTTATAGTACAATTCACTTATGTTCAGTGAATCCAATAATTTTCCGGCAAATAAATTAGTATCACCAAGAATTGTACCCTCACATGCGAATCCAGGGCCGGCCTTAAGTGTTCCGGCACCCTGTGCGGGTCTCCCTCGTGGCGTCCCCCCCCCGTCTCTTTCCTCTCACTCCATGTGTGTCTATCCTAAATAACATTTTCGTCCGAATGGACGAAAACGAAACGAAAATTTTAGTTTTGCACATGTCTAGTTTGATGTACACATGACAAGAGGAGGATAGCTGAGAACTTGAGGCACTATGGGCATGCTGGTTAGTGGAGGAGTCAAAAGGAAAAGTGCTTAGTACATTCTTTTTTCAGATGACTCCAGTGAGAAATTTGTTGAGAAGCTCTCAAATATATAAAAAGCTAAGATTACTAAATCTCAACACCTATAGTCCCTAAATTTTTGGGACAACACAGAAAGTACGTGACAGCTCCTTTTTCTGAATTCCTTCAACCTCCAAAGAATAAGAGATATTTTTAGGGAATTAAAATGGAATTTAATATAAAGTGCATAAAATATCTTACACTTAGAATCTGGAGCATCAGCAGGTACAGACAAACTGGAACATAGAAGATAAGAGCAGGATCTGGTAAAATCTCAAATGAGTGTTGTTTGATCTTGATCAACGCGTTTCGCCCGTTTTAACCAATCGAGGTAGGAGTGCCATTGGGAAAAGTGATATAATGTCTATTTTTGACTATAGAAAAAAATACCAAATAAATGTAGACGATGTCTTTGGGGGTAGAGACAATTTTGTGAGAGACACATCCCCAGACACTATAGAACAACAACAAAAACTAGAAAAACTTTTAACAAAAGAACTGAAAATAAAATGGGAAATTGTCACATTGAAAAAATATCTTGATGAGAAAATCACTCCCCGAGGGTTACGTATTTTTAAAAAACCCACATTTGACACAGAAGATTGTACATTCATTTCAGAGTGGAATGAAATATTAGAATCATGCACCGTTCACCTTATGAAACTAATTATCAAGCAGAGAACCCGCACTTTAGATACACTAGATTCAGAAATTTTAGAAATCGAGAGCACTCTACAAAATGATCTTTCAGACCAATCTCGAGCTTCTGATAAAATTGTCCAAAATTTACTAGATGTGGAAAAAGAAACAAAAGACATAAAAGTAAAGAAATATCGTAGGGACAAAGAAGATTACAGATTAAACACTTTTAGAGAACCCACTAATTATAGAAATATGTACAGAGAAGATTTTCACAAAAATAAACACAGGTTCGAAAGGAATCAATCCAACAAATTGTATAACACATCCGCACAGACACGAATTTATAATTCATCACAGTCAAATAATTCTAATCATTCACATGGAAAGTTTTTTAAACCCAGATATACATCAGGGGCGATCAACAAAACACCAACAAGAGTAAATACGACAAACAGGTTTCGAGTACTGTCTGAACTGGGTGAAACATCTCCTTTTTTAGACAAGGAACAACAGCTAACAAGACCCCCTCCGAAGTCCCCACAAGAAAGAGACAGAAGGAGAAGAGATTATCTAGGGGTGTTAGAGCAGGGAAATGTGTACAGGAGAAGAAGAGAATAAAAACATCAAAAACACACAAAAAAGTAGACCCAACATTTCCTGGCATCTTTAATCTTTCTCATAAAATTCTAAATCAACAACAACTCTTGGTACTACAAAAAGGGCTGAAGTTTGCACCTACCAACAAATTTGATCTTTTTTCGGCCTATGTAGATGTGAATAAATTTGTGAGGAATGCAACCTTAAAAAGATATTATACATTAGGACCTCAAGATACATCAATGTTACCTCATCCTCAATATGTTCAGACGCATTTGAAGAGTAAATCGACATTTTACCCTTCAACATTCAAATCAGGGGCAATAGATTTATTTGAAAAATCTGTGGTCAAAGACCTCAAAAACATTATACCAAATGGAAAGGAAAAATATAATTTGACTAAAAAAGAAATGAATATCATAACCGACTTGCAAAAAGATGAAAGTATCATCATTAAATCAGCTGATAAAGGTGGAGGGATAGTGATCCAGTCCAGAGATAAATATATAGCTGAAGCATATAGACAATTGAAAGATCAAAATACATACACCCGTTTAAAAACAGATCCAACTAACAACTATAAAAGGGTACTAAGGAAATACCTGGATAAAGGAAAAAATGTAAACATTCTAACAGATAATGAATACAAATATATGAATGTTCTTCACCCTAAATTACCAGTAATATATTTTCTCCCAAAGATACATAAGGACGCGATAAATCCACCAGGGAGACCAATAGTCTCAGGGGTCGATTCGCTTTTCAGCAATTTGTCTGAATATTTAGATGTGATATTACAACCCGTTGTACAAAAAAAACAAATCCCATCTTAAAGATACGATTAGTATATTACAAGAGCTAGAGAGAATAAAATGGGAAGAAGATTATATACTTGTGACAAGTGATGTAACATCCCTGTACACCTGTATCGATCATGCTCAGGGCATTAAGGCCGTGAGGCAGATGTTGGAAATGGATGGTTCCTTCAAAAATAATCAGATAGATTTTACACTGGAGGGAATTGAACTTATTCTGACTCACAATTATTTTTTCTTCAATGATGAGTTTTTTCTACAATGTAAAGGCACTGCGATGGGCACCACGTTTGCCCCCAGCTATGCCAATCTGTTTATGGCAGACTGGGAGGACAGGTCTGTCTGGACGGGGCATGGTTGGCAGGCAAACCTGGTGCTATATCGGAGATACATCGATGACCTTTTTTTTATCTGGAAAGGGGAGGAAAAGGACCTCCTACAATTTCTAGAACATCTAAATAATAACAACAATAATGTCATTCTAACCTCCAATTTTAGTAAAGAGAATATACAATTCCTTGATTTGGACATCCATATAAAGGATGGTAAAATACACACAAAAAATTCCTTTCAAAAAGTGGACTCCAACAGCTATATAGACACCAAAAGCTGTCACCATCCAACATGGTTGAGAGGGGTCCCTAAAAGTCAATTTATAAGATTAAGGAGGAATTGTTGTGAAGAAACATCGTATCTCGAACAATGTAATATTTTAAAAAAATAAATTTTTAGAAAAAGGTTATAAAGAGGAAGTTTTAACCACCCACATTCAAGACATTTTAAATAAACCAAGAGAAGATCTTTTAAAATATAAGGACAAACGATCAACCAATTCAACAGAATTTGTTTTACATATTGTCTTAAATTATAATTTAAAAGCTGCAAAAATTAAAAAAGTTATTAATAAACATTGGGACCTCATAAAAAAAGATGATATTCTGGGCCCACTATTACCAGAGAAGCCAAAAATAATTTTTAGAGGAGCTCCTAATTTTAAAAAGAAACTTACTAGGAATTATACAGCTAAACTTAAAAATACAAATAAGAAGGAGACCTCACACTTTTTAGGGGAGAAACCAGGTTTTTTTCCTTGCAAAATGTGCTCAGGGTGTAATGTAGCTAAACATGAAAAAAGTCCCAAACTTTCTTTTATAGCTTCTGCTACTTCAGAAAAATTTGAAATCAAAGAATTTTTAACATGCTAGAATGTCCGTGTGGACTCCAATATATAGGCAGAACGATAAGACCCCTCAAAAAAAGAATAGAGGAACATGTGGCAAACATTAGGACAGGAAATACACAATATTCCCTGCCCCAACATTTTACTGAATGTCGACACAAAAATCCAAAAGACCTCAAATTCTGGCCCATAATGAAAGTTAAAAAATATTGGAGAGGAGGCAACAATATCAAAAAGATAGGGCAAACTGAAATGGAGTGGGTTTTTCAAATGGGCACTTTACACCCCACTGGTCTTAACGCAGACTTCGATCTTTTTAATTTTATTTAAAATTTTGTGCGAATTGGGAAAATGATAATTAATTTTAACTGGTTTTATAAATGATTTTTTTCTAATAAAATAGGATTTTTTTAAAATAAGTAATAAAAATGTTTTTCTATTCCTAGATTCAGCACAAAGTTTATATATTTATATTTATATGTATTTATAAAAGTGCAATACTGTCTTGCTTAATTTTATATATTTTTATGTCTTTGTATGGATATTATATGGACCATTCACTGAGAAAACCCCTGCTTTGAAATATGTGGAATCTTGTCTATTTCGGTTTAATGTAAGTGTTATAAACCGAATTCTTCAAAACCGAACACTCCAGCTTTCTGATTCAGAAACATAAGCCGAGAACCACACGAAATACATCAACCGAACGCTGATTTGCTTAACCGAAGGAGGGTTAATACGAAGCAGTTGAACCGAAGCTGTAAAAACGAACAATGTCGAAGTCTGCAATACGAACTACGGAGATATCCGAACGCCGTCACTAACCGAGCCCTGTAATACGAATAGACAGCGGAGAAAGCGGAAGATTTCAGTTTTCCGATTCAATGGTCGCGCTGGGAGTGACGTGACGCTATGTGCTGGTCGCGCTGCTGCTGATGCGACCTAATTTTGCAGACACTATATAAAAACAGCTCTGTCTCTCATGAGTGCTGTTGGATCCTGAGGAAGCCCATTTAAAACGGGCAAAACGCGTTGATCAAGATCAAACAACACTCATTTGAGATTTTACCAGATCCTGCTCTTATCTTCTATGTTCCAGTTTGTCTGTACCTGCTGATGCTCCAGATCCTAAGTGTAAGATATTTTATGCACTTCATATTAAATTCCATTTTAATTCCCTAAAAATATCTCTTATTCTTTGGAGGTTGAAGGAATTCAGAAAAAGGAGCTGTCACGTACTTTCTGTGTTGTCCCAAAAATATAGGGACTATATGTGAGTGCTCCATGCTTCTATATTTGCACTATTAAATATATCTCTGTATTTGCCTCACTGGGTATACACTGTATCATTTGCACATTTGAACCACTGTGTTATTGATATTGTCACTTCACAGCACGTATAGCGCACTGTCACTTTTTGTATTTTTTGTCTACGTACCCTGTTGCAGCATTGTGGGATAGCTGCTAGACAAGTTGCTGCTTGTGCAATATTCTCTCTAGCGCCATCTACCTCAAACCTGTTTCAATTCTTGTAAATCTCAACACCTACATGCACCATTCAACAGATATCTGTATTAATGTTAAATGAAGACTTTCAGACTGCCAACAGCTCCCCAGCTCTGTCTTATAATCACATCTATTGGTGGGTTGCCACCTTCAGGGGAGGGCTGGCAGCCTTAGGCCTGGGGGGCAAATCCAGTCAAGTGGCCCATTGCACCACCGAATCGCCTCCCCATCCACGGCCATCTTTTCCTTGTTTTATAACGAATATTGCCAGGATTTTCCCCCACAATATGCCAGGATTTGCCACTTAATATGCCAGAATTTTCCCTTACAATATGCCAGGAATATGCCCCTCAATATGCCAGGATTTCCCCTCAATATGCCAGGATTATGCCCATCAATAGGCCAGGATTTTCCACTCAATATGCCATGATTATGCCCCTCAATATGCCAGGATTGTCCCATCAATATGCCAGGATTTAGCCACCCAATATGCCAGGATTTAGCCACCCAATATGCCAGGATTTAGCCACCCAATATGCCAGAATTTTCCCCTCAATATGCCAAGATTATGCCGCCTCAATATGCCAGCATTATGCCCCCTCAATATGCCAGGATTTCCCCCTCAATATGCCAGGATTTTCCCCCACAATATGCCAGGATTATGCCCCCTCAATATGCCAGGATTTTGCCCCCCAATATGCCAGGATTTCCCCCCTCAATATGCCAGGATTATGCCCCTCAATATGCCAGGATTATGCCCCTCAATATGCCAGGATTTCCCCCCACAATATGCTAGGATTTTCCCCTTAATATGCCAAGATTATGCCCCCTCAATATGCCAGTATTTTGCCCCTCAATATGCCAGTATTTTACCCTCAATATGCCAGGATTATGCCCCACAATATGCCAGGATTTAGCCACCCAATATGTCAGGATTTTGCCCCACAATACACCAGCATTTTGCCCCCCAATATATCAGGATTTTGCCCCTCAATATGCCAGGATTTTCACCCACAATATGCCAGGATTTTGCCACCATATTGAGTACTTACCTCCTTGCTGCTGCTCTGTCTCCGTCTCCCGGTGATCTCATCTGCCCGTCTGTGGCTGTGAGGGAAGCGTTCTGCGCTCCCCTCCAGCCAAGCGTCTTCAATAAAGTTTGTTTAAACTTTTTTTTTCAACAAACTTTATTAAATGCGCATTGGCTAGAGGGGAGCTCAGAACGCTTCCCTCACAGCCACGGACCTGCAGCACCGGGGGACACAGCAAGGAGGTAAGTACTGGGAAAGTGGGGAGGATTTTTTTGGCAGCTGCCCCAGGCCGGCCCTTCCAGTTTTTAGCATGCATTAGGGCGGCCTGGGGGGCACTCCCCTGGCCACCTTTCCTACCAAAAAATACCGGCCTTCCTACTGCCTCCATAGACTTCACATTGGCCTTGTACCAATTTTATTTTTTATCAGCCTGCTGGTGGCAATCCTATGTGTTGCTAAGTCAGTCACATATTTTAGTTGTGAAGAGATGCTTAGAATAAAGAACATCAAATGACTGACCAGTTCTTGGAGCTGCTGTTTCTGCATTTCATTTTTAGTTAATGTCTTGATCCTGCGTTTCATTTAGTTCCTACAGGACCTTTCTTAATCTGATTCTGAAGTACAACATTCATCATCCTTTTATGCCACTGTGGATGATATCATTTGAAATCCCACTGCACTTGGAGAGCAAAAGGTTGCTTATGTTTGCAAATCTTATAGAATGTGGGTTTCCATGGTCATACAATAACAACTGCAATCAGAGTACAGGCTACATAAAAAATATGGCATATTTTGTGCATGTGTCATATACACATGAATTTAACAGGCAGTTCCACCAACAGTTTCTGGAAACATATTTTTTAGATAAGTTTATTATCACTTAAACTAAAAAAAAAATCCTATCGCCTAAAAACTGCAAAATAAAATGTAACTGTTGTTTTGTTTATTTATTTTAGGCTAGGTCAAAATTGGGCAGAATAGATGTGCCAAAGGGGTTCTTATCTGCCGACATAACGTATTTGCTCGAATATAAGATGACCATGATTATAAGACGACCCCCCAAACTTTGGATATTCATTTAGGAAAAAAACTAAAAGCCTGAATATAAGACTACCCTATAGGAAAAAAGTTTAACTTGTATATATTCACATGTAAATTGCTTTTTCATATTTAAGTTATGATATAAAAAAAATGAATTTCTTGTTTTTATTTCCTTTTATGTGTCAATGCTGCCTCTCTCCCCCCAACATTGCCTCTCTCCCCCTCCTTCCCCCCAATGTTGACTTCCTCCCCCCAATGCTGCCTCTCTCCCCTTCTGCCCTCCCTCCCCCCAATGTTGCCTCTCTGCCCCTCCCTCCCCTCAACGATGTCTCCCCCCCCCCCCCCCCCCGCAACGTTGTCTCTCTCTCCCCTCTCCCTGGTGGCCAGTGGGGGCAGCTGGGGGATGTCTGTACAATATGTGCAGACATCCTCCATGCTGCCCGACATTCCGTCTGTTATGACAGACAGCCAGAAGGTCATGTGACCTCCCGGCTTCCGTCATAATAGACGGAAGTGTTGGGCAGCATGGAGGATGTCCGGCTGCGCCAGTCTCCCTGGTGGGTAGTGGGAGCAGCCAGAGGATGTCTGCATGATACGCGCAGACATTCTCCGCTGCTGCCCAGCGCTTCCGCAGGGACTTCTATGATGAAATCGGAAGGTCACATGATCTCACGGCTTCCGTCATAGAAGTCCCGACGGACGTGCTGGATAGTCTTATAGTCAGGTCAGACTATAAGACGACCTTGAATATAAGACGAAATTAAATGTCTTTTTCAGACCATTTTCTCTGAAAAAACCTCATCTTATATCCCAGATACGGTATTCTATGTTTCTCCTATTTTCAGTGTAAAACATCAGACAACTGTAAATTGGTTTAGAGTAAAGATAAATGCATTTTACATACATTAATCACATGTACCATATAACATATAGAAAATAAGCTAAATGGAACTGCCCCTTTAAAACTCAGCTATTTCCAACACAGCGTAAGAAAACCAGGAGGTTTTATAGCTATAGGGTGTTACATAGGAAACAACCTCAACAGATAACAGAATACTGCAAATCATCCTTTTCACCGTTAAACCCATGTGTACTCTTCCAGTGTGCTGCAGAATTGGAAGATTAACAGTGTTAAAATCGCTAGTAACCTTTATATACACAATGTTTGCAAGGTTTTCATATTTCAGAAGTGGTTCTATCTGGGTCCTACATGTGCTGGTTGAAGCCTGTTGCTTTTCATCATGTATGTCATGCCAGCAAATATTTTATGAAATTGGCACAGCTGTGTCAATAGGTTTATGACTGATAAAGTATCTTTTTTAAATGCATGTGTGTCAAAGAATGTAATTCAGTGGAACATTTTGCTGACATAAGTTTAAAGGTTAACAGTGTTAATCAAATGTAAAGTGAGCAGTTCAAATATATACAACAAAGTTTATTGGAAGTATGACATTTTCAATGTGACAAACTTAGCATATAACAAAGTGGATATGTCAGCTACCTACCCTTTTTTCCTGTCTACTGTATGTTTTATTCAGGTTTAGTGGCTGTTCCCTTTTTCAGCCTCTTTTTACCCTGATTCCATTGGTTGTTTCCCTGTGCTACCATCCTGGTTCTCGTCTCCACAGATGTTACAGTTCTATTGCAAGCCCAGAGGGCTTCCAGTCCTGGGCCCTGTTCAGTATTTCTTTCTGTTGCAGACCCGTTCAGTCCCAGCTTTGGCCCTGCCAGTCCGTCTATCCAGCCCTGTAAGATGAACAGACTCTACAATAATCCCTGCAGTATAACCACCTCCCTGTTTTCCTATCCCAGGTTGTGACAAAGAGGGAATAACATTTCTCATTGTCCTAAATATTTTAATTAAATAAATTAAAGTGGGTCTAAACAGTGAAATGAGAGAGTGACCAAGATGATCATCTCCCCAATGTTTGAGCTTTGTTCAGCATGTCACATGGCGAAAACCTATTGCTGTTGTCATGTCAAAGACAGGGCGGCCATCATGGGGGTACAGCCGGTACCCCAGTAAGGGGCCCTTCTGTCTTGGGGGCCCACAGCCTCTGGGGGGTCTTCTGAACTAGAATGCTGACCTCCCAGTGTTCAACCTCAGAAGACCCAGTGGAATTGTTGGGCAGCATGAGAGTAGGCCTGTGCACATTGACCAGGTCCTCTGGGGCTGAAATGGCAGGTCCTTTGGGGTTGCAATGGTAAGTCCAGTGAGTGATGCAGAGTTGCACGCACACTCCCAGATACAAATTCCCTGATATTGCACACACATTCATTGATAATCACATGCACATTCACTGACACAAAGTCACATGCAAGCAGCCAATGACTCTTTCCCCCCTTTTTATTTTATCTTTATTATCAAAACTAAAAAAGACATACAAATATATATAGTACTACAAACTAACCTTATTTAGTATTATCCAAAGCATATCTATGTTTTCATAATTAATATCTGTCTGTTCGCAACAAACAGCGCACTCTTTACTAAGACCTAATTTGGGTTGTCTCGGGGGCCTTCAATGGTGGGTGGCCATTTATTATGCATTTAGCATGAGGGGAAACCTCTGTCTAATTCACTGTTCTGGATTCTTTTTATCCAATCGTCCCAGTACCGGGCTTTGTTTTTATTTCCGTCAAATTGGTAGTTTATTCCTCTCTCCATCTGGCATTGGTATATTAACTGTGATTTAATCATCACCCACTTTATTGGGTCTAGGAAATTCATGTGTAGTGATGCATGTTCTGGGGTTAGTTCCCATTCCTTTCCACAGGTTTTTGCTACCATCTGAGAGAGGTTGTCCCAAAGTAATTTAACACCGGGGCAATCGCACCAAATGTGTAGCATATCTCCTCTATGTCTCCCGCATCTCCAACATAACCATGTAACTCCTGGGTACATTTTGGATATCATATTAGGTGTCAGGTACCATCTGTTCATCACCTTGTATTGGTTCTTGTTTAAATGTAAACAGTGAATATTTACATATGTTAAATGTAATGCCTTATTCCAGTTAGTAATATCTATCTTGGTCTTTAGGTCTTTTTCCCATTTTGTAAAGGCAGGTGGTTGGTTGTTAACTGTACTGAGTCTTATTAAGTCTAACGTTATTGATATTAGATGTTTATAATCCTTTTTTTCAAATAAATGGGTGATTAATTTTTTTGTGACAGTAAACAAAATAGAGTACACTGCGCCTTTAACTGTGAAGGGAGTAGCAGCACAAAAACACAACCAGTGCTTCACTCCTGGTACATAAAATACACACAAAACAAATGAGTGAAATCGTGCGCTTCCCAAAACACTACACACTGTTATTTACCCTTTTAGGAGGCAGTATTCTCCGTATAATGTAAGGGGAAGAAGAACAAACAAAAAATAAAATAATATAGTGTAGTACATTTAGACTAATCAGTGAACCAAAAGACACTTGAGAAAGCCTGAATAAGGAGAAACGCGTTGTGTGTGGGAGAGGAGCATTCTACTTGCACCTTACAAGTTTGGAACTACATGCACTTTGCAGCTGCTTGCTGTTTGCTTTTATGTAAGATTTTATATTTTTGTATTCTGCATTATTAAAGAAAGTTTTACTGAAGATATATCTCCTTCCTCCCCTGTCCTATTCGTTATGACCTCGAGGATCATCTGATTACATCTGTGAATTCAAGACCCCTAGAGGGGCTCCCGAATACCCATGACACTGAGCAGGGTACTGCTCAGGAAGATGTGAGAGGAACCCTCATATATTATATGTCTTTTGGTTCACTGATTAGTCTAAAGATACTACACTATATTATTTTATTTTTTGTTTGTTCTTCTTCCCCTTACATTATCCGGAGAATACTGCCTCCTAAAAGGGTAAATAACAGTGTGTAGTGTTTTGGGAAGCACATGATTTCACTTATTTGTTTTGTATTAATTTTTTTGTGTTGCTGGGTTGGTTAAGTGCCAGGTCTTGTATCAGAAAACTCATAACTTTCAGGTATCTGAAACATTCATTATTTGCTAAGCCCTATTGTTCTTGGAGATTTAAAAATGTCTTGATCTGCGAGTCTTGGATCAGGTCTCCGATCTTACCTATTCCCATATTTTTCCATGTTTCCAATACAATAATTTCTATATTATTTTTAATCAATGTTATTGGGAGGCAAGGAATAACTTTTTCTCCCATTTCCAATTTTCTTTTAAATTCATACCAGTTTTTTAAAATATGGGATAAAGCACTATTGGTAGGTATATCCTTCAGTCTGTGTAAGCTTTTTTTAGTTAAACAGAAGAGGGAGAGTAGATCCTTGACTCCTACACTCTTTTGAAGCTCCATATTGTACCAGTCCTCCTGTCTGGCATCTGTTTGTTGGGATATTATTACCTGTGAGATCAAGGCTGCAGAAGCATAATCATTTATAACTCCTTAACCTCCTTATTTTTTTTTCTTAGATAATAATTTTAGACTTAGTCTAGGTTTCTTGGCAGCCCATATGAATCTATTAAACGTTGATTGAATCAATGGAAGCCAGCTAGACGGTCCTCAACAGGGAATCATTCTAAAAAGGTAGATATATTCAGGTAGGATATATGATTTTATTGTTGTAATCCTCCCCCATAATGATACACTTAAACCTTTCCATTTTTTAAGTGAAAGATTTGTTTATTTTATCAATGGAAGGAGGTTAATCTCCATCCAAGAGGAGGGGTCTGTATTAATTCGGATACCTAAGTATGTAAAATGGTCCCTGGCTCAACCAAATCTGTATTGCTCTATCTCTTCTTTTTCCTGAGTTCTTAAATTCGAACCTAAAACCAGGGTTTTACTGGGATTTAGTTTATAGTAAGAGAGGGAGCTATATTTTTCTATGATAGACATAAGTGCCTTAAGTGATTCCTTTGGCTTTTCGATGGTGATTAAGATGTCATCTGCGTATAACCTAATTTTTGGATTACCCCCTCCACATCCCACCACCTCCTGGCAAGATCTTATGTCTCTTGCCAGTGGCTCCAATGTGAGGACATAGAGAAGGGGGGAGAGAGGACAACCCTGATGGGTGCCATTAGATAAGCCAAACCATTCTTACTTCACTCCTGAGCCCACTACTCTCCCCATTGGGTTTGAGTATTGGGCTATTATTGCCTGATGTATCCTTCCTGTCAGTTCGAAAGCCTTCAACTGACAGCTCATATACCCCCAGCTGACCCTGTCGAACGCCTTCTCTGCATCCAATGACAGGATCAGCTGGGGTAGTTCCCTTGATGTTCACTTCCTCTAATATGTCTGCCACACCCCTTATATGATTAACCAATGATCTATTAGGGACGAATCCGACCAGATTATGGCGAAGAAGGGCTGGGATCACCCCTTTTAATCTTTCGGCCAGAATGGCTGCATAGATCTTTGCATCTAGATTTAGTAATGGTATAGTTTGATAATTCGTTATCTCCTCTGGGGCTTTCCCTGGCTTTAGGATTGGTATGATATTGCCCTTTAAGATCTCATCTGGTATAGTTCCTCTCTATAAATTCATTAAATAAGTTAGTTAATTTTGGGGTTAAGGTATCTGAAAAGATTTTATAAAATCGCCCATCATACCATTCTGGCCCTGGGGCTTTTTTGATCTCTATTTTTTTTTTATTCTTTCCCGCACCTCTTTTTCGGTAATAGGGGAATTCAGATTGAGCAATGTATCTTGCAATGGCTTGGGGAAGGTTTTATCCTCAAAATATACATCCAAGTCTTTCTCTGGTCTATTATCCAAGAGGTTATAGAGATTTCTGTAAAAATCATTGAATACCTGACCAATTCCTGCTGGAGATAGAATTGTTTTCCCTTTATATATTATTTTTTATTTTTTATTTTTTTTTAATTTTATTAATAAATATAAAAAAAGACTATATACAGAATAGACAGGACATGACATGACAAGTTTGGCATTGATTTCCGACATTCCATTCTATCAAGATTGTATTTGCAGTTTACAAGTAATGTAAACTTATTTTATTTAGTTGATTAGTTACTTAGATGCCTACTCTTAAATTTTTATTCATATAATTGTATTGAAGAAATCTTATATTAAAGAATCTTCACCATAAATAGGAAAAAACAACAACAACAACAAAAAATAAAGGCAGGGATTTTTAGATGGACTTGATGTTTATACAGTAGATACGTAGTTGTGGTTGGTAGACTCCCTCTAGGTTATTCCCCATTAGCCGAAGATAACTGTAGTGATTTTATTCATTATTATTATTATTATTTTTTTTTTTTTTACATTTGTTTTCCCTTCCTTTCTTCCCCCTTCTAATTTACCTATCTATTATTATTAGAAAATTCATGTTATGATTAAATATTTTATAGGTTGTTGACTCACTTGGTGACAGGTCTTGTATTTGGATTGTGGCTTTCTCACCCTTTATATATTATTTGAGTTTTTCTATTCTTTTCTGTTTTAACTGATTGATTAACATTTGATCTGCCTTGTTTCCCCTATAATACCATTTTGCTCTTAGGGCTATTAGGTTACTATTTACTTTATCTATGAGTTCCCTATTTATTTTTTCTTTAATCTCCGCAATCCCGTCTGTAATTTGTCTAGAGCAGAGGCGTCCAACGTGTGGCACGCGGGCCAAATGCGGCCCGCCGGCCATCGAGGTGCGGCCCGCCTGAGCTCTGCTCCGGAAGCCGCACCTCGAACTGCACACCGCATGGGAAGCTGTGTCGGGGAACGAAGTTCCCTACACGCTCTGTGTAGGGAACTTCGTTCCCCGAAACAGCTTCCCGTGCGGTGTGCAGTGCACAAATCCCCTCCTCTACCCTGCGCATGAGGTCATGTGCAAGGGTCAGAGGGAGGGAAAAAGCGCACCGGGAGCCCACAGCCACGTGTGTGGGGTAAGTGTATGTATGTATGTATGTATGTGAGTGTGTGTGTGTGTATAAATGTGTTTTAGTGTGTGGGGTAAGTGTATGTATGTATGTGAGTGTGTGTATCAATGTGTGTGTGGGTTAAGTGTATGTATGTATGTGTGTGTGTGTGTATAAATGTGTATTAGTGTGTAGGGTAAGTGTATGTATGTATGTATGTATGTGAGTGTGTGTATCAATGTGTGTGTGGGTTAAGTGTATGTATGTATGTATGTATGTATGTGTGTGTGTGTGTGTGTGTATAATGTGTATTAGTGTGTGGGGTAAGTGTATGTATGTATGTGAGTGTGTGTGTCAATGTGTGTGTGGGTTAAGTGTATGTATGTGTGTGTGTGTGTGTGTGTGTGTGTATAAATGTGTATTAGTGTGTGGGGTAAGTGTATGTATGTATGTGAGTGTGTGTATCAATGTGTGTGTGGGTTAAGTGTATGTATGTATGTGAGTGTGTATAAATGTGTATTAGTGTGTGGGGTAAGTGTATGTGAGTGTGTGTGTGGGGTAAGTGTATGTATGTGTGTGTGTGGGGTAACTGTATGTATGTATGTGAGTGTGTGTGTGTATAAATGTGTATGTGTGTGAGTGGGGTAAGTGTATGTATGTGAGTGTGTGTATAAATGTGGATGTGTGTGGGGGTTAAGTGTATGTATGTTTGTGAGTGTCTGTATAAATGTGTATGTGTGTGGGGGTAAGTGTATGTATGTATGTGAGTGTGTGTATCAATGTGTGTGTGGGTTAAGTGTATGTATGTATGTGAGTGTGTGTGTGTGTATAAATGTGTATTAGTGTGTGGGGTAAGTGTATGTGAGTGTGTGTGTGGGGTAAGTGTATGTATGTGAGTGTGTGGGGTAACTGCATGTATATATGTATGTATGTGAGTGTGTGTGTGTGTGTGTGTGTGTGTGTATAAATGTGTATGTGTGTGAGTGGGGTAAGTGTATGTATGCAAGTATGTGTATAAATGTGTATCTATGTGAGTGCATGTTAAGTGGGTGTGGGGTAAGTGTATGTATGTATGTGAGTGTGTGTGTATAAATGTGTATGTGTGTGGGGTAAGTGTATGTATGTGAGCATGTGTGTATAAATGTGTATGTGTGTGTGGGGTAATTGTGACTGTGTGTGTGGGAAGGGGGGGGGGGGTAAGTGTGACTGTGTATGCATGTGTGTGTTTGTAGTTAATGTGACCACTACACATTAGTGTAAAATATATATATATATATATTTACATACACATGTATATAATTATATATATTATTCTCTGAATGAATGAAAAATGAATGCGGCCCACGCACGCATACATTTCTAGCGAAGTGGCCATTTGCAGAATAAACTTGGACACCCCTGGTCTAGAGGGTGTTTGTTTATTAATTTTATCGTACTAAAATAATTTAATATAGAGATGCGTCATTCTCATCTCTTGCTTTTTCTTGTCTCTAGCGCCTAATTTTATGTAATAGCCCCGTATTACTGCCTTACAGGCACACCATGGATACCTATGCCAAAATAACTGATTTTTCATGCCTTCAACCAAAAAATTTGTAAAAAAAATATAAATTTGTAACAGAAAAATATAGCAACTAAGGTCAGAGCTGGAAACATATTTTGTTTAAATATAAAATTATCCTAATTGAGTCTAAGTGATGGGAGGTGATGTGACCCCTGGCTCTCTGACTTCTGGAGACCATGTTTGTGTGCCGGTTGAGAGCAGAAATCCAGCTGCCCATGACTTGTTAGACCTGGTCCCTGCAGCTATGGAGGGGACCTGCTTATTTGCCTTGTAATTTCATTTGTGGGCATATATTCTGCAACAAATCCTGTTTGAAGCAAGGGTTAAAAAAAACATGTCCCGAGAGTTTGGAGTAAACCCAACGTGTATCTTAATAGATACACTCAGGTTTACTCTCTGCTGTGTCCCACATCTGAGACATAGCAGTTCCTGGTTGTCGCACGCTGACAGGCTCGCCCCATTAGTGTTCCTTTAACATTCACTGGCATGAAGTCTGCCTGACTCCACCTTTCATAATAGAGTCAGCTTCAGATATATATATAATCACTTCAGCAAACTTAATTTCATTAACGTCCTAATTAAATCAGTAAATAACATGACTCACTTTGCAAACACAACCGAACAATGGCTTGGCCCTCCCCGGATACACATCCTGTCCTGGCAACCCTGTGGTGGAAGTCTTGCTGTACTGAAAAAATGGTGCTGCTGGTCCCCCCAAAGTGTGCATCCCCAAACCCAGCATATTCCAGGACAGCAGGGTACATAGACTATGGGTAAGAGGCTTGCCCTCGGCCCCCTCAAGGGGCTGCAGTGACGGAGGGTTCCATCACAGGGGTCAAAGATGAGATACTGAAAAATATAGATCAGTTGGTGAACCTTATTTCCAAAACCCCACCCCATACAGTTATATGCAATAATTATTACGTATGTAGGATATAAATGTATGGGATTATGTTTACATTGTTTCTAATTATCCTTCATTGGTTTGCAGGGATCTTGCTATCTTCTTCTGTTTTTCTCTGATGATAGCAAATTGTCTAATGATAGCAGTCAAACCAATTCAAATGACCATTTCAGATAAATCAGCAAAATGCAGTTGAATGATGAATCACTATAGTGTTCAAATATTCTTATCCAAAAATAGAACAGGTAAAAACGTGTGGTTGGTTACTATGGAAACATGAAAGACTTTTAATCCATACTATTGTGTAATGTGTTACATAATTTGTTCAAGGTAAAAGAGACATGACATTTAGTGCTATATTCTTGAAAGAGAGATTTGCAGTGGATTGAGAAGGGAACATCAAATGTAAGACAAAAATGGAGAGGCACAGCTTCAAGTAAAATACAATTTAATACACAAATATATTAAAAACGGTAAAAATGCCACTCACAAACACTTTAGAGATAAAAAAAAAAATCAGGTAGGAACAACTGCCTTCTGTAATAAAGAGAAATGTATGCTAGGAAATGTGAAAATAAAGACCTTATGCTCCAGCTAGATGAAAGAAAAGAAATTAAAAAATATCCCAAAACACCAAACAAAAATGTCCAACACATTTTATAGCACTAACTACTTCCCCAAGGACAGTGTTTACTTGAATATAATGGTCCCTTCAATACTCTTCTTTCAAGCCCTTCGTGACGCATGGTGCTTGCGTCTCAGACGACGCAAGCACCAAAACGCCACGATCTGTTACGAGAAACACCATGGCAGACCCTGATGGGCCCCTGCCAAAAGATTGCAAGACCTCCGGACGTCACGGAGGTGTGCCCGAACCCGGAAGTTCTGGCATGGCGAGATTTAGTCACCTACATTTCCCCTGTCAGACTGAGGCCACTTAAAGTCCCTGCAGCTGGATCTGGGCACAGCTCATCGTTGAACCGTGAGCTGTTTAACTCTGGACGTTCTATGCCGTCCTAGCGTCGTTAGGCACTGAAAATCAGGACGGCATAGTACGTCCTAGCGTCGGGAAGGGGTTAAAAACCAAAGAAGTGTGAACTTATAAAACACCAGAGAGTCTATCAAATAAATAAATAAAGCTACCTTCTGGAGTGCTCCCCATCAGATGAAAGAGAAATGGATACAACCTTTAACACCATAACTGTCATTACTTGATAAATTATATTTGCCACAGTTAATGATAGATGTGGACATTAATAAAAGTGTTTCAAAGAATATATGTAAAACATGTGGGGTTAGGACAATAAATAGTCATAAAAGGCAGCTCCTGTGACAAGATAGATTATGTGACACATTACATAAGTACTGGCTGCTAATCATTATATATAGGAACGCTTCCCAGTTATTGTAAAGAGTACAGCATAATGCTGAGTTTCATATAGCTGAATAATTACGAAAAACAGCTTCTGAAACATTTTAAATACAATAAGCATACAATGTATGTCAGTATGTTAGTATTCTTAGGAAAGCAGTGGGAGTAAGGTATTAAGTATTATAAATAATATAAATATTTAGAAAAAAATGTATTTTTGTTAATAAAACAGAAAACCTGAAGACATAAATAAATTATTAATGAATTCAACAAAGCAATATAAAATAATATCATTTATAGATGGAATAAAATAAATGTATAATTAATAGATGTCAAATTTTAGGCTGCATTAAAAATATAAATAACAGACAATCTAAAAAAATTGCCGATAGAAGAACTTTAAAAAAAAAATCACTTTATTGTCACCAATAAAACCTAAATAGAGCTAGGAGAATGTATCTCGTAAGATGAGAAAATATACAGACACACACACAAGTCAGCACATACACACAAGCCAGCAGTTTGTTTTTTAAAGAAGAAAAAAATATGTCATCAAATGTGTTGCCCCTCAGTGATGCTTTACCTCACAGCATGGGAGAAGGTCACTTCTGCTCCCACATGGTCTGTGCCTCTCACACAGGCATAGACCATATTCAAGTGTCTTCCCGCTGAGCGCCGTGATGTCATGTGACACACGGTCCTCAGAGTCTAAAGCACAGTGCAAGAGGGGTAGGAGCAGGCAGTCTGTACCCTCGCGCAATACTACCCTGAAAAAGAAAAAAAAAACTGGTTCCAGTGGCAAGAGGCGTGATGTGCAATGGCAATACCCCAGTGCCAGGTCTCATTTCCTGGTTGCCATGATGACCTGGTGCTCTGTATTTGTCAAGCTCTGTCATATATATACAGTTTATCGCAATTTGTGAGAAGGTCATGATCTTCCAGAGGAGAAACAGAGATGAAAATCTCTGATATTTGTAACATTTAAGTTCACATATTTTTTTCTCACAGCAGACTTTTCTTTATCATCAGGATGATTTGGGCAGTACTTATTTGGCATCATTGCTATCAGTATGGATTGGGGAATTTACACATCATTTTTATAGTGACTTTCTTTTTTCTTTTTCAGTCATTTCTTTATATCTCGCATAAAAATAAGCAATAAAAAACATACAAATATATTAAAAGGCAACATTACATATATCAATATTAATTTGTATAAACATATAAAGGTAAAAAAAATATGTAATCATATACCCAAGTATAGCTAAATGGGCCACTCACCCCCAGGCAAACACACACTGGCGAAGGCACACGTACTACATTAGGTACATTAACAACTTGCGCTGTGATTTTATCCCCGCTTCATCTGTATTCTTTATGTGAATGCTATTATATTTATCAAAATCAGAATGTCCACCCTTAAAAAAGAAAACAGAAACACAGAAAATTGCAGACATCATGGATCCAATCCCATCCCACCTCACTATCCTACGCGAGGGTATCAAGCACAGACCAATGTTTCACTCCCACCATTCAGGCTATCTCAGCAACCAGTTCTACCAAACTGAATAAAATACTCTTTCTATTTCACCTTAATTGATTAATAACCACATCCAATCTTCCAACAATGATCATGTCCATTGCCAAAAGACACTGCATTACCCAAGTCTTACTCCTGTTCAAGAGAAAATCCAAGTCGATATGCAGCAAGGCTCTCTCTACCAATGGAGGGACAATGTTTTCTGGTATAGTGGAGAAAACACAAAACAGCTTCTCCCACATGCCAGCAACTCAGTCACATTTCCACCACATATGCGCAAGTGCATCTTTTTTTATTACACCTCCAGCACTCAGTGCATCAGTGCTATTCTCACAGTACCATCTCATCATAAGTTTGTAATGTAGTTCAAGCATATTCAAACAATGTGTAGCTTTACTTACACCCACCAGGCTGTTTACCCTAGCCCTATTATTAATTAGTATATTACGTTCCTTCTGCCAAGCATTCCTTATTATATAAATATTTGATTCATCCAGACTTTCAAGTATGTCATTCTCTTTCCTCATACTAGTGCCTTTTTGTTGAGTTTGTGTCTATGATGTTTTTTTCTATGAGCGCAGAGTTTTATTTGTTTAGTTTTCTAAATTTCAAAATCACATTCAACTGAATGTGAGAATTTTTTCTAGCTTGGTTACTTCGGCCTTAAGTTTGAAATTCCCTGAAATAGACTGAGCTGGCCTTTCAACATCAAATTACCTGGCAGTAATTAGCAGATAAACACTGTTGTCAAGATGTGTATACTTGACACACACATAAGACTTGCTTTTTCCACAGAAATCTCCCTTTAACAGTGATCACTACTGCAAAGGATTCTGGGTAAGCATATGCAAATGAGCTCAACAAAGAACCACATTTTTGCCTCATAATTCCACTTTATACATGTATGTGTCTGCTCTATACAACTGCTGTATACAAGAAGAGCAAAGCCAGTGAACCACTCATCCATAGAGCCAATAAGGGCCACTATGAAGCCGTTGTGCTCGGGGCCCCTCCCCTTGTGGGTTGGCAACCCCTCACTCCCTGCCCACCCTTACGCGTGGGTTGGGTCTTCAGGTCCCTCTTGCCTCACGGCGCAGGGGACCCCTTTGTTCTTCTCTCCCCGGCCAGAAGGCCTGCAGGAGTTCCGAATACCTTTCCCAGGGCCTTCAGCTGCGACCATCCGGATACCTGGGGTTGGTAGAGTAAGCATAAGGGATAGTAACCAGAGTGCTAGTTACCAATACACTGAAGGCACTCAAGTAGGTAAATAAAATGTAGATTTTATTGCTTGTAGTAAACTAGAAAAGCATTGTACAAAATGTAGTGCAATTCACCTGACGCGTTTAGTCTGTCACAGCAGACTTAATCGTAGTGTGCTCTCGAACAGGGGAAACATTGCATACATGTAATGCAATTAACAGAATCATACACAAGATACTAATTAAAACATAATAAAAACACAGAGTACCGAATGCACAAAAGAGAACTGTCATCATTTTCACAGTAATGCAGAGAATAAAACTATCTAGGCAGCAACGCCATATGTAAAAAGATGCTTAGATACAAGATACATTTTTAATAGTGATAAGAAAAAAAATAGTTTGTAGCATTGAGCTTATTACATATTCCAACAAAGTAGCAGAGAGGCTGAAAGTGGATGGGCTTTTGTAACCGCATGAGCCGAGCATCCAAAAAGGGAAACATTATGACATTCTATGCTGTCCTAATTTTACTGGTCCCAAAAGACCAGTAAAAAAACGTCCAGCATTTAACAGCTCATGCAATGAGCTGTACTCTGATCCTGCTGCAGGGACTTGCAGCAGGATCCCAAATGTCAGATAAGTGGCCTCAGTCTGACAGGGAAAATGAAGCCGATGCTCAATGCAACCACATAACCAGGGCTCGAGTCCTGCACTTTTTTCATGGCAGGAACGCCGTTCCCTTTGCTCCTGCAGTGGCGGATCTGGATTTGAGCCGCCGTGTTTTTTTTTTTCAAAGACCAATTCTCGCGAGACGCGAGATTTCGGCCGTTTCGCGGGCTTTTCTCTGCACGAAGGAGGTGTTAGTCCAGGGACACGGAGCAGCAGCTACCAGGTAAGTGATGGGGAGGAGGGTGGTTCCTGGGCATCTGACTGGCACAATATTCCTGGGCTCTGACTGGCACAATATTCCTGGGCATCTGACTGGCACAATATTCCTGGGCTCTGACTGGCACAATATTCCTGGGCTCTGACTGGCATAATATTACTGGGCATCTGACTGGCACAATATTACTGGGCATCTGACTGGCACAATATTCCTGGTATCTGACTGGCACACTATTACTGGGCATCTGACACGCACACTATTGTGTCATATAGAGGGGCAAAATCCTGACATAGAGGGACAAAATCCTGGAATAGAGGGACAAAATCCTGGCACATAGAGGGGAAAATCCTGGCATATAGAGGGGCAAAATCCTGGCGAATAGAGGGGCAAAATCCTGGAATAGAGGGGCAAAATCCTGGCATATAGAGGGGCAGATTCCCGGCATTTAGATGGGCAGAATCCTGGCATATAGAGGGGGGAAATCCTGGCATATAGAGGCAAAATCCTGGCATAGAGGGGCAAAATCCTGGCATAGAGGGGCAAAATCCTGACATAGAGGGGAAAATCCTGGCAAATAGAGGGGCAGAATCCTGGAATAGAGGGGCAAAATCTTGACATAGAGGGGCAAAATCCTGGAATAGAGGGGCAGAATCCTGGCATAGAGGGGCAAAATTCACTGAATTTTTGGTGAAATATATATTTGGGGGGGGGGAAGGGGGGTCGCAGTGGATTTTGTGTGAGTTCCCACACTTTTTTTCCCAGGACCTGACCCCTGCACATAACATGTTACATTTAGGATTGACAACAAGCTTGTAAAAAATTGTCGCCCTATGTCACTATTTTATCAGCAGGCTGATAAAAAATTGTGCTTAAAGCCAATGTTAAGTCTAAGGAGACAATAGCAATGCCGGTATTTTTTGATTAAAAAGTGGCAACCCTAATAACATCACATTATCATTTAATTATAAGTATCCAATATTTGAGCAGTACTTTGTATACAATTGCTGGGCAGTTGCTGGACATGTACCTATATATTGTACATTTATCCTGCTAGACTAACTCACCAGCTTTGTCCCTGCACAGTTGTTGAGATGAAATGCTCAACTCACCTACCGCTCACTTTTAGTGAACAGTTCCCTCATACTTTCACACAGAAGCCAAATGTCTCCCTATTATCTGTGGTATTTAAAAATACATTTAGCTGTTCAACTACATATATTTAATGATAGTAAAGTATAGTCAGGTGAAGTATTTATATATTTCAGAAATGAAACCTTAAAATGATTTTTAATCAAGCAGATTGCCACTATTGCCTGATTAAAACTGCCTTTGAATAGTGCTCTGTTCAAAAAGCAAAACTGCTCACATTAACCCCTTAACGACAGATGAGATGTCACGGCAAACCGAGGACTTGCAGGTGACGTGCCCGGCATCAACGGTCACTTTCTTTACCCTTTCAATGTTGCTACAATGCCTCTATGTTGAGGCATTGTGCAACACTAAAAAAAGTGCAGGGGCGCGCTACGATCACTCAATGTAGTGACCGTAGCTACCATTTAAAAATGGCGGCGCCGGCTGCACACATGTCCTTAGGAAGCGAACGATCATTTGCTTCCTAAGCATCTCAGGCGTTGATAAAGTGCCTCACTAGATCTGCTCAGTAGAAGGGAACAGGCAGCGCTTCCCTTCTACTGGCAGGAGCATCGGAAGTGAATTTATTTAACTTCCGTTGCTCTAGGGGGCGCCAATCGATGCCTGCACATCAGATCAGTGTGATCTGTGTGCAGGCATGTATGATAAATGCTCTGATGAGCACTTATTATACAGTCAAAGGCAATATTTGTAAATATTGCCTTTGACAAGTATTGATCTGCCTCCCTCTCCTCACTAGTTTTAGTACGGGAGAGAGACAGATCAGATAATATAAAAATAAATATTTTTGTAATAAAGGCCATTTCAAGTGTTTAACCCCTTCCCTGCCATTGATCTCTGTGTACGCAGTGATCATACACAGAAGCACATGTTTTGCTGTCTGTGCATTTTTTAGGGGCTAATTTTTTTTTACTGTAATTCATTACAGTATAACAAAGGCTCTTTTAAGAGCTATTAATCACTTGCTTGCTGTAGATCACTGCCTAAGCAGCAATTTGCCGCAAATGCAGCAATCTTGCTGCAGAAGCATTTTAACTTTTTTTTTTTTTTTTTACTTTTTTATTACACCCGTTACGGGTTAATTATACCCGCCAGGGGATTATGTTTAAGGTAAACATTTTTTTTTAGCTGTCTAAGTGCATGTATAGCGATCAGTAACAGCTGATCAGTGGCAAAGGCAGTTTGGTGATTGCTCAGATGAGTTAGAGCCTGGTTAGATCAATATTTGTCAATATTTGATTTGACCCGTGTAGATCTGGCTCCCTCTCCTAACTTGAGTTTTAGTGAGGGAGACAGACAGATCTGTATAATGTAAGTTTTTAATTATAATATTTTTAATAAAATTGAGACCCAAAGGCTTTTATAAAAGCCGTTTCCAGTGTTTAACCCCTTCCCTGCCCTTGATCGCTGTGTACGCAGTGATCTTACACAGCAGCACGTTTTTTGCTGTCTGTGCATTTTTTAGGGGTTAATTTTTTTTACTATAATTCATTACAGTATAACAAAGGCTGTTTTAAGAGCTATTAACCCCTTGCTTGCTGTAGATCACTGCCTAAGCAGCATTTTGACGCAAATGCAGCAATCTTGCTGCAGAAGCATTTTTACTTTTTTTTTAAAAACTTTTTTATTACACCCGTTACGGGTTAATTATACCCGCCAGGGGATTACGTTTAACGTAAACATTTTTTTTTAGCTGTCTGAGTGCATGTATAGCGATCAGTAACAGCTGATCAGTGGCAAAGGCGGTTTGGTGATAGCTCAGATGAGCATCACCATTCGCCTGATTAGATCAATATTTGTCAATATTTGATTTGACCCGTGTAGATCTACCTCCCTCTCCTCACTTGAGTTTTAGTGAGGGAGACAGACAGATCTGTATAATGTAAGTTTTTAATTATAATATTTTGAATAAAATTGAGACCCAAAGGCTTTTATAAAAGCCGTTTCCAATGTTTTACCCCTTCCCTGCCATTAATCGCTGTGTACGCAGTGATCTTACACAGCAGCACATTTTTTGCTGTCTGTGCATTTTTTAGGGGTTAATTTTTTTTACTGTGATTTATTACAGTATATCAAAGGCTCTTTTAAGAGCTATTAACCCCTTGCTTGCCGTATATCACTGCCTAAGCAGCGCATATGGTCACTGCCTAAGCAGCTCATTTGGAGCAATCTGGTCGCAGAAGGATTTATTTTTCCTATCAGCATGTTTTTTTGTCACACTCGCTAGGGGTTAATTATACCCACTAGGGAATTACGTGTATTCCTTTTGAAGCTGTCTGAACGCGTGTATAGCGATCAGTAACAGCCGATCAGTGGCAAAGGTGGTTTGGTGATTGTTCAGATGAGCATCACCATTCGCCTGGTCAGATCAATATTGGTAAATATTGTTCTGACCCATATGGATCTGCCTCCCTCTCCTCACTTGAGTTTTAGTAGACAGATCTGTAGAATATAAGTTTTTAATTGTAATAAATTATATAAAATTTTACAAAATTGTGAGATCCAAGGGGTTTTATAAAAGCCATACCCTTTGTATAGTGTACCCTGTGTATTTTATTTTTTAAATATTTCTTTTTATTATTTTATGTGCTTACATTATACAGAAATAATAAAAATATAATATAGTGAGTAAGTAAGTGGTATAAGCGTGTGTTAATACAGACACACAGGTTAACAGTCATAATTTTCTTGCTAAGATGGATTAAAAAAAGGTCCTGCTTAGTTAATAAAAAATATTAATATCATAAAGTAAATTGATCTATAGATTAGTGCATATACTGAATTAAATTTCGTAAAATATATATGTATACATTTAAAGCACTCCATCATGAAATTTAATCACAAACTGCTACCAAACAAGTATACATCCATACTGACATTCATACAACCTTTCATACTAATCATGAAGGAGGGCCTGGTTCGATTATAATTGTTAGCTGGAGATCTCTGAGAAAAAAAAGGTAAGAAAGGGGAACTGAACTTGTAGAGAGAAAAATAAGTATGGGCAGGATATATGGGGTACGTTAGGGGTCCGTGATGGAGACCGAAACATTTTTCCAAGTGTCCCAGATTGCTTCGTACTTCTGTAGGACATCGTTAATTATATAAAAACTTTTCTCCTTTGTATATTGATAATGTATCTGGGTGATTAGTTTAGTCTGCGTTGGTGAATCAGTTCTAAGCCAATACCTGGCTATCAAAATTTTACAAGCTAGAAGAATATGAATAATTAGTGCTTTCTCATATTTATTTACATTGGGAAGATCTACATGAAACAAAAACATCTGTGGTGAAATAGTTATGGTGTTGCCAAGCGTGTCAGTGAGTAGGTGTTCCAGAGTGGTCTTCAACCCAGCCAAGTTCTCGCAGGTCCACCACACATGAAGCATAGTGCCCCGATAGGTATGGCATCTCCAACAGGTTGTTGGTGTCAAGGGATCAATTTTATTTAATCTTATTGGCACCAAGTACCACCTGTTGAGGACTTCAAAATACAGTTCCTGGAGGGCCACTGAGTGATTTGACTTTCTTGTGAGATTCCAGGCACCGAACCAATCCTCATTGGGGAATTCCCTCCCCAGCTCCCGTTCCCATTTACCAATGGAAGCGGATTTGTCGAGGCCGGGTTCCATGTCTGAAAGAGCTTTGATTTTCTTGATTATATTAAGGGGATTTTTCTTTTTAATAAGATCGGCTAGTGGGGTGTTCGGTCTTATTTGGTTGGTATTAATAAAGTGTTTTAAGCATTGGAATAATAAAAAATCTACCTGATGTGAGCCATATTTGGCTTGTATTTCTGGAAGGGACCAAATTCCAGTTAGTGTATTGAAGTCTGCTACCTTACTGATGCCTCTGTTTTCAAGAGTAGATAGATTAATATCCGGAAGGGTTACATTTTAACTCCAATCGGGGAGTCTAGTGTGAGACCCTGTGTATTAACCCCTTCCCTGCCACTGATCACTGCACAGTATAACATTTTTTCTTGTCTGTGCATTTTTAGGGGTAAGTTTTTTTGTACAGTACTACAAAGGCTCTTATAAGAGATATTAACCCCTTCCTTGCTCTACATGTCAAAATTCCAAGTTGGAAAATCAAAAAGCGCACCTCTCAAATGTAGCCTTTCAACCCCCAAAAAATCTGACAAACCTATGCATGTGTAGTATCCCTGTACTCAGGAGAAATTGTTGAACACATATCGGGTTATAGTTTTGCAGTGTGACACATACCAAAATCTGTAAATTCATGTCTGAAATACAATGTTTGTGAAAAAAACACAAAAAAATTACTACCACAAAATTTGACAAAGGCTGGTGGTAGAATTAGTGCATGGAAACTGTTAAAATACCACCATTTGAGATAGCCTCGGGTGTCTACTTTTAAAAAATATATGGGTTGATGGGGTAAAATACACTAGCTGGCTTCAAATATGTCCCAAATGGGACATGGGTGCAGGTTGCCTGCATGTCAAAATTTCAAGTTGGAAACCCTCTCAAATGTGGCGCTTTAACCCCCTAACAAGCAGACAAACCTATGCATGGGTGGTATCCCTGTACTCAGGAGAAATGTTAGAATCTATTCTAATTTTTTTTTTTTTTTACCATATATATATATTTTTTTTTTATAATATAAAGATATGATCAAAATGACGACATCCAAAGAAAGCCCTTCTTGTCCCGATAAAAACAATATATAATATGTGTGGGTACAGCAAATGACAAAGAAGAAAATTACAGCTAAACACAAACAGCACAGAAATGTTAAAATAGCCAAAAATGTTTCAAAGGGTCTGTCCTTAAGGGGTTAATATATATATATATACATATAAAATAAGTCTACAAACCTTAGCGCCACCTGGTGGCTTGAATTTTATAATTCATCCTCTGAAAAGAATCGGGGGTAAATTAGGCATGCACAGAGATCCATGCAAACTTAAAAGGACAATTTCTACTGCTCACAGGCAAGCAAGCATTAAAGGTCAAAGATAGAGAGGTAGATATTGATAAAAGAAAATGAAATCAATATATGCATATGTTTGCTAAAACTCAAGTTATATTTATTACAGTATATATTTTTTCGGATTGGAGACAGATGTGGACTGTCTTTTTACACCTCATAATTAGGCTATTGGTTTTGTAAAAAAAAAAAAAAAACTCTATAAAGAGCTTGATTGAGCATAATGGGAATTATATGAAATGATACATCCTACATTAGTAAATAATTGAATGCAGTGCAATCTTGTTAAAGTGCTTCTGGTTCCCAGTAACAGCAAGTTACAAATTAAACTACACAACACGGTCTAAAAATGTGTTAATTCAGCATAATTTAACCCTATCAGTGTCACGATGAAAAGCAGTTTTCTGGCACTGTTCTATGCATTAGAGACAGTGCACCAAAACATGTACGTTTATAGTTCACTTATATATAATAATCTCAAGAAAATAATTAGACATTTTAAACCAGATATAGTCAAGTATGTATATAGACTGGTTGAGGAAATGCATCATAAATGGTTAACTAACTCACCTGCTTCATCCTCACAAGCAGCTATGTATAGCTTATCCCCCAGCCATTGAATTTACATTCTCAGAGACAGAAGACTTAGGTGCATCTTGACTGCTATGATGTAGTTTACAAGTACGAGGAAGGAAAGTCATTAACGTTGATCTCATAAATTCAAGATACAGTCGGAAAAAGATTCGTAATACGAAGTTATCCTGCAGGTTGTCACACAGATCGTCTCACCTAGCTGACATGCTCAGTAACGTTTGAGTCGATCCAGCTTCACTCAAGCCTTTCAGTAGTATATCATTAACGCTCTGATGTGAGTTGCTGTAAATTCCACAGTTTCTTTTTAAGAGAAGATGCCGTCACATGTCAAATAATATTACACCTATACACAGGAGCCACATTATATAATTGGATTCTAAAACATAAATATGTATATTTATACAGACACATATCTAACTCTCTCTATGTGTGTGTGTGTGTGTGTGTGTGTTGGAGACTAATTCCTAGCACCCCCAACATTTTGTTTTTATTTATTATTTCATTCTTTGTTACAGTTGTCTTTAAACATAACTATAGTGCAACTTGTATCAACTGTAGGTGTACAGTTTTTTCAGTCTAAAAATCTGAGCAGGGATTATCCCTTTTAACCCCTTTGCGTTGCTAGGACATTTTATGCTGCCCTTTTATTTTTAGTCTAAAAAGACGCTAGGACGACATAGACCATCCAGCCTTTAACAGCTCATTGCGCCCCTTGCGATGAGCTGTGCTCGGTTCACGCTGCAGGGACTGTCAGACTGGTCTCGCAATTTTTTGAGGCAGAGACCCACAGGGTCTATTAAGACCCTGATTGGGTCTCTGCATTTGTGTCCCTGGCTACTGATCATCTTGTGTTTGGTTGCCAGGAACAAAAAGTGGCGTTTTGGTGCTTGCGTCTTCTGGGACGCAAGAACCATGTGTCACAAAGGGGTTAAAGGTTTTTACTCAAGCCCCGTCCTTAGTGAAATGCAAATAATGCTGGCAAATGAATAGCAAAAAAAAAAAAGGCAAATGAAGGGCAAAATAACACTGGCAAATGAAGGGCGAAATAACACTGGCAAATGAATGGTCAAATAATACTGGTACATTAATAGCAAAATAGGAGGATGGTGGTATATTAATGGACAAATTGTCTGTAACATGGCATATTGGCAATCTGGCTGTGGCATATTAATGGGCAGGCTAATGGTGGCATATGAATGGGGAAAATGGCTGTGGCATATTAATTGGCAATCTGGATTTCTGTCTGTGGCATATTAACGGGCAATCTAATAGTGGCATATTAATGGGCAAATTGGCTGTGGCCAAAGTGATACCGTGGCATGTTCTGTGGGGCAAAATAACATGTACTATGGGGGAAAGTGACACCGTGGCATGTTCTGCAGGGGCAGTTCATTGGGACAAAGTGATACCGTGGCATGTTCTGCAGGGCCAGTTCATTGGGACAAAGTGACACTGTGGTATGTTTAGGTGGGCAAATTGACACTGTGGCATGCCAAATCGTGTGGGTGCAATATGAGTACCAGCCAAGTGCTGTGGGTACTGCATAGTGCCGTGTTAAAACCTTTAGGTGCAATGTGGGTGCAGAGGAACCTAATAAAAATAAGAAATTAACAATTTTTCAGTAACATTTCTATCATAAATTAAAATAGTTGAATATAATATTAAAAAGTTCATATAGGTATACATGCAACTAGTTATACACATTTGAAAAGGCTTGAAATATTTAAATTTTTTTGTGGTCAGAAAAGTAATATTACTTTGCTGAGAGGGTGGTGGGTGCATGGTATAGTCTTCCAGCATAAGTGGCAGAGGTTAATACAGTAAAGGAGTTTAAGCATTAATGGGATAGGCATAAGGCTATCCTAGATAAAAGATAAGGCCAAGCACTAATTAAAGTATTACTTTACGGAGACGGTGGTGGATGAATAGAATAGTCTTCCTTAAGAAATGGAAGAGGTTAATACATTAAGGAGTTTAAGCATGCATGGGATAAACATGAGGCTATCCTTGATATAAGATAAGGCCAGAGACTAATGAAAATATGACTTTACTGAGAGGGTAGTGGATGCATGGGATAGCCTTTCAGTAGAAGAGGTAGAGGTTAATACAGTGAAGGAGTAAAAGCATAAGGCTATTCTAGATATAAGATGAGGCCAGGGATTAATGGAAGTATTACTTTCTGAGAGGGTAGGGGATATATGGAATAGCCTTCCAGCAGAAATGGTAGAGGTTAATACAGTGGAGGTCAGAAACGTAGTATTATTTTACTGAGAGGGTAGTGGATGCATGGAATAACGTTCCAGCAGAAGTGGTAGAGGTAAGCACCGTGAAGGAGTTTAAGCATGCATGGGATAGGCATAAAGCTATCCTAGATATAAGATATGGTCAGGGACTAAAGAAAGTATTACTTTACTGAGAGGGTAGTGGATGCATAGAATAGCTTTCCAGCAGAAGTGGTAGAGGTTAAAATAGTAAATCAGTTTAAGCATGCATGGGATAAGCATAATGCTATCCTAGATATAAGATATGGTCAGGGACTAATGAAAGTATTACTTTACTAAGAGGGTAGTGGATGCATGGAATACTCTTCCAGCAGAAGTGGTAGAAGTTAATACAGTAAATGAGTTTAAGCAGGCATGGGATAGGCATAAAGCTACCCTAGATATAAGATAAGGCCAGGCACTAATGAAAGTATTAATTTACTGATAGAGTAGTGGATACATGGAATGGCCTTCCAGCAGAAGTGGTAGGTTCATACTAATGTATGTTTTATGGTGTAGACACAGCTCTTTGACTGAAGCACATCTGCACAAGGTCTTACTATATTTCAAATAAAAGTGATAAAATGCACCTGCCTGATGTGGATGTTGTGCTGTGAATGTATCTGGTGTATACCAAGAATGCATGGTAATGTTGATGGGAACTTGGTGATATAATCTACACTGTGACAAGAAGGTGGAGTTACATTATATTAATTATGTGGAGTGGGTGGAGCTTTTGACAGTAGGTGTGGTCAATTTTAAAGTAAGTAATTAGAAGCTGAGCTGCAAAGAGTCCCTGGATTTTTTTGTAATATGTTGGCAACTATGAGTCTTGGTTATAATGATCCCCAGACTGATTAATTCCTTCTTGTGTTATACTAATATCACCTATGTCTGGGGTGTGTATAACAGCATGTAACTATAGTGCCTATTTTTTGTTTTAAAATCAATTATGCATAATACTGATGTTGATTTCTAACAACAACTAATACAGGTTGGTAGGACAGCAGGATAGCCTACCAAAATCAGTACTGTCCAGCACAACAAGCGGAACAGTTGGGAGGTATTTAAGTGGCTTTTCTGGGGTGGAGTTTCATGGTGGGGTCGGGGGGCCCAGAGCAATTTTTGCACCGGAGCCCGGGGGTTTCTAGTTACGCCTCTGATAGGCAGTGTCAGAGGAGTTAACCCCTGGATTGCTAGACAGATATAGGCAGTTTCAGAGTTAAACCCTTAATTCATTACACACACTCACACAGTCTCACACATACACACTGTCAAGAGTTCTTACCTTACCTGGTGCAGGCAGGCAGCTGAAGCTTTGAGCTCCATGTGAAGGAGGGACTGAGCTTACCAGGAGAGGCTTCTGAACTCTCAGAATCTGAACTTGCCAATCAGGAGAATTGAGAGAGAAAAAAATCAGAAAAGAGATATTGCATGTGTGGTAGAATTGCGGATAGGGAAAAGGAGACTAGTGGAGAGTTGGGCCAATAGGTGCGGGGTGGGTGGATTGCATGTGGCAGGTGGCAGTCAGCTAAGGAGGCCAGGATAAGGAACATTAAAGGGGTATTTACTAAAACCTGAATTTGGAAATCGATATTGGCTCTAATTTCTTCCTCGGATGCCCCATATTCACTAACCATTTTTGTGAAGTTGATATGATCCAAAATGACTGCTGAGCAAGGCATGCCGTGGAGGTCAAAGTTACATATCACCTCCCATTATTTTCAGTAAGAGAAAAAATAACAGTAGGGTTTTTTGAGAGTCCAAATCATTTTATTGGCACCCATTGCTTTCAATGGGAGAAGTGATGATAGTAGGGGTTTTTAGATTCTAAATTTTAGAAATTTTATTTTATTTAAAGCAATGGGCGGCAATATGTGATTTAGAGACTAAATTTGGACTTTGGCTAAAAAGCACACTTTGCCTCCGATTATTTTCAATGGGAGTATAAAGGACAATTGCTGTTTTTGGAGACTATCCATTTTTCCCTACAGGAAATAATAAAACTCACTAATCTTAGGGTAGGTGAGTTTAAAGCGATAATTTTTGAGGCTTAGTCAAATTTGACCTCTCAAAAATGTTAGTAAATATCATTTCTGTATGGTAAAATGGGAGGTCGAATTTGACTTTGTGACTAATTCAACCTCCTCTAGTAAAATTTGAGTTTTAGTGAATATACTCCGAAGTCTGGATTCGCCCATGAGGAGCAAAGTGTGCTGGTGAAGAAGTGTTCCAAGTACTATAAATAAAAGATTGGCTCCAATGCAGGAATGATTTCCTAGCAAAAAAGCATCAGCTGTGGCTACGTTTCCAGGATACTGTAAATGCTGGTAATGGGAACAACAGGACTGAGAAGGCAGTTAATAAGAGGTAAGTAAATTGCACTTTTTTAAGTTTGTATGCATGCTTGCCTGTATGATGTATACTAATCATGTTTTTTGTTTGATTTTATGATCTGAAACAAGTGGTGAAACGTAAGCTCAACAAGACAGCTGTGCAGAGGTATGCTGGAAAGAAGCCTGAAGTTGGTGGGCCTTGAAGTCATCCAAGGGGTGTGGGAGTTAGCAGACACAGATCTGCCAGCATGTAAGATACATTTTAATATTCAATAAGGCATTTTTATATTTTTTTCAATGTCTCTATGAATAGTATGTGTGTATTGCACAGTCAAACATGTACATTGCATGCATAAACCCTCAGTTCACTACACATTTCCCCTGTAAGAGGAAACATGTATATCTACTTAACCAGTAGGATGTGTGTTATATTAAGTCTTAAATGGACAATCCCACTTAAGTTATTTTATATACTGTACATGTGTTTGACATGTGAAATCTATTTATCGTTACTTTTAACCATTAACATTTCTACTACAGTTTAACATTATAAATATTTTGCCCAAGGGACTCAAATTATGTGACATTGTTTAATTAATAAAAAATATTTTTTTTATTAAAAATATATTTTTTATGTTTAATTTTTGTATAATATATATTTATTGAATTGCAGTATATAACAATACATCAATTCTTAAGACATATTTCCACAAGCCATTTTGATTATTTACAATATAAAACAGAACTAGATCCAGATATATAAAGAAGAAAAGTTGTCATGAAACACATATCACTACAAATAGGAGGATAAATCCCATGATCAGGAGGAATATTGAATCTAAGTTGGTCTGCCTCCATCTTTTATAGCAATTCTTAACACCATATCAATAGGTAAAAGAATGGATGGAAGTAAATGAAAAAGACATATAAAAAGGGTAGAGAAGCATTAAGAACGGAGGGAAAAACAAAGATAGGGTTGTGAATAGGGGTATAAAGACCACAAGAGGTAGAAATATAAGATAAAGAGGGAATAACAGGGCAGACCAAGACAGAGACAGAATTAAGGTGCCACAAAAATGTAGCCAAAAGACCACCTCTTTGTGGCCTACAAGGTGCACAGGGATCTTCCATGAAACATGTACACAGTTGAGGACAGATTAATTTCAAACAAGCTTCTGCATCTTTCTCATAATGACACAATGTCTCAGGACACCTCTTGCGGAGTTCTTTGTGCCCTTCTGATCCTGAACAAGTCCAGTATCTGGCTTTCCACTAGCAGAGCGTCAGGCAGCAATTGGCAGCTGGACCTACAGTTTCCAGCACTCCTCTGATCGGGGCATTAGAATCAAGCTTAGAATCAATTAGGCAGAACTGTCTTTGTAAGTTGTGTACTTTTTCCACCAATAGTTCCATGAATTCGGAGGTCTGCATGTGTCTAAATTGTGAGGCATCGGAGGCAGTGTCCAGCACTTCCACCTTGCTCTGAAGGGTGGTGACATCAGATTGGATTGCTGCCACTGAATTATGGTAATGAGTATAAGCCTACACCATAAAATGTCAGGGATACAGAAAAAGTATGGGAAAAATAGGTATTTGAACCGCTTTTAACCATATAAGTGAACATGCTTCCAAGGAGTGTTCAAGAGAGGAGTGGCTGTAAGGCTGATGTGGGTGCTGGTTCTTAGAGAAAGAAGTTTAAAAGGACATGGTTGTACAACCAAAATTATTACCTGTATCCAGGTTCCTCGATGCTCATCTTCTGGCCAAGGGAAGAAGACCACAGGGAGATCATTAATAAACAAATTAAAAAGAAGAGGAACCAGAACAGATTCCCTTTCACATATGTCCAATTTGAGAACTTCCCATTTACCACCACTCTTTGCATTCTATTTTTCAGCCAGTTGACAATTCAGCTAAAAGGTATTTCAGTCTGTCACAAATGAGGAAACACAGTAAGAAGAATTCCCCACAAAAGGAACTCCAAAAGAGCACAAAAACGGCACCTGGTTAATTTGAACACCTTCTTGGTCCCGCTGAACCCTCCCGGAGAATCCAAGATGGTGCCTTAAACATCTGAGGAAGAGACTCCATCCCACGTGCAAACGGAGGAATTGGAGGGTGAAGACAGTCCCCCACAGCCTGCCCGGCAGCTGCCAATTGCGGACTTACCTACGAGATCAGACTTCACTGCTGTTACAACTGCAAAGCGACTTCTTCTTTAGGGTGGACCAAATTGAAACCTCCATTAAAGAAGACCTGCAGGGCATTAAAACTGACCAGCATGGCCAGCGCCTTGAAGCAGTGGAAACCGGCCAGGCAGCACTCCATTCAACGCTTGCCAATCTTAAATCCCAGTTTCTGGATCAGAGGTCTATTATGGCCCATTTGGTGCAACAAGAAGTGGATCAAGAAAACAGAAACAGGAGATCTAATCTACGGATTTTAGGCCTAACTGAGGAAGACGTCCCTGAAAATCTCATGTTGGTAATTACGGATCTTTTCGCAGGTATCCTCTAGCGTGCCTCAGATCCAGGGCCGGCCTTAGGGGTATGCGACCTGTGCGAGCGCACAGGGCGCAACACCCCAGTGGGCGCCGCCCGCCAGCTAAAAAAAAAGTTAAAAAAAAAAAAAGCCGGTAGAGGCACTGGCTGGGGGAGATCAGGGAGGGGGCGGAGCTAACAGGCTGAGTAGTGTAGCTCCACCCCCAGGCAGCAAAAGAAAGAGCTGTTCGGCTCCCCATGCCTGCATTAAGCATGGGGAGCTGAGCAGCACTTTCTCTTGCTGCCCACAGCTACCCGTGAAGCAGGAGCTTCTCCGCTTCACAGGGTGGGGGCGGAGCTACACTGCTGAGCCGGTTAGCTCCGCCCCCTCCCTGATCAACATTTGCAGGCAAGGGGAGGGGGGGGGGGGGAAGAGGCAGACAGAACAAGGGGAGAGAGAGACAGACAGAATAGGGGGAGGTGGGAGAGAGAGAGACAGACAGAACAAGGGGAGAGAGAGACAGACAGAACAAGGGGAGGGGGGAGAGAGTCCGACAGAACAGGGGGAGGTGGAGAGAGAGAGAGACAGAACAAGGGGGGGGGGAAAAGAGAGAGACAGAACAGGGGGGAGAGAGAGAGAGACAGAACAGGGGGGGGGGAGAGAGAGAGAGACAGGGGGGAGAGAGAGAGAGACAGAACAGGGGAAGTGAGAGACATAACAGGGGGACAGAGAGAGAGACAGAACACGGGTGTCTGGGGGGGAGAGACAGAACGGGGGGGAGATAGAACAGGGGGAGGAGAGACAGAACAGGGGGAGGAGAGACAGAACAGGGGGAGGGGGAAGAGAGACAGAACATGGGGTCTGGGGGGGAAAGACAGAACAGGGGAGGGGGGGAGAGAGACAGAACAGAGGGAGAGAGAGAAAACAGGTATGGGGGAGTTAGAGAGAGACAGACATGGCAAGGAAGAGGGAAGGGACACATACATAGGGGGGTGAAAGACGGGGGGGGCGCCACGAGGAAAGCCCGCACAGGGCGCCGGGACACTTAAGGCCAGCCTTGCTCAGATCAACCAATTATGCGCCCCAAAGAAATTTCCAACCCTCAGCCTAGAGACGTTTGTCTGCTGCCTTCACTCTTTCCTCCTGAAAGAAGAAATCTTATGAAAAGCACATAGGAAAGGCCCTATTGTACATAATGGAGCGACTCTACTTATATTACCATGGACTACTTAACAAGCTCGGAAAATGCTGAAAACGCTTATGGACCTCCTGAAAAAATCTAACATCCCATTCAGTTGGGGCTACCCCCTCTCCATCACTGTATACAAGGGCTTAATGCCTGTAGCCCTCTGGTCCCTGAAGGACTTACAGCACTTTTGCAATACTCTACAACTGGAGGTCCCAGAGCTCCCGGGATAGTCTGAAGAGATAGCTGAACTGCCGAGCATGCAGAACCTCCTGAAAAAAGCTGACATCCCATTCAGTTGGGGCTACCCCTCTCCATTACTGTATACAAGGCCTCAATGCCTGTTGCCCTCTGGTACCCAAAGGACTTGTAAGAACGACCTAGCTAGATGGACCTCCAAGAAGGTGTCCTGGTTCGGTAGAGCCTCAGTGGTCAAGATGAATATCTTGCCTCTCTTCCTATATGTCATTCAAACTATGCACATATATTTACCAAAACCCTTTTTCTCAAAACTTAAAACTCTGATTACTACCTTTAAATGGAATCATAAACACCCCAGAATTGGCTACCAAAACTTCACACATCCCAAAGGCCTGGGAGTACCGGCCTCGCTGACATTGACCATTACTACAAATCGGTGCATTTGGCCAGGATTGTAGACTGGTCACGCCCAGCCTCAAAACTCTGGGTTTCCCTCGAATAATGGGGTTTACATACCCCAATACCTCTAGTGGCCTGGGTAACGTGGGATCAGCTGAGACCTGCTTAATCACAACACCCTACAGAGACCCGACCTTAAAAATTTGGAAACAATGCATTAATAACCCAAGTCTTATCACTCCCCCTCTTTAATGCAATCGCTCATTAGTAACACTGTTATCCCCCCAGGTTTGACTAACTCCTTTCGCGACATGTTTCACACTCCAGTCACTTACCCCAGACTAGGCCATATCTTAGAAGATGACTGAGACCACTTACCAAATTAGCACCTTCATCATACCAACACTGAGACACAAATATAAATACAACCAACTACTCCACTTCACTTCCACGCTAACCAACCAACACACACTACCTGTGGATGCAACGAGTTTCTAGCTATTATGTATTTCAAAAGACCCGCCAATGAGAATGGTCTCAATCATTTACAGGCTCCTCATGGAACATAGAAAACCCTTTTATATTCTCCTTTGAGAGAGGGACTGTAATGCAGTTCTCACTACATCTCAATGCCACAAAATTGTCTCTTTATCACATAAATGCTCGATCTCCACCCATGTACAGGAAAACGCATATAAACGACTAACCTGCTGGTACCTTACTCCAGCTACATAATACGAAATATATCATTCCATGCTCGACAAATACTGGAGATGTCACTCACCTCCTGGAGATCTCCTTCATATTTGGTGGTCCTGCCCCAGACTTCAACCCTTCTGGAGTGCGGTCCTCAAGACTATTAGAACAGTTGGAGACACGAACATACTCACTGACCCAATGAACATTCTGCTCCATTATACACCACATCCTCTAGGGGCCTATAAGAGGTCGTTAATGATACATCTACTTAATGCAGCTAAATTGCTGATATCAAGAAAGTGCAAACAATCCTACGTTTAAGGAATGGTTGGCCTCTGTGGAACCAATTCAGGTGGTCAAAGTCATACTTCAACCTCAAACAGTAAGATTTTTTTTATATGGATTTTTAAAATCCTCCTCTGTTACTCCTCCTCCCAGCCCCCCCCCCCCCTGCTCCCCCCTGACTTTTCTCCCCATCCCCCATTTCCTGAGATTCTCCATCTTCTCCCCCCCAAATTCCTTATGACTTCAGTGCAGATAGCATAGTACAGGTTTTGATGGTGTTAATCTGGCAGGGAAGCCAGGCACCTTGGGTGAAGGTCCCGGTCGCAGCTGCGACCCCGATAGTTCCACCACTGGCTCCACAGCAACAGCAAAACATCTCAAAGTAAAGTGAGGTGTTGGAGTCTATCTCAAACTCACTCACTCTCTCTCTCTCTCTCTCTCTCTCTCTCTCTCTATATATATATACACACAAAAAGGCTCTAATGAATGGAATAATGGATTTTAAGATTTAAGATCATTTTAAAATAAACAGGCAATCCTAAAATACTTTTTTTTAATGAATGTACAAGTTCTCATTTTACGTTTTGCCCATTCAAAACAAGTATTTCGGAAAAGAGTGTCAGACAATCCCAGATGACCCTCAATTCTGGTCTGTCTAGCGGCTGTCATCATGTCATTCTGCTATGCCTGAAAACTAGGATTTATAAAGAGCTATTCCAGGGCAAGCTTATCAAAGTGGAAACCAATGGAATGTTCCTGCAGATAGCTCCACTTTGAGGACTTTGGCATATAATTGCTGTACATAAATTATCCACAGTGCAAACACTTGCAAATCAAAAGAATATTGCGCTATATAAATCTTTTTTCTGAATTTCTATCCTAGCATATGGCATAGAAACACAGAATTTGTCAGCAGATGAGAACCATTTGGCCCATCTAGTCTGCCCAATTTTCTGAATACTTTCATTACTCCCTGGCCTTATCTTATATATAGGATAGATTTATACCTATCCCATGTATGCTTAAACTCTTCACTGTGTTAACCTTTACCTCTGCTGGAAGGCTATCCCATGCATCCACTACCCTCTCCGTAAAGTAATACAGGAAGTAAAACCAGATGCAGTGATTAATTAGCATGTAACGGTTCCAAGAAGTTATGTTAATGTCATTTTACCTTTTACTGCTATTTAAAATCAGAAAAAATGGGACAATCATAAAACTCCTTTATTAGATTCCATTTATAATGAACAATAAAGATTACTACTCTGACAGAGAAATGTGGACTATAATCCTATACTGCACCTCTGTTAAATGATTCCAGTTAATTGTTCTAGTTAAATACACAGTACAGTATTTAACAGATGTTACTTGATGAACAAAACTAGTTATAGCTAACTGCAAGCCCACTGGCAGCAGTGGATTTTATGCCCAGATTACCTGGTTAAGCATTATGGGAATGTAGTTCACATTTCATCTCCCATAATGCATTGGCATGTGCCAGAGGTTTCACTAATTAGAACAGGATTAGAGGATTAATTAGGATGTAACTTGCTATTAGGGGACAGTTGTCCTTTAATGTGATTTTTGTTATATGAGCATAGCTTTATCCAGGATGGGTTATGTTCAGATTTTCTTTGATTTTCACGTATATCCAGGGTATGATATTAATGCTCAATTTAATCCTACAAATGGTAGAGGGAGACAACAGACCAATACTAACATTTTAACTATAGATTGTAGATTGCATAAAAAATAAATCAATCATCTTGTACTCTGTTTTACATTTAAATAATGAAAATGTTTTGTCTCCTGTCCAGCAGCTTGTACTAAATATTAGCAAGCAATAATATGACATTGCCACATCCAGGGGCAGATCCAGAGTCTGATCTTGGGAGGAGAACTGCACATGTCCGTTTGTCTTTTCCTCTCTCCCATGTCCGTCTCTCGCTCTCCCTTCCCATGACTTTCTTTGTATTCTCATCTTTCCCATGTCTGTATCTCTCCTATTGCTTCCCATATTTGTCTCTCACCCCTTCCTTCCCATGTCTGTCTCTCTCTCTCCTCTCCCTTCCCACATCTGTCTGTCTCTCCTCTCCCTTCCCACATCTGTTTGTCTTTCCACTCCCTTCCCATTTCTGTCTCTCTCCTCTACCTTCCCATTTCTGTCTCTCTCCTCCCCCTTCCCATTTCTGTCTCTCTCCCCTACCTTCCCATGTCTGTCTCTCTCTCTCTTCTCCCTTCCCATTTCTGTCTCTCTCCCCTACCTTCCCATGTCTGTCTCTCTCTCTCTTCTCCCTTCCCATTTCTGTCTCTCTCCTTTCCCTTCCCATTTCTGTCTCTTTCCTCTACCTTCCCATTTCTGTCTCTCTCCTCTACCTTCCCATTTCTGTCTCTCTCCTCTACCTTCCCATTTCTGTCTCTCTCCTCTACCTTCCCATTTCTGTCTCTCCCCTCCCCCTTCCCATTTCTGTCTCTCTCCTCTTCCTACCCATTTCTGTCTCTCTCCTCTTCCTTCCCTTTTCTGTCTCTCTCCTCTTCCTACCCATTTCTGTCTCTCTCCTCTTCCTTCCCTTTTCTGTCTCTCTTTTTATTCTTTGTCCCATGTCTGTACTTCTCATTCCCATGTCTCTCTCTCCTCTACCTCCTATGACTGTCTCTTTGTCCCTCTATCCATGTATGTCTCTCCTCTTCCCCATAGCTGTCTCTTTTCCTCCTCTTTCCTGTCTGTATTCTCTCCTTTCCCTGTCTGTATTCTCTCCTCTCCCCAGGTGTTCTTTCCTCTCTCTCTCCCCCCTCCCCCATGTTCTCTCCTCTCTCCCCTGGGGTTCTCTCCCCCCACCCCTCTTGTTCTCTCCTCACTAAGCGTGTGGAGCGCGAGGCAGCAGTGATTGAGTTTGCGTGTGTTTAACACACAGAGCCAATGCTGCCTACGCTTCCCCACAGGGCCGGACTGGCCCACCGGGATACCGGGAAAAATCCTGGTGGGCCACCTGACCCCGGGGCCGCCTTGGCCAGTTAAAGTGAATCGGCGGCGGCCGCCACTTTAAGCAATTCGGCGGCCCCCGCCGCTTTAAGAAGTTCGCCTGCTGCCGCCGGATGTTGCAGCAGCAGTTCCGGCAGCGGGATGGGGAGCAGAGAAAGCAAGGTGAGTGAGACATAGACACTACAGGGGGAAGGGGAGGGGGTGAAAGACACTACAGGGGTAAGGGGAGGGGGTGAAAGACTACAGGGGGAAGGGGAGGGGGTGAAAGACACTAAAGGGGGAGAAAGACTACAGGGGGAAGGGGGTGAAAGACACTACAGGGGGAAGGGGAGGGGTGAAAGACACTAAGGGGGAAAGGGCAGTGCTGTATTCACCGCGAGGCATCCTAGGCGGATGCCTAGGGCGGCAAATTTTGGGGGGCGGCAGCGCCCCCCAGCACTGAAAAGAAAAAAAATGAAAAAAAAAATAAAAATGTAAAAAAAAATAAAAAACGCGGCCCTTTAAAAAAAAAAAAAATAGACCGTTCTTGCAGGCAGAGACGGAGGTGAGAAGGGATCGGAAGATCCCCCCTCACCATCGCTCTGCCTGCCAGGCTGCACGGGGAGCCGAACAGGCAGCACGGAGAAACCTCCGTGCTGCCTGTTCGGCTCCCCGTGCAGTGTGCCGACACGGAAGTGCCGACAGTCACGTGACGGGCGCGCTGACGTCATCACGTGGCCTGTCGGCACAATCGCCGGGAAGCCGAACAGGCAGCATGGAGGGACCATGCTGCCTGCCTGCCAGGGAAAGGTAAGTGCTGATGGGAGACTGTGTGTGTGTGTGTGTGTGTGAGAGACTGAGTGTGATGGGAGTCTGAGTGTGTGTGATGGGAGACAGTGTGTGTGGCTGAGTGTGATGGGAGTCTGAGTGTGTGTGATGGGAGTCAGAGTGTGTGTGATGGGAGACAGTGTGTGTGGCTGAGTGTGATGGGAGACAGTGTGTGTGTGATGGGAGACAGTGTGTGTGGCTGAGTGTGATGGGAGACAGTGTGTGTGTGATGGGAGACAGTGTGTGTGACTGAGTGTGATGGGAGTCAGAGTGTGTGTGATGGGAGACAGTGTGTGTGACTGAGTGTGATGGGAGACAGTGTGTGTGTGATGGGAGACAGTGTGTGTGACTGAGTGTGATGGGAGTCAGAGTGTGTGTGATGGGAGACAGTGTGTGTGACTGAGTGTGATGGGAGTAGGAGTGTGTGACTGAGTGTGATGGGAGTAGGAGTGTGTGACTGAGTGTGATGGGAGTGTGTGTGTGATGGGAGTATGAGCTTGATGTGAGTCTGAATGATGGGGCATCTCTTAGGTGTGTAACGTGGGTGTACAGCTTGGGTAGGGGGGTGCCCGGATTTTGTCTGCCTAGGGCAGCACAAAATCAAGATACACCACTGGGAAAGGGGGAAGAAAGACACTAAGGGGGAAGGGAGGAAGAGAGACACCACAGAAAGGACAGAGAGAGAGACGCCACAGAAAGGACAGAGAGAGAGAGATGCCACAGAAAGGACAGAGAGAGAGACGCCACAGAAAGGACAGAGAGAGAGACGCCACAGAAAGGACAGAGAGAGAGAGAGACGCCACAGAAAGGACAGAGAGAGAGACGCCACAGAAGGGACAGAAAGAGACAGGCTACAGATATGCGAGAGACAGGCTACAAGATATGTCTCACACACTGCCCTGATAATATACCTCTGCACAGGGCAATTCATATAACTCTGTGTACATACTGGAGGAATATATTTGTTGCCCTAGGCAGGCTTATTTATCAATCTTATCTATAAATAATACACTGTTCAGATGTGCTTTTTAAAATGTATGATTTTCCCTTCTATGAACAAAAAAAATATATTATGCTATGGGGCTGGTTTAAAAATGTTATGCGAAGGGGCTGGTATACAAACTTTTTCTAGGGCTGGTTTTTGTTCCCAGTCCAGCCCAGCTTCCCCATCAGTGATCTGCTCCGCACCGCTCTCGGCTGTGCTCCCGGTTCAATTGCCCCCTCCCCCTGGATCCACCACTCCTTATTTTCCTTTTTTCAAGTAATTACTAAATCTGAGTTTCTTATTTCATGTAGAATTTGGGGCAACCATTGATTATACTAATAGCAGGGGTTGGCCATAGATATATTGTCAAAATCCTAGTCAGCCAAAGATTAATGTGTCAAATAATTAGTGGAATAGATTGGGAGAATGTGATCTCTATCCTAGAATACTATTGTATCCACCCTCTAAGACACAATGTTAAACTATTTTTATTACAAAAATAGTTTGCTGCGGAAAGGTATTAAAAATGCCTTTGTATTTCATAATTCCTTCAAGCAGGTGGACATTTAATCCCATAATATGAATCTGGCTATCATGTTCCCTGGATTAATTTTGAAGAATGTTTAATGGACAGCACCATCTCAAGGAAATCTGAGGTATTGCACAGACAGAGAAATTGTTACTCCGGTCTAGAAACGTATTACTCAATTGAGCAATAAGTTTCTAGACCTGAGTAACAATTTTGTGTACAATTTCTCAGTCTGTGCAAAAATATGTATCAATTTCTCTGCTTGTTTCATAACTATGTTTAGCTCACCAAATTTACACTGGCTAATATTTTAATCACGTCCATGTAGTGGCTATTTCATGTCATTTTCAATTTAGTGAGGTTTTTTTTCTTGCTCTCCTTTCCTTTACACCACTACGCATATCTCTAGTGGGGCAGACTTGTACCCAAATTACAGAGGATTATAAAAATCCTCTTATATCCAGGAAATGAGGTCCATTGAATCAGCCCTAACAACAAGAACTTATTCGCTTTTATCTTGGACCAGTACAAACCCTTCATGAATACTGCACAAATATAGTCTTGATATGTTTATTTTACAGGCAGAGATAACCAGAGATAGTGCCAAAGGCATACATAAAACAATTACAAAGCAGTCCAAAATGCTTTATTCCCATGAAAACAATTTTGAAAAAGAAGATATTGTAATATTGCTAAGAGCTCCATATAAAATCTATTTTTTAAAATGTACACTAATCATGATGTAAAAATAAAACTTGTACTTATGTAGGATATGACAATAAATGCTCATAATACACATAAGGTTCTATTCACTAAGGAGAGAATTGCAGGAAATTGAGACAGGAATTCCAAACTTAAAGCCAATGTAGCAGCGTTGGAAAATCTATATATATTTCCCAATAGACTTATTTTGAAAGATTCTATATCCCTCCATTACCAGGACAGACATAACTTGATCGTGAAATTGACACTTTTTTCACTCCTCTTACTCTCTAGAGTCTCTCACATATACTATATACTAAGAGTTGGTTATCCTATCTAGATTTTTGCACATGGTAATAATATAAACTAGTGTTTCTCAACTGGTGGGTCCTAACTCAAAAGTGGGTCGCGAACGTGTCCTTTGTCAAAAAGTCTAACTTTTGATTGGGGGGTGGAATGATAACGCAGCAACACACAATGCGTTCACCATCTGAAGCTGAGAAGCCCGCCAGGGAACAGATGGTGTTTTTTCGATAGTGCCACTGATAGCTCTTCAAGTTACCCCCCAAGAATTAGGAAATAGCTGAGGCCTCACCGTTTACTTAAGGGATTCAATTTAAAAATTTGAGATGGGTGAAATGAAGTTTGGGCTTGAAGAGGCAGATACATGGCACCAAATCTTTGTAAGAGTGGCTTCTCAGCTCTGGTCCATCTGAAAACTAAATATAGGCACAGAATGGACATAGAACACATCCTCAGGGATCCTTTGTTGACCATAACCCCAGACCCTTATGAGTAGAAAAAAAGCATCCTCCGCTTTCTAATTAGTCTCATATATTCGAATTTGGGTTTTGCCTCAATATCACTTATTTTCACTTGCACAGTGATTATTGCACTATTTACTTTATGCAGACTCCCTGTTTTTTGTTTTATGTTGTGAACAGTGTAAAATATACATTGTGGAATTCTGTACAAATTGATTTGTGGAATTAAATTCTTTGGGTTGTGACATAATTACTAGAGGACACATGTGGGTCCTAAGGTTAGACAGGCTGAGAACCATTGATATAAACAACACCCACACAGTGGAAATACAATAATTAATGCAAAATGTATGCATCAGATAGAGCATTTCAATATTTAAATGCATGAATTACAATATTCTCTATTTCACACAGCATTGCAAACATATGAAAAGCATGGGAGAATATGTATAAAAATCTGGTGCAAAAAGATGTGGAAGCCTACTTGTTAGAACGCATAAATGCAAAAAAAAATAAAAAATCAAACCTTTATGATTATGGATTCAGATGTGTGGTTAAAGATAGTTTGAGAAAGAAGCCACTACAATAAAATGGAAAAAATGGCAAACATGTTATTTTCCTTAAATGAATGATCATTTTAATATGTAAAATGCTTTTTTTGTTCTTGTTCTTAGAGGGTTTCATTTAACACATCTGCTAGCTGAGCTTTGTGGGGATTGAGAGCAACAGGATAGCTCTCAATCATCTCTAAATTCATCTGAATTCACAACTTCAGATGAAATGCATTTAAAAGGATAATTGCCATTTTTTAACTAGAAACAAATACATTTAAAGGTCAGTAGGGGGACAAGGAAATGTTTTGGAATAAACCCTGTGTTTAGAAATATGTGATATGTTTAGGAATAATTATGAAGCTATGTAAAACATGATTCAAAAACCATATTACTCAACTAAAAAAGAAAAATAAAAAAAAAACACTTTCTTCCCACTATTTAAAAAAAAATAAAAAAAAATAAAAAAAAAAAAGTCTATCTGGGCATATACATAAAAAAATAATAAAAAAAATATTTACTGTTCAGACTTTAGGGCTGGAACAATTGATGTCAAATATTTGATTGACAATCTAACCCACCAAATATTTGTTTATATACACACACACACACACAATCTCTGTATTGAAAGTTCAGAATATTGTACATCAAACAACTGTCAAAGTCCTACAGACTTTACACAACAAAATATAGCAGAATTGTCAGTCAGTAAGACATTGAAAATCAGCTGTCCATGTCATCAGTTGTTCCTGTGCTGGAGACCAAAGTAGCCTTTGTTTTATTGTCATCACACGACTCAAATTCTATTTCTGAAAAATCAACTTCAGGTAACGGAGCCTTCCAAAACTCGTACGAATTGAATTCACGGAAATCTTCATCAACCTAAAATTTTAGAAGAAAAGCATTGATAATCAGTTGCGTAAAAAAAAAAATATATATAATCAAAATAATGTTACGTTGTCATGTAAAGCCAACATTCATGGCGATCTCATTATTATAATTGGAATACATACATTAAATCCAATGCTATAACAGTAATTAAGTAATTCATCTCAAATTAAACGGACATACAATATTTGCAGGTAAAGGTAAATAGTATTGGGTTATTGTTCCTATTCTAATCTACAGAAATATCTCAGGGTACAAATTTCACACATCCTTAAAATGACAGACATATAGGGGGGCTTTTAACAAAAAAATTGAGGTGAGATGATTGTTTCATCTCTCCAAAGTAGCCTTCTCTCCATTGTTTTCATCTCTTCAAAGTAGCTATACTTTGTAGTAGCAGGGACAAATATGGTGAGCTTGCTTAGCAGGGAAAACTCCTAGGTTTATCCTTGCACAATCCTTAGCTAGATTGGTTAAATTAAATGTTCATCTCAACTCAATATTTAATCAATCGCCTGCAAAACATTTCCATTGTGTGATGCTATTCTGAAAACCATGTGAACCCTCCATCTCAAAGATTTACTATGCATTAAACATTGACATAGTTGACAAATTTCCTGCAAGAAGAACAGAATTGGCCATGCCAAATGCACGGTTAAATCATTAGCTATGCATTGTACAGAGATAATTGAGATCTTGTAGCAGGAGAACCCTCATACAGTGTGTCATTTATTATGCATAGTAAAGTGGTGAGATAAGTTCACCCACTTTTAATGAATAGTTTGGCTGGTGGTCATGAGATATGTAGCATACAAACAGGGGATAAAATATTTGTGGGTAACCCTGGCGGGAAAAAGAAGTCTGCTTTATAAAAAGGTATTCGACACACAGATACTACACTTTTGTTTTGCAACTTGTTTCCACTTGTGGGTAAAACAACATGTTGCCATATTGTACTATTGGTCTACATAATTTTGGTTTTGTCAGAATACGGTAGGGAATAAACACACTATTTTTCTTTTTTACTGATATATATTCAAACATAAAACTGTAAGAGTTTATTATAGGTGGTAGTGTCCCTTTAAGTGTATATGCAAATCGGTGAAAATACAATAGACCTTTGACTGCCATAAAAAACAAAACAAATTTCCTCTACCATTAAAAACAACAATTGGCAAGCCTCACAACTTTTACACACACATAACTTGCTTATCTATATTGGTTGATGTATAAGTTTAGATAGTACTATCTTCGCGTGTGCAGTTTGTATGGATTTTCCTGCTGTGAAAAATGACATATTTACGTTACCTCGCATTTATAAGGCGCTTTGCTGGGCTGAGTCTCTGCCAGTTTCGTTTTTTTGCGGGAAGTTGTGTTATCCTCCGGTATAACTCTCCGACATGGAGAGGATTGGGTGACTTCTGGCACTGTAGATGAATCATGATCAAGCTTCCTCTTCCTTTTGGGTGCCAGGCATTGTGGGGGGCTGTGGGATGGGGGCAGCTCACATGCTGCCTTCTTACACGGAGGATGCAGGGTAACCAGATGCTGCTCGATTTTCCTCTTAGCCATGAACTGCACTACCGCTGTAGTCTGACGATTATACGCCGGACAATGCAAGGTGCAAGCGGGGAACAAATGAGTGTGCAGTTCTCTGTGGCCTTAACGATGCAGTGTTAGCCTGTTATTATTGTATTGCATGTGTAACCCGCGCTTTCTTGCATTTATTTTGCTTCCGTCTGTGTTTTTACACCGGTCAGTACTGTGTTCAGTCCAGGACTGTACACAACCTCCATACACGTGAGTACTACACACTCATACTTTGCTTCCGCTGCATGGAGCAGTAGAGATTATTGCAGGGAAAATGAAAGCACACTTTATTCACAGCGCCCCTATCGCGCCCTCCACAAACTTCAGGCTGGCTATACGTACAGAGCATCCTAAAAATGGATCCTGGGTTGTGATAGCTAGCCTTTCATGGTCCCTTATTTTCTCCACCATTATTCCTCCCTGTTTGTACTGGGGAACAGTTTGAATAACTCCTAACATTTTGGTTAAGAAAATTGGGGAGGGGGATTTAAGAGTAGTGGTTAGGGTTACCACCTTTTCTTCAAAAAAATACTGGCCTTGGTACTGTCTCCATAGACTTAACATTGGCCTGATGCCAATTTTTTACCGGCCTGCCGGTGTTCTGACGAATTACTCGAGCAAATTCTCCTGCGCAATCGCAGGAGAATTTGCTCACTGCGCATGCGCAGAAAGTTACAGCTGATAACTCAGCTGTAACTTTATGTCCACCGCGCATGCGCGAGCTGCGCAACCCACATCCCGCCCCCCGCACACCCCTTCTCACCAGCTGATCGGACAGCGGCGGTACACAGCGCATGCGCGCGGCTATCAAGCCGTGTGGGAATGCGCTGTGTCCGTGGCTGGATTCAAACAAAACGCTGGTAAGTAACACGGGGCGGGGGGGGGGACATAAGGAGCCAACAGAGAGGTAAGCACCCTGGTGAGGGCTGCTTCATCTTCATGGGAGTTGTGATCCTCCTGCTGTATTATGCAGCAGGAGGATCACAACTCCTATCAAGATGAGGCAGCCCTCACCAGGGTGCTTAAAAAAAAAAATGGGGTAGCTTGGCATGGACCTTCAGACTTCTTCACTGTATTAATGACTACTACTTCTGCTGAAAGGCGATTGCATGCATCCACTTCTCCACACATTCATTCCTAATATAAAATCCTCATTTGTACATTATATTTTGTTAATAGCTTTATTCACATCCCATGCATTCACTAACTCACCCCGTACCCGTACTACTTGTGATATGACACGTCTGCCCCCTGATAGTACTATGTAAGCAGTGAGGGCTCAATAAGGTGCTTTATTTGTACGTAATTCATTAAAGCATTTCTATTTAAAAACGTCTAATTTGATGCAATATTACAAATAAACTTTTTTTTATCCCCCCCCATTGTTCTTTAAATTAAATGTATTAAAATGTTAAAAAAAAACAAAACTTTAAAACACAGGAAACCTGAACACCTAAGGCCAGCCTAGCTAATCAAAGTGAGTTAACTCATCATAAGGTTGCAGAGAGGTTAAAGTATTTCAAAATAGAGTGCAATATTTGTTAAGCACTGCCTTACATTCTTGATGTCTGATAGACCACAAAGACTCAAACGGCACATCATGGAACTGTGATATTAACTACAGAGCCTTATATGTCCCAGTGCAGTAACACAACACAAACGGAAACCCTTCCCTCCCAATTCATAGCATATCATTTAAAAAAAAGGCATTGGATAGTTAAAAAAACAAAAACCCACACTATTTCAATGGGTTTTCTTTAATGCACAAATTCGCATTCACAGCAGAATTTACTGTATATTAGAATGAGTTCAAGTATCAGTTACACAGTAAGTTTGGCCACATCCAAACAGTAAGAAATGATGAAGTAGACCTATACAATAAAAATATGAATCCGTATTTTAAAATCGATATAATGTAATCATCCATAATACCGCTTGCTATAGGATCTCAGGGTTGTAGCTCAAAGATTTATTTTGCCAAATCCAATTTTATGGTGTGCAAAGTGAATACATAATTTGTGTGCATTGCTCAACTATCCAACATTTATCCAACATAGTATATAAGAGTTCAAATATAAAAAGGGGAAAGGTTTATTTACACTAACATTTTGTTATAGACATTGTTTCTTCCTGTACCGATCGCCAGAAATACCAAGTTTAAGAATTATGAGGGTACATAGGATATTGTGGCATACAGTATTGAGCAAATTAAATGTTAAAGTTACATCTTAATACTCTTGGTAAAGACTTGTTTATGCTGATAAGACTAATAAAGGCCATTGTTGCCTATATTGTATTAGATATAGCCAATTAATAAACACATGTAAAGCAATTTAAAATAAATAAATCCTTGCATGACCACAGTGTTTCATCATATTATAACTATGGAGAATACATTTATGCTAGCACCATGTCAGTATTTCTGAAAGAGTTACTTATTACTACAGCAGCATGGACTGTATTTGTTCTAGAACAATTGGAAACCCTGACCAGAGTAAAATTTCCTGTATGTACATATGGTGGTCTTACTTTAAGCAAAAAAAATGAATCCAAAATTTGAAAGGACCAGCGGTATCAGGAGGCACTGTCAAGTAAAACAAAGTTGTTTGGGTTTTAAACTCCCTAAGCAAATTTTATTTGATACTCTGGTGACAATCTGGGTTAACACTACAGTCAACTCAAAATGTTCATGCTGTGAATGGAACATGATCTATACACTTTACACAAACTTGCATGCAGATGTAGAAATAAGGAGAAGACTATATTTCAATTCCTTGATGCTAGATGCTGCCTTTGTCTTGAGATTTTGTGTTCCTGGCCCTGATCACAGAGCGAGTGACACACAGGCACGTCTTTGTAAATATTCCATTAAAGATCACGTGTGATTACAATGATTACATTTACCCTGTCAGACTGAGGCTACTCATAATGGCTTCATCTGATAGGGGGAAGGGATTAAGAAAGCCAACTCATATGGTCAATGACAAGGAAAATTATCAGGAAATGCACAAATACCGTATTTATCGGCGTATAACACGCACCTCATTTTAAGAAGGAAATTTCAGGAAAAAAAACTTTAAATTTCAAATAAAGAACTTTGAAGCCCAATATGCCATTTTAATATGCCAGGATATTGCCCCCAATATGCCATTTTAATATGCCAGGATATTGCCCCTTAGTATGCTCGTTATGCCACCCTCCTCCCCCCCCCCTTCCCCAGCACTTACCTCGTTCCTGCTCTGTCCCCCGGTGCTCTGAAGCTGCGTGGCTGTGAGGGAAGCGTTGTGAGCTTCCCTCCAGCCGCGCGGAACAATAAAGTTTGTTTAAAAAAAAAAAAAAAACACTTTATTGACCGCGCGGCTGGAGGGAAGCTCACAATGCTTCCCTCACAGCCACGCACCTTCAGAGCACCGGGGGACATAGCAGGAACGAGGTAAGTTTTAGAATTTTTTTTTTTGCCGGCATATAACACGCACACATCATTTCCCCCCTATTTTCAGGGAGAAAAAGTGCGTGTTATACGCCGATAAATACGGTATATGTCAGGATTCAAATTGTATATATGTAGGTTTAAAAAAAGTGGGCAAATTAGATACTCATATTTGGTTGTGTTTATAAGGTTCTTTCTTATACAAATTTGATCATTTAATAACATTGAAGATGCCATCTCCAAAGTAATTTTTGTAATACCCTGGTCTATCACAAGTATACACGCACACACACTCCAGCTATGTAGCCGTCATAAATAAAGAATAATACCAAAATTTCAGAAGTTCCATTCTCTCCTACTTAACCAGTCAAAAAAAGATCAGCAAGATCAGAGATATGATGGTTGCAGATGACGGGCCATGTGGTGTTTTCAATGGCTAGTCCTTTTGCTGCATGAGGCCACTGCGGCTGAATTTGGGCAGTCTCATTGGGCAGAGTTATGGGGGGGGGGGGGCGCGTGGGGGCAGAAATATATATGGATATTGTAAAAAAAAAAAAAAAAAAATTCTTCAAGAAAATGAAAATCATTAGTATTTACATTGAAACAGAATTCATTTTATGATTTTTGTTTTGCAATTTTAAACAAATGCTAAGAAAGGCAAGTTGTCTCTCTAACCAAATATAATGTAATCAAAATGAAACGTACCTTTCTGCAACACTAAACTACTCAATGCTACTCAATCTAGATCACTAAACCAAAAAAAAAAAATATTTTCATGATGACATCCCTTTATAGTGTTTCCAGGTTGCTTTCAAAATTTAATTAATATACTTTAACATAACTGTTGAACAGTTTTAAAACACACATTTAAGCTCTATGGACCTTTCATTTACTTTTTTTAAAACGGATGTGCTTGGTTTCTACCATGTGCTTTAAAAAACTAGAAAGGTGGACTGTGGCCACAATGTTCCATAAAATAATTATATTCCAGATACTGCACATCCTGGCGAGATATTAGAACAAAACCACAATACTTTCCTTTGTTTTTGTTTAGCAATATGGCTTCGATTTAATGTTATCGACTAGATTTGTTGTTTGCTATCAATCTTCCTAAGTGGTCAGAAAATGATGGGCTAGGTTTTTCAGTCATGTGGCAACACAAAAACAAGACTTTGTAGCCTTTAGCTTACAACTGTCAGTGATTTCTTGATACGACCAATGCTGCATTGAGGAACTGGCCCGTGCTCAAATCTGCAAGAGCATGCACACTTTCACATCCATGAAGTTACACAAGTACAATGCGTCATCTACTCTTTAACAATCACACATATGTAGCGTTGTAAATATATAAATAAACATGTAAAAATAGTAAAGGTATATGGCATAATAAATTAGTGAAATTCAGCTAACTAGTTAATAGTGTACAGGTTTTACATTATATTGCAGCATTTTGCCAAGTTCCAATCTCAGTTCAAACAAATATAAAAGAATTAAGGATATTGGGGGAAAAAAAACATTGGAAATCCAAACCTCTGCATGTTCATTTATCAATCAGCATTTGAAACAAATACTCTAGGGAGCATAGCAGTGGGTAGAAAATAAAACCGATTTGCTCAACCAGTACACATTCAGCATGGTTTATGGATTTCTTGAACCACTGATAAGGTAAGTGGTCTAAGAGGCCGTTGGTAAGCCAGAGTATAGTTGTTTTGTAGTACTGTTCTCCATTTTACCTAGACATATGGGTCAGTGAGCAGCAAGTTGTGAAACGTTGATCATTTGTAAATAAAATATATATTGAATAAACATAATGAGGAATGACACCAGTATGGTTTGCCGGTTATGGGAGGAATGCTTTTGTACACTCTCTCAGAGATAGTGTAGTTGTGCATGACTCTTTTGTCCACATTTCAAATGTACCAATTTGATGAGCATCTTAAAGATAAGAAGGCACTACTGATTGGAGTCTGTGTCCATTCACTGAAGATATTTCATTGTGGCTTCATTTGATTTGTATAGTTCATGACATAACGTGAAAGTTAATAGCTATTCTGGCTTACGAGCTACAAAAAATATACAGTCATAGTAGTACTTCATCATTGATAAACTATTTGCAGTGTACGTTGAGGTCACAGACTCTCTTTCTACCTGTCAGGAGATATGATAAAAGAAAAAGGCATTACAAAAAGGAAAACATTAGCTTGCTACTCAGATACAGTATCTACAAAAACTGACATCAACAGCACCAAATAAAACAATTTTAGATACAAAAAACTCGAACTAGAAAGTAACTTCAATTTGTAATTTGTGACACCGCCAATGCTGGAATTAACATTAGCACAAGAAATAAAAAATGTAATTTTGAGTAAAAGAAATGTATGAAAGAGCCAAAAACACTGGTTTATCAAAGAAGCAAAAAAGTTATTTTTACTTTGGCTCAAAGGCCAATAACAATGGACAATTTTTTTTGAGGTGAAATCAGCAGAGGTGAGCCAGAGAGCATCACCACAGGAACAGTGAGTGACTGTTAACAACCAGATCAGCTTATATGCTTCACAATACCTGCATGTTATATAGACAGGTTAGGAGGGGAATTTTTTTTAATAAAATCACATGTATCTACTGGACCCAGTAATTGCAGAAAAGGAACTAGCTTCTCTTGTGTTATATGATGAGATATGCTTTTACTGAGGTTTACGATGATGTACTATGCGTTTGCACGGACGTATGGCATATGGTATGCTTTGTCATTAATGTCAATTTTGTGCTATGGTTAAAGGAGCACTAAACATTATATTTTCACTTGTGCTTATAATATAGAAGCACAAGTGAAATGTTAGTTGTTCCTAGTGTGAGGATAAACTGACATGTACTTTTGATATTACACGCCAGTTTATCCTCTGACCTACAGCTGCCAAAGCATAGACCCTGTTTTTGCATGGGATCAGCAGGTGGGACCATAACAAGGTCCCACCTGCTGAACCCATTCAAAAACAAGGGTCTCTCGCTTCGCTAGCAGCGAGAGACTCTCGCATTCAGATGTGAGACACAGCAGATAGTAAACTCACGTGTATCGATTAAGATACACATTGGATTTACTTCAAAGTCCTGGGACATGTTTTTTTTTAACCCTTGCTTCCGTCAAAGTTCCTTTAAATGCGCTAGAGATGAGGTGTAATATGCTAGAATATCATGCATTTTCCTCTGGCAAACCACACCAGTATAAAATGTGTGTGTGTAAATCTATTTCTAAGATTTGAGGCGGATTACACGGATTCATTATAGCCCCTCTCATTGGGACAGCATTGTATATGGGGCTGCTTGTTTCACGTGCACAAGCTTCGAAAAAACCCCAAAATAAAATGCAACATCCGTTTATTTAAACTTTCCTTTACATGATGCAACACTTATGTGGAGTATTGCCAAGTGGAACAGCACCTTTAAAACGCAATCAAATCCCTATGTAAAACATAATTCTAAACAATAGCATCCTCTTTCAGTGTTGATATACATAATAACGAACATAATATTCCTTACCTCTATGTGAAATCCATACTGTAACATAACATTTTTTATATCTTCATAGCTCAGTTCTATAGAAAGCTCATTTGCCAAATTTTCAAAATGATACAGGAGAGGTCCTAGGGGAAAAAATATATTGTTTAAATGCTTAGGCTTGCTCACATCACACAGTTATTTTACTCTTGGCAGCTAATGCTGAACGTCTGCTCTACTGGTGTATACACACACTGCTAGGTTTCTTGCCTCACTTCTAATGTGTAGAATAAAGTGTTTGACCTGCCTCTGCATTCCTTTATGCTGCTAAAGAAAGTGTGTCACATTTTAGGATTGTAACTGCAGCGAACAAACATTAGTTTAATAGGATGACAGAGGGGACTATTCACTAAAAGAGGAGTCACGGGTGAGACGAGCATTTAATATCACCAATTTGGGTACACATTGTGCATGGACAAAACTGGTGCGTTTGCTTAGTGAGGGAATCACACTAGTTTTGTTCCTGGACAATACACAACTAAATTTAGGAGAGGGAAATGTTCATTTTAGCTCATCTTTTGGTGCATAGAGTGGGCCCATACCATTGTATATTTGGTCAGAAAATTAACTGTGCAAGAAGCTTCTGCGTATCAGAGAAAACGCAACAAGCATGGTAAGAGATTTAGTACTAGGAAATGTTGACTTGTACAATTTAAAATTCTGCATATACAATACGTTTGGTTTGAGATAACGTGGTACTTAACTCTTAGGCAAAAATCCCCCCAAAACATCATGCATTCCAAATGTGAAAATGGCTTACCTAGGTTTATCCACAAGCCGCCTGGTTTCAGTATTTTCCAAATAGTCTCTATATAGTCAAGAACATTGTGAGCAGTGTCTATAAAGAAACATGTTGCGATGCAATCCCAAGAACCTATTAAAAATAATGTTATAGGTTACCAAGGTCTAAATACAAAATAAGACATTCTAGGCAAAAAAATGCAGTAGGGGAAAGTGAAAGAAAATCTATTATGCACCATGCATGCAATGCAAATGTGAATAGCCTCACCTAGGCATTGTAGGATTGTGCACTCCAATACAGAGGAATATTGTGAGCATGTCATGACATTATTTAGCTGTAGTAGGGTTTTAAAACAAACAACCCTCAGTTGTTAGTTTTCTTTTAGGATCAAAATAAGGCTTTAACCCCTTTGCGACAATGGACATGCCTGGCACGTCCTGCGGTGAATCAAGCGGTTTTCGCGATCAATGATCGCGAAAACCGCTTTAACAGTGCTGGTCCATTGCCTCGATGTCGAGGCAATAGCCAGCACTGAAATTTCTGATCTGGGGCACCCACGATCGTTCCACGGAGCGATCGTGGGAGCCATACTGGCGGAACCCGGGTTAAATTTTGGGTTCGGGTCAAATGGTCAATATAGGAAAAAAACAAAAAACACTATTTTTGGTTTTTTCCCCATAACTCACAAAAAAATACCAAAAAATATGGAAACATGCATATTTCTGAACTCGGGACAACATTTAGAAACTATTTAGATGGGGTCTTTTTTAATGATTTTTATTTGTGTAAATTATATTTTAGGTCAAAGTTAGAAAAAGTGGGTTTTTTAAAAATTTTCATCATATTTTATGATTTTTTTGTAGTAAATTATAAGATATGATGAACATAATGGTATCTAATGAAAACCCTTCTTATGACAATAAGAACTACATATAATTTGTGTGGGTACAGTATGTGAGAAAGAAGAAAATTGCAACTAAAGACAAACAGCCCAGAAATGTCAAAACAGCCATTGTCACCAAGGGAAAGCCAAGGTGAAAAATGTCATGTCACTAAGGGGTTAATAGAAAAAAACAAAACATTTAACAAGTCAAAAGAAGAAGCCATTTCCACAGAGAATTCCAAAAATTTACTCACCGATTTCTGTGTAAATTTCTTGAAAATCTCCCGCAGTCATGGAAAAATTAGCATTGTCAGGGAGGTGATGAGGATTAACATCTGGGAAGTAAACTGGCCGTATTTGATCGGTCGATCTTCGGTTGTTGCTAAACTGATGAATCCAAGGATAAAGTTTAAAAGCATTAATTTGAGAACATCTGCAAAACATTAAAAAAAAAGAAAAGAAAAACAAAATCAAAAAATGTTGTATTTTTTTGAAACTTCAAACCAAATAGACAAAATATATAACTGACAACAATTTAATTTACCTAGTCTGTGCAACAGAAACTATGGGGACAACCCTTTTTAATTTAAAGTCAGGTATATGCAATTATTGATACAAACACGATTTATCATATAAATTAATACCACAGCTACCAAACCAGTATATTAACATACATAAAATGCAATGTAGAAACCATTCATAAAGTGTGGCAAACTGCAGGAAGTAAAGAGAAACAAAATTATGGTAGGTGTTTTTTTATTTTTTTAACCAGTTTGTAAATTTAGAATGTAGCAAGTTTCTGATTGAGGCCCATGGAAACTATGTTTTCAGAGTTTGAGATATAGCAGTATAGTATTTAAAAGCTTTGTAGTTTACAAATAACACATCCAGCCAACAAATGATTGTATTCTGCTTTTGATGATGCCTTCTGAGACCATATCTAAAAGTTTTGAGTTCCCTTGGCATGAAAACTGTGTTACAGAATCCTGTACAATGCACAAAAGCTTCAGGTCTGCCACCAAGCTACAGCCCCTTTACAATTGGTTCTATAGAGAGGGGCTTGGTCAGCAACACATACTAAAAAAGGGAGATAAGTTAACAGCTGGAGCAGGAATCAATAGACAAAAATAGCACAGGATGTAAGCAGAGGAAGTGGGTACCAACAAGTTGTTATGGTGACATTAACAGAGTGGCAACAGTAACAGAAGCTACTGGTGTAGTAAGACCAACAAAGTGGGATATGGGGGGGGGGGGGGGGGGGGGGGTTCGGGATGGGGAGTTAAAATATTAAAAATGGCAAAAGAAAAAGACAGAGAGAGAGAGTGCAATCACCCAAAGGGGAAAGATAAGTTTATAACAGGACACATGCAGAAGAGGAAAAACATGCTGTAAAAGGAAGATTGCAGCTGAGCTAGGACCCAAATGCTTATTTTTTTACAATTTCTCATAGCAGCCATCATGAGCTGTGTTGTAAATTCACAGTTAACCACTGTTAAAATATGCAACAAAATACTAAATAGTCAAAGGCATCAAAGCAGAAAAATCACGTGTTGAAGTGGCTGCATTTTGCCAAACTTGCTAAGGTACGATATGGACAGCAGGAGAATAAATGGTTAGAAATCGAAATAAAATCACTTAACATCATGCAGTCTTTTGATTGACATCTATTCAATTAAAATTGATTGGACAAGTGAACTGCAAACATCAAACATTAACAGCAGCGTTGGAAACCCAGCTGCTAATATCTGATTTATGCATTTCACTTTATAGTCAACAGACACCATTTCGTACATCATTATCATCATCACAGGCACCAAACATCAAAGGCAGAAATTCCCTACAATAAAACAGGGTATACATTGTTGGGCAAGGTAGAAAGTGATGTTAACAAATGCAAAATAATGATGAATGGAGAAAATAACATTTTACACACTCTCAGGTAACCAACACATCACAAATGATAAAATAGTCTGAAATACACCTTTTATATTTTTTGTGTAATGATCAGCAGAGCGGTTTAGGAAAACGCATAGTCAGGTATTAAAGAAGTGAGAGAATTATTAAATCGCATACCTATTGAGAACAAAATTGGAAGAAAAGAGCATGAAGAAACTCCATTCATTTCCTTGGCAAGAATACCCATGCTTAGCTATTTCCCAGGCCAACCTACCAAGTCCGGCACCAGGTACGAGGATATTAATTTTGGACACATCACTGTAGTTGGAAAAAACAAGTGCAAAGCAAATCAGTCACTGGCATAGTTTGGCTAACTTTAACGTAGACAAAATGTTACAAACAAAAAACGGTCTACTCTATGAAAAGAGAGAGGACCCTTTATTAATAAGGAATATTAAATTAAAAAATAATCATGTTACAGCATTTTTATATTATGTCTGCCTAAAACGCTCTACTTGGTCCCCACTGATTCTGGCTGCTTGGTGAACCATATCCCATTGACCAGTAAAAAGAAAAAAAATACATAGGAATTCGATCCACAATCAAAAGTGGAAGTGCCAAATCTTCAACTCTCAAAAGGTTGCCTTGTCTGATTAGAGTGTGGCAGGTATCCGTTTTCAAAATAATTAAAAAAAAAAACAACTAAGTACAGAAGTCAGCATCCATGATTAAAAATCTTCAAATGTATAATAATTTTTGTTAACTTATTTAGTTTGTGAGCATTAAAACACATTACTTTTACAACCTACTCATCATGCAGTCACAGAACATATACCAGAGAAGACAAAACAAGGTGTTTATCCTTCTGAGGGATGCGGTTGTAGGCGTAACCAAAGAAACAAACAAAAACAATTCCATTTTTTTTTTTTAATTACAAATAACTCAAAGCAAATTAAAAGAAAACCAAACACGTATAACTACAACAAAGCTTGGTTATCCACTCTACAGGAAAAGCTTTGTGTCTTATCTGTAAGTTCTACTGTATTACCAATTTGGCTTTACCTACATAGCAAAGAACACACATCCAGCATGTAACTTGGAAGCTCAAGATGGTATTCGTGGAAAAACAGAAGAAATACTGGAGCTCGCTTCCTAGGTTTTCAAAATGTCTTTGAAAGAGCTGATCATTAAATTATGGTATAGTTGGTCAGCTACTAAATTGGTCTTGTTACTACATATATGACAGAACTCAGACAAGGTAACCACTACCAGCAGTGTCTCAGTTCTGCTCCAAGTCACATGTGGTGTCCCCAAATGCAAATATCCTTTATGGGGCAGTGCTTCAAATAAAATTATGTTTACAAATAAATGCATCAATCACAACTTCTGTTTTACAGGAGCAATTTCGAAATCTTGAAGAATGGATCACAGACAAAACAATTATATACGGGGAAGAAAGTGTCCTTGTTATTTGGTACAACCCCTAAACTACTTAAACTATACAATGGCCAATCATACTAACATATGTCTTGAGGTGGCTAGATCTTTGATTTTTTTTTTCCCTCTCTCAGTCTCCAAATTAAGAAACTCACCAAGTCTATGAAAGCTACACCACTTCACTTACCATTACAAAAATATGGTAGGAGCTGCACCAGGACAAATACCCTTCCAGGAGTCATAATATCTCACACCAGCCTAGAATCCATGAAAAAGCTCACCCCACTGGATCTAAAAATCAAAATCTACCTGCAATAACCATTAATGTGGGTATGCCTTGTGTATGTACATGTATTTTATCTGGACATATTTCTTTACAAACTAAAGAAATCTCAGTTTCTTTCTACATATAATACTTTATACATTTTTTTTAAAGTCCAGTTTACTAGAGTAACAGCAAACCCAAATGTCTTCATTTTAGCCGTCAAACAACTCAGCGCACAGAGCAGAAAAAAATAACAACTGCTTCAGAAAATGGATGTGACTGCTTTGTTATACAAGTGTTTTCCACCAAGTGTGCAACAATTTCCAAAATATGGAAACATACATATGTACAAACTGAATATATAGAAATAAGGAGGGGAGTCTTAAAACATGTTTTAAAGTCTCTATGAATGGTGCATCTCTGAATGTGCAAAGTTTCAGAGTATGGGAAAGTTTATATATTGTTCTAACCAAATGGCCAGTGAATACATACATACATGGGCTATGAGTTTATAAAACGTGCAGCTTGCTTCCCATATGATCTCTTGTTTACACCCCAATGTCCTTCATAGCTAAGGAATATTCCATAATCATGTTATTTTATAAAATGATAACATTTTAAATAGCAGCTTGTGAATCAAAGTTTCCCAAACATGCATACAAACAATTTAAATTGCTTGTGATTGCCTGACCAAAAAATAATGGAGTACATACCTCCAGAATTCATGAGCAGCATGACTGGAAACTTGATTTTGATTTTGTGTGCACTCTGAGCACCATCAGGAGAGGTAAGATGGTAGGCTGAATAGAATGTAGTGTTTTATTATAAGCTTTTTCAGTTAGTGTAGAACCTGATTGTTAATAGCTTTGAAGTCAATTTAAAATATTTCTCCATTTAATATGTTGTTTTTTAATGGTCTGTCTGTTGGTAGGAAGATGGGAAATTAGCTTTTTGAAATGCTCAATGCACGCAAAATCTGAATTCTCTAAACTTATATATCTATCTATATCTCATGGTGTAACAGGATACACGCTGCAAATTTAGTGAATTCATCCCCAATATTCAAGCATTGCCAAGTTACTTTGAAAATAATTACTTTTTTACGAAATAAAGCAGTTCTAAGCATCAATCTCGCTTTTTAGCAAACAGATCTAAAGCTGAAACTGTGACATTAAATCAAGTAAAACATAAAAATAATTGTGTTGTACTGCTATACATATGACAAACAATAAGTATCTCAACAATGATTGCTATAACCACTTTGGAAACAATGTCAGGCTTCTGCTAGAGAAGCAAGATAGCTACACTGCTGACATTCCAAAAGACTTACTGCTTTAAAAAACAAAAACAAACCAATACACAATGGTGTGAGCATTTTATACTTTAAGAAGGCAGATAACCTTAGTTTTAAAAGCAGTGTACAAGCCTCAATTCTAGACCGGATAGTGATAGAAATGTAAAATAACCACTTTTTCATTTTGAAGGCATAACCTAAAATGAATATATTGAAATAGATTACCATCTATCTCTGGGAAAAGATTTTAAAATCTCATTGATGATGGGCTCATAGCAAGCTTCTCTCTCTGCCTTGCCATCCTCACTCCAATCTCGCACAAATTGCTTTATGGTGGACTTCAATTTGTCCATGTCAAAGGTTGATGCAGGAGTATGTTTCCTATAACCCTGTGTGACACAAAAGAAAGACTTAGTATAATCATGAAATCAGATGTGAATGCAAAGTATCTACAATGGCATTGCTACTTGTGTATGGTTTTCAAAATTATTGATATGATGCTGCAAGGTAAGTAATTTTTTTTACCCATGTTGCTAATGTATCCACATGAACAAACATACACTGATACAGACGCAGTTCTAGGTGTCCTAAAAAGCCCATAATTCCTTAAAATCCATTAAGAATGGTGTAGGATTATGGTACGTGCGATCCTTAACTCAATTTGGCATCTAGCTGTTAAGGTGTCTGTTCTGATGAATTTACAGTAATAGAACAACAAATCCAATTTTCACTCTAGCAGTTCTATAAAAGGCATTAGATCAGTGATGGTGAACTTATGGCACAGGTGGCCCTCTGATTTCTTTGAGATTGCACTCAGCATGTGTCTACAGTATCACCATCAATGTTATGATCGAAGACTGACATTAATGGATATTTGGCACTTTAGTGCACAATTTTTACTTGAATTCATTGGTGCAAAGAGAAAAAATGACTGAAATGAGAGGACACTTTAAGAGCTGCAGAATATTGGCCCATAACAGCACTAGATTCTAAAAGTGAAATCACTTACGTTACTACCATACTCCTTATTTTCAAACATGTGCGTACAATCATCCACAATCATCTGTAGGATCTCTTGATTGTGATCGATGCATTTGCGAATTCTATCGAGGTTTAAAAGAAAATGAGGGAGCAAGTTTTGTTGATTTTTTGGCAAGGATTTAAATTGTGTTTCTGTGCGGCTCACTCGCTCATGAATATGAGTTCTAGAAAGGAAATACAAAAAAAATACTGATTAATAACCATGGAAGTAAGAATTGCAAGTCAAATATGTGTCACATTACTTTTATATACTGCCAAGACTACCATAAAAATCAACATGTATTTGTACAGGAGAGTTCTACTATTGTAAGAGAGTGGTGAGGTAGGAGGAGTAGGGGGATCAGCTACAACAAGAATAAAACAAACGTTATGTTCAGTTCTGTGGCCATTTTTGCCAACATGGTAAAAACAGCAGAAAATACATGAGCAAAGAAATCTAACCTTCATCACACTTGCCAAAATCAAACTTGAATGTGTTACCTCTATTGTGTGTGTCTAACCTGGAAGCTCACTTACCTGAAATGTAACCGTTAACTTCATTACTGTAAAGTTATGACATCAGGATTTTGTGTGGTACTTTATGACAAAAACAACCAAAAAACACAATATTCCATAGTGCTCAATGTCTTGCTGCATCTCACAGGAGCCTTCTGCTCAAACTGAAAAAGCCATAATATTTTTATATAGGTATTCTGAATATCATAAAAGCTTAACTTCTGATTTTCAGTGATGGTTTTCTATCGAGGCCGGGCACATAAGCATGCAGGTGTCTCAAAACATCCTACAGATCCAACCTTCTGATTCTCGTGTTTTTCTTATGATCATCTATGAGAAAGGAAATGTTTTCAAGGAAGTCAAACTAGAGAGAACTATAACTTGGACGATGTCCACTTTGGTACTGGCCCCCTTGGAGGTATTATGTGGAATATATTTTTGTTTTTGTGAAAAGAAGAGTTTCTCTTTAGGTATAAAACTATACATTAGGCATAAGGCGAAGTTAAGTGCATCTGGCAATGTCTGAATTGTACAGCTGTTCTCTGCATATAAATTAATTCCAGCTCTAGCCATGATTATGTAAACATTGCACAGATGATGTTTGGGGCATGTTTTTGTACAAAGCAGGATATTTAATCAATCCCAGCAACAGGTATGTGCAGTAGTGTATTTTCCACAAGGCACTCGCCTAGGGCGGCATTTTGCCAGAGGGTGTAAAAGCACACTTCTGGTGCTTCAAACATTTTCGCTCCCTCCCCCACAGTTCAGCAAAATTTAGTGAAGGGGTCATATAATGGACGTGGTGGGGGTATGTAATGAGGGTGATGGGGCATTTAGTGTGTATGCAATGTGGGTGAAAGAGGCATGTAATGGGATGATTGGGCATTTAATGTGTGTGCAATGTGGGTGAAAGAGGCATGTAATGGGATGATTGGGCATTTAATGTGTGTGCAATAGGCATGTAATGGGATGATTGGGCATTTAATGTGTGTGCAATGTGGGTGAAAGAGGCATGTAATGGGATGATTGGGCATTTAATGTGTGTGCAATGTGGGTGAAAGAGGCATGTAATGGGATGATTGGGCATTTAATGTGTGTGCAATGTGGGTGAAAGAGGCATGTAATGGGATGATTGGGCATTTAATGTGTGTGCAATGTGGGTGAAAGAGGCATGTAATGGGATGATTGGGCATTTAATGTGTGTGCAATGTGGGTGAAAGAGGCATGTAATGGGATGATTGGGCATTTAATGTGTGTGCAATGTAGGTGAAAGAGGCATGTAATGGGATGATTGGGCATTTAATGTGTGTGCAATGTGAGTGATGGGGCATGCAGTAGGTGTGCAACGTGGGTGGGTTCCTAAATTTTGCCTGCCTAGGGCAGCACAAAACCAAGATACACCACTGGGTATGTGCAATGAGTAGCAACATGACATAAGCACTGGTACAGAGGGTAAATGCGGCTTTCAGTGAGATGGTGACCGATTCTACAAAGCACCACATTCCCCCATAAGAACTTAACATTCAGAAATTGCATATAAACCTTCCTATTAGTAATTATTAACACAAATATAGCATTTTATACATTTTTCTTAAAATCACAGATGCTTGGTTTATTGCATATTATAATCACCCATAGCAGGAGAAGGTGTTGATGATTTTCCAGAAGTGCTCCCTCTCCAAAGCTTCGTCCTCTTCCGGGCTTTTCCGCTGCCTCCTCTCGGTACACACACATATCTCAAGCTCTTCCTCACCCGATATGAGGCTCTGTTCGCTTTTGCTACACGGGGTGTCTTCCTCTACTCCCATTTCCGCGGGGTCTCTTCGTCGCCTTCTGTGGCCAGCTAACATATCCGCCCGCTGTTCCCACACAGCTGCAGTTAGCCTACAATATAATATCACCGCGTTAACCCTTGGTTAAGAAAGTAGACAAAGGAAGAGAGTGGAACCAAAACACCCCCACGCAGGTCGCACAATATTGCGACAGCCCCACGTGACTTACCCTTCGCGTTTAGAGGAAGCTTCCAACTGCCGCTTCAGGCTCAAACGGTAGTACGTCACTGAAAAGCGACCAGACGTTTACGTGATCAGTGGTGGAGATTACTATGTTTAATGCTTGCGATAAGTCACAATTGGTTCCTTCAGTTTGTGAAATTATATTTCTTTACATTGTTTTCACGTATAAATAAGCAAAGGAGTTTCTTGAAAAGAAATATAATTTTTTTTTTTCTGTGCATGTAGAGGATTTAAAATGATTGACAGTGATCTATAGATTGGGTTAGCAAAACTGCAAGCAGATGCTTAAATTAGGAGAAAAAGTGTTTTACATGCGTCTGTCGAGTATCCTGTTTATGCCATCCCTTGTGATCTAATATGCAAATGAACTGCTTTCCAATGGGAAACGTTTAATTTGCATATCAGGCCACAGGTGATGACATAAACAGGAGATTCCACAGACATTTAAAACACAGTTTTAGGAAATTTTGATAATACAATGTATATATTATGTATGTGTTTAATACAGTGATACGATCCCTTTAACCCCTTCCCGCTTGCATACCTCCCAAGGAACAGTCCTGATTTGGGAGGTATGTCCCACTGTCCTGCCACACTCTACCTCTGTCCCACTTTTCGGGACAGAGGTAGAGCTGAGATGAACAGCAGGACTCCGGACCATAATCCCACAAAGAAGCCAGGATCAAAAATAGATGACAGTATTACCGCACATGAGTGGTAGCACTGACACCCCCTCCCCAGACTTCGCCCCCCGATGTCCTGCCCCCGCCCAGACTCAGCCCCCCGGTGTTCCGATTCTCCGGGTGGCAAAGTTGGGAGGTATGCGCTTGTTAGATGTTCTATGCTGTCCTACTTTTTAGTGCCCACAGGCTAGTAGGACGGCACAGAACGTACTGCAGTAAACAGCTTATTGTGTCTCCTCGCAATAAACTGTGTGTGGATCCTGCTGTCCCCACTGTCAGATATCACTCTGACACAGAAAATGTTGTATCGGCTACATTTTACAGAAAAAACCTGCAAGATGGCATAGACCATCCTGACAGGAACAAGTAATTGCAGCTCCCTGCGATGAGCTATGATGTGGCAGCAGGAACATGCAGCGGGATCTCCAATGTCAGATGAGGCCACTTTGAGTTTGTTGCTTTGGTCATTAAGGACTGAGGCTGTGAAGGGGTTAAAGACCGGGGCTGTTTTTACACTAATGCAGTATTTGTGTTCAGCTGTAAATTTTCCTCTTATTTACTATACCCACACATATATATTTCTTTTGTCAGCATAAGAAAGAGTTTATGATACCATTATTTTCATATCATATAATTTACTATAAAAATATTACATTTTGTTTTAAAAACCCCACTTAATTAGTTTAGAAATGCCCAATGTTCAGCAGTTTTCTGCATGTTATAAGACAATAACCTAAGTCGTTTTTTTCACCTAACCATTTTTCTTTACAGTGAGTAACCTTTTAAGACACTAGCCTAAATCTAACTCTAACCCTAGATACCAGCAGCTTTTGCCCACAATAGGGCAGCATCAAAGTGGAATGAAAGCTGCCTTTCTAGGATAGCGCACACAATCGGTCCTGGCCACTAGCTGGGTTTTTTAAACAGCCAATCATAAAGCTGGCAAGGGAGGCTTCTGACTGGCTCTGGACCAGGGAGGGGGGGGGTTATTTTTATTATATTAGGGTCTGGGAGCCATTTGGGTGGCTCCTAGCCCCATTCATCAGTAGGAAGGGGTACCAGGGCAAGTACCCCTGGCATGCAATGTATATTGTACTGGGGGCTGATAGCATTTGCCCAGCTCCCAGCCCAATGTATTATAGGAGGGGAGCTGAATGAGTAAGAGCCAAAGTCCCCCGACATGAGGCTCTATCCTCCACATAAAAGTCTATACGGAGAATAGACGCTATTATTTTGGTGATACAAACTCCAGAGTAGTTCAGATCCTGAAATTTCACCCCCACACTAGCTGATTTTAATACCAATCCAGAAGCACTTCGGTGCTTTCTGAGTAGCCTTAATTCATGGGCTATTCGGATTAACAATGTAATCCAAAATGGTTCAAAACCCGGAGCACCAACTTTCTCATGGAAAATTGGAATTACCAGAGTTGACCCTTTAGAACTTTTAGACTTGCCAATGCGTCACCAGATTTCCCAAATGCTTCTCCAGACTTATATGTTCCCTGACTTACCAATGCGCCCCCAGGACTTACCAATTCACCCACAGGACTCCCTGGTGTCTAGTAGGGTAGCTGGTGGATGTCTTAGCACTACATTTTGATTTTCAACCGGAGGCAACACAATGTCTTAGTCCAGCCCTGCTGGGAGAAATGCTATCTAGCGATCCTGATTTTCATACTTCGTGTTTGGGGCAACAGTTTATGGATCTGTGTTATTACTGAAAATTCTTCTCCCAAGCTAGTGGAACATAATGGGAAGTATAGTCTTGGGTGACCACATTGCTGTTTTATTCAGGGACACAAAAAAAATGCATATCCTACGGTTATAATCAGTAAAATGTGGATCCATCTGCAATCTACATTATATCTAATCCAGCCCTATGTATGCAAAAAAATAGCAATGTGGTCACCCAATTTCATCTTTAGGTAGGTATAAGTAGTTTTTATATTAAGCTGAGCGCATAGGGGAGTGGGTAAGGATAAAAAAAGAAAGATAGTAACTATCCAAAGTATTATATAGCAAAAGAACTTCTAAAAATTGATTTTAATATAAATCAAAATAACAATATCTAAAAAGATAGTATTAAATGTGTAAGCATAAAATAACACACATTTACAGAAACTGAATATGTAGTGATTGGCAAGTTGAAGGATGCCTGGGATACCTAATTTCCCTGATGGTGGTCCGGACACATTTTGCCAAAGCAAAATAGATAGTTGATATTGGTTGCAAAATACTCTGTTAAAATAAATACAATTAAAACTGGAAATATACAATCACCAATTATTTTTTTAACAAAGAGCAGAAATATGACATATTATAATGTTGGAACAGACTAAGTCTGAGCTTTCCAAACGTTTCATGTTGGAGTCACACCTTTTAGACATACATCATTTTGCGACACAGTAATTAAGTTTTACTAGCAAACCGGAGGTTATACTAACCTTCTATAAGAGATATGGACACATACATAAATTGTAATAACGAAATGTATGGAGATACCACGTATCATGTATATTATTAAAAATATATGATTTGTCAGATAAGAACATAAAATTCCAAGATTGTTGTCCTTTATGAGTAACAATATGTAAATATGTGCAAGAATGAAAAAATATACCACAGTTTGTCCATTTTCATATGCCACTGTTATTTTGCCATTAACATGTTCCCTAGCCAAGTGCCCAATAAAAAAAATAACACCATCATCCCCCCTTCACCAGTACTGTGCTGGCTGTTGCTCTTTCATGTGCCCGGCCATCTTATCACCATTCACCTCCCCAATCTTCAGTCTTTGTGCAGGAGGAGGGAAATACCCGCTGGATTACTGCGGTCATATCCAGCAACAACAGCAAGGCAGGAACAAACACATGGTCTGGATGCGGGCTGCTGACCGCTGCCCTAGCGTGATTGTCTCCGTGAAACGTGAAAAGTATGAATGGGTCTGCACACTTACAAGTATCGGGTGCCACGAGGGAGTGTCATTCACGCCCATAAAGCAAAAAGAAAAGATAGGAGACTTAGCACACCGTTTAAGGGAGTTTAATCCACCAAAAAATAACAACGTTTCAGCCCAGCACTGAGCTTTTTTCAAGTCGAGACTTGAAAAAAGCTCAGTACTGGGCTGAAACGTTATTTTTTGGTGGATTAAACTCCCTTAAACGGTGTGCTAAGTCTCCTATCTTTTCTTTTTGTCTCCGTGAAACTTTACGCTGTCACCCTAAATGAAAATATTGAGGCAGCGGGCCACAGCATACTAATCTGCACATTGCAAATTTCATGATTCTAGAGTTCAGCGTTCTTAGCTCTTAGTGCACAGGCAGATTTATCCATACCAGCTCTACACATATGAATTGTTCATTTCTTTTTCATTATATAAACATTGATTTAAAAATGGTTAGACCTTCCTCATACAAATAAAGGAAACTTTTTTTTATATAGACAACTTATAAAACAAACAAAAAAACCCTAAGGGAAATGGAGAAGGGACAAAAAGGATGAAGGCAAATTAAACCAAAATCTATTAGCAAAGTATCTTAAATAAAGATAAACTAATAGAGGATCTACTATTAAAAGTCATCTCATATCTATTTACATTGTTCCTTTGCCGAGTTATGAGCAAATTAAGTTTTTAGGTGAACCATATGAACATTGGGGATGGGCAACAGGAGATTATGACATCACTGGGGATGTAGAACAATGACAGCAAATGAGATTTCTATCCTGAAGACCTTTTATGATAGGTTTCAAAGGTTCTAAGGGTGGCATTTCTAGGTCAATGCAACTATTTTCAGCTTTCTACACTGTTATGAGTTAATTAACTTTTGAGTAGAAATGTGACTTGCAGAACAATGATTGCGAACTGCTACAAGACGGAGCAACAAAACCGCTGAGGAAACAGATGTGCGACTTTCTGAACAACTATTGCGAACTGCTACAATACGAAGCAATGAGACTGCTGAAGAGATGAACGAGCATGATACCAACAGAGGTTCTCAGCGGAGGAGACCACAGCATTGATACATAAGCTGTGCCAACATTACATCAGTGTGATTGGAGCAGCAGCAAAGAGGACAAGCCAGAGGAGGAAAAATTAAACTCTGGCAGCAAATTATGGATGCTCTTAATGCAGTTGGTTGGAATAACAAGCCTGAGGAGGTGGTGAAGAAAAGGTAAGTGCATTTAAAATACTTAATCACCATAGGCAGCCAGTTATATCACACTGAACTCACACCTGTAGTTTATGTAACACATGTATTAGCTGTGTCAAGTATAGCTAGGAATCTACACTAATAGGGGAATGTTGCACATGTCATAATGGCTACCATATAATCTCTATACAAACAGATCTTAATATCAGAGGTGTTTGTTTTTAATGATGCATCATTAACTGAAGAAAAAGTTAAAAACCTTTTGCCGGAGTAAACCCGGCATGTATCTTTGCTTACTGTGAGCTCTGCCAATCAGAATGGGGACTGAGGGCAGTAAGTGCGGTCGCCTGCTAGCTCGCATTCTCCGTAAAAGAAAGCAGAAAGCTTATATCACTAAACTACACGATGCAGCAGGAAAGCCCCACTATCTCCCAGATGAAATAGCAGATGTTTTCCATAAGTACTACAGCTCCCTATACAATATCCCAAGTACAGCGCAGGATATTTGTCCCGACTCACCAGGAGCCCAACTAGATGAGTACCTAAAAAAAGCAATTACACGTACACTTTCCGCAGAGCAATCTAGCTCCCTAGAAGTACCTTTTACTATCGACGAACTCTCACAAGCACAAAAATCCTCTGCCTCTGGCAAAAGCCCAGGGCCGGATGGTTTTCCACTACAATACTATAAGAAACACCAAAATTACCTTCTTCCCAGATTAGTTGACATGTTTAATGACTTACAACATGGGACATCACTTGACAGCCACACCCTCTCAGCCACCATAACAGTGATACCAAAAGAAGGGAAGGATAGTGGATATCTGCAACATTATAGACCCATCTCACTGTTGAACACCGACATTAAACTATTAGCAAAAATTTTAGCGACCAGAATCCAAAGATTTGTCACTGACCTTATCCACCCAGATCAGGTAGGGTTCATACCCGGACGAGAGGTCAAAGAAAACACCATGCGTGTCCTGAACGCTGTCCAGGTTGCCCACAAGGGGGGCCACAAGATGCTCCTGCTGTCTACGGACGCAGAAAAGGCGTTCGATAGGGTAGCGTGGCCCTTCTTGTGGGGGACCTTGGAACACATGGGACTCGGCACAGGCATGATCAAATGGATTAAGGCCTTATATACCACACCAAAGGCGAGGGTCAAGGTGAATGGGACCCTATCCCAACCTCTGCAGATTACTAACAGTACCAGACAAGGCTGCCTGCTTTCTCCACTGCTTTTCGCCCTATCCTTAGAACCTTTTTTAGAACTCATACGCAAGAACCCCGACATTAGTGGACTACAAACACGTACGTGCCATCATAAGGTAGCAGCATACGCAGACGATTTGCTATTCATGATCACACAACCAGAAATTTCTTTACCAGTACTTATGAAAGAGTTTAGAGTGTACGGCTCCCTGTCTAATCTAAAAATCAATATACAAAAATCAGAACTCCTGGACGTAACCTTAACTAGATCTCGACATTTAGCACTGAAGGACAGTTTCCCCTTCAAATGGAACTCTAACAAACTTAAATACCTAAGGGTGTGGGTGACGACCAACCTAGCTAATTTACGGGAAGCTAATTTTACACCTGTGGTACAGTCCATCAGGGAAGATCTGAAGAAATGGGGGGCAACTTTTTAACATGGCATGGCAGGATTAACGCGATTAAAATTAACCAGACTTCTATATCTGTTTCAAACCGTCCCGATCTGGCTCCCACCTGATTTTTTCAGCGCCCTTAGGCAGGTGATCACCAAATTTGTCTGGAGAGACAAACACCCTAGACTACAATACGCATATCTCCCTAGGGCACGAGGAGGCCTTGCCCTACCGGACCTTCAAAAATACTACGTGTCAACCCACCTACACAGGATAGTGGACTGGACGACACACCCAGACACTAAGCTCTGGATTGACTTAGAGGCATCTCTACTCACGACCCCGCTAGCCCTTCTTCCCTGGTTACCAACACAACACGCAAAAGTCCTAACCAAAATGCATCCCCTGACTAGGGCGACAATGCATATCTGGCACACACAGGGTCAGAAACATAACCTCACAACACATCCCTCACCACTCACCCCGATTATACACAATCCGGCCTCCCCCCCTGGGATAGATGGTGGTATTAGAACGATTTTCAATCTATCCCCCAACGGACATCTGCGAGAAGTCATGGGGCCAACCTCCATCAAACCATTACCCTCCATTATCCCAAATTCACCACACCATTTTCTCACCCCCCTTAGATATACCCAACTCAAACATTATCTGCAGTCTCTCCCACAGCAAAATAACCTAACTAGAGACCTCACGTACATAGAGCGCCTCAGCACTCGAACTGACCCACTCAGACATGGGATTTCCACACTCTACAGAGAGCTGCTCCCTCCAACTGATGCATTTCTACCAACCTTTACTCACAAATGGGAGACAACCCTTAATACTCACCTGACAAATGGCCAATGGGAAAAGATGTTGTACAGGAAAATGCGTACAAAATACTCTCTTTCTGGTACAAAACACCTTACCTTCTGCCTAAAATAAATCCTGACATACCAGATATCTGCTGGCGCTGCGGAACGGAAGTTGGAACTATGATACACATCTGGTGGGAATGTACTTTGCCCTAACTACCCTTTCTATTTTCTGTACCCCCCCCCCCCCCACCTAATTTCATTGTATCTTTTTTTTCTCATGTTTACAAATAAATAAAAACTTATTTTCGAAAAAAAAAGAATGGGGACTGATCCAATGCTTCTGAATGGGGTCTGTTGGAACAGATAATCTCTTTTTGCTACTGTTGGTGGCATGTTAAAAGGAAGATCCTATGGAAGCATCAAGGCTACTGGTCAGAGGCTAAACAGGCATGAACTAGGTTGACTTGTTTTTTCACTTATGCTTCTAGATTAGTAAAAACATTTTTTTGTGGGCATTTAACTATCATTCATAAAATGTTTAAATAAACAAAATGAAAGGCCCGTCTTCATTGAAACCAAGTCTCCCAAAACCTGTTTGTAACATATTCACATATGAAACTAATATTAGTAGTTTTAATTAAGGTCAATAATAACATACAATGGCAAATAAAAACCTTTTTGTTGAAACATTGTTAAAGTGCGGAATAAAGACGATCACCTAATTAACCTATTTAATTTCTTTATTAACCCTTTAAGGACCAGGGATTTTCCTAGGCCAAAGACCAGAGCGTTTTTCAATTTTTAATATGCGTTTTTTTGAAACATAATTTTCCTCTCTTTCATTTAACACAAACATACAAGTTTTGTTTTTTAAAGGACAGATAGAGCTTTCTTTTGATACCCTATACATAAAAATTATTTATATTTTAGTATTAAAAAATACATATAAAAGAGGACATTTTGGGTGAAAAAAAGTTTTTCCCCATTATTTTCCCAATAATAAGCTACACAACTAGTGCAACACTAACCCACTTATCCCACCTAATTAACTAACTAATAAAAAATAAAAATATTGGTTCCCAAACCCCCCTAAAGAAAAGACAGAAAGAAAAAAAAAGAGTGCCATGTCAGATCCATAAAAATCATGCAAAAGGCATGCAGTGGTTAAATTTTATTAAATAACTATATTACAATTATATTTACTTATTTATTAAAAAACTTTATAAATTGGAAAAAAAAAACTAAATGAGGGCCATAAAGTGGAAAGAAAAATTTCCCACCCTCATACAATGTTATTTATTTATTTATTTTAACTTGCAGGTCACTCTCTGTGCTTCACTATAAGAACATGAAGCACAGAGAGTGAATTAGAGGCAAAGTCAGTGTGTGAACACATTGACTTTGCATCTAATTTGCATGTTATCGCGGTGATCACTCGATCACTGCGATCACATGCCTGGAAATCCACTGATCGGGTCCAGGAGCTTTCCCTCAGGTGCAAGGCTTAGTCCTGGACCCGTTGCAGACTGGCTGGCACGCACGGAGCGCACCGCCGGCTAGACTGCATGACGAGTTAACTCGTCATAAGGTCGCTAATGCTGCGGCTCTTATAACGAGTTAACTCGTCATAAGGTCGCGAAGGGGTTAATAAACAATTCAAATGTTCAAAATGTATTTACAATAGAATTTGAACCCCTTAGTGACAGAGTGCTATGCTGCATTTAATGTACCTTGAAGACCAGAATTCCATTATCATATGTTTACTTAACTGTGAATTTCAAAGCAATTTAAAGCACTCTCAGAGGCTGCATAGGATCCGAAGCAGCCTCTGAGAGTAATTGCAGGCATGTAGAGTTGCACTCCACATGAAAACTCAGGATGTGTATATACGTCGTCATGGTCCTCAATCTCCATAAGCGGTAAGGGGTTAAAAACAATGCATGTAAAATAGTTTTCTGCAAAATATACAGTTGGCATATGCAAGCCACACACCAAAAGAGTATTTCATCTTAGATTGGGATAGGTAATGTGTGGAATCCCACAATATTGTGCTAACATGTCAATGTCAGTGGTGTAACCAGACTCACTATTATGAATGGTGGGGCCTAATACTGTTTTGGGTGCCCCAATCTGTTCCCTCTCCTCTGAGCACATGACTGGCTGAGTATAATGTAAAATTTAGTTCACAACAGCAGGAATGCTAAAGGCAAACATTCGCTCCATCTGGTATGAACTGCAGTACATTTCTCATTATGATAAGCCAGTCATATGCTAACTTCAGTGCAAACACAGTGGTGGATTATAGGTCACATAATGCTCAGCCAAAATAATAAATAAATAAGGCAGTCCACAGCGGCCCAAAAATCAGTGGAAAAACAGCCCCCAAATGTATAGTGCACGGGCCAGGGCTCCACAAACCCCCAACAGTAGAAATTAGATTAAATTCACTTTCACCACAACAGTGCAGCAACATTTCGACCCCCCCTTCTGATCGTATTCTATTATCATTTGGAGTGACTAGATCATGCCCTATTCTCCTCCTATATCTACCTGCTTTGTGAAAATCCTGGGCCTATCAGTCAATCTGGCATGACAGCATCACCTGCCGTTTAGTACAATGCATGGGGTTGAACCCCCTGCCAAATTTAGAAGCACAGTACACGTGTGATATTTTTTAATACAATACCAAGATGTAACATTACAATTAGTTGCATAGATCTTCTCAGACTGGGGAATCCTAAATCAGTTAAGGACAATTTCTTTATCTACTTATATGTTGGTGCCACCAGTGACTATATCGATAACAAGGAATTAAGCCTTCTGTTGCTTCAGGTACATCTAAGTGCTAAATTGCTGAGCTGTAATAAGAAAATTTGTTCGTCAGTTACAGTCACATTATACAAGCTTTATATGAAGCAAAAAAGGTTACTGTAAAAATGAGCAAATTAATAAACATATATTAAGTTCCACAGTACCTCTGAGCGAGCCATTGGAAATAAGAACAATGGTTCTTTCGTTATTTTTATCTAGACTTCTAAAAACATTTGGTCGATCTTTACATATAATATTTCTTTTTTTACTGTTGACTCATGGTTTAAATGCAAACAAATGCTGGGCTACCAGTGAGTCCATCACAGTATTGCTTGTACATATTGTACTACACATAATAGTAGTTGTTGGTGAACATATAGCTTGTGTTATACATGAAACTGTGATTTCTTACTTGAAGGTAAATATATAGCAAGTGTATTGCTTATGCAAATTATGATACACAATGTAAATATTACTCACCAGCTTTTCTTATGTCAGCGTAGACACAAGAAAATATATCATCTTCCATCTGAATACCATCCAAGTATACTAAAAAAGGAAATGAAATCATTGGTAATTTAATGTTTGTAATCATGGTCACTCTAAAACCAATTAGAATTTTTTTTTTTATCTCTTTAATGACTTATGTTTTGGTGCTTGTAGACCAGATGGGTCTCTGCTGCAAAATTTCAGTGCCCAGCCACATCATTGGAAGTTTGCGTGATTTGTCTAAATGTAACCGGTGTTCACTTTGATTGGTTACATTTCGCTTGTCAAAGTGCGGCCTCACCGGTCCTTGCTGTTCGCTAGGTCACTTCACCCATGTATTTGAGGGTGACAGTTCATAGTGGCTGTCAAATTGTAGCTGCTTCCTCACAGCAGCTTCACTGGAAGATGTTGGACACCTCGTTGCAAGACATTCGCCGTGGGACTGTTCATTGCACTAGTTAGTATTAGTGGTCGGGGTATTAGGATTAGTACTGGGGGTTATTCTTAGATTTCAGGGTTAGTATAGTTAGTATATTAGGGTTTAGGGTTAGTATAAGGGTTGGGGGTTAGTTTTAGGCTTAGTATTAGGGCTCATGGTTAGTTTTGGGGGGTTAATTTATTGGGGGGGGGGGGGTTTGCTACTGTCTATTTGTAAGCACTGACAGTTCAGTGCTGAATTTATAAAGACACGGAGCCTCATATTTATGCATTACTCTTTCCATTTATTCCCTCAGCAGCAAATTTAAACACAGTGAAAAACAATGAAAAATCTTTAAACCAATCACAACTACCCAATGGATATGCCCCTCCCCTATATAAACCCCAACTTGGATCAGCTCCTCCTCTTTCTTTGCTGCTCCCTCGGCAGTTAAGTATACTATTTTGTTTGAGCATATGTATTTAATTATTAATTTTATTAAATTATCTGTTTTGTGATCCTTTTGGGGCGGTTGTGTCCCAGGATCTCTGTTTATTCATAAATTATTTTATTCATAAATTGTTTTATTACTTAAATGTACTGTGTTTCCTCTTACTAAGGTAAGTCTGTTTTACTGTTTTGTGCCCCCTGGAGGTAGATGAACGGAGCTCCGTCGTTTTACCTGCTCACTCGACGGAGCCTCCGTTCAACTGATCTCCGTCTTTCTCTTTACTTTCATTTTCGCTTGGGGCGGTAGTTTCCATAGCGCCCCAAGCGTCCTTCCGTTTTATCGGACTATCGGTTGCCGCGCATGCGCATTTCGTCGCGCGGCAACCAACATAGTTACAGAAACTCCTCTCCTCAGGCTATAACGGACGTCTTTACCAGGCTCCGTTTTTCCCGCCTTTGGAGTTGTACCGCCCACTCTGCCTCTGTCTTCATGATCAAGCAGAGTGGACTGTTGTGGATTTCTGCTGCCCGTTTTTTCTTCACAGGTTGGTCAAAATAAAACGTTTTTATAAAACACAAAATAAACGTTTAATCACAAATAAAATCTTACAGTTTACACTGTTATTACAGTCTCTCTCCCACATTTTAAAAGCTAACTGATTAACACAATACTTTGCAGTAATATCTGCATTTAACTATTAGGATGCCTTTATCTAAAGAATCTGCAGAATCTGGGAGTGATAAAACCTCACAAGCCCATATGTTACACCCCACCATTAACACAGATGGGAGTACACAAATGAAGGATGTACCTAATCCTTCAGATTTTCATGCTCTATTTGCTAATTTGGCTTCTTCTATCACCTCGGCTTTACGGGCCTCTCAGGTACCTGATGCTCAGAGGGAAGAACCACAAAAAGCAATGAGTGGCCGCAAGGCTACTGCTAAGACCAAACATATCTCCCAGGATTCTAGATCTGACATGGTATATCATGTCAAGGAGGGCGCTCAGTTACCGCACAAAAGAGCTATGCACCGGGCAAAATCGGTGCGCATGTGGAAGAGAGCTAAAGCCTGGTCTGAGTCGGATTCTTCATCCGCATCAGAGAGGGAGTTTGATGAGTCTGATATTTCCGACCATAATGATACCGTGCCATGCACTATACCACTAGACCCCGAGGAGGGTAGCTCTCAGGAGACTACACCTATCTCTGATCCCTCGGTGCTGGTAGACTTTAAGGGTAACCCCCTTTTTACACCTGAAGAGTTACATCATCCCCGTTCTTCAGAGTGGACTCCTATACCCTACATTGCTGACTACCTGGCAGCCAGAGTTCATAAGCCTTTAGATAAGGCAACTAGGAGTAAATTAAGGGCTGAATGCCCAAGGCCCACAGTCCCCAACCAGGTCTGTGTAACCCCTGACGTGGATCCTAAAATTGCCCAATTTCTAGGTAAAACGGGTTGGAAAACTCGTAAAGGCCTAGATTTCTCCCTTAAAAACTGTCAGGACAAGATCCTAGACATTCTGGGCCCTATTACAAAAATCTTTGAACTAGCAGAAACTGCTATGGCTAATGAATCTACGATGGACCCCACCTGTATCAGAGGCTGGGCTCAGAGAGCCATTTGTCTACTGGGTAATGCTAACTCCGCCATAGCCACCGAACGCAGGAAGGCCATCCTGCTAAAAATAGAGCCAAAATTAGTTAATATGGCCATTTCAGAACCGGGCCCAAAGGCACAGGGTTTTTTGTTTGGAGACTCCTTTGTAAAGGAACTAGGCAGTTTTGTCCAAACCTTTACTGCAATTGACAAAGCACAATCCAATATGCGAAAAATATTTAACCAGAAGGTTTTTGTCGGGGCCGGCAGAGCTAGAGGCCGTCTGGCCGGCCGTTCCTTCAAGGGGCAACCCCGTGGACCCCGAGGCCTCATGCAACCCAGGCAAGCCTTTCAAGAGTTCAGACCTCAAACACCTGCCTTCTTCCCACAGAGGGGTCGACCCTGGCAATCGAGAGGGTTTAGAGGATCATTCCAACACAAACGTGGTTACGGTAAGTTCAATTTACCTTCACCCTTCTTCCCCACTAGAGGTAGGGGGTCGTCTCAGATTTTTTACCCAGGCATGGGATACAATAACCTCGGACACATGGGTCCTCGAGACTGTACGGGGCTATTACATAGATTTCATCCTTCCCCCAATCCAAACACGACGACCTCAACCAATGACCTTTTCAGACTCAGACCTAAACACAATAGGTTTAGAGATTCACTTATTACTTCAGAAAAAGGCGATTTCCCGGTCTCCCGACGACAAGTTAACATTCATAAGCAATCTATTTCTAGTACCCAAAAAGGGAGGTGGCGTCAGGCCGGTCATCAATCTTCGCCACCTGAACGCCTTTATACGCTATCATCATTTCAAGATGGAGGGCATTCATTGCCTAAGAGACTTATTGTTACTAGGGGATTGGATGTCCAAATTAGACCTCCAAGATGCGTACCTGACAGTCCCTATAGCTACAGAACATCACCGTTTCCTCCAATTCCTATGGCAGGACGAGCTATGGAGCTTTTCGTGTCTGCCATTTGGCCTGTCTTCCGCTCCTTGGTGTTTCACCAAGTTAATGAAGCCAGTGGTAGCTTATCTTCGCAGAAGAGGCGTGAGACTCATTATATACCTGGACGACATCTTAATCATGTACAGACATTACGATTACACATGACTTGGACAATAGACCTTCTCCACTCACTGGGTTTCCTCATCAATTGGGAAAAGTCCCTACTTCAACCAGCTCAACAAATAGATTTTCTCGGCTTCACCATAAATTCAGTTCAGGGATCTCTCCATCTACCCAGAGCCAAGGTGAAGCTGATCAAAAAAGAGATCAGGAAGACATTGATACGCTCCAAGATCACGATTCGCCATCTAGCAAGGGTCATTGGTCTATTATCAGCATCAATCCAAGCCATATTTCCGGGCCCCCTTCACTATCGAGCGTTACAGCGCCTAAAAATTAGTTCCCTCCATCACGGATGGTCCTACGACCAGATCATATCACTAGATTCCGAAGCATCAGAAGAACTGAAATGGTGGTTACACCATATGGAGGCATGGAATGGAAGAGCGATCTTTGGTTCCATACCAGACCTTACAATCACGTCCGATGCAAGCCTTCATGGATGGGGAGCCTTGTGCGAAGGATCCTTCACAGGGGGAAGATGGTCCCTCCAAGAACAGGAGTTACACATCAACAGTTTAGAACTGCTAGCAGGTTCTTTTGCCGTCAAAAGCTTTGCAAACAATCTGTGCAACTGTTCCATCCTGCTTTGCATGGACAATGTATCGGCAGTCCGATACATAAACCACTTAGGAGGTACAAGATCCCCAATCTTATCCGAACTGGCGACGGAATTTTGGCAATTCTGTCTCGCTCACAATATCTCGATTCAGGCCACTCACATTGCGGGCGTAGCCAATTATGGCGCGGATTGGAGTTCATGATACCTGAGAGATTCAAGCGATTGGCACCTTCACACCCTAGTGTTCCAACGTCTACAGAAAATATGGGGACCCATGGATTTAGACCTATTCGCATCCCGACTGAACACTCAGCTTCCAAAATTTTTCAGCTGGCGACCAGATCCAGAGGCTCTGGCGACAGATGCTTTCCTACAGGAATGGCCCCTTCTCAGGTCTTACGCATTTCCCCCCTTTTGCCTCATAGCTCGCACTTTGGTCCATCTTCGGAAACATCAAGGATCTTTGGTCCTAATCACTCCGTGGTGGGAAACACAACCCTGGTTTCCCAACTTACTGGAAATGGCGATGGATTATCCACGGCTCCTCCTTCCCCGACCAGACCTTCTAACAGACCCAGAAGGGAATGCCCATCCTCTCATAATATCCGGGCAGTTGAAGTTGTTGGCCTGGCTCCTCTCAGGGGACCCTGGCTCCTCTCAGGGGACCCTGGTTCATCCCAGGAGTTTCGGAAGCTACTAACGATCTCTTGGCAAGAGCTTGGGCCCCAGGAACGCGACGATTGTATACCTCTGCCTGGAGGTCATGGTCTGGCTGGTGCATGGAGCAACATTTGGATCCCATATCTGCCCCTGTGATTCAAATCCTTCATTTCCTGACACTGAAATTTCAAGCAGGTTTAGCATACCGTTCTATGAACGTCCTACGTTCAGCCATCTCGGCCGGTCATACGGGCTTTGATGGTTTCCCAGCGGGAAAACATTCCATGGTCTGCCGTCTTTTAAAGGGCATGCGTTTGACCAGACCTCCACAACCTAGATATTCGGATCTTTGGGACATGAGGATAATCTTCAATTTTCTGATCAAATGGCCAACTAATAGTGAGCTTTCCTTAAAACAGCTTTCAGCAAAACTAGTAGTTTTATTTTGTCTGGTGTCTTGCAAACGAGTTTCAGATGCGAGAGCCTTAGATTTCTCAGCACGATCCTTCACCCCAGATGGGGTCCTGTTCGACATCACCAGACGTGCTAAGACCGCCATCAAATCGGTGTTTTATCCATCTTTTCCGGACCATCCCCAGCTTTGCCCGGTAGCTTGTTTACAGGAATATGAACGGAGAACAGAAGTTTTTCGTCTCGTTTCACCTTCCAATTTGTTCCTAGCTATCCGGAGACCACATCACGCGGTCTCTACAGGGACTCTAGCTAGATGGGTCAAATGGATACTAGGTGAAGCTGGTATCGATATATCCATTTTCGGCCCCCACTCCATTCGAGGGGCTATGGCTTCAAACGCCCTATTATCAGGCTGCAGATTGGAAGACATCATGAAAGCGGCCGATTGGTCGAGGGAGTCAACTTTTAAAGAATTTTATTTCAAACCAATCGGTCATTTTACAGAGGCATTATTGGACCAGCTTTAAACTTGCATAAATATGAGGCTCCGTGTCTTTATAAATTGAAGGATTTTATTAAGTCATGACATAAAGTCATGATTTATAAAGACACGGAGACGAGTATTTACCCACCCTTTTACATGTTTTGCCCTCCCCTTGTTTCTTTTTCCCTGAATTGATCTGATTGTATTATAAAAAGATACGACTTAACTAATTAAGATTGCGATGTTTATACCTCCAATTACGAGTTTCCTCCAATAACCCTGCTTCTGCTCCTTTCTCTTTCATTCTAGTATGAAGACCTCAAAAAGTCATCATGGCCTTCTATGATCTTGAAATTGGTTCTGATGTTCCTAAAGTTCGGGGACTGAGTTCATCTACTGTTCTTTCTTCTTCTTCTATCCCGTTGGATGAAGTTGTTGTCTACTTTGGACTTTTCCGTTTGCACCAAAGAAAGAGGAGGAGCTGATCCAAGTTGGGGTTTATATAGGGGAGGGGCATATCCATTGGGTAGTTGTGATTGGTTTAAAGATTTTTCATTGTTTTTCACTGTGTTGAAATTTGCTGCTGAGGGAATAAATGGAAAGAGTAATGCATAAATACTCGTCTCCGTGTCTTTATAAATCATGACTTTATGTCATGACTTAATAAAATCCTTCAATTGTCAGCGCTTACACTACTGTGGTGTGAAATGGCATTGCGGTCATACACCTCTAACAGTTCAGTGCTCAAACATCTGTGCTGAAATGTCAACGATGAACTGTCCGAGACCCGTCTTTGAGGACTACATAGTTTAAGCAAAAGAAGCTAATTAAAAGCCATTCTGATTATATATATATATATATATATATATATATATATATAATCTTACAACTTCTAAAAATAAGCCTTATTCTGGATATCAAGAAAAAAATATTTCCACAGATTTCCAGACATGTGAGATCCACACACACTACTAAAAAGTTTGGGGACACTTAGGAATTTCCATGTTCTCCATGAAAACATACACCAAATGAGTTGAATAATGAATAGGAAATACAGTGAAGATGCTGACTTTTAATATGAGGATTAGCTAGCACAACATACCACTGGAGCACAGGTGTTGGTTTCTCATAATGGGCTTCTTTACTCCTATGTAGATATGCCATACAAAATTGAAGGATTTTACTAAGTCATGACATAAAGTCATGATTTATAAAGACACGGAGACGAGTATTTATGCATATCTCTTTCTATTTATTCCCTCAGCAGCAAATTTAAACATAGTGAAAAACAGTGAAAAATCTTAAACCAATTACAATAAGCCAATGGATATGCCCCTCCCCTTTATGTAAACCCCAACTTGGATCAGCTCCTCCTCTTTCTTTAATGCGACCAACAAAGTCCAATGTAGAAAAATGACTTCATGCGAACTAGAGATGAAGACAAAATTTGTAGTTCACTCAGCCCGTGAACTTCGGGAACACCGTAACAAAAGAGAAAACAATAGGAGTCCAGATTGGTTCTTTGAAGTCTTCAAACTAGGATAAAGGAGGATAAAAGTAGATAAAACGGGTTAATTGGAGAAAAAAAACTCGCATTTATAGATATAACATCGCTATCTTAATTAACTATATCACATGGTAAATAACAATGCAATCAGACCAATTCAGTAAAAACAAGGGAAGGGAAAAAGCAATATAAGGGTGGGTAAATACTCGTCCCCGTGTCTTTATAAATCATGACTTTATGTCATGACTTAGTAAAATCCTTCAATTTATAAAGACACGGAGTCTCGTATTTATGCAAGTTTAAAGCTGATCCAATAAAACTTCTGTAAAATGTCCAACTGGCTTAAAATAGAACTCTTTAAAAGTCGATTCTCTCGACCAGTCGGCTGCTTTCATAATGTCTTCCAATCTGCAGCCGGATAATAAGGCGTTTGATGCCATAGCCCCTCGGAGAGAGTGGGGACCAAAGATGGATATATCGATACCAGCTTCACCGAGTATCCATTTGACCCATCTAGCCAAAGTCCCTGTAGAGACAGCGTGGTGTGGTTTCCGGATAGCTAGGAACAAATTAGAAGGGGATACTTGACGAAAGGCTTCCGTTCTTTGTTCATATTCCTGTAAACAGGCCACTGGACAAAGCTGAGGATGATCCGGAAAGGATGGATAAAAAACTGATTTAATGGCGGTCTTTGTACGTCTAGTGATATCAAACAGAACTCCATCTGGAGTAAACGAACGTGCTGATGAATCCAATGCTCTCACATCAGAGACTCGTTTGCAAGAAATCAGACAGAATAATACTACCAATTTTGCCGAAAGTTGTTTTAAAGAAAGCTCACTATTATTTGGCCATTTGTTCAGAAAATTGAAGATGATTCTCACGTCCCATAGCTTGGAATACCTAGGTCGAGGAGGTCTGGCTAAACGCATGCCTTTCAGCAGACGGCAAACCATGGAATGTTTGCCCGCTGGGAAGCCATCACAGCCCGTATGACCAGCTGAAATGGCTGAGCGCAAAACATTCATCGAACGGTATGCTAAACCTGATTGAAATCTCAATGTTAGGAAATGCAGAATTTGGGTCACAGGAGCAGATATGGGATCCAAATGTTGCTCCATGCACCAGCCAGACCATGACTGCCAGGCAGCAGTGTATAACCGTCGTGTTCCTGGGGCCCAAGCTCTTGCCATGAGATCGTTAGTAGCCTCCAAAACTCCCGGGATAAACCAGGGTCCCCTGAAAGAAGCCAGGCCAGCAGCTTCAACTGTCCGGATATTATGAGAGGGTGGGAATTCCCTTCTGGATCTACTAAAAGATCCGGTCGTGGAGGAAGGAGTCGTGGATAGTCTATCGCCATTTCCAATAAATTGGGAAACCAGGGTTGTGTTTCCCACCACGGAGTGATCAAGACCAACGATCCTTGTTGTTTGCGAAGATGGACCAAAGTGCGAGCTATGAGGCAAAATGGAGGAAATGCGTAAGACCTGTGAAGAGGCCATTCCTGTAGGAAAGCATCCGTCGCCAGGGCTTCCGGATCTGGTCGCCAGCTGAAAAATTTGGGAAGTTGTGTGTTCAGTCGAGATGCGAAAAGATCTAAGTTCATGGGTCCCCATAGTCTTTGTAGTTGTTGGAACACTAGAGAGTGAAGGTGCCAATCGCTTGAATCTCTCAGGTATCGTGAACTCCAATCTGCGCCATAGTTGGCTACACCCGTGATATGAGTTGCCTGAATCGAAATATTGTGTGCGAGACAGAATTGCCAAAATTCCGTCGCTAGCTCGGATAAAATTGGAGATCTTGTACCTCCTAAATGGTTTATATACCGAACCGCCGATACATTGTCCATGCAAAGAAGGATGGAACAGTTGTTCAGATTGCTTGCAAAACTTTTTCAAACCGTTGATGTGTAGTTGTTGTTCTTGCAGAGACCATCTTCCCCCTGTGAAGGATCCTTCGCATAAGGCCCCCCATCCATGAAGGCTTGCGTCGGACGTAATTGTAAGATCTGGAATGGAACCAAAAATCGCTCTTCCATTCCATGCCTCCATATGGTGTAACCACCATTTCAGTTCTTCTGATGCTTCGGAATCTAGGGATATGACCTGATCGTATGACCATCCTTGATGGAGGTAACGAATTTTCAGGCGTTGTAGAGCTCGATAGTGAAGGGGGCCCGGAAATATAGCTTGGATTGATGCTGATAATAGACCGATGATCCTTGCAAGGTGATGGATCGTGACCTTGGGACGTATCAACGTCTTCCTGATCTCTTTTTTGATCAATTTCACTTTGGATCTGGGAAGGTGAAGAGATCCCTGAATCGAATTTATGGTGAAGCCGAGAAAATCTAATTGTTGGGCAGGTTGAAGTAGGGACTTCTCCCAGTTGATGAGGAAACCCAGGGAATGGAGAAGGTCTATTGTCCAAGTCATGTGTAGTCGTAAAGTCTGTACATCCTGTGACATGATTAGGATGTCGTCCAGATATATAATGAGTCTCACCCCTCTTTTGCGAAGATAAGCTACCACCGGTTTCATTAATTTGGTGAAGCACCAAGGAGCGGAAGAGAGGCCAAAAGGCAGACAAGAAAAATTCCATAACTTGTCCTGCCATAGAAATTGGAGGAAACGGTGGTGTTCTGTGGCTATAGGAACGGTCAGGTAAGCATCTTGTAAGTCTAGTTTGGACATCCAGTCCCCTAGTAACAATAGGTCTCTTAGGCAATGGATGCCTTCCATCTTGAAATGGTGGTAACGTATAAAGGTATTCAGATGACGAAGGTTGATGACGGGTCTGACGCCACCTCCCTTCTTGGGAACTAAGAATAGATTGCTTATGAACACTGGTTTGTCGTCTGGGAAGCATGAAATCGCCTTTTTTTGGAGTAATGTATGAACCTCTAAAGCTATTGTGTTTTGGTCTGAAAAAGTCAGTGGTTTTTTACGTCGTGTCTGAACTGGGGGAGAAATGACATCTATGTAATAACCTCGCACGGTCTCGAGGACCCATGTGTCCGAGGTTATTGTATCCCATGAATGGGTAAAGAACCTGAGACGACCCCCTATCTCTGGTGGGGAAGAAGAGTGAAGGTAAATTGAACTTACCGTAACCACGTCTTTGCTGGAATGACCCTCTAGGACCTCTTGATTGCCAAGGTCGACCCCTTTGCGGGAAAAAGGCAGGGCTTTGAGGTCTGAAGTCCTGAAAGGATTGTCTGGGTTGTATGAGGCCTCGGGGTCCACGGGACTGCCCCTTGAAGGAACGGCCGGCCAGACGGCCTCTAGCTCTGCCGGCCCCGGCAAAAACCTTTTGGTTGAAAATTTTTCGCATATTGGATTGCGCTTTATCAATAGCCGTAAACGTTTGGACAAAACTGCCTAACTCCTTCACAAAGGAGTCTCCAAACAATAAGCCCTGCGCCTTGGGGCCGGGTTCTGATATAGCCATGTTAGTTCATTTTGGCTCTATTTTTAACAGGATAGCCTTTCTGCGTTCGGTGGCTAAGGCAGAATTAGCAATCCCCAGCAAACAAATGGCTCTTTGAGCTCAACCTCTAACACATGTGGGGTCCATCATGGATTCATTAGCCATAGCAGTTTCTGCTAGTTCAAAAATCTTTGTAACAGGGCCCAAAACGTCTAGGATCTTGTCCTGACAGTTTTTAAGGGAAAAATCCAGGCCTTTGCGAGTTTTCCAACCCGTTTTGCCTAAAAATTGGGCAATTTTAGGGTCCACTTCAGGGGTTGCGCAGACTTGATTGGGAACAGTGGGCCTTGGGCATTCAGCCCGTAACTTGTTCCTAGTAGCCTTGTCTAACGGCTTACGGACTCTAGTTGCTAGGTAATCAGCAATATGTGGCATAGGAGTCCACTCTGAAGAGCGAGGGTGATGTAATTCTTCAGGTGTAAAAAGGGGGTTACCCTTAAGGTCAACAATCACTGAGGGATCAGGAGTAGCTGTAGCCTCTTGAGAACTCCCTTCCTCAGGATCTAACGGTACAGTGCATGGCACAATTTCATTATGGTCGGAAAAATCAGACCCATCAAACTCCTTCTCTGATTCGGATGAAGAATCCGACTCAGACCAGGCTTTTGCCTTCTTCCACTTGCGCACCGATTTTGCCCGGTGCAGGGCTCTTTTGCGCGGTAACCGAGCGCCTTCCTTGACATGATATACCATGTCAGATCTAGAATCCTGGGAGATGTGTTTGGTTTTGGCCGTAGCCTTGCGACCAGACATTGTCTTTTGCGGTTCTTCTCTCTGAACATCAGAGACTTGGGAAGCTCGCAAAGCAGAAGTGATTGAAGAGGCTAGATTAGCAAATAAGGAATGAAAATCTGCAGGATTAGGTACATCCTTTATTTGTATGTCATCATCTGTGGCCATGGAAGGTTTTAAAATATGAGCCTGTAAGGCTTTATCACTCCCAGATTCTAAAGCCTCTTTGGAAATGGGCATTGTTGGAATAATTAATGCAGTGAGTAGATACTGCAACTGAAGAGTAATATTTAAGATGCAAGTGGAAATATAATGTGAGTTGTGAATGAAACTGTATAATTTCTTGTATAAGAAAGTTTATTTATATAACTGATTTCAAACCTGTAAGGGAAAAAGCGGCAGCAGAACAAACTCCTCAACCGTCCACTCTGCTTGATCTCTGCAGACAGAGGCAAAGTGGGCGGTAGGATACTCCAAAGGCGGGAAAACAGAGTCTAGCTGATGACTTCCGTATCAGCCTGAGGAGAAAGAAGTTCTCTGCAGTTAAAATGGTTGCCGCGCAGTGGAATGCGCATGCGCGGCAATAAATGATCTGACACAAACGGAAGGACGCTTGGGGCGCTATGGAAACAAAACGCCCCAAGCGAAAATGAAAGTAACGCGTATAAGATCAGTTGAACGGAGGCTCCGTCGAGTACACATAGCACACGACGGAGCTCCGTTCAGCTACCTCAAGGGGAAGACAAGAGCACACAAAAAAAAAAAAAACTTACCTGAGGTATATAACCACAATAATAATAAAATGTAAATATGATATAAATATAAAATGAAATACAAGTCAGTGCACTATAGAAAGGATCCTGGGACACAACCGCCCCGAGGGATCACCAAACACAACACACAATAATTGCAATATAAATTATAACAAATCCAGATAAAGTAAAGGAATACTTAACTGCCGAGGGAGCAGCAAAGAAAGAGGAGGAGCTGATCCAAGTTGGGGTTTATATAAAGGGGAGGGGCATGTCCATTGGCTTATTGTAATTGGTTTAAGATTTTTCACTGTTTTTCACTATGTTTAAATTTGCTGCTGAGGGAATAAATAGAAAGAGATATGCATAAATACGAGACTCCGTGTCTTTATAAATCAGCTATTTCCAGTTACAATAATAATTTGCAACATTAACAATGTCTACACTGTATTTCTGATCCATTTTCAGGTTATTTTAATGGATAGAATTAGCTTTTCTTTGAAAAACAAGGACATTTGTTGTGCCAGTCTGACAGGTAACCAAAGAGTTACAGATGATATTTAGTTTTGTTCTGTTAATGTGACAGTTACGTTCTTTCTCATAAACCAGTGATTGTAGGAGCTTCAGCCAGAACCTGTGACAAGATCTCAAAAATAAACTGAGCATAAAGGGATACTTTGTTTTATCTGCATTATGAAAAAATGAAGGTAGGATTGGAAGGCTATGGACTGATTGGATGAGCCAGCAAGGGAGAACATATGGCTATCAGAGATTAATGGTTATTAATACTTATTGTATGTTTTTATGATTGGTATCGTACAAATGCAATTTAAAAATATTTTCAAAAATGTGAATATTTATACATGAGTCCATTTGCAGAATTGTATTACATAAAATGGCTCAATAAGCCATACAGATTAAAACATATATATAAAAAACAAATAACATCTAAATAGAAATGTTGTTGTTTACCTATTTCCTTTACAGTTCCTTCCATCTGCTCCTTGTGCTTAAGATACATGGGCCACACATGTCCATCAAAATAACCTGGGGGATCTGGAGGCTCATAAACTCGTGTACTGTTTAAAGAAAACTATTGTTATGTTTTTTTACAATCAATTATATTGATTTGAATGTTATTTATAACTTATTCTACAAACCTTCTTCTTTTCTTGCATTCCTCATATGGAACAGTCAGAAAGTATCTTCTATTAAACAGCCTCTCCAAGGGTCTAAAAACATGGAATTATAGAGACGGTGGCCACATACAAATTGCAGTTTCATCTTAAACTGTTCATTTAGATGCTAAAAATCAAAGACAGATCTCCAAGACAATTAGGATTCTAGTAGATTGACTTATGGGAAATTGGCTTGTTCTTTGGAGCCTAAACAGTGTTTCACAAGTAGTTCCTGCTTAAAGGGACTGTCTAGTGCAAAAAAATGCATCTTCCAAATGTTAATGCATATTAATGTGCTTTCAAAGTATTTTTTGCAGTTCTTAAAATATAAAATACTTGATGAATTGCATGATGAAATTACAGCAGTTTACAAAGTAGGACTGCCCACACTAGCTGAGAAAAAGTAATTTCCTTTTTTTTTTTGCTGCAGGAACCAATGAGAATGTCAAATTAATGGAATTTCCTGTCTCTCTAGTGATGTCATCAGACAATGTGCAGCACTGTTAAGATCCTACTGTGTACAAGAGCAAGTGTATCACAGTCCACACAATGTATTCAATTTCAGGAGCACAGGAACTGACCAAATGGAACAAAATATTATATACTTAGTGTTTATATAACCAGTGCTGCCACACCTGCAGCAAACATGCAGACTCTGGAGAGGACTTGAGTCAAATATTAAAAATGTGATTTATGCCGAATGCCTGCACACTGGAAAAAAAAGCCTGTGTACTATACAAGCAGTAATCTTCATCTTGCACCAAAGTGAGTTTGGGTACTAGACTGTCTTTTTAAGTCTCCTTAACGCCTGATGCCCTGAGATAGGTGGAGGAGCAGTGGGTAAAATATACTGAATATAGATGTATTGTGATGTCTGTATGAACTGGAGAGAAAGGAACTCTGTTTGAGGTAGTTAAGTCTGGGGATGAAATGGTTATTCTTTGAAATGAGAACTACAACTGAAAAGACTAGGCAAACTATTGTGTAATGTCCCTGTATATTTCAGAATATATGTTTTGAATGCTGAACTGGGAACAAATAATAATGACGGTTTACAACTTACTTGTGCTGATACAGAAGAAAACCTTCGATGACTAAAAAATATACTTCATTCTCAAGTGTTCTATAGATTTTGTTTTGTCCTTCTGTTGAGCAACCACCTTCTTTACAGTGTTTTATCCAAGAATGTACAGCTGCCACCATTGAATCCATATGCAAGGCCTCAATGACTGCAATACACATATAGAGATTACCAAATTATTTACAAAAATCTGTAAGGTTTGTATCAGGGCAGTTACAAGACATTAAGAAGTGAAGGGGGGGGGGGGGGGGGAGGTAACACATACTCCTGTTACAGTGAAATTTGTACTCACACGATCATAAACTTGTACATAAATTAAACTTAGCTAGCTCTCCATAGGCATCTTAGTGTTCTGCACAAGAGTATTGAACTTCGAATACCATACTAGGTAAATCCCAATCTTCAAGGAAAAATAGGTATCAGATGTTCTTTTGTGTGTCATATGACATCATACCCGCTATGCAGATTAAAAGGTTGACCCAATATACACTGATTTGGCCCAAAATGGATTCGGATCGGGTAACTAAGTCAAATTTCATAAATCGCAGAAATGTGGTTACTCATTATCCCTGTATTCAGATCTGATTTGGGTTGTTCAGAAACTGAAACATCAGAAGCATTCAGATCGGGATTTTTGGTTACCCAATATTTAACGATCTCGCCCGAACATGCTCTGAATTTGGGGAACCATACAAATCTCTAGATTTTAGCTGGAGAATTCAACTTTAAAGCCCTCTAAAGTGCACTAAAACGATTTTAAAGTGCTCTTTTCACATGAACATGCCTCCGTGTATACCCCAATATAATTTATGATCCAAAAATGCTATTACAATGATATTTGGACAGATATGAAACTATGTCAAAAAACACATGACAGATATGGAATTATAGCCATGTCAAAAAACACATAAAAAAGTGTTTTACAGCAAAATATATGTCCAGCACAGACACCTATGCAGTGGTGTATCTTGGTTTTGTGCTGCCCTAGGCAGACATAATTTGGGCACCCGCCCCTACCCACGATGCACACTCACGACATGACCCATAACCCACTTTGCACACCAAGGACATGCCACATCACCCCATTTACATGCCCCCATCACCCCATTACATAAACATTACATGCCCCCATCACAGGGGTGCTTTAAGACCCTAGTGGGCCGTGAGCAAAGTCTTTAGCAGTGGACCCCACTCGACCCAATTTTTCTAAAGTTGCATTGTAAAAAACTGTATGTAAATGTAAACTTTTAATATTATATGCAACTATTTTCAAAATGTTATTGAAAAGTTGCATTTCTTGTTTTTATTCCCTTTTTCTGCACCCACATTGCACCCAAAGGACTTCACACAGCACTATACAGTACCCACAGCACTTGTCATGCATCTATATTGCACCCAAAGCACTTAGCTTGCATATTACTCAATATTGCCAAAACGCCAATTTGCCCAATAATATGCCAGTATTATTTGCCATTAATAAGCCCCTGACAATTTGCCCAATAATATGCCAGTATTATTTTCCATTTAATATGCCCCTGCCAATTTGCCCAATATTATGCCAGTATTATTTGGCATTTAATATGCCCCTGCCAATTTGCCCACTAATATGCCAGTATTATTTGCCATTAATATTGCCCAGCCAATTTGCCCAATAATATGCCAGTATTATTTTTCATTTAATATGCCCCTGCCAATTTGCCCAATATTATGCCAGTATTATTTGGCATTTAATATGCCCCTGCCAATTTGCCCACTAATATGCCAGTATTATTTGCCATTAATATTGCCCAGCCAATTTGCCCAATAATATGCCAGTATTATTTGCCATTAATATTCCCCAGCCAATTTGCCCAATAATATGCCAATATTATTTGCCATTAATATTCCCCAGCCAATTTGCCCAATAATATGCCAGTATTATTTGCCATTAATACGCCCCTGCCAATTTGCCCAATAATATGCCAGTATTATTTGCCATTAATATTCCCCAGCCAATTTGCCCAATAATATGCCAGTATTATTTGCCATTAATAAGCCCCTGCCAATTTGCCCAATAATATGCCAGAATTATTTGCCATTTAATATGCCCCTGCCAATTTGCCCAATATTATGCCAGTATTATTTGGCATTTAATATGCCCCTGCCAATTTGCCCACTAATATGCCAGTATTATTTGCCATTAATATTGCCCAGCCAATTTTCCCAATAATATGCCAGTAATATTTGCCATTAATAAGCCCCTGCCCATTTGCCCAATAATATGCCAGTATTTGCCACAAATATGCCCCTATCCCCCAGCCACTCCCTGGTGGCTAGTGCCAGGCAGCATGGTGTCCTCCATGCTGCCTGTTTGGCTCCCTGGGGGTTGAGCATAGGAGGTCACATGACTCGGCGCGCATCTGACATCAGAGCGCCGGTCACATGACCTGTGGGCACTTCCCTGTCACACTGCATGGGGAGCTGAACAGGAAGCACGGAGGTTTCTCTGTGCTGCCTGTTTGGCTCCCGGTGCAGCCTGGTGGCAGGCAGAGCGATAGTGAGGGGGGATCTTCCGATCTCCACTCACCACCGTCTCTGCCGGCAAACTCGGCTTTTTTTTTTGCGTTTTGTGCCGCCCCTAAAGGCATACAAGGCAAGTGTCGCCCTAGGCACTTGCCTTGTGCTAAATATAGCACTGCATCTATGTGTAACCACAATTAAAGGGGAGGTGTACCCATGGTCTAAAATGCATGTATATCAATAGGCACTGTTATATACAATCCCAGACCATCACCTCTGGAATAACAAGGAAAATATCTGAAAATACAATTGAAATAGGTACATTATGCAGTAATAGAATATATTACATGGAAATGGATGAACTCATTAGCATACATATCCCACTCCACTTGTGAGACCCCAACAATTATATCAAAAGACACGTGATTCACAGAACCCCATCAGGATCATTATAAAAAGAAGGGAGATTCACAACCTTAGCCATTGCTACCCCCAGTGATAGGGATGTTTGTTTACTCTGAAAGACAAAGAGTGAAAGATGTAGATAGAGGTGCACAGGAGAATACATCAACAGGGGAAGAGAGAAGACATCAACACGTGACAAACCTACAACATTATTTTTTATTGTAAGTTCAGTTATCTTTGGACATCAGATGTGAATGACAAATTAGGCAACCTTCTATTTGTGTCTGTATCCTTTTCATCATCATTTTGCTTTCAGCCCTCTATGCACATTGAGGTATTTTCTACTGAGTTAAATACTTATCAATGGTAATCCTATTGGAATGTGTATACTGGGCGGGTCAGTGTTGCAACCAACTTAGCTAAATCTCTACAAATTGTACGTTTGCCTCAAAAGATGTAGGTCTTATAAGTGGCTTGTTGAATCATTTGCAGGTGCTGGCTCTGTGTTTCAGTGGATTCTCTACCATCACCCCAACCATGGACAGCTCTTGATGTCTCTGGCTGATCTTTAACATTCGGATACCGCACACTCAGGTAGATGGATCTAAAAGACAGGAGATTGATTTCCTTTCATGTCTACTTTTTTTGTTATCATGCAGCATGTGCATTCTATTTGAGTTCCTTATTTTGTAATTGATTGTGCATATTAAACATTTTGAAATATCTGAACATCCACTTTACAATTGTAGCTTTTGTGATGAACATTGCAACATATCTGTTTATGTACTGTACATACCTGCTGGTGTGTTTGTACCTATGGCCTGTTCAGATCCACAGGTAGTTGCTGGAGCCGTAAGGTTGCAGATCGCAAGCTCATACTCATTGAGGTTGGATGTGTGTTCCAGTGCCACACCTGTTGGTCTTGCCTTTTTCATCATCTTCAGCAACTGTCTCCTGATATCAGAGTAACTGCAATATGACAGCTGTGTGTCATCATGCAAATATGTGGCTTTTTCAGACAAGTTGTGTTCACTCGGGTAACAAATGTATGATAAGGACTACAGGTGTGTTTGTTATGTGTGGATGGGAATGTATCATGTGGCCCATGATGTATGAGTATTGTAATGTAATGTTTCTTACCTTTTCTTAACAACTATTGATCTCTCCTGCATTCCGACTGTCTTGACATACTTGATGATCCCATTCCAGAGGGGATTTATCATCTTCTGGCTGTGACTATTGTTGAGCGAACCCGAACCGGACTGTTTCGGGTTCGTACCGAACATTACGTTTTTTGGACCCCGGACCCGAACACGGACATTCCACTGTATGTTCGTGTTGGAGTTCGGCGATTTAATGGCGCATTTTGAAAGGCTGCCGGGCAGCCAATCAACAAGCGTTTGACTCGTTTGCCCTTAGAAGCCATCACAGCCATGCCTACTAATGGCATGGCTGTGATTGGCCAGTGAGAGTCAAATAGAACCGTCAAATACTGTGCTTACAGCGCACTTTGAAAAATTCTAATTGTTTTGGGTGCTAAATAGTACATTTGCGTCTTGTGGTGCACTTCATATCTGAGAGTCAAATAGAACCATCAAATACTGTGCTTCACCACCAATGAGTGGGCCTCCATGCAAGACCTGTGTGCCATTTTGCACTGTTTCGAGTACTCCACCAACATGGCCAGTGCCAATGACGCCGTTCTCAGCCTTACTATCCCGCCTGTATGTCTCCTTTGAAAAAGGATTAGGGCGATGATGGAAGAGGATGTGGCACAGGAGGAAGAGGAGGAGGAAGAAGAGGGGTCATTTCCACGGTTATCAGGCCAGTCATTCACAAGTGGCTTGGAGGGTGGGTTCCTGCACCAGCATAGGCCAGGTACACAACTGTCAAGCCAGGGCACAGTTTTTGAGGAGGAGGAGGAAGAAGAGGGGTCATTTCCACGGTTATCAGGCCAGTCATTCACAAGTGGCTTGGAGGGTGGGTTCCTGCACCAGCATAGGCCAGGTACACAACTGTCAAGCCAGGGCACAGTTATTGAGGAGGATGAGGATGATGATGAGGAGGAGGAGGAGGAAGAGGTCGCCAACGCAGCTGGGGCACCGCCAGCACCTCAGAAGGCAGGGTTGGCATGGCCGAAATGTGGAAAAGCTTTGTCAGCATGCCACAAGAAGCAGCACCACCATCTGATATGCATTGTCTTAGCAGGAGGCAGCATTTCAGCAACATGGTGGAACAGTACGTGTGCACAGGCCTACACGTACTGACTGATGGGTCTGCCCCATTCAACTTTTGGGTCTCCAAATTGGGCACATGGCCTGAGCTTGCCCTTTATGCCTTGGAGGTGCTGGCCTGCCCTGCAGCCAGTGTATTGTCTGAACGTGTGTTTATCACGGCAGGGGGCGTTATCACAGACAAGCGCAGCCGCCTGTCCACAGCCAACGTGGACAAGATCACGTTTATTAAGATGAACCAGGTATGGATCCCACCAGACTTGTCTGTACCTTGTGCAGAAAAGACATTTATACCGGCCTCACCCAGTCCTCCTCCTCTTCCTACTCATGTGCACTTATTCTTTGTTTTCTGTTGTTATATGTCCCAATATTTTGGGGGCTACCCCAATTTAAAAAAATAAAAACAAATAAAAAACAGTGTTGGCTACCTCCTCCTCCAGCGCTGCTTCCACCTACACCGCCACGGTAACCGCCTCCTCAACCTATGGGTCACTTAGTATAAACTGAAAGAGAATATCCTGCACTCTAACCCTCTTTCAAATGGATAATTCTGTTGATCCTCCTGGCAGCCATGCTTTAGATTTAGATTTATGTTCTTCACTGTATATTCATCGCATGTTTGACCGGACGCAGTATGTTAGCTAACAGTATACTTCTCACATTGCACAGCATTGGTCATGTAAAATTGAAGAATGTCTTTACCTCAGGTGTTTAGAGTGAACATGGGAAGAAAGATTGGTTGTTACTGCAGTAATGGATAACCACAGAAACAGAAATTAGCCACACAATGTCAAAATCACCACTATACACATAAAAGATATAATTTGTTATAGTGATGTAAAGAGACACTATGCCAAACACAGACATTAGTCACAGACATATAATAATGGGTCTGAAGTACAACTCAACACATTCTAGGATAGTGAGTTTTAAACTTTGTAATTGCAATTGTACACTAAAAAGGCCTGCTTAGTCCAATTAATTCTGATCTCCAGCCATACTTGGTTTGAGAACTTGGCACCTATCCCACTCTTAAGGTGCCCCTGAAATTGCCCCAAGTTTAGCCAAAACAGCTGAATTTCAGGCATTTCGGTTTTGCCCGTTAATCACTGGTGAATTGAACTTAAAAATGATGAAGAATTATTTAAACAATTTTTGTAAAATAAAAATATAAAACCATTTTACATTAATGTTCTAGATTATTATACCCGTGTGGGTTATTAATGCAAGCCAGTGAATGTGCATGAATCGCTTTTAAACTGGGTACATAATCTTACAGGGAATGTATCACCTGAATATTGTTTTTACTGTACAAGTAGAGCACAGTATTCAGGTGACATAGTCTCTTTTGAGTCCCACTGATCCAGTAAAATGTTACCAAACATTTGGTAGACTTGGCTGTTACAAATGCATAGGCTGTGTTGCATACAGCCACATGATTCAGAGTTATAGTTTAACTCATCCACATTCCGGTAAGTGTTATAGGCTCCACCACAGAACTACATGCCACTGAATATGTATAGAATATATAGAATATTAATTGTCATTGTGGGCTTAACTATACTGGTAAAACGGATCTTACATTACGCGACAGGATTGGGGTCCATAGTTCTGCTTTAGAGATCACAAGACGGATCAGCATGTTGCAAACCATTTTTTTGGGTTTGGACATAAATTGTCCACTCAAATTCATTGTTCTAGACTTTGTCTCCCCACTCAGGAGGAGTGATGATAGGGCTCATCTGTTGCTGTAGCGAGAGACATATTGGATGAAAACAATGAATACTAGGCAACCTTTTGGAGTCCAATTTGTTTAAGTCTTTTTTCCCCCCATTTTTATTGTACAAAAATGTAAAAGACAGGATGCATATTATTAAATCTTACAGAGATAAGGAATTCCAGCATTGGGCAAATCTGGGGGAGGAGTGGCAGCATTGGGCAAATCGGGAGGGGGGGGGGGGGGGAGCAGCATTGGGCAAGTCTGGGGGAGGGAGGGGGAGAGGCAGCATTGGTCAAGTGTGAGGGATGGGGAGAGGAAGCATTGGGTAATATCCAAGCGTAAGGAGTATGGACACCTAACAATATACAAGTGTTTGTACATACGGTGATAAAATATGAAATCTAAAAACCAATACAGCTTGGTGCAGAGTAATCAAATGAAAATATAACACACAAAGAATAAACTGGATATATAAAAACCCAAAAGGTAATGATCGTTGTGTCCACTAAACTCCTGCAGCTCAGAATAAAGATAGGCCGCCTCTACTGAATAGTGTTCCAAAAAAGGAAAATAACCAAGCTCAAGGGGTATGGACACTTAACAATATACAAGTGTTTGTAAATATGGTGATAAAATATGAAATATAAAAACCAGTACAGCTAGGTACAGAATAATCAAATGAAAATATAAAACACAGATATCAAATTAATGTTGTGGATTGGTACAAATTAGTGCAAAATATCAAAGTGAAAAAAAAAATGTCAAAATACAAAACAAACCCACGTCACCACAATAAGTGAGCTTGATTTAAAAATACAAATAATATAAGTAATTGTCTAAATAGGCAGTAAGTCTGATAGACAATGGAATAGAGATATGACGTTATAAAACATGCTTAAAATCAATTACATGTGGCAATTTCCACCTAATACTGTTAAGTGGTACCAAGGTCAGGGCCGTCTTTAACGTCAGTTACTCCTGGAGGACCCCAAAGCAGCTGACCCATTGGCCCCCTGCCCTTGCTTGTCCTCTTTGCAGCGCATCGCGTTGCTGAACTTTTTTTTTTCCCAGCAAGCCGCATCCGCTGGATGTGGCAGTTGGAAAAAAAGAAAATCATTGCCACCGGATATGACAGTACCTCATATTCTGTTGTTGTGTTTCCCTCCTCCATGCAGGAGGGAAGACTGCACAGAGGAGACATCCAGGGAGACAGAGCAGCCAGGAGGTGATTACCGGGGAAGGGGGGTGGTATATAACGAGCACTGTAACATTGACATATTAATAGAAAACCTAACTGTGGCATTTTCATGGGAAAATTGGCTGTGGCATCTTAATGGCACAATATAACTGGCATCTTAATGGCAAAATATTACTGTCATCTGAATGGCACAATATTACTGGCATCTAAATGGCACAATATTACTGGCATCTGAATGGCACAATGTTACTGGCATCTTAATGGCACAATAATACTGGCATCTGAATGGAACAATAATACTGGCATCTTAATGGTACAATATTACTTGCATCTGAATGGCACAATAATAATTTTAATGGGCAAATTGGCTATGGCATCTTAATGGCACAATAATACTGGCATTTTAATGGGCAAATTGGCTATGGCATCTTAATGGCACAATAATACTGGCACCTGAATGGCACAATATTACTGGCATCTTAATGGCACAATAATACTGGAATCTGAATGGCACAATAATACTAAGATCTGAATAGTACAATATTAATGGCATCTGAATGGCACAATAATACTGGCATCTCAATGGGCAAATTGGCCATGGCATCTTAATAGCACAATAATACTGGCATTTTAATGGGCAAATTGGCTGTGGCATCTTAGTGGCAAAATAATACTGGCATCTGAATGGCACAATAATACTAGCATCTTAATGGGAAAACTGGCTGTGGCATCTTAATGGCACAATAATACTAGCATCTTAATGGGAAAATTGGCTGTGGCATCTTTATGGCACAATAATACTGGCATCTTAATGGTACAATATTACTGGCATCTGAATGGCACAATACTACTGGCATCTCAATGGGCAAATTGGCTGTGGCATCTTAATAGCACAATAATACTGGCATCTGAATTGTACAATAATACTGACATGTTAATGGGCAAATTGGCTGTGGCATCTTAATGGGCAAATTGGCTGTGGCATCTTAATGGGCAAATTGGCTGTGGCATCTTAATGGCACAGCCTATGCATAATACTGGCACCTGAATGGCACAATATTACTGGCATCTGAATCCGCCCCCTCAAGCTTTGAATGTGAGAGTTATGAGAGTTATGAGTGTGCATGTGTATGTATGTGAGTGGCAGAGTGTAAGTGTGTGTAAGTGTGATTGAGTGGCAGAGTTATGTGTGTGAGTGGCAGAATGTAAGTGTGTGTGTGAGTGGCAGAGTGTGTGAGAGTATAAGTTTGAGCAGCAGAGTTATGAGTGTGTATGTGTGTGAGTGAGTGAGTGTAAGCATGAGCAGCAGAGTTATGAGTATATGTGAGTGGCAAGGTGTAAGTGTGTGAGAGTGAAAGTGTGAGTAATGAGAGTGTGAGCGGCCCAGTGAGTGTGAATCCCAGTGAGATTACTAGGAGAAAATGTGACTAATGACTATTATTCATATTGAATGTGATAATCAAATGTGAAACAATGCTATCATCTCATATTATTTTTATTTTCACACTTGATTATGACATTCAATATGAATAATAGTGATTCATCTTTATATATAGTCTTTATATTGATGGCAATGAAAGTCCTTAAACATGGCATTAAAAATCCCATGTACCTCGTTACAGTATTAAAACCATACATTATGAATGAATGTGCTGCTTTTCATTATTTTATGGGCTTTACTCATGAAAGAGAGAATTGCAGGGAAGTGAGATGGGAATTTCAAAATTACCGTATTTATCGGCGTATAACACGCGCCGGCGTATAACACGCACCTAATTTTAAGAAGGAAATTTCAGGGAAAAAAACTTAAGAATTTAAATTAAGAACTTTGAAGCCCAATAATCCATTTTAATATGCCAGGATATTGCCCCCAATATGCCATTTAATATGCAGGATATTGCCCCCAATATGCCATTTTAATATGCCAGATATTGCCCCCAATATGCCATTTAATATGCAGGATATTGCCCCCAATATGCCATTTAATATGCAGGATATTGCCCCCAATATGCCATTTAATATGCAGGATATTGCCCCCAATATGCCATTTAATATGCAGGATATTGCCCCCAATATGCCATTTAATATGCAGGATATTGCCCCCAATATGCCATTTTAATATGCCAGATATTGCCCCCAATATGCCATTATATGTAGGATATTGCCCCCAATATGCCATTTAATATGCAGGATATTGCCCCCAATATGCCAGATATTGCCCCAATATGCCATTTAATATGCCAGATATTGCCCCAATATGCCATTTACTATGCAGGATATTGCCCCCAATATGCCAGGATATTGCCCCTTAGTATGCTCGTTATACCACCCTCCTCCCCCCCCCCTTCCCCAGACCCCAGTACTTACCTCGTTCCTGCTCTGTCCCCCGGTGCTCTGAAGCTGCGTGGCTGTGAGGGAAGCGTTGTGAGCTCCCCTCCAGCCGCGCGGTCAATAAAGTTTGTTTTAAAAAAAACAGACTTTATTGACCGCGCGGCTGAAGGGAAGCTCACAACGCTTCCCTCACAGCCACGCAGCTTCAGAGTACCGGGGGACAGAGCAGGAACGAGGTAAGTTGTAGATTTTTTTTTTTTCGGCGTATAACACGCACACACCATTTTCTCCCTATTTTCAGGGAGAAAAAGTGCGTGTTATACGCCGATAAATACGGTAAGGCTAAAGTATCAGAGTTGGAAAAATTCTCCCATTTAGTTGAATTCCCATCTCAATTCTCTGCACTTCTCTCTTTTATGAGGTTGGTAGAAGGAGCATACCTCAGCCCACTCTCCCCAGGTTTTTGACCCCTTTTTATGGAAAAAATAAATATTTATGATGTGCGTGTGAGAGTTGCAGGTTTACACGCGTGTCTGCGTGGCAGAATATCTGTGTGGGAAAGGCCATCTGTGTGTATAAGGGTGTCTGTGTAAGGTTGCCTGTGTGTGTGTGTGTGTGTGTGTGTGTAAGAGAGTGTGTGAGTGTAAGGTTGTCTATGTAAGGGTATGTATGTGGGGGGTGTAAGGGTGGGTGTCTGTGTGTGGGGGTGTGTGATATACCCTATATTATGGCATTTTATGAGACTGTTAGTCTACTTTTTTTTCTCAAAGTCTGGTAAATGGTGTTTGCAATGTACACCACATTTTGTATGCTCAGTTATTTTGAAATCATGGGAATTTGCTCACATACAAGTGTGTGTGTGATGTAAGTTGGTGTGTGTAAGTGGGATTGTGTGTCTGTGTGCAAGGGGGTGTGTATGTATGTGTAACTGGGCAAGTGTGTATGTCTGGCTGCCTGTGTATGTGTGTGTATTTGTGGCTGTGTATTTATGTTTATAAGTGTAACTTTGTGTAATGTAAGTTTTTTGTGTGCTGTGAGTCTTATTGTGGATTGTGATACAGTAATGTGCAGCATGAGTGTGTGATATACTCACACACTGCACATTACTGTGAGTTTTATTGCTGTGGAGTAAGTCACAGACAGACAGACAGTCACACACACAGTCAGTCACAAACAGACACACACACACACACACACACACATATAGTCAGTAACAGACAGATAAACACATACAGTCAGTCACAGACACATACATTCAATCACAGGCAGACATACACACAGTCAGTCACATAAACACACAATCAGTCACATATACTTACACACAAGTCAGCTATTTTGTTGTTGTTTACGATAAAACGTGCACCTATAAATATGTCCCCCTCCCCTATACCTCATTCTAGCCTGGTCTGTGCCATGCTGTTGTTTATAGCCCTGCTCGGACACTATAAGACTGTGCAGCCGGTGCACACACAGCTCCCTCGTGCTCCGCTGGATAAATAAATAAATAAAATGATCCCAGCGGCGAGGGGACCATGAAGGGACAACAATAACCAGGCGCAAGGTATAATTTCCTGTTGCCCAGGATTTGTTGAGCCCTGATATATAACGATATATACCTTTTGTTCATTGGCGTCAATTATATCCGTCTGAATGCCAGCTAAGCAAGTGAGCTTATTTACTCCACTGCTATCAAATCTATCATGGGCTCCAGCCCCGGATCTTTTGGAGACCTTGCAACGCCCCTGGTGCAAACCAAGTGCTATGGGTGCAATATAGGTATATGACAAATGCTGTGGCTGTGTTGGGGCTGTGTTAAGTCCTTTAGGTGCAATGTGGGTGCAGAAAAAGTGAATAAAAACAAGAAATGCAATTTTTCCCATAACATTTTGTTATGGAAAAATAGCATATGAAAATAGTTGAATAGAATATTAAGTTCATATAAATATAAATGCAACTAGTGATAGAGATGTGTATAGATAATTATAAATATATATGAACATATGTAAGTGCTCTCTAATATCCGTGAATACTTTTGTAACTTAGGCAATGAGTAGTTTTATCGCAGTGTTGCATAGTAAGAAGGTATACATATTGCAGCCACGTATACACATTTTTGATCCATATATACAATTTATACTCTACAATTATACACTTATTATACACATTTTATACACTGCAATAAAAGTACTCACTGCAATAAAAGTCCAATTGTGTGTGTGTTTATTTTTGTGTTTTTTTTTGGGTGAGGAATATTGCAATGGAGGGCGTGACTGCATGCTGGGGAGGGCGGCAGGGTCCAGGGGGCCCAAGCAAATGCTTGCCCAGGGCCCAATCAATATTAAAGATGGCCCTGACCCCTGGTGAACAAAACATGTATAATAAATAAATAGAGAGATTTCACATTTATTTCTACCTATGTGTTATCCTGGAAGAAGCATTGGCTAAGGCTGGGTAGGGAGGGGGAGGCAGCACTGGTTAATTCTGGGGGGGGGGGGGGGTGTTGGTAGGGGCAGCATTGTCTGTCTATACTGAATAGCTAATATCTGCGGTACCAAGCTTAGTCATCACAGGTTTAGGGAAAATTTATTTTCCTGGCTAATCATGGCAGCATATACATCATGGGTTAGCCCGCCCCTTACAGATGATAGGACAGGAAAAATCACTCAAACCTTTAAAGGAGGACCCCTTCCTAGGATCCCCAGTCTTTTTTTCATGTCCTGCAGCACTTAGGAGGGGAGCTGATAGCTCCTTTCAAGCTAAGTTATTTTTCTTGATATCATTATTTTTTATTTTCTTATGTGTTCTATATATACTAATTTCTTTATTCCCTATATGTGCTGAAGCTGTTTTTTTTTCTTCCTAATATGGATACTCACCTGTCTCCTCTTGGGGTTTTAAGAGTACCCTTAGTTTTACCTCCATTCATGCCTGCTTTTTCCTCGGTCCCTGTGTGTTTCCAGGGTCACTGGTTGGTGCCCCATACCTCCTGAACTAAAACCTAGTGTTTCTTACCTGGTGTTCAGGCAGGATAGACTCTTGTGGCTCAGTCCTATGATGCGAACTATAGGCATTTCATGTAGTGGCGGCCATCTTAAGTATGGGCAAAACTGCTAAATGGCCCAAAATCATCTCCTCCTTACAAAAGAAGGGAGAAATCTACCCCTTGTTCCGGCTGTGAAGGAACAGCGGTAGATGATATGCATGAATTGTCTCCAAAAGATAGCTGCTTCTTCCTCCACTATTCCAGCTCAATCATCAGACATACAGGCTTGGATAAGAAAGGAGGTCGCTCATGGGATATCTCCAGCTTTGGACATATGACAGCAGAGAGAAGAGAGACCCAGGCAAAGACTGGACTCCTCTAACTCCTCAGACTTAGAAATGTTGGAACTGGCGGATGAGTTTGAAATATTAGATCAGATGGATTCCAGTGACAGTGATGGTGAGATTCTCTCAGAATCCCTGGATACCAAGTCAGTGGAGAAACTGATATTGATGGTAACGAAGTTTGAAATTCCTGAAGATATTCATAGAGTGGAGGGTTCAGATAAACTTCTAAGATTTGGACAACCCCATCTAAGGTGGATGCTCCTATCTCAAGAGTGGCGAGAAAGACTATGCTATAACTAGACAGTTCCGCCTCTCTGAGAGAGCCCATGGACCGCAAGTTGGATGCAGATTTATCCAACCAATATGCTTCAGATCCCCAGAAAGCCAATTATGAAAGAGACCTAGTTCTTTTGGAACTGCAGCGATTCAGTTGGCTGGTCAATTACAAGAAGAGCAATCTAGTTCCAGCTCAGAATATTACCTTCCTGGGAGCCATGTTCAACATAAGCAAGGACACCATTTCACTTTCCATAGAGAGAATCACAAGGCTTTTAAGCAATTGCTATTCTCCCCTTATGGCCACGTTGACCTTGGTTCCCTATGGCGAGACGGAGAGTCGGGAACATCCGAGGGAGCTACCAGTCCGTCCAGACCTACTGATGCAGGTACCATTGAGACACCCAGAGCCTCAGGTTCTACAGTTGATGGCCTGGTGATTGAGCTGGAAGCTCTCTTGAAAGAAAGCATCACTGACTCTGTCATTAGGACCATCTTGCAAGCCGTAAGGTCATAACTTCAGTGACCTATTACAGGTTTTGGCAGGCCTTTGTCGGTTGGTCACAAGATCAGGGAGTTGAGATTGTTCCTCCATCCTTATAAGCTGTGCTAGGTTTTCTGCAAGCGGGTTTGGAAAGGTGTTTGGGGTATAATACTTTAAAGGTCCATGTCTCTGCCCTGACAGGTACCAGGTGGGCATTGTAGCCCTTGGTTATCAGGCTTATGAAGGCTGTTATGAAACTCCGGCCTCCACTAAAAGCATTCATGCCAGCCTGGAGTATACCTTTGGTGTTAAGAGACTACCGCACCATTTGAACCTTTGGAAGGTACTTATTTGGTTCTTTTGTCACACAAGGTTCTTTTGTTTACAGCTATCATCTCGGCAAGAAGAATATGTGACCTACAAGCCTTATCTTGGGAACCCCCCTTTACGGTTTTTCATCAAGATAGGGTGATTCTTAGTCCTGTGCCAGGATTCCTCCCTAAGGTTGTCTCAAAATTCCATTTGAATGAACAAGTGGTCTTGCCTTCCTTCTATCCAAGCACAAACTCTTCTGAGGAAGAGAGGTGGCATACCTTGGATGTGGTTAGAGCTCTCTTTCTCTACATTGAGAGGACAAGCTCTTTTCATAAGTCTTCTAGACTCTTTGTTTTGCCTTGGGGCCATAGGAAGGGCGAAGTGGCTTCTACCTCTACTTTGAAACAATAGATGGTAGCTGCAATATCCAAGGCATATCAATACCAAGATACACCTCTTCCTGTGGGTATTAAGGCTCATTCCACTCGAGCAGCATCTGCCTCTTGGGCTTCTGTGGCAAAAGTTTCTCCAGACAATATTTGCAAAGCTGGCATGTGGTGTTCAGTAAACACCTTCATCAAGCACTACTAGTTAGATGTTCGATCTGCTACTGAGACACAGTTTGGATGTCAGCTCCTTAATTCTGTTCAAAATGCCGGTCACGGTTTATTTATTTGCTTATTTCAATAAAATGTATTTGCAGCTATTTGTCTCTTGTCCCTCCCTCTTTGAGCTTGGGTATTCCCTTGATGTATATGCTGCCATGATTAGCTAGGAAAGTGGAAAATGTATTCTTACCGTAATTTTCTTTTCCTGGCTATTATTCATGGCAGCATATACTTCCCACACATTAACTTGTTTATTTTTTTTTTTTAGAGCTTGTTACTGACTGTGAATCCTAGGAAGGGGCCCTCCTTTAAAGGTTTGAGTGTTTTTTCCTGTCCTATCGGCTGTAAGGGGCGGAGCTAACCCATGATGCATATGCTGTCATGAATAATAGCCCAGCTAAGAAAATTACAGTAAGTAAGAATACATTTTCCACTTTATGTTTCCTCCCACCAAAGTAAACAGTCATAGATAAAAAATATTTTTCTTACCATCGTACTGCTTAAATCCTCTTTCATCTGTTGCAACCTCTGACTCGAGCTGGTAAGAAACATTAGGAATAGAGAAATGCTTTGAGAAGTGCTTTGCACGTTTTGCAGTTATAAAATATTCTGTTTTTTTGTAAATATGATTTGTCAAGTCATGGCTTGACAAATTTCTGTAGCCTTTAGGAGCCAGTCTGGTTAGATTTGGGAGACAGAGAAATGGAACTTCCATATACCTCTCTCTCTATCTCCCCCCCCTCTCTCTCTCTCCCCCCCCTCTCTCTCTATCTCCCCCCTCTCTCTCTCTCTCTCTCTCTCTCTCTCCCTCTCTCTCTCTCTCTCCCCTCTCTCTCTCTCTCTATCTCCTCCCCCCTCTCTCTCTCTCTCTCTCTCTATCTATCTCCTCCCCCCTCTCTCTCTCTCTCTATCTCCTCCCCCCCCTCTCTCTATCTCCTCCCCCCCCCTCTCTCTCTCTATCTCCTCCCCCCTCTCTCTCTCTCTATCTCCTCCCCCCCCTCTCTCTCTCTATCTCCTCCCCCCTCTCTCTCTCTCTATCTCCTCCCCCCCTCTCTCTCTCTATCTCCTCCCCCCCTCTCTCTCTCTATCTCCTCCCCCCCCTCTCTCTCTATCTCCCCCCCCCCTCTCTCTCTCTCTATCTCCCCCCCCCCTCTCTCTCTCTATCTCCCCCCCCCCTCTCTCTCTCTATCTCCCCCCCATCTCTCTCTCTCTATCTCCCCCCCCTCTCTCTCTCTCTATCTCCCCCCCCTCTCTCTCTCTCTATCTCCCCCCCTCTCTCTCTCCCCCCCTCTCTCTCTCTCTATCTCCCCCACCCTCTCTCTCTCTCTATCTCCCCCCCCTCTCTCTCTCTCTATCTCCCCCCCCCTCTCTCTCTCTCTATCTCCCCCCCCTCTCTCTCTCTCTATCTCCCCCCCCTCTCTCTCTCTCTATCTCCCCCCTCTCTCTATCTTCCCCCTCTCTCTCTCTCTTCCCCCTCTCTCTCTCTCTCTCCCCCCCCTCTCTCTCTCTCTCCCCCCCCCTCTCTCTCTCTCCCCCCCCCTCTCTCTCTCTCTCCCCCCCCCCCCTCTCTCTCTCTCCCCCCCCCCCTCTCTCTCTCTCCCCCCCCCCTCTCTCTCTCTCCCCCCCCCCCTCTCTCTCTCTCCCCCCCCCCCTCTCTCTCTCTATCTCCCCCCCTCTCTCTCTCTATCTCCCCCCCCCCTCTCTCTCTCTATCTCCCCCCCCCTCTCTCTCTATCTCCCCCCCCCTCTCTCTCTATCTCCCCCCCCCTCTCTCTCTCTATCTCCCCCCCTCTCTCTCTCTATCTCCCCCCCTCTCTCTCTCTATCTCCCCCCCTCTCTCTCTCTATCTTCCCCCCCCTCTCTCTCTATCTTCCCCCCCCCTCTCTCTCTCTTCCCCCCCCTCTCTCTCTATCTCCCCCCCCCTCTCTCTCTATCTCCCCCCCCCTCTCTCTCTATCTCCCCCCCCTCTCTCTCTATCTTCCCCCCCTCTCTCTCTATCTTCCCCCCCTCTCTCTCTCTATCTTCCCCCCCTCTCTCTCTCTATATCTCCCCCCTCTCTCTCTCTCTCCCCCTCTCTCTATCTTCCCCCTCTCTCTCTCTCTTCCCCCTCTCTCTCTCTCTCTCTCCCCCCCCTCTCTCTCCCCCCTCTCTCTATCTTCCCCCTCTCTCTCTCTCTTCCCCCTCTCTCTCTCTCTCTCCCCCCCCCTCTCTCTCTCTCCCCCCTCTCTCTATCTTCCCCCTCTCTCTCTCTCTTCCCCCTCTCTCTCTCTCTCTCTATCTCCCCCCCCCCTCTCTCTCTCTCTCTTCCCCCTCTCTCTCTCTCTATCTCCCCCCCCCTCTCTCTCTCTATCTATCTCCCCCCCCCTCTCTCTCTCTCTCTATCTTCCCCCCCCTCTCTCTCTCTATCTTCCCCCCCCTCTCTCTCTCTATCTTCCCCCCCCTCTCTCTCTATCTTCCCCCCCCTCTCTCTCTATCTTCCCCCCCTCTCTCTCTCTATCTTCCCCCCTCTCTCTCTCTATCTTCCCCCCCTCTCTCTCTATCTTCCCCCCCCTCTCTCTATCTTCCCCCCCCCTCTCTCTCTATCTTCCCCCCCCCTCTCTCTCTATCTTCCCCCCCCCTCTCTCTCTATCTTCCCCCCCCTCTCTCTCTATCTTCCCCCCCTCTCTCTCTATCTTCCCCCCTCTCTCTCTCTCTATCTTCCCCCCTCTCTCTATCTTCCCCCCTCTCTCTATCTTCCCCCCTCTCTCTATCTTCCCCCCTCTCTCTATCTCTCTCGAATCTCCCCCCTTTCCCTGGTGGCTAGTGGGGGTAGCTGGGGGATGTCTGCACGATACGTGCAGATATCCTCCATGCTGCCCGACACCTCCGTCTATTATGACGGACAGCTGGTCCGTCATAATAGACGGAGGTGTCGGGCAGCATGGAGGATATCTGCACGTATAGTGCAGACATCCCCCAGCTGCCCGATTGTCCCTGGTGCCTAGTGGGGCAGCAGAGGATGTCTGCGCGATGAGCGCAGACCTCCCCTGCTGCCGCCCGGCACGCTCGCCGGGACTTCTGTGACGAAAGCGGAAGTTCCCGGCTTCTTCACAGAAGCCCCGGCGGTCGTGCCGGGCGGAAGCAGGGGAGTCTGCGCTCGTTGCGCAGACATCCCCTGCTGCTAGAGAGGGGGATCCAGGTCCCCTGCAGCTCTGCTGGGGACCTGGATCCCAGTCTTATAATCTGGCCTCAATTTGAGGTCAGATTATAAGAAGACCTCGAATGTAAGACGAGGGGGATTTTTCAGAGCATTTGCTCTGAAAAAAACCTCGTCTTATATTCGAGCAAATACGGTAGTTCTATGTTAAGCAATCCAAAAAAAGGTAGGATCCAGCAGGATTTTAGGAACCATGGCTCCCTGGCATTTGTCAAGACCTGTGATAAGTAATCATCCAGTGGTAAGAATTGATTATATTTATATATATATTTATATATATTATTTTTTTTTTTTCTTTTGCATTAGAAAGCATATTTTCTAATTTTAGAATGAAATAAATCACTCAACATCAAGCTCGAAGATTTTTTTTCACATAATTATGATTAACTCCATGCAGAAAGTTCTGTGAGAGAAGAGAAATATTGTCATGTTAATGAACATTAACAAGGGAAAAATATAGCAGGGTTTATTCAATTACCATTGAACTGTAGTAAATTCACAACCAAATTGCAAACGTTAGAATAGCAGTGAGATAACAGATAGAGATACACTGCGCCTATATGTGATTGGGATAGCAGCACCGAGACCAACTAGTGTTTCACTTCTAGTAAAAACTATATAAAAATAGGAAAAACGTGAATCAGTGTGCAGGGCCGATCCTAGGGTCACGGGCGCCTGGGTGCAGGTTTTCCTTTGGCGCCCAAGGGTGGGCGTGGCTATATTATGAACTCCTCCCCTTTAGACATTTCTGTTCCAGACATGCCCATTTCAATATTGGGGAGAGGGGGAGGGAGAAAACTTTATTTTTATGTAAAGGACCAACGTTTATTTTAAATAAAGATTTATATTTTGCCATAATACTGTGTAGTGGTTTTATTTATTTCTATGATGCTCAGCCAGCAACATGGGAGACTTTTTGCTGGCTGGAAGAATGAGTTTTTACTTCCGTTTTACTACCATACTACCCATGATTCCCAACCAGCCAAAGTCTCTCATTAGTCTGGCTGAGCATCATTGGAAGTACACAATGAGTGATAAATAATATTCCACCAAGTCAGTCACTCATGTGTCTCTCTCTCTCTCCCCGTACCCTCATGTCTGTCTGTCTCTCCCAGTACCCTCATGTCTGTCTGTCTCTCCCCGTACCCTCATGTCTGTCTGTCTCTCTCTCCCCGTACCCTCATGTCTGTCTGTCTCTCTCTCCCCGTACCCTCATGTCTGTCTCTCTCTCCCCATACCCTCATGTCTGTCTCTCTCTCCCCGTACCCTCATGTCCGTCTCTCTCTCCCCATTCCCTCATGTCTGTCTCTCTCTCCACTCATGCTCCATGTCTCTCTCTCTCTCTCCACTCATGCTCCATGTCTGTCTCTCTTTCTCCACTCATACTCCATGTCTGTCTGTCTCTCACTCTGCACTCATTCCCCATGTCTGTCTCTCACTCTGCACTCATTCCACATGTCTGTCTCTCACTCTGAACTCATTCCCCATGTCTGTATCTCACTCTCCACTCATTGCCCATGTCTGTCTCTCTCTCCACTCATGCCTTATGTTTGTCTCTCTCCACTCATACCGCATGTCTGTCTGTCACACCCCATATCTTTCTCCTATACCTCCTACCTACCATGTATTTTGTCCCTTTTTCATGCCCCCTACTGACCTCATCTCAGAACTCAATTAGCACTGCCTTGATCTTCCCGCACATAGTGATGACTCTGACCGTTATGTTCCGACGCTCTAAGTCATCACTGTGCACGGAAAGAGCAGAAAGCGCTGACTGAGGTCTAAGGGGAAACATGGCGCCGATCTGCAGAGCTGGCTCTGAGAGGCAGCAAAGCAGCACATGGGCAGCCCATTTGCAGAGGTGTTCTTAGGGTACACTTTGCCATTAACATAAGCAACAGCCTATTAACCCCTTAGTGACAAGACATTTTCACCTTGACTTTCCCTTGGTGACAATGGCTGTTTTGACATCTCTAGGGTGTTTATGTGAGAGAAGAAAAAAATTACAGCTAAACACACAGTACCCACACAAATTATATGTTGTTTTTATCGTCATAAGAAGGGCTTTCATTAGATACCATTATGTTCATCATATCTTATAATTTACTACAAAAAAAAATCATAAAATATGATGAAAAATGTAAAAAAACACACTTTTTCTAACTTTGACCTAAAATATAATTTACACAAATAAAATCATTAAAAAAGACCCTGTCTAAATAGTTTCTAAATGTTCTCCCGAGTTAAAAAATATGCATGTTTCCATATTTTTCGGTATTTTTTTGCGAGTTATGGGGCAAAAACCAAAAATAGTGTTTTTTTTCTATATTGATCTTTTGACCCCAACCCGAACCCAAAATGTAACCCTAACACTAAATTTAACCCCAACTCTAATCCTTATTATATCCCTTAATATTTTTTAACTTTAATTTAATTTTAACCCTATCCCTTATGCTAAAAAATATTTAATTTTAACCCTATAGGCTAATATAGCTAAATAACCTGTTTTTAATTAATTAAATATTTATTTTAAATATTTCCCATTGCAATACTACTAAACTACCACTAGGGGTAGTCAAGTAGCATATTCAGAGCGACGGAAGTGAAGTTACTTTCACTTCCGAAGCTCAGACCGGCAGAGGACTTAGCCATATTGACGGAGCAGCATGCTCCGTCAATATGGCTCCCCACGATCGCTCCGTGGGGCCAACGTGGGGGTCCCGAAATAGAAATTTCAGTGCTGGCTATTGCCTCGATGTCGAAGCAATAGACCAGCACTGTTAAAGCGGTTTTCGCGATCGTTGATCGCGAAAACCGCTTCATTCAATGCAGGACGTGCCAGGCACGTCCTTTGTCGTTAAGGGAGTTTCTCCCAGGACGTGCCTGGCACGTCCTTTGTCGTCAAGGGGTTAAAAATGCTACAGTTTGCCCAATAAAAATTCCAGTTCGTCCATTAAAATACACCAGTTTCCCAAGTAATATGCCAATTATTTTGCCCATTAATATGCCACAGCCAGTTTGTCCATTAATATACAACAGCCAATCTGCCCACTGATATGTCACAGACAGTTTTCCCATTTTTTATACCTATGCTAGTTTGCCAATTAATAGGCTACAGCCAATATGCCACAGTTAGTTTACCCAATAAAAGCATAATCTCCTCTCAGCCTTCCTCAGTACTCACCTTGCTGCTGCTCTCGCGCCCCCGGCCGTCTCCTCCGCACAGTCTTCCCTCTACGCACACTGAGTGCAGGAGGCGGGAAATAGACGCCAGCTGGTTGGGGGCTGGTGCCCTCCATGTGATAAATTGATGAGCGCAGTGAGGGCCCCGGGCAAGAACACACTTACACACAGCCCCACATGAATACACACAGTCACACATAAATACACACAGTCACACATAAATACACACAGTGACACATAAATACAGTCACACATAAATACACACAGTCATACATAAATACACACAGTCATACATAAATACACACAGTCACACAAACACAGTTAAACACTTAGTCACCCTCACAGACATACATTTACACAGACACCCTTATACACACTGTCACTCATACATAAATACACACACAGCCACCTTTACACACTTAGACACAGGATACACTTGCACAGCCACTCATGTACACACACTTACACAGACAGTAACACACACATAGTTATACACATTGACACACACACATTCACACACACACTTACACAGACAGTAACACACACATGGTTATACACATTGACACACACATACACACTTATACACATTCACACACACACTTACACAGACAGTAACACACACATGGTTATACACATTGACACACACATACACACTTATACACATTCACACACACACTTACACAGACAGTAACACACACATGGTTATACACATTGACACACACATACACAGACAGTAACACACACATAGTTATACACATTGACACACACATACACAGACAGTAACACACACATATTTATACACATTGACACACACATACACACTTATACACATACACTTAGACAGTAACACACACATAGCTATACACATTGACACACACATACACACTTATACACATACACACACACTTACACAGACAGTAACACACACATAGCTATACACATTGACACACACATACACACTTATACACATACACACACACTTACACAGACAGTAACACACACATAGTTATACACATTGACACACACATACACACTTATACACATACACTTACACAGACAGTAACACACACATAGTTATACACATTGACACACACATACACACTTATACACACACACTTACACAGACATTAACACACACATAGTCAAACACATTCACACACACATTCACATACACTTCCACACTTTCTTTTTTTATTTTATATTTTAACACTACCCCCCCCCCCCAAACTGTTATCACCTCCTCCTCCTTGGTAATCCAAGCACAGAGCAATGGAGGGAAAGCTCCGCCCCCGTCGCGTTCTGTGATTGGCTGCAGGGAGGAGGATGTTCTCTATGGTGTCTTGGCAGATACTCTAGAGAACGTCCTCCTCCCGGTAGCAGCCAATCACAGAACGCAACGGGGGCGGAGCTTGCACCTGTCGCGCTGTGCTTGCTTTAACAAGGAGGAGGACGGCAGGGAGAGAGCTCCCTGCATCAGCGCCTCTCCTCCCGTGCGCAGTGCACCCCGTGCACCCGCCCAGGATCGGCCCTGTCAGTGTGCTTCTCCCATACACTCCACACTTAAATTACCCTGTAAATGAGGCAATCCTATCCGTGCTGTACAAAGTGAAAATAATATATAAAAAATATTATAGTGTAGTATTTAAAAAACAGTGTGAGTTTGTGTAATAATATAAGTGGATTCACTCACGTATTACTGAGCAGTAACCTGCTCAGTATAATAGGCAAGTAGGAGCCCCTCGTGGGGGAAGAACCTCAAGTGTAGATAGATGTAGGTCCAAAAGACAAGGGGAGAAGGAGTATATCTAAAATATGACACATTTATTGTGCAAAAAACAAGTAATACAAATCTTACATTGAAAAAGGCAGTTTCCAGCAAAGTACATGAAGTTCAAATGATGTAGAAAGTGCACAGTGTCTTCATAAGGTGCTCTCCTTCCACACACAATGCGCTTCGCCTTCAGGTTAAAACATTACTTGTTTTTTTGCAGTTACAATACCACACTATAATATTTTTTATATATTCTTTTCCCTTTGTACAACACGGAGAGGATTATCTCATTTAAAGGATCATTTAAGTGTGGAGTGTATGGGAGAAGCGCACTGATTCACATTTTTCCTGTTAGAATAGCAGTGTTGGAAAAGCAGCCAAGTTCATACCTCACAACATACTCCCGGGATGTCTGTTTGTGTGGCTTGTGAGGCAGAGTGTCAGCCATAGCAGCAGAGCTGTCACTCACTGTGGCAACCCAGCTGCGTATCTCGATACTAAAGGATGACATTAGGACCACGGGATAGCGACCTCAAATTCTTACTGTCCCATATAAAACAGGATAGTTTGGGCAATGCGAGTTTGAAATGTTTTCTTTCTCTCAAAAATCTGTTTTATTTGGTATTTTAACAAAAACTATTTGTACAACAGATAAAAAGAAATATAAACATATATTCAGAAAAATGTGGGTGGCAGGGGGAAACGAGAAGAAAAAAAGGTAAGGGAGGTGGTAGAGAAGGGGAGTGCAGCAATGGAGGGGGAAGGGTAGAGAGGAGGTCCAGGATTTAGAGGGAGAACTAGGTAGTCCCCAGTCAAATGGTAAGGAAATTAAATTTGGCTGTCAATTGCCCACAATTCAATGAAGAGTGAATATATCCAATCAAATGCAGCCAGGTAGGATAATAAAACCATAATAAAACCATGTACATGTTTTTCTTACTACAATTATTTGTTTGCTTTACATTAAAAAATAGATTTTGACTAAAAGAAATGTAGGTATTCTCATAAATCAAGGGTCTCAACCACAATCCTCTATGGCCACAATCCCATCATGGTTTTAGTATCTCATTGATTAACATAAAATGAGACTACATATACACCGATCATAACATTATGACTACTGACAGGTGGCAAACTGGCAGAGGCAGTGTGATGCTTTGGACAATGTTCTGCTGGGAAACCTTGGGTCCTGCCACCATTCATGTGGAAGTTAATTTGACACCATCCACTTTCCTAAGTACTGTTGCAGATCATATACACCCTTTCATTGAAACAGTATTCCCTGATGACCTCTTTAAGCAGAATAATGCGCCATGCCACAAAGCAGAAATGGTTCAGGAATGGTTTGAGGAACACAACGAGTTCAAGGTGTTGACTTTGCCTCCAAATTCCCCCGATCTCAATTAAATTGAGCATCTGTGGGATGTGCTGGACAAACAAGTCAATCTATGGAGGCCTCACCTCGCATCTTATAGGACTTAAAGCATCTACTGCTAACGTCTTGGTGCCAGACACCACAGCACACCTTCAGAGGTCTAGTGGAGTCCATGTCTCGAAGGGTCAGGGTTGTTTTGTTGTCAAAATTTTAGCCAGATGGTAATAATGTTATGGCTGATCAGTGTATATTTAGCATTGTAAATCATTGAGCAAAGTTCAATGCATCCAGAGCTGGCCTGTGGGCGAACAAGGTGTTTTTTGGAGTCACTTGAAGTCTATACAGAAATTAATTGTGTTCTATGATGTCATAAAGATGAATGATAACAAGTTAGAGAAAAGTTGCTAGCAGAAATCTTAGCAAATACCTTAAAATAGTCATCCTGACAAATTAAGCTGCAATTTGGAAGTGATTTCTGAAGCTTGTTTGCGAGTGTTGTTTTCCCTCCATTTGTCACACTAACGCAAAAACAAAAACCAGTGGATAGAAACATGGATATTTAGACATGTTATGTTTGCAGGAAATAGTACTTACATGGAGTTCTATGTAAGACAGTCAAGCAGCTTCAAATAATGCTGGTGAATTTATTCAGTGCTTACTCAAAAACGTATGAGTGAGTACTTGGTGTGAAACATGTTAAGCTTTTTCAGCTCTGCATTCTACTTCACTGCATAAATACATAAGCATGAGTTTTTTTTATATTTCATTTTTATTCATCATATCAAAAATATTTAAATACAATTTAAACATCATCATTCAGTCAGCAGAAATAGTTAAAATACATTACAGCATTATTCAATTTAATACAAAGATAAATAGTAAGAACATTAAAATACACATTTGATAAAACATCAACAATATAATTCTGCTGAAATTGTATAAATAGTGAAAACATTGGAAATATAATGTTAACTCATTACTCAGACATAAGATATGGGTTTCCCAGGGTGCCCAGATTTCCTTAAAGTCATTGAATCTATCTTGATTTAAAAAACAACAACACTTCCATCCAGATTATTGACTGTTTTTTGTTTTTAGTTGTCTAGCTAGACATATCTTGATTACCATAAAAACATGAATCAACAAACATCTTTGAATTTTAGTAAAGTGAGCTGCATTCAAATGAAATAAAAACATCTGGGGAAGAAGTAAACCTTGAAATTGAAAAAGAGCTACTAGGAGATCGTAAAGTGACGATTTAACAGTATCAAGTGCCAACAATTATGGGCCATTGAACCAATTGATGTGGAACAGCGCCAGCATCTGTCTTGTCTGCTCTGAATCAATACAAGAGATAATTAAAGGTTGAAATAAACTTCTAGTAGATTTACTGAATGTATATTTTGCTTGGTAAGTGAAACACCTCTATAGAGTACACTAAATTTAAATCTTGCTCCCATTTCAACATAGGAGGATTTTTTTGAAAGAGTCTACTTGTTCTAGTAATTTGTTACATTTTTTTATGTGACCTCACCGGGTGAGAGGTAAATGTTCGTCCCCACCCTGTGAAGCAGAGCGGTGTCTGCTTCACTGGGAGCCGCGGGCAGCATGAGTAAGGATTTTCGATACCATGCATTATCATTGCGTGCGGGGAGCGCGAGCACCACTTACTTATGCTGCCCGCGGCTCCCCCTTGTAGCAGATGCCATGCTGAGGGGGAGGTGAGAGCAGAAGAGGGCGGAGAGAACAGAGGAGGGGGGTAGAGAACAGAGGAGGAGGAGGGGGAGAGAAGAGAACGGAGGAGGGGGGGAGAAGAGAACAGAGGAAGGGGGAATGAGAGGAGGGGGAGGAGAGAACAGAAGAGGGGGGAAGAGAACAGAGGAGGGGGGAGAAGAGAACAGAGGAGGGGGGAGAAGAGAACAGAGGACAAGGGGGAGGAGAGAACAGAGGACAAAGGGGGAGGAGAGAAAAGAGGAAGGAGGAATGAGAGGAGGGGGAGAGAATAGATTTGGGGAGGAGGGGGAGAGAGAACAGATATGGGTAGGAGGGGGAGAGAGAACAGATATGGGGGAGTTGGAGAGAGAGGAAAGAGACAGGCATGGGGGGCGCCATATGGAAGGCCTGCACAGGGCGCTGGAAGCTTAAGGCCAGCCCTGCCAGCTAATCATCTATATCGGAATTTATTGTTACTTTTCTAGAATTAAAATAGTTCTTAACTCTTAGATAGGTAGAGGTTTCAATATATGATAAATTGAACTGCTCTTTAATTTGGTGAAAATACAATAAGGCATCCTGGGTGAGAGTACTGGATAGAATATCGTAAAGGTGTCACTATTTGGGGGGTAAGTCCTGAGAGCACAGTGGGTTTGGGGGGGACAATTCCTGAGTGCAAAGTGAGTTTTAGGGGCACGTCCTGAGAGCAAAGTGGCTTCTGGGGCAATTCCTGAGTGCAAAGTGGCTTCTGGGGCAATTCCTGAGTGCAAAGTGGCTTCTGGGGCAATTCCGGAGTGCAAATTGGCTTCTGGGGCAATTTCTGAGAGAAAAGTGGCTTCTGGGGTATTCCCACGTGCAAAGTGGCTTCTGGGGCAATTCCTAAATGCAAAGTGGCTTCTGGGGCAATTTCTGAGAGCAAAGTGGCTTCTGGGGCAATTCCTAAGTGCAAAGTGTCTTCTGGGACAATTCCTGAGTGGAAAGTGGCTGCTGGGGCAATTCTAGAGTGGTTTTACATGTGTTATTCATAATTTATTTGTTGCAAAGTATATCCTCTCAGTATTTTTTGATGTTTAGGTGACTTGTGATGGGGGGAGGAGGGCACCTGAGATAGTAAATGCATGCTTTGAAACCAATCATGTTATTGTTTTTATCAAATCTCCCCATTGACCTGATACCAAAGTTTAAAACCATTAATTATCCCTAATCAGATGTATCTTAATTTAATATTAAGGCACCATTAAATAATTTAGAGCATTTCCTCAGTAACTATCAATGGCTTAATGGGTACACAACAGCATGATTTGAAGCTCTGTGTCTTCATTGGTTTATACAAAGTGGGTTACTGTGTGTCGCTGACACTATTGTTAATTTTTGAAAAGTGAGTAGGGCATGTTCAGAAATTGTTGAAAATGGACAGAAATAGGTAGAGGTATGTGCAAGATTCAATGGAATATACATAAAGTGTAAAAAATTAAGCCACAACCACTTACGTTTATATAGTCGAAGGTTTAATTTGCCTATTGGTTCCAGTACTGTAGCTTGAGGAAACATGGAAAGGCAACTGTTTGCTATGGGAACAAGTACAGGGCTAGTTTTAATCACCATGCCACACTAGACAGAGAGACTATAATAAATGGGTTCAAAAAGTACAGATGATTATGTATGATTGTAAAAAGATGATATTTACGGAGTTTGATTACAGTTGGGTAGATTTGGTTTTGGCTTCTTTTTCAACCTCCTAGTTTTTTTCATTCACACTTTTTTCTGTCCAGTGTTATCCCTGTGCATATCCTATACACTGTTTTAATTTGTTACTCGTAAAGAAACTTACCCACCAATTCCAATAACAAAAGTTTTCATGGCTTTTTTTAAATTGCTGTGATCATCTCCCTCTGAAAATAAACATAGGCAATTTTAAAGAAAAAAATTCAAGCATTTGGTTCATTTAAGAAAATGTAACATTTCAGAAACAGGATGGTTTTAGTTAAAGAAAAATAATCTGAAAAAGAATACTCTGAATTCAGATAGTTTGGGCTCAGTTACATGTTTATTCAATTTCCAATAATTACCCAATCATACTTTTTCATTCATAAGCATCTTGTTAATACTTTGAGTAGAATATTCACTCATATTCCTGGTTCACTTATTATAAAGCAAAATAGAATTATTGTGCTGCAAGTCAATGCGCAACAGAAGTTTCCTTTCTTTTTAAAAAATTTGTGATTTAAGGATGAGTTTATTACAATAAATAATATGGTACTTATTCTGATTAAGCAAACAACTCACATATGAGCTAGATGTTTCTCTGCACAGGGCTGCCATAAGGGGGCCCCCTTTTAAAAAAAATGTTCTTAAAATCTTACCGGCACAGAAGCACTAGCTAGTGAGATCACAAGATATACCCTGACCAGCCTCTGAGCGGGTGAGCAGGCAGCAAGGTGTCTATATTCTGCCTAGGCACACAGACATCCTTCAATGCTGCCTCTTGCGCTCCCCTCACATGTTCTGAGGTCAGAGCGCCAAAGAGTCACATGACCTGCCAGCTCTTAGACTTCAGAACATGCGGGGAGTGCGAAAGGCAGTATGTAGGATGTCTGTACACCTGGGAAGCTCACAGGCACCATTCTGCCAGTCATTAGTGACCAGAGAGCTATGGGTGCTGGCAATGATAAGTCCTGGGTCTGCAATTATGTCCTGGGACATGTCCTGGGTGTGCAATGCGGGTGATGGGGCACGTCCTGGGGTAAGTGACTGTCTTGGATGTGCAGTGTGGGTGATGGGGCAAGTGGCAGTGCTAGGTGTGCAATGTGAGCTATGGGGCATGTCCTGGGGCAAGTGGCAGTGCTGGGTGTGCAATGTGGGCGATGGGGCATGTCTTGTTATAAGTGACAGTCCTGGGAGTGCAATGTGGGTGATAGGGCATTCTTATGGTAAATGACAGTCCTGGGTGTGGTTGATGGGGCATGTAATGGGTATGCAATATTTGTGATGAGGCATGTCCTGGGTGCTGGGGAAGTCCTGGGTGTGAAATGTGGGTGAATGTGAGTGATGGGGTATGTTCTGTGTGTACAATGTTGGTGATGAGGCATACTCTGTGTGTGCAATGTGGGTGATGAGGCATGTCCTGGGTGTGCAATGTGGGTGATGAGGCATTTCCTGGGTGTGCAATGTGGGTGCTGGGGCATTTCCTGTGTGTGCAATGTGGGTGCTGGGGCATTTCCTGTGAGGGCAATAAGAGTGGTGGGGCATTTCCTGGGTGTGCAATATGAGTGATGGGGCATGTCCTGAGAGAGCAAAGTGGATGACGAGACATATCCTGGGGTGCTGGGTTAAGTCCTCAGTGTGCAATGTGGGTGAACGTGAGTGATGGGGTATGTTCTGTGTGTACAATGTTGGTGATGAGGCATACTCTGTGTGTGCAATGTGGGTGATGAGGCATGTCCTGGGTGTGCAATGTGGGTGATGAGGCATTTCCTGGGTGTGCAATGTGGGTGCTGGGGCATTTCCTGTGTGTGCAATGAGAGTGGTGGGGCATTTCCTGGGTGTGCAATATGAGTGCTGGGGCATTTCCTGGGTGTGCAATGTGGATGCTATGCCAAAGGATGATGGGGCAAAAACAAAACGAAAAATGTAGGTGGGGGAGCTGGGGCCCAGACCATTTAGTCTATAAGGGGCCCCAACATTTCTAATGTCAGTCCTGTCTGAGAATTTTGGAAAATGTAATTCAGTAAATTGTAGTAAGGGTGCAAGCAGCATAACTAAACACTTTTCAGGGCTCCCACTAACAGTCGCCTGCTAAGACCCTCCTACTATGTATCTGTACATTCTGCAATGGAGGAAATTTTGTGTCCTGCTCTTGTTGTGGAAAAGAAGTGGTCTATTTTCCTTTGAGCTTTATAGACTATAAACTTGTGAGTGAAGGTACTCCTAATCCCATGTCACCCGCTAGATAAATCACATGGCGTGCTGAGCTATTGTGAACCATGGCCAGGTAACAGCTGTACTTCCCTGCAGGCCAGTAAAACAATTGTCTCCAGGACAATGTCATGCATGTAACAAATTCATAAACTTTAACCTCTTACCACATCATTCTATGCCATCACCAAATGCATGGCCACAAAGACCATGAGGACGGTAGAGAAAGTCCTCCAAAAATACACAGTATGGTCCCGGACTTTGATGCAAATCCCAGTGACCTCATGCTGACAATATAAATCTAACTGCCACTCAAAGAGAGTATTGGTTATATTCAAAGCAACCGCTGCATCCCTAAACTTGTGGGTTCGGACCCAGATACCCGTATGATGTCGCTGAACATTTACATATTAAGGCAGAGACCCACAGAGTTTGTGAAGGTTTCTTGAGATCAGGTCCAGCAATACAAAGAATAAACTTTTTTGTGTTTATCTTTGGAGGACAAAACACCTTTGGTCACAAAGGGGTTACAATATTTTCATTGTGCTAATAGTTGCAATATTATTGCTTAATGATATTCATAGCGATAAGGTCACCATGCAGATATACTAACCAGAGCATTAAAAATGTACCTTAAACTTAAAAAATGTATATTGAGTTTTACAAACTTTCAGACATATCTGCACAATCTTACTCATTGCTAACATGCTGAGAAACATTTCAAAGTTCAGAAATGTCAAATGTTTTTGAAGCACAAACATTTCCCAGTTTACCAAGTGTTTTAAAGAACAGAGTGAATAATTTCATATGGAAACAGATTGGGATGAAATAGAAACAGGAGCTATTCACTCACCTGGCTTCTTGTTTATGTAGAAAACATTCCATGACATAATATATTACATGAACATATATACAGCGCTAACAATTTAGGCAGCACTTGCTACTGCGTTTAAAAGGCAATTGCAGACTACTTTAGATGAACAGAGACACACCAATACATAATGTATAGAGCCCTGCTAACAAGCTTGCAATCTAGGTTTTTACATGCCAATTAACATTACAAAGAGTTTTATCATATGGATGAATGGATTTAGACCTTCATCTTGTTATTCTTATGAAATCCTAAATTAAAACATGAACCAATGTATATATTATTGTTTTTTTCTTTCAACCACATTATCCATGTGCTAAAGAATATCCTTAATTTTACATTTCCAGGACAAAATAATCTGATTGTAAACATTGACCTCATTAGGTTCTGTAAATGTCTTGCACCTTCCTTGCACAACCAAAACACACACAGCTACCCAGAAATGCATGGCAAATTAATAATACAGTATTACATTGTGTACGGTCTTGTACGTCCCCTGTCTGTTTACAGAATGTAAGTGGGCAGGGCTAGCAAAGAGAGCTTGCTGGAATGTTAGATCACATGGTGTGCAATCCTTTGTAAAATGCTGTCTGTGTTTTATAAAAAAGGAAGTGCATATATGTTTCAAGTATAAAGGTTTATGTACAGCTGAAGGTTTTAAAAGGAAAACATTTTCACCATAATATTTTTAACAAACAAAGTTTTGTTGAAATGTAAAGTTGTTTTTTTTTAAACAAACAAAATCAACTTATATCTATCCTACTACACATTTGCACTGACAAATAATTAATTTGCATATAAAGTCACAGATCATGTTATAAACAGGACACAGACATGTTTAAAACATAGGTTTCTCTTATTTTAGGCATTTGCTTGCATATCTGCTAACACAAGACATATATTATTTTTAATTCTCTACATTGGCAGTATGAGCAGGGCTGTCTTTACAACTGTCAGACCCCAGTTCCACCCCATGCCTCCTGCAGGGACCCCCTCCCTGGTCCAGCAGACTCCAGGTACCGTGCATCCTGCCGGGGGGGGGGGGGGGGGGGGGCGGCGGGCACGCGATCGCGGTGTAGGCCGCATCCCCATTCTGTAGTACAACCTGCCTCGCGCAACGCGAGTGCAGGTGTCAATCTGATGGCAGGGGGCATGGCCTGCAGCTCGGTAGTGTGCTCCCATTGGAGGATGCACGGGAGGTGTGGAGAGGGGGCAGGTCCTACTCCTGCCTTCACTATCTGGCTAAAGCCAGAAGGGGGCGGCGACCTGCAAGATGGTGGGCGGAGCAAAGGTCCTGGAACCCTATTTAAACAGCAAGCACTGTTCACTCAGTGCTTGCTCGTTTTCCAAGCTTGTAGTGTGGCTAGTCCCTCTACAGTGATTCCTACCCATGCCTTGTTACAATGTGATTATTGATCTCCCGGCTACCGAACCCTTGGACTGTATTTTGACTACGTTTACCTCTCCACTCCTGACCACGGATTATCCAATACCTACCTTGAACCTTTTCTGCCTGCATTGACCCCTTGGTACTGCTGCCACTCCAGACTTTTCTAGTGTGCGCATCACCTAGTGCCAACACCCCTGCGCTATGCTCCCAGGTACCTACCCTGACAACAACATTGTGGGCCTCTGGGCAAAAAAAAAAAACAACAATGGGACCCCCAACCCCGCTGGAAGGCTATATCTTATGCCTATCCCATGAATGCTTAACTTCTTCACTGATATTACTTATAGAAACATAGAATGTGTTGGCATTCCCATAATGCTCAGTTAGTATTGCCTGGCTAAGTCTCATGAGAACTGCAATTAATAACATATGGGGTACTACCTGTTAGCTGTGAACTACAATTCTTACAATATCAAGTCAGCCAAATGGTGTTGGCTGAGCATCATAGGTAGTGAAGGCTACAGTAATGTACAACATCTATCACAGACCTCCACAAGACAGGGTAATACATAGTTCATAACTGTAACAGAGGATTGCAGCTCATTCTCAAGGGGTAATGTAATTTGCATATCAAGCCACAGTTGATGTCATATCTTGAGACATTTAAAACACATTTTCTCCTAATTTAGGAATTTGCTTGCAATTCTGCTAACACAATGTGTAGATCCTTTTCAATCATTTTTTTATTCTCTATATTCACTCTGCTCCCTCAAGCACCATGGCGACCTTGCGCCCGGGGTTTGTCAAGCCCTGACTTTACACAGCACCATACAATACCCACAGTATTGTGGGTATAAAACATGGAAACAAGGGTTAAAAACCATGACATCTGGAGAAAACCCGAATTGTATCTTAATAGATACATGAGGGTTTACTCTCTGCTGCCTCTCACATCTGAGACATAGCAGTTCCTGGTTGTCATGTGCTGACACTGTCAGCACGCGCACAGCCAATGAGAGCGGGGGCTCGCATCGCTCCGTCTGCAGAATGCGTGGATCTCTTCATGCTAGTGCAGAGAGAGACACTCGTTTTTGAATGGAATCAGCAGGGGGGACTTAGTTAAGATCCCTCTGCTGATCCCATGCAAAAATGAGCGGCGCTAGCAGAGACAGACAATTGCCAACCAGACAACTGCCTGCTTCCCATGGAAGCAAAGCAGCTGCCGGTCAGAGGATAAACTGGCATGTACTATCAAAAGTACCCGCCAGTTTATCTTCAGAGTAGAAAAAAAAATAACCTTTCACTTTTCACTTTCTATATTAGAAGCACAAGTGAAATAGAACAATAAGGGTTCCTTTAACATGCCACAGTCACTTTGCCATGAACATTTGCCAGTGTTAGTTTATTGATTAAAATGTGCCACAGTTTGTCCAATAAATATGCCACAGTATGCCCATTAAAATATTTCCCAGCCAGGTGCCCATTAATATGCCACTGTTAGTTTGCTCATTAATTTGTCACAGCCAGTTTGCCCAGTATTATGCCATTGTTATTTGTCCATTAATATGCCAGTGTTATTTTGCCATTAGTAACCCACAGCCAATTTTCCCAACAATTTGCCAGTATTATGTTGCTATTAATAGGCCACAACCAATTTGCCCAATAATATGCCAGTACTATTTTGCCATTCAATATGCCACAGCCAATTTGCCCAATAATATGCCAGTGTTATTTTGCCATTCAATATGCCACAGCCAATTTGCCCAATAATATGCCAGTGTTATTTTGCCATTTAATATGCCACAGTCAATTTGGCCAATACGCCAGTGTTATTTTGCCATTTAATATGCCACAGCCAATTAGCCCAATAATATGCCAGTACTATTTTGCCATCTACTATGCCACAGCCAATTTTCCTAGAACTCGGGGGCCCCTGGGCAATCGCTAGGTTGCCCATGCGGAAAGACGGCCCTGAGTATGAGCATTGTTAAGGTTGACAGATTTGGTGCCTGATTTGTGAAGTTTACTTGTCACATAGCTATTGGTGAATGGACTTCTCAAATGCCAGACTCTATTTACTGGACTTCTTCAGTCCTCATATACACATTCTGGCTTACAATGAGGTCACAATTCCATCCAACTGCTACTGAAGGCTAATTATTCATTCCAAGTGAGGTCACAGAATTCAGTGATATCATAATGGTGTTTCAGTATAAATATTGCTGCTCACTGAACAGCTGATCATTTGTGGTTGGATTTCTATAAATACACACAGGAAAATATTGCATGTCTTATGTAGGAAATACATTAGGAATCATCAATAGGGCAGTGGTGAGGTGAGTGTTAATTGTTGTAATGTTGTATTAAACATCTCAAGATATTGCCTGGTTGAAGGATCATACCTCATTAAGTATGCTCTATTTTGTTGCATACCTAATTATGCATAGCATGTATGCTCAGAACTGGGCAATGCTCAGTGCTTTCTATTGAAAATATTGGGGGAACCACAGAATATGTGTGATGGTTATGTTACAGAGATGTCACAAGCATACATGGAGCATTCAGAGGCTTTTAGATGTGCAGTGTAACCCCACATCTCTCCACAAAAAAAACATTGGGGCATCCAATATTATGGCACTAAAGGCTCCTGTGTATCCCAGAAGTATGAGACCGGTGTATGTGATATATATCTCCCCATGAAAACCTTTAAACCTGTCCTTTTCCCATTACCAGTTCACTGCCACTGCCTCAGTATCTCCCTTTAATCTATCTTACACTCACACTTACTTGAAAAAGCAGGAGACATGTTAATCAAGTTTCATTATCAGAAAAAATACTAATTTGCACTTTCTAGCAAGAAAGATGTGTTAGTAGATGGTGATCATCGATATAGTTTCGTAACCAATTGTCGAATAAATCGTACTAGAAAAAAACCCAGAACCATATGAGGTCACAGAGACCGGTGATATCATAATGACACTATTCCTGCCAAAAGATGGCCTGTGCAGTAGAGGTCAGGGTAAAGGTAATTAACCCCTTAGTGACATGACTTTTTTGGCTTGTCCGACGCTTGGTGACATGGGCTGTTTTAACATTTCTGAGCAGTTTGTGTTTTGCTGTAATTTATTTCTGTCTCATTTAGTGTACCCGCACAAACTATATATCGTTTTTATCGTCATAAGAAGGGCTTTCTTTTGATACCATTATTTTGATAATAGCATATAATTTGATGCAAAAAAAATAATAAAATATGGCAAAAAAAATGAAAAAATAATTTTTTTATGACTTTTATTTGAAAAATCGTATACTCATGTACAAGAGACAACAAAAAAACACTGCTAAAAAGTTTCTAATATATGTCCTGAGTTCAGAAATAGCCCATGTTTTTATGTTTTTGTGCTTTTTTATTCATGTTACAGGGCCAGAACTATAAGTGGTGCAAAGCTATTTTAAAATCCCTTCTTTCAAAATTAGCGATAGTGACATTGTAACACTGATTTCTGTACTAAATCCATGAATGACCCCCAACATGTACATATTTTTGAAAACTAGACAACTCAGGGCATTTAACTTGGGGTATTTTGACACATTTCATGTAGCCATTTTACCACCAATCTATGCCAAAGTTTGCAACAAAAAATCTTTTTTTTTAATTTTTCACATATATTGCAATTTAGGTAAACATTACCTTAAAATGTGAAGGGGTATTTCCAAATAACACCTCAATATGTGTTCAGCAACATCTCCTGAGTACAGGGATACCACCCATGCATAGGTTTGTTGGTTTGTTTTGGGGCTAAAAGGCCACATTTAGGGGGTGCGCATTTTGGTTTTCCAACTTGGAATTCTGACATGCAGAAAACTTGTGCCCATGTCCCATTTGGGACATTTTTGAAGCCAGAAAGTGTATTCTACCCCACAAAACCATATATTTTTTTAAACTAGACACCCTAGGGCAGGGCTTGACAAATTTAATTTAGTTTTAGGAGCCAGCTAAAAAATTTAGGAGCCAGACAACGGCACATCACAATATCATAAACGCATGGAGACAGTCGCATACACCCACCTCACATCCACAGCCAGTTCCATTCACACATACATCCACAGCCAGTTCCATTCACTCATACATCCACAGCCAGTTCCATTCACACATACATCCACAGCCAGTTCCATTCACACATACATCCACAGCCAGTTCCATTCACACATACATCCACAGCCAGTTCCATTCACACATACATCCACAGCCAGTTCCATGCACACATACATCCACAGCCAGTTCCATTCACACATACATCCACAGCCAGTTCCATTCACACATACATCCACAGCCAGTTCCATGCACACATACATCCACAGCCAGTTACCTGCACACATACATCCACAGCCAGTTCCATTCACACATACATACACAGCCAGTTCCATTCACACATACATACACAGCCAGTTACATTCACTCATACATACACAGCCAGTTACATTCACACATACATCCACAGCCAGTTCCATTCACACATACATCCACAGCCAGTTCCATTCACACATACATCCACAGCCAGTTCCATTCACACATACATACACAGCCAGTTCCATTCACACATACATACACAGCCAGATACATTCACAGCCAATTACATTCACACATACATCCACAGCCAGTTCCATTCACACATACATCCACAGCCAGTTCCATTCACACATACATCCACAGCCAGTTCCATTCACACATACATCCACAGCCAGTTCCATTCACACATACATACACAGCCAGTTCCATTCACACATACATACACAGCCAGATACATTCACAGCCAATTACATTCACACATACATCCACAGCCAGTTCCATTCACACATACATCCACAGCCAGTTCCATTCACACATACATCCACAGCCAGTTCCATTCACACATACATCCACAGCCAGTTCCATTCACACATACATCCACAGCCAGTTCCATTCACACATACATCCACAGCCAGTTCCATTCACACATACATACACAGCCAGATACATTCACAGCCAATTACATTCACTCATACATACACAGCCAGTTACATTCACTCATACATACACAGCCAGTTACATTCACTCATACATACACAGCCAGTTACATTCACTCATACATACACAGCCAGTTACATTCACTCATACATACACAGCCAGTTCCATTCACACATACATCCACAGCCAGTTCCATTCACACATACATACACAGCCAGTTCCATTCACACATACATACACAGCCAGTTCCATTCACACATACATACACAGCCAGTTCCATTCACACATACATACACAGCCAGTTCCATTCACACATACATACACAGCCAGTTCCATTCACACATACATACACAGCCAATTCCATTCACACATACATACACAGCCAGTTCCATTCACACATACATACACAGCCAATTACATTCACTCATACATCCACACAGACCAAAGAACAAAAATGTATTTCTTACGGTGTCCTCCCTCCCTGCTGCTTACCTCATTGCAGGGGAGGGGGACATTTATGCTGGAGCCCGATTCTCTTTCGGTTCCTGTGCCGTGTTGTCACGTGACACTCGGCACTACAGCGTGTTGCGCGAGGGGGCAGAGCTTACAGTCTGTGTGATCCGCACAGACTTTCTCCCCTCGCGCTGTTAGTAAAACGGATGGCAGCCGGCAAGGGCTCCCTGTGACAAACAGCACCCGGGCGCCAGGTCTGATTTCCTGGTCGCCATGGCGACCTGGCGCCCGGGGTTTGTCGAGCCCTGCCCTAGGGTATTTCAAATGGTAGTATTTTAACACTTTCCATGCACTAATTATACTACCAGCCTATGTCAATGTTTTGGGTAGTAATTTTTTTTCACATACATTGAACTTTGGGCATGAATTCACAGATCCTGTTATATGTCAGTGCCAAACAACACCTCAATATGTGTTCAGCAACATCTCCTGAGTACAGGGATACCACCCATGTATAGGTTGGTTAGGTTATTTGGGGGTTAAAAGGCCACATTTGAGAGGTGCGCTTTTTGGTTTTCCAACTTGGAATTCTGACGTGCAGAAAACCTGCGCCCATGTCCCATTTGGGACATTTGTGAAGCCAAAAAGTGTATTCTATCCCACAAAACCATATATTTTTGAAAACTAGACACCCTAGGGTATTTCAAATGGTAGTATTTTAACACTTTCCATGCACTAATTATACTACCAGCCTATGTCAATGTTATGGATAGTAATTTTTTTTCACATACATAGTACTTTGGGCATGAATTCACAGATCCTGTTATATGTCAGTGCCAAACAACACCTCAATATGTGTTCAGCAACATCTCCTGAGTACAGGGATACCACACATGTATAGGTTGGTTAGGTTATTTGGGGGTTAAAAGGCCACATTTGAGAGGTGCGCTTTTTGGTTTTCCAACTTGGAATTCTGACGTGCAGAAAACCTGCGCCCATGTCCCATTTGGGACATTTTTGAAGCCAAAAAGTGTATTCTACCCCACAAAACCATATATTTTTGAAAACTAGACACCCTAGGGTATTTCAAATGGTAGTATTTTAACACTTTTCATGCACTAATTCTACCACCAGCCTATGTCAATGTTATGGATAGTAATTTGTTTTTCACATTCATTGTACATCGGGCATGAATTCACAGATCCTATTGTGTCAGTGCCAAACAACACCTTAATATGTGTTTAGCAACATCTCCTGAGTACAGGGATACCACCCATGTGTAGGTTAGTTAGATTATTTGGGGGCTAAAAGGCCACGTTTAGGGGGGGGTGCATTTCCAACTTGGAATTTTGACATGTAGTCAGCCTGCGCCCATGTTCCATTTGGGACACTTTTGAAGCCTGTCAAAGTATTTTACCCCATAAAACCATATATTTTGGAAAACTAGACATCCTAGGGTATTTAAAATTGTGGTATTTTAACACTTTCCAAGTGCTAATTCTACCACCAACCTATGTCAAAGGGATGGGATGTCATTTTTTCCCCACACACATTGTAGTTCAGGCAGGAATTTTCAGATTCTGGTATTTGCCACTGCCAACCAACACCTCAATATGTGTTCAGCAACATCTCCTGAGTACAGGGATACCCCCCATGCATAGGTTTGTTGGTTTGTATTGGGTCTAAAATTCCACATTTAGGGGGTGCGCAATTCCAACCTGGAATTTTGACATGTAGTCAGCCTGCGCCCATGTTCCATTTGGAACATTTTTGAAGCCGTCCAATGAATTTTACCCCATCAAACCATATATTTTTGGAAAATAGACATCCTAAGGTATTTCAAATGGTGGTATTTTAATACTGTATAGGTACTAATTCTACCACCAGCCTTTGTAAAAGTTTGTGGTAGTACTTTTTTGGGAGTTTTTTTTCCCACATGCATTGTACTTCAGGCATGAATTCACAGATTCTGGTATTTGTCACTGCCAAACAACAACCCAATATGTGTTCAGCAACATCTCCCGAGTACAGGGATAGCACCCATGCATAGGTTTGTTGGTTTGTTTTTGGCTAGAAGGCAACATTTGTGAGATGCGCATCTCAAAATTCCAACTTGGAATTTTGACATGTAGTCAACCTGCGTCCGTGTCCTTTATGGGATATATCTTTGAAGCCAGCCAATGTAATTTACCCCCACCAAACCATATATTTTTTTATCGGTAGACCCCCATCACTACTTGTGGCAAGGGCTCAGCAGCCACCGATACATCGCTAGATGATGTATCAGAAAGCTGAATAGGGTCAAAATCGAACCCTGAGTCCGCGGCCTCAGAATCAGTGCGTAAGCAGTGATCTCGAGCAAAGAAGGGGTTAATAGCTCTTAGAAGAGCCTATCTAGTACTGTAATACATTACAGTACAAATAAATTAATCCATAAAACAGTGCAGACAGCAAAACATACTGTTGCTGTGCAGGATTACTGCTTACACAGTGATGAATGGCAGGGAAGGGGTTAATACACAGTGAAAGACTTTCATAAAACCTGCTAATTTTATAAAATGTTATTTTATATCACTAATACTGATCTGTCTCTTTCCGTCACAAAAATGTAAGTGAGGAGAGGGAGGCAGATCAATATTTGTGAATATTGATCCGATTAATTTTGATCTGACCAGGGCGAATGGTGAGCTTAATTGAGAAATCACCAAACCGCCTTTGCCACTAATTCGCTGTTACTGATCGCTATGCGCTCAGGCAGCTTAAAAAAAAAAAACTCAAATATTTTTACTTTACATGTAATCCCCTAGCGGGTATGTGTAAAAAAAAAAAAAAAAAAAAAAAAATATGCAGACAGATAAAAATTGCTTTGGCGTCAATATCATTGCGTAAGCAGTGATCGACGGCAAATAAGGGGTTAATAACTCTTAGAATAGCCTTTTTAGTACTGTAATAAATTACAGTACAAAAAAATTAACCCCTAAAAAATGCACAAACAGCAAAAATAAATGCGCTGATGTGCACGATCACTGCTTATGCAAGATCAGTGGCAGGGAAGGGGTTAAACGCAGGGAATTGCTTTAATAAAAATTTTTTTATTGTTTTATTATTTGTGTGTTGTGTATTTATTGTTTTTTTTAACTTTTACTTACTTTTAGAACTTTGATCTGTCTCTCTCCCTCACTAAAAAAAATGTGAGCAGAGGGAGACAGATCATAACTGGTCAGATCAATATAGAGTTAATATTGATCTGACCAGTCAGTGGGGATGTTCAGGAGAGCATCCCCACTGCCTGTCAGTGTGCCTGGCAGTCACTGATTGCCTCTGTGAAGAGGCAATCGTGTGACAGCCAGAGAGCACAGGAAGCAGGTACTTCCTGCCTCCTGTGCTCTTGCCCTTAGAAGGGCAGCGCCATCTTGGTCACTTAGTGACCAAGATCGTGCATTTTTTTTTTTGTGTTTCTGATTGCCTCGACTTGCGAGGCAATCAGAAACACTTTCTGAGCATAGGAAGCGAAAATTTCGCTTCCTATGCTAGTTTTTTAAATGCCCGCGTTTTAAAGGCTCTGTGCCTTTAAAACCGGCATTTCGATCGCTCTCCGGAGCGATCGAAATGCCGACGGGCATTTTTTTTAGCATTGTACGATGCTTCCACACGGAAGCATCGTTACAATGCCCTTAGAGCACTGAAAGCGGAAAAACTCCGCTTTCAGTGCTCGTTTTGACACAGGACGGACTAGGTCCGTCCTGTGTCACTAACGCCTCGGCACACAGGACGGACCTAGTCCGTCCTGTGTCGCCAAGGGGTTAAGAAACCGGCACTGCAGGGATTTATTCAAAGTATCAAAATATTTATTACAAAAGCCACAAATTAATGAAAAGTGAAGAGTGCTGGACAAACAATTAAACACTTTACGCGTTTCGTGTCTAATGACTATGATTAAGATTCAGTAGATGTGAAACACGTAAAGCACTTGGAATTTTGACATGTAGTCAACCTGCACCCATGTTCCATTTGGGTCATTTTTGAAGCTAGCCAATGTATTTTACCCCATCAAACCATATTTTTTTTTGGAAAACTAGACATCTTAAGGTATTTCAAATGGTGGTATTTTAACACTTTACATGTACTAATTCTACCACCAGCCTTTGTCAAAATTTTGGTTGTCATTTTTTTGTATTTTGTTTCCCCATACATTGTACTTCATGAATTCACAGAACAAACAACACCCCAATATGTGTTCAGCAACATCTCCCGAGTACAGCGATAGCGTCCATGTATAAGTTTTTTGAGTTATTTTGGGGGTAAAAGGCCACATTTGGCATGCTGCTCCTGCAATATTGCACCCACATGGGCGCCCCAGAGCTGAAATTTCAGTTCTGCCTATTGCCTGGACGTCAGAACGGATTTCACGTTCGTTTATCGCATAAACCTCTCGTTCCACTGCAGGACGTGTCAGGCACGTCCATTGTCGGCAACAGAGTTTTTCTTTTAATAGCAAATGATATCATATGATGAAAATAATAGTATTAAAAGAAAGCCCCATCTGTCCTTTAAAAAATGATATATAATTTGTGTGGGTGGACTGAACACAAAGAAAGAAATCACAGTTCAGCAAACATTTGACAAAAATAATACAATTCTGGTGTTCAAGGCACATCAAATGCAGCATATAACTCTGTCACTAAGGGGTTAAAAGTCTCTGCAGTGTCTCTTGCTTATGACATCACCATTTGTTCGACAGGACACATTTAAAAACTTTTGCTTGCAATTTTATTAACACAATACCTAGCTCATTGTTCATCATTTTGTTTTCTCTGCATTTGCAACATTAACAATGTTCAGGCAAGCCCCTAGAAAACATTATACAACTGTAAATAAATATATTCTAGTTTCCCCCTTTCTACTGTAAACCTTTAAATAAAATATGATAGAAACTGCAAAGTATTTTAATACATGCAAAACCCCTACAAGTGTAAAAAAAAAAAAAAGCAATAGTTACAAGTAGTTTCCGCTGCCAATCTGCATTTCCAGTCAGATGTTAATTAATGGTGTGTTGGTCATCCTGAACCAAGAGGCTAGCTGCAGCGCAGTGACATGAGGTGAGCTGTGTTAGACTCAGCCCAGCCTATGCTTGCGTGGAGTGGGGTGGTGACAGCAGGACTCCTCCTCCACTCGATTTACTTCCTCATTTACAGGGCAGGACCCTGACCACACTATCTACATTAATACCAGCCTGTTTAATTTGATATATACTGAAAATAAGGGCTGAGGAGGGAGACAACGCATTGTCATCTGGACTAAAATCTTGAAATAACGAAAGGCACGAAAACCATGTCTAAGCCTCCGCCCAAACCAGTGAAGCCAGGTAAGAGGCCTTTACCCCTCCTCGTACCTGTTCTATTTGCACATGCACGGATCTGCATTGAGATCACTGGTGGCGCTTTCTGACAATCCAGCTAATCTGGCCTGCATTCCCTATGATGCTCAGCTGACTGACCGAGCATCATGGGAACTGTATTGTATACAAAAGTTGCAATGCTATCACTTACATATTGCTAGGTTCAGTCCTCTCTTGTTAGTTTAACTTGATCCGGACACACTTTATGCTGAGAACTTTAGCTAAAGGTTATCAGCTCTTCCCCTAATCCGATCAATAAAGCAAACACTGCAGTCCACAAGCTGGGGATAATTGTCACCCTCGGTGTCAGAAGGAGCATGGCTGCATTGCAGAGAATGGGTCACACTACTATAGTAGCAGCTGGGAGTGGTTACTATTTTTGAAATAAGTTGTTCTGTGAATCATTAATGCCATGCTGAGTAAAATATAAATTTACAGTTTTATTGAGAGTGGTAACGTTTTCTTCTCTGTCTAAAATTATTAGACAAGTAATTTCTATGATTTAGTGTGTACTGTCCATATATATATATATATATATATATATATATATATATATATATATATATATATAAATGAGTTAAGATTTTGGGCAATTTGTATAAGGTGCCAGGGATAAGCAAAGAGTAGCCTGTCATGCCACCTAAATGAACTGCATCTATGGTTTTTAGTCTGGTTGTGACTAGTTCTTATATGATGGGAGTTGTAATCCACACACTCTTGAATAGGTCATATATCCTTTAGCACACTTGATAGGCAGTCATTAATTTGGTGTCCAATGGTTGGCTAATAATTGTGATATTAAAGGTCCTGTTAATGCATATTAATGTGCTTTCAAAGTACTTTAAAATACAGGTTTTGCATTGCTTAAAAATTAAATTACTTAAAGCAAAATTTTTAAATTACAGTAGTTTGCAAAAAAACGGGACTGCCCACACTAGTAAAAGTCAAGTTTACTTTTTTTTTTTTTTTTACACTGCAGGAACCAATAAGAATAATTTCATTCAAATGAGTAGCATCCTACTGTGTACAAGTGCAAGGTCATCACAGTCCACAACCTCCTGGCCCGAAAAAAAAAATCTTACTCTATTGCTCTGGTTGAAGTGATATATTTTTCTAGTAATAGCCACGCAAAGTAAGGCGTGCTGGCGTGTGTACGAGAGAGGAGTTCATATATATCTTGGATAGTAAGTGTCAGTGTGGGACTTCCACCATGCACAAACTCTCGAATTCAGTGGTCATGGTTGCTAGGATGTATGTATTGGACAAAGAGCTGTTGTAATGTGCGAGTTGCACATGTAAAAAAGTAGTTAGGTTGGATGGTAAGTCCATTTCACTTCAAGGTTTACATGCCCCATCTTTTAGGACCTGTCCTAATCCAGGGCTCGACAAACCCCGGGTGCCAGGTCGCCATGGCTACCAGGAAATCAGACCTGGCGCATGGGTGCTGTTAGCCATATCTAGCCCCTTGCCACTGCCTTTTGGTTAATTTAACGGACTGGATGTCTGTGACGTGTGAGTGTGTGACGGACTGGATGTCTGTGACGTGTGAGTTTATGTGACGGACTGGATGTCTGTGACGGACTGGATGTCTGTGACGGACTGGATGTCTGTGACGGACTGGATGTCTGTGACGGACTGGATGTCTGTGACGGACTGGATGTCTGTGACGTCTGAGTGTATGTGACGGACCGGATGTCTGTGACGTGTGAGTGTATGTGACGGACTGGATGTCTGTGACGTGTGAGTGTATGTGACGGACTGGATGTCTGTGACGTGTGAGTGTATGTGACGGACTGGATGTCTACCCTGGAACAGACAGTGATTTTAGCCAGGAATTCCCCAATATCTCCAGGCACTCACACCACTAGTCGAAACGTAGTGTAGAGATCAAGAATAATAACTGGTTTATACAGAATAACACTGACTTTTCTACAGACAAAATTTGACCTCAACTAGGGGGAGGTACAAAGGCAGCTAATTATTTATTAAATTGTAAGCCTCAAACAATAGAGAGCCTTATTTAAAGGTAATTAAATACAGTAGGGCATAACGCAATTAAAACTCACACCTTAAGCTACAGGCACATTATGAACACAACATAATCAGTTTAACAGTAGGACATACAATGGGGCAAGGATGCAAAGGTGTCAAGTTCGGATACATACAATATTCACTCAATTACAGTAACTTCCTAATTAAAGCACATCACTTTACAAAAGGACAATGAATGAATAACATAAAGGCGATGGGGAAGATGATATAATGACAGGAGTTTGCAGGACAGAATACAATCTTAACCTGGGGGAAACCCAATGGGACAATGGCTTGGCACTCCCAGTATATGTCCTGCTGTGATCCTGAGTGAGCTTGTCCTGGACACACTGTGTTTGCAGTCCAGCTGTAGTGAAAATATGGTGCCACTGGTGCCCCTAAAGAGTGTACCCCCAAACCTAGCATATTCACCGACCGGGTCTGACGGTAAGAGGCTGGCCACCAGTCCTCTCCAGAAGCCTAGGGCACCGAGGCTTCCATGACACAATGTATAGATCATTTTTCAGATTTTTTTTTTTTTTTAAATATACTATATTTACAGTATAATATTTAAGCTGACAAGAGTCCCTTTAATAAAAACAGGGAGGCCATTCTCAAAGGGGGAATGATGTGGGTGACATCAGGAATTGATTATTACATATACTGTGGAAGTTAAAGGAAAAAAACAAAATGTAGTTGAATGCGGTGAAACTAGCGGTTTTCGCGACAAGCAAAATTACATTTTAGGTCAAAGTTAGAAAAATTGTTTTTTTTTCATCATATTTTATGATTTTATTTTATAGTAAATTATAAGCTATGATGAACCTAATGGTATCAAATGAAAGCCCTTCTTATGACAATAAAAGCAACATATAATTTTTGTGGGTACAGTATGTGAGAGAAGAAAATTACAGCTAAACACAAACACCCCAGAAATGTAAAAACAGCCCTCGTCACCTAGGAAAAGTCAAGGTCAAAATGTCTTGTCACTAAGGGGTTAACGGTTCAATGTTTTTTTTTTTTTTTTAATGCATTAGGTTGTGCATTTTGCATAACTAATAACAGGCATGACCTACTTTTAGGATCAGTTTTGCACATTCTGGATAAAACCCCTATTGAACATTCGTGGACACTGGGGGTTATGTATAAAGGTGTTTCCGACGGAAATAGAGTACAATTACACCAAAAAAGCCACTGTGTGTCTGTTGCACCAAAATATAAATAAGTGATCTAATTATTTTTACAGAAATTCAATATATGCTCTGAAGTCTGCATTAAGACTAAAAAGTTGCAGTTTTGCCCCTTTGTTCTTATGTATAAAGCCCATTCTGACCATTTTATACATATCGCCCAGGAACAAGAACAGCACCACTATTGGTATAAACCCCACTTTGTATCCATGCCTGAAACAGAGCCATGTGTCGCCTAATCAGCATGCACATTATGTTATGGCTCACATGTGCATTATATATCCTTCTGTATCTCTATTAGAGCCCTCTGATTGGCTCCTGAGCTGTCAAGGATACACTTTTTTGGTGTGTGTGTGTGGGGGTTAGTTATTCCATGTAATCTATTGTGACCTCTGAACATGTTTTACGAATTAAAATAAAGTTCTGTTTTGTTAAAGAGGGAATTGCACATTATTTGAGTGTATGTGACCATAAAACACATTTTGTGCCTATGATCATCCCTATTCCACCTCTGACTTTACAATAACACGCAGTAACCCTGAATTCAGCACTGCAGGGTGGAACGTGCCCGCAACTGAAACAAAGATGTTTCAACACAGGTTCTTTAACTTCCTGTTACTTATCATTGCTACAGTAGTTATATCACAATCAGGATATAGTGTGACTTATTGCACACCCTACAAATAAACGTGGTCAGCGCATAAAATGCAATGAAACGGGTTTGCATCATGAGAACTTTAGAAAAACATGTTGCTAATGCCGACTTTGTTTTTGGTGAAATGTTGACCTTTACTACATGACATTTATTTACATAGATCAACAATATTAACCCCGTCATGACTATGAAGTGCAATGCATTGGTGTCAATGCCTGTACAGTGACAGCAAAAAAATTGTCCGCCAGGTCCACCCATGGTCGGTCTTACAGTGATAGTCGTTACTGACCTGTTAGTCATGCCCCTCACCCTATTCATATTGTGTGAGGGCTATTCCAAGCTGCTGAATACGAGCGAAAGAAAGTGTAAACACAGAATAAAATCCGTGAGTACACTCAATACATTCCCAAGCTTCCAAAAAAGAGAGAAATTAAGACTAAATAGATTGTAAGCACTGGTGCAAGCAAATGAAGCACTAAAAAATAAAGTGCAATAGAAACTGAATAGTGAGTGATAATGGAAAAATAACAAATGTAACAATACAAATCACAAATATAAAAAAGACAAATAGTGTAAAACCTAATCGTGAAATAAAATCAGTATAAATGAAACAATACAACACAATAAAACAGTGACAAATAACGTCCAAATGTGGTAATCCAAATCTTCAATGACTGGTTCCAAAGGTATGTAACCTAAAAAAACGAAACCAAAATAGTGTGTAGCATAAAAAACTGGTTTAATAGCGCATTTAAAAGTAACTTACAGGATATAGTCAAAAGCAAAACGAGTAGTGAAAACGGACTGCCAATATCCAGCTTTCCCTCTTCAGACAGAACACTGATGGTGATAAGCCGGCCGGACCATTCACCGTGTAGATGGAAGAAGGAAGCAGAGTCGAAAGAGAGGCTTGGAGTCCGTGAGACGCAAAAAAACTCCCACCCTGGCGCTAGCGCAGAGAGATCGCCTCGTTTTTGCATGGGATGAGCAGAGGGGAACTAGTTAAGGTCCCCCCTGATGATCCCATGCAAAAACATGGGTCTCTTTCTGTGCTAGCAGTGAGAGACCCCTGCCGGCTGTCTGCTTCATATGGTCAGAGTATAAATCATCGTGTACTATGAAAAGCACAAGCCAGTTTATCCTAACACTAGGAACAACAAACTTTTCATTTGTGCTTCTATAACGTTGCATTTAGTGTTCATTTAAGAATGAAGCTTTCACTTCTCACACACACACGTAGCTAAAGTAGCAGCATAGCTATTGTTGGAAATCAAAACAAAAGAAAAAACGATCTTGAAGGGGTTAAAGTTCATTGCTAATTTTGAATCCCTACACATGCTGACTTTTTGTATGCTGTTAGATGAGTGGCAGTGCTGGGCCTTGGTTTGATGTTGGCAGTAACTTTTTTTTTTCTTCAAAATTGCAGGTTTGGTTCTACATTACCATTTAGTTATATAACGTCAACGATTACGTAACGCTAGGTACAGAGCATAGAAGGGAACTACATACCAAGTTAGACAAACTAGAACAGATTGGTACATGAGGTAGAGAACCCTGCTCGCAAGCTTACAATCTAGATGGTTCTATTATAGAAGCACACGGGAAAAGTAAAGTTTAGTTGTCCTTTAAATCTCTAGCACATTTGTTCTTTTCATTCTATGCATTTGTTTACAATGTATAGATAATTTTTCATCGCTTTGCATTCATCGATTCATCTCGCTTGCTTTTAAAACCGCAGGGCTGACCAACCAATATGGAATTCCTAGACACTGCTCAAAGTTAAAAGGCTCTCCTCATATAAACTAGACACATTAGTAGTTAAAATACTACCAAGCATTCCTCACTCCTTTATAAATATCACAGGATTAACCCCTTCGCGACCGTCATAGGGAAATCTCCCTTCGTGACCGATGACGGTCCAGGACCGTCATGCAAGTCCGCTCGCGGTAGGTGCCTGCTTTGACAGCTATAGTCTTCCCCCCTCCCCCCCCCAAAGGATTTTTTTTTTTGTGTTTTTTTTTTTTCCCCTATTGTGCTAATTCTAACTCTTGGGTTAGGGTAAGAGTTCATCAAAACCCTAATCCTAGAGTTAGAATTAGGGTTTGTACTAACCCTAACCATAGAGTTAAGGTTAGACTTAAAAAAAAATTAAATAAATAAAAAAAATTAAAAAAAATAATAAATTGTATAAAAATAAGAAGTTATTCCGTAGAGGAACAATGACATGTTATGTCTGTCTGTGGTCCTCTGGGGATATTTTTTTTTTTTTTAAGAAAAGACTGCTGTAGATAGGGGCCCGAAGCAGCTGGATATTTGATCCATGCAGCCGCATTATAGCAAGGATAGCAAAAATCGGTGCTTCCTACTATAGACTACATTTCCTTTTCTGCTACGGGAGCTTTTGGCTGGCTGAGCATGATAGGAAATGTAGTCACAAGTATTACATAATAAATACACGTTTTAAATCTGCAATAACCATATCCTAAATTTTGCCCTGTACCTGCCACATAAACCTAGCAAACCTATACATGTGGGGTACCGCTATACTCAGGGGAAGTTGCTGAACATATATTGGGGTTTTGTTTGGCAATAAAATAGAACAGCCCCTTTAAATTCATACCTAAGTTTCAAAGTGTGTTGAAATAAAACACACACAAAATTACTACGCCCTGGGATGTCTACTTTATAAAAAATGTGTACATGTGGGGGGTTATTCAGTGATTCATATCAGATATCGGTGTTACAGTGTCACTAACGCTAATTTAAAAAAAAATGGTTTTGAAACGGCTAAATGCTACTTGTATTTATTAACCTAAAACATGCAAAAAAAATCATATAAACATTGGGTATTTCTGAACTCAGGACCTATAGTCGAATCTATTTAGCACGTTTTTTCATTAGCTTTTGGAGCTTAGTAAAAGAATTTACAAAGAAAAGTCAGGAAAAGTGTTTTTTTATTTTTTTTTTATTTTAACCATATTTTACTATTTTTTTTCACAATACAATAAATGATATGAACAAAATAATGTAATGAAAAGAAAGCCCTTCTTGTCCTGAAAAAAACAATATATAATATGTGTGGGTACAGCAACCGACAAAGAAGAAAATTAAAGCTAAACACAAACACCTCAGAAGTGTTAAAACAGCCTCGGTCACTAACGCACAACATTCCAAAAACAGTCTGGTCATGAAGGGGTTAACAAAAACAGTAAGTTACTGACCTCCAGTGGATGAAAGCCTAAATTAACCCTGCCCAGAATTGAACAGTTACTGCAGTTGGAGCTTTCCCATTCACATGTTCAACTGTATAGTGAAATGAACAAATTCCAAACTTGTAAAGTTACCAGTTATTTAATACAGTTGGGACAGTAGGGGAGGGTGATCTTTTGGTTACATATTGTAATATTACTGCAAAATAGTTTTCTAAGGTCTAATCAATATTTTACGTTTACGGCTTCATGCCAAGGTCATTTCGTGTGCTACAAATGTATTTGGGTTAAGGTCCGATGTATAAAACAGAGAAGTGGAGGTTAAGATACAGTCTTCCGAGAAGGCGACTGTGCTCATATGGATTTGGATTTTTATTCCCAAAACATTTGGAAAGTCTGTATATAAGACTAGAACACGTACTTTTATGTGACATCAAAGCCAGTGAGCCTTATAGTGTATGGAGCTAATTCAACACTGATACTGCGATTTTGCATGGGTGGGACTTATATTTTTAATCACATGTTTGTGTTTGTCTCCAGTGTTTCAGAGATGCTCCCCATACATTGCCTTCCTGACAATTGTTAATGTGGTCATGTGGTAGTGGTGGGTCTAAAAAGGAAGTGAATAGTAGAATTAATCTGTGTACTCAACCCCTTTGCAAGCCAGTAATGCCACTTCAAGCTTGAATATTGCAAAACAAGATGGGTCAATGCTAAACAGAATCTTCTAAGTTTCCTGCTCTAGTCAGTTTTTGTTTACATGGCAAGATAACCAGTTCAGTCATGGCCACATGCACAGCACACATTTCTGAAGTAGTGTGTCTATATGTAAAATGTTATTCAATTCTAAATACCTAATGATAAAAGATAATTTTTTTGTAGTTAAAGTCTACAGTGTAAGTAATGGAAACACTTGCCATGAAAATAGATTTTATTAGAGGCCCAGTCCATGTTCTAGTTTTATAACTACGCCAATGACCTACATCTGTGAAGTGAAAGTTTCTGATAACTTTATTACCTTAATAATTTACCAAACAATATGGCTACCTTTCTTTAAGGTGTTACCATTTAATATCCTTCCAAGGTATCAATGCCGAATACAAAGGTATATGTGTATCTGCACTAGGCAGAGCTGCAGGGTAATTTTTATGTATTTGGACACCTTGAGAATCTGTACAGTGCCATATATAGGGGTTCTGTATAAACCCCAATTTGATATCTGTTTGGAAAGTTAAAAGGTGTAATCACTGAAGTCTTATTTATAACCGTGATTACAACTTTTTACATACAATTTTTGAATGGGTTGTGGAGGTGTAAAGTGTGCTGGAGCAACACAAAAGTATAGCTCTGGTGCAAGTGTTTGTTGGGTGATACTGTTAAATGTTGACGAACTAGGGATGGCACCACCGCTAGTGCTATTGAGTGATTTGTTTATAAAGTAGACACATACGTATCAGGGGGGAAGTCTGCAAATAGAAATTATGTCTGCAAAAAATACGGTAAATCTGTGAAAGCTTCATTTCCTGTCATTTGAAACCAAATGAAAAATAGATATAGCAACTGTGTGAGAGACATGACCTCAAGAAAAAATGAATATTACCAAGAGAAAAAAAATCCAGAAGAATATTTTTTTTTTTTTGTTTGGTTATTTCTGAGATACAAATTATCTTAGAAATAGAGAATCAAACCCAACAAGAAATTTTCTTAGAAAATTATTACACTTACTTTTTTTTTATCTTTCATCCACTGCTGTGTACATTTTTATTTTTTATTATGAGGAACGAGGCAACTGCTGCTTCATTAAAAGTTTGAATGGTGCACCAATTGTGTACCATATTTTAAAAGTTATTCTCCCCTAGTCCCTGCAAAAGATTTGTGGCTTGTCCAACAAACCTCTCTCTCCGTGAGGTTTCCTCTCTCTAGTATGTGCATGCATTAGTTGAGTGCCAAATAGCCAATATTGGTCATAGATGCCAGATTATGGAGAACCAATTAGATATATGGTATATGTAATGGTGATCTCTTCTGAATGGTGCTCCATAGATGACTTGTTCCTGACTAAAATACTTTCAGGATGGTTTTATCAGTCTTTGGGATCAAGTGACCTAAAACATTTTGGACACTATTCTCCTTAAACTTTGATTGAGCATTGTTTATTCTTTGGTTGAACATGATGCCCTTGATCACATGTCTGCCCTGGAGATGTACATGTGCAATACCTCAGAGCATTCCCAATGATTCCCCCATTACTTCCAATGGAAAACCTGCTAGATTTGTGCAGTTTGGAGCTCAGACTGTGCAGACTATAGGTGGGAGGGGTAGCCTGCTTATTTTCTAGCTTGCTGCAAATGCAGTGCAAATAAATACAATAAATAATCTAGGTCTATGCTTAAAGCAACAGGTTTTGCCAAGTGCACCACCATATTTATTTATTGTAATGCAATTTCATAATAAAGGACTGATTGTTTTGTTGTATAACATTATATCTGGCGAGCCTGCTTTCATTTCCTTTTAAATTTGTTCACGAATGTGGGTAAATCATTGTGACTTTTTAAACTGAAATGTTCGTGGAAGAGGGCTGTGTAACCACAGAAAAGTGCTTCATAGGGGTTTTCCTTCTCTAGTTAAATTTACATCCAGCTGAGAGTTGATCTGAAGAAAAGCATTCTTGTGAACTCCTTCCTTAGCATTCAGACAGCCGCACAGTACTCCTGTTGTAATTCAAGTTTGCACAGCCCCTCTCATACTGTTTACAAGAGGGAATTGAGGAGCACAGTGGTTTTCCTAGCTTCTACCCCTGCTTATTGCCTTTGGAATAGGCATGCCATTTGCTTTTGAGGGAAATCGTAGGATGTTTATGACATTTGTTGTGCCTACTGTTTTACAATGATGCAGAGAAAACCACATGAGTACATATGCATTTGTAGGTATAGCAACACATTAACCCTTAATGGTATCTTCCTCCATTAAATGTACTGTGCCGTGTGTGCTTGAGTTGTCCTACTCTGTTCTGTGAATTACAGGTTAACCTGAATGTATTAAAGTTTGTATATACAAAAACACATTCAAATGGTGCAAGGGAAACATAAATATATGAAATCACTAATCAAGACCGATCCAAACCACAGCGCCTTAGCAAAGATGGCCGCTTGGTGTTTTCAGTCATGTGCATGTGAATCATATACCCCTTGCTGCTTGGAGATAAGTACAGTATTGTAATGTACAATTTACTTGCGTTGTGAATCTCGAGATCTTGCTAAACCTCTGCATTTATAGCATGGTAAAGCAAGATCCGGTGGCTGCGTGCAAGCCATCAGAGCATGATGTTCTAAATGGAACTGCATCATAATGCGCACCAGAGTGGTCCGAAACGCGAAGCTAGTCTTTGTGCTGAGTTGTGATAAAAATGTAAAGACTCAGCCCAACCATCCGATAATTACAGATGGCTGATTTTGAATATTTATTGTATCTTGTCCACTGTAGTTTTTTGCATTTAGAGCAAAAATCATGCCCATATTTTTTTGATATATGTAGGTTGAATAAACCTAAAACGTTTTTTTATTTGAATTGACCTCATATCTTGATTTCTGCTTTTTCTTTCAGGGCAGGTGAAAGTGTTCCGAGCTCTGTATACTTTTGAACCCAGAACAGTAAGTGTACATTTTGTGACTTCACGTACATCTTTTCCTTATGTAATGTATGTTGTGCAGTTTGCTGCTACTGGCTACTTATTTAAGAGTCTACTCCATAAATAGAAAATTGAAAGGAAATTCAGATGGGAATTTCAAAAGCCAAAGTAGCTGAGTTGAAAAAATTCTCCAATGCAGCGGAATGGAAGAATTTTTCAGCTGCTTTGGCCTTAAGTTTGAAATTACAATTGCAATTCTCTCTCAATTTGAATAGACCCATTCAGTTTTTGTTCTTACTACTGCTTTTTATCATCAAATTACAATATATGTAGTAAAGAATTTATTTGTTTCTATTTGTTCTTCCCAATTGTGCTGAACAGTATTTTCCAAGTCATCATTTTTACTTATGTGCACACTAACTGTGTGTATATACACCTATCATGACTACTGACAGGTGGCAAAACTGGCAGAGGCAGTGTGATGCTTTGGACAATGTTCTGCTGGGAATCCTTGGGTCCTGCCATTCATGTGGCTGTTACTTTGACATATACCACCTACCTAAGCATTGTTGCAGATCATGTACACCCTTTCATGCAAAATGTACTCCATGATGTCGTTGGTCTCTTTCAGCAGGATAATACGCCCTGCCACTAATCAAAAATGCTTCAGGAATGGTTTGCGGAACACGAGTTCATGGTGTAGACTTGCCCTTCACATTCCCCAGATCTCAATCCAATCGAGCATCTATGGGATGTGCTGGACAAACAAGTATGAGCCATGGAGGCCCCACCTCTCAACTTGATCTGCTGTTAACGTCTTGGTGCTAGATACCACAGCACATCTTCAGAGGTCTAGTGGAGTTCATGACTTGATAGGTCTGGGCTGTTTTTTATTTCATGGCAAAAAGAGACCTACAAAATTTTAGACAGGTGGTCATAATGTTATGGTGTGTGTATGTGCGTGTGTATTTGCTCAAATAATATTATAAGTGCAATGTAGGTTTGTTATAGTTAAGGTTTGCCTTATAATCAGACCTCAAATATAAGTCTGACTATAAGACTTGGATCCTGGTCCCCCACAGAACTTCAGGGACTTAGATCATTTGTGCAGCCAGCCGTCTGTGCTGCACACACACCTTCTGATCCTGTCTGACCCTTCCAGAGTGTATTCAGATACTGAAAGCCGGAATCATGTGACCGAACTGTGCACCGATGTCATCCAACTGACCCTACTAGACCATAGGGAGGCCTCTGGGTGCTGGGGCAAGTTCAGTGGGTGCTGCAAAACTAAAAATGGACAGAACTTAATAGCTTGCTCTATAGTAAGATTGGTACTCAGGAGCAAGGCATTACTATTACAAACCTGAGAACAAAGCGGACTTAATTGCCTTCCCTGTGGTAAAATTCCCATTTGGGAATTACTTGCTCCATTACTGTAAGAGAATATTATGACACCTATCTAAGCTGTCTCTGTACAAAGGGTACAACAACTTCAGAAATACCAGATTTGCTTGAATATAAGACAAGGTTTTTTTCAGAGAAAATGCTCTGAAAAAGACCCCTTGTCTTATATTCGAGGTCGTCTTATAGTCTGACCTTAAATCGAGGTCAGACTATAAGACTGGGATCCAGGTCCCCCGCAGAGCTACAGGGGACCTGGATCCCCCTCGCTAATAGCCGGTGGATGTCTGCGCGATGCGCACAGACATCCTCCGCTGCTGTCAGGCACGTCCGTCGGGACTTCTATGATGAAGCTGGGACCTTCCGGCTTCATCGTAAAAGTCCCGGCAGAAGTGCCGGGCAGCAGCGGAGGATGTCTGCGCGTATCGTGCAGACATCCTCCAGCTGCCCCCACTAGCCACCAGGGATATTTGGGTCATGATAGACTGAAGTGTTGGGCAGCATGGAGGATCCCCAGGCTGCCCCCACTAGCTACCAGGGAGGCAACATTGGGGGGAGGGAGGGGGCAGACAGAGACAAACAATGTTGGGGGGAGGGGGAAGACAGAGACAAACAATGTTGGGGGGAGGGTGGGTTAGAGAGACGGACACCGTTGGGGGGAGCATTTAGCAAGTCTAAGTGGCAGCATTTGCACATAAAGGTAAATAAAAACAAAAAATGTATTTTTTTTAGATCATAAGTTTTTATTAAATATGAAAAAGCAATTTACATGTGAATATATACAAGTTAAACTTTGTTCCTATAGGGTAGTCTTATATTCAGGCTTTTAGTTTTTTTCCTAAAGGAATATCAAAAGTTTGGGGGGTCGTCTTTTATATTCAAGCAAATACGGTACATTTCGGCCTGACATGGGTACTACTTTTTAGTTTTTTTGGTTAGCTCTGTCAATCCATAACCTTTCATAATACTTCCTTCTATTTCAAAGCTTGCTTATGTTTTTATTATATTTCAGCCTGATGAGCTGTATTTTGATGAAGGCGATATCCTTTACATCTCAGAAATGGTAAGTGTTCTTTATTGTATACTATTCTTTTTATTCTAGCACAGTAACAATTTCACATGACAGTTGATCATTTTTGTGACACCCCCTGCTGGCCACCACTGTTTTTGTTTCTCGTGAGAATTTGGTAAAAAGAAAAAGGTGGCTCTACCTTTCAGCATTTTGCATCTCAAAAATGTTTTTTTTTTTTTTTTTTTTCCTTGATGTGTTTGGTATTTTTATTACATTTTATTAACCATCAAAGGTGTATTTATTTATCTATTTATGTTTTGCCCAGACTGATACAAATTGGTGGAAAGGCACTTGCAAAGGAAAAACCGGTCTCATTCCAAGTAATTATGGTAAGTCCCAGTTATAGATGTAGTTAAAAAGCAAATGAATACACTTGACATATTTAAAAAAAAAAAAAAAGCAATTTCTATTCTATCTTTTAATGTAAAGTGATTGTTGATATTGTAAAGCTAATAAAGTTTGTTGTGCAGCAAAATAATTTTATTTGCCAAAGCAGAAGATGGCCATGTCACAAGTTGGGTTACTCTACAAAAGAACAAAAATTTAGAAAATATCAATATTTATATTCCCTCACCTGAAGATGTTCTTGTTTTAATGCATGCATTTTTAATCTAATCCTTCCTTTGTTCTTCATGCCAAATGTTTACTAATGTAGGTGTGGTTGATTTTTATTTTAAGATAATTTTACAGTATTATAAACTAGGCCTTTAAGGCCCTGACTAGCATGCCCAGAATTACACAATACTATAAACCTGAAGGAGATAAATGTGCTATTTAACCCTTTAAGGACCAGGGATTTTCCTGGGCCAAGGACCAGAGCGTTTTTCAATTTTTAATATGCGGTTTTTGAAACATAATTTTCCTCTATCTCATTTAATGCACCCATACAAGTTATATGTTGTTTTTTAAAGGACAGTTAGAGCTTTCTTTTGATACCCTATACATAAAAATGATTTACATTTTAGTATTAAAAAATCCATATAAAAGAGTTTTTCCCTATTATTTTCCCAATAATAAGCTACACAACTAGTGCAACACTAACCCACTTATCCCCCCTAATTAACTAACTAATAAAAAAGAAAAATATTGGTTCCCAAACCCCCCTAAACAAAAAAGACAGAAAAAAAACTCTGAAGAGTGCGATGTCAGATCAGTAAAAATCATGCAACAGGCATGCAGGGGTTAAATTTTATTAAATAAATATATTAAAATTACCTTTTTTTTATTAAAAAAAACTTTATAAATTGCAAAAATAAAAATTGTAAAAAAAAAAACCTAAATGAGGGCCATTAAGTGGAAAGAAACTGATCACAGTTAAAAACTGTGATCAGCAATGAAAGGGTTAATTTTTTTTTCTCAGCAACGTTCTTTATTAATTTATTTTTACTTGCAGGTCACTCTATGTGCTTCACTATAAGAACGTGAAGCACAGAGAGTGAATTAGAGGCAAAGTCAGTGTATGAACACATTGACTTTGCATCTAATTTGCATGTTATCGCGGTGATCACTCAATCACCGCGATCACATGCCCGGAAATGCACCGATCGGGTCCAGGAGCTTTGCGTCGGGTGCGAGGCTTAGTCCTGGACCCGTTGCAGACTAGCTGGCGGTTCCCATGGAGCTGGCTAGACTGCATGACGAGTTAACTCGTCATAAGGTCGCGAAGGGGTTAACCCTGATGGTCTAGATGTTCTCTTGGGCACACTGAGAATTGCAGGTATTTTAAAGTGTAGAATAAAGTAAAATTAGGTTTTCCAAGGGATGTAATGATGCAATAATAATATTATTTCTGATCACATCTTCCTTTTTAAAACTCTTGGTAAATTAACACTGGTTTTTGCTGCTCTTAAGATTTTCTTTTGTTTAGAAGATACCACTGATCTATAGCTGAGCAGAAACCAGCTTGTAGAACATTTACATTCTCCAAAATCTGCTTGGGAGATGCTCTGACAGACCAGCAAAGGTCATGTCCTTTGGAAGACTCCAGGAAGCAAAACATTGGGCTTTCATTCACAAAAGAGGGAATTGACAAGGGGATTTCAAAGTTCAGCTGAGTTGGATAATTTTTCCAACTCTGCTACTTTTGACCTTAAGTTAAAAATTCCACCTGTCAATTTCATGCAATTCTCTCTTTCATGAATAAAGCCCACTGTTTTGCTACATCATTTGTGATCTCTTCCAAACAAAACCTAGGGAAAGATGATCTAAGCTATCGGTCGAACAGACACATTTTAATATAATAAAAAAAGTCATCTTTGTGTTGAAAATCAGATATTGTCTTCACTTCATAAACAAACATGTTGAATAATTATTGAACTGCAATAAATCCAGAAGGGCTGTGTCTTGAAATCTGTGACATCCATAGATAGTTTGGCACAGCTCATTCACAAAGTTTCTCTAATGGGATATTGTCAAATCTTCCTTCACAATGATAGTCTGTTCATTTAAGGGACACTAGGTTGATGACCCTTAGCCTTTACATAAAAGTACCGTGATATCATACACTTTGTCAGCTGCAAATTCCAGTGCATTTTTAAATGTTTCATTTAAATGATCAATCACACCTGGGGAGAAAAAAGGAAAATAAATGCACATTGAACATCATACATTCATCCATCCTCTGCTTTAGTGCTGTTGGAAATCTTGCAGAGCTGTTATAACAATACCTTTATTGTATTCATCCTCCTTGTCAACTCCAACTGTACACAGGATATTAGAATTAAAATATTATAAACGAGCAGAGTAGACAGAAAGCATTGTACTAAATACAAAACTTTAGTTGTTAAGGAATGATCAGCCATTCAATAAACTAGTCCTAAAACATATTGCCTTTATTTCCTTTTTCCCAGTTGAGGAACATTTGGTGCATCCATGTTTATTTGGTCATTGAATATTCATGAATCCTAAATCCATTCTGTTTTGGTTTTTCCTCCCTCAGTTGCTGAACAAGCGGAGTCTATTGACAATCCTCTACATGAAGCTGCCAAAAGGGGTATGTGATATTCTGGAATTACACGACATAAAACAGACATTAACCTTGGAAGGCATGCACCTCTTTTACGATCATATTTACATTTACTACATTAATATTTTGATTTGCATGTACATTACGAATTTTTTAATGCATTTCTGCGAGCCAAACAGCCAATGTTTACAAATGATAAATATAGTGTATCGCTACAGTTATACAAACCATTAGGAAGCTGGTTTCTTTCCAGATTGTCGTTTTATTAGACCTTTATACAAGCAGTAAAAATACTATATTAACAGGCTTGTGATTACAGAAAACATGGAGTGTAACTAAGGAAAAGGCAAACAAAAGATGAAACGCATTTAGTTTATGGAAGATTTATTTATTTATTATTAAAACAGGAAGATTAAAAAAAAAAAATACAAGGAAGGTGTCAAACTGCTTCGTCATTCAAACATAAAATTACAAGAAAACACACGATTGGTTGTATGTACATAATATATAATTGCACATTTACATACAACAATGTGGCAAATTATGAATATTTTTCTTCTTCAGGTAACTTGAGCTGGTTGAGAGAATGTTTGGAGAACAGAGTTGGTGTTAATGGGCTGGACAAAGCAGGAAGTACTGCTCTGTACTGGGGATGTCATGGAGGTCACAAAGGTAACTCATTTTTGATTACCTCCTTTTTCCATGAGGCACACTATATATACTTGCCGAGCAAGATTTCTTGCAAGGGTCAAAAAATATCTTGCCTAAAAAAAAAAAAAAAAATCCTCATCCATCATGTTCTATTATTAACAATCTATTCTAAACCTATTGTATCTTTGTAGATGTTGTGGAAGTGCTACTTGCCCAGCCGAGTATTGAATTAAACCAACAGGTAATTCAGTCATATGTGGAATGTCATCCTTAAAGTCCTTCCATAAGGAGAAATAACTGCCTCATTATATTAATTCTAATAACCTTGTTTGCTCCATTTTTTTTAATAAGTTTTGGATCTTAAAATAAGCTTCTCAATATTAATATTCTAACCATGTTATCAGTTGGACCAGCCAGCATTCCTGTCAGAAAGCAATGATTCAGGTCACAATCTGTTTGTGACCACTTCAGTTGACTTGGCTGCCTAATTTTAGATTTGTTTGATGTTTTAATGCGATAAGAAAATACATTATAAACCTGCACTTTCATTTTTCCAAAACTCTGATCTATTTGACATAGATTTAACATTACAAAACACTATTTGCTGAATTATTTCCATACATGAATTTCACAAAAAAATGCACACACACATGCATAGTATGTGGTTTAGTAAAATTGGCTGAAAAATGTTATTCCTATGCAGTTTGTTCCATGATTATGTTCAAATTTATGAGTAAGCTTAATATATGCCTTTATAAGATCAGACCTTCCCAAACCTCTTTTTGTTAAAGGTTTCAGTTATTTATTGACATTCAAGCTATGCCTGCATTAGTACAATATATATGACGTGTGTGTGCATCTTTAATGGAGCACACTGATGGCGTTTAACGTTAAAGCACTTTCTAACCAGTTGCTCAAAAATCTATATTAATTTTGAAACATTAAAATTCGCACATTGTGAATCGTGCATTTTTAATTTTTGCTCCAGTTACATTCTTTATTTCAACCTCTGATTTCTAGAACAAGCTTGGCGATACACCTTTGCATGCAGCTGCATGGAAAGGATATGCAGATATTGTAGAACTGCTGCTGTCGAAAGGTGAGGCTTTTAATGTCATTCTATACACAAGAATGCAATCATTGTTGTGAGGGTTTTAGTTACTTTAATTGATAGTAAAGCTTAGAAAAGTATAAAACTATTTCAAATTCATTCATGGAGAAAAAGGTCCTGCAAACACACTGTTCTGAAAAGCAAGTAAGTAAAATACACTGTTTTTGTTTTTCTTCTAAAAAGTTTGTCAAAATAAAATGTATTGTCCTTAGTGGGACAATCAAACTTGAGATTTCTTACATGCACTTTTTCAACTGTCTGTCTACCTTAGCTATCCCTATAATAAATGTTAAAAAACAGTCTGGAACATGAGAATCTTCAAAAACGCATACCAAACATTTTTTTCTTGTATTCAATTGTCTCACCCTTCTGTATAACATACCCTATTTTTTTTATATACATAGATTTTAGTCATCAGAACTTACACAAAAATTAGCATGCTCCAACCCTGCCTGTTCAGATGTTTTAAAACACAGAATTTTATTTTAACCCCTTAACGACAGGTGACGTGCCAGGCACGTCACGGCAAATCGAGGACTTGCCGACAGGTGACGTGCCTGGCACGTCATGCACTAAATGGAGTAAAGAAAGCGACCAGAGGCATTGTGCAACACCCCCCAAATGTGCAGGGGCGCGCTACGATCACTCCACGGAGTGATCGTAGCAGCCATTTAAAAATGGCTGCGCCCGCTGCACACATGTGCTTAGAAAGCGAACGATCGTTCGCTTTCTAAGCATCTCCGGTGTTGTTAAAGTGCCTCGCCAGCGAGGCACTTAACAACACCGTTCTGCTCCCCAGAGCCGATGGTGGTCGCTCTCCTGAGCGACCCCATCGGCTCAGTAGAAGGGAACGCTGCCTGTACAGGCAGCGTTTCCCTTCTAATGGCAAGAGCATCGGAAGTGAAAGTATTTCACTTCCGATGCTCTAGGGGGAGCCAATCGATGCCGGCACAGCAGATCTATGTGATCTGTGTGCAGGCATGTATGGTAAGTGCTCTGATGAGCACTTACCATACTGTCAAAGGCAATATTACTAAATATTGCCTTTGACAAGTATTGATCTGCCTCCCTCACCTTACTACTTTTAGTAAGGGAGAGAGACAGATCAGATCAAGTAAAAAAATAAAATAAAATAATAAAAAAAATATTTAATAAAATTTTAAACACCAATGGCTTTTATAAAAGCCATTTAACCCCTTCCCTGCCATTGATCGCTGTGTACGCAGTGATCATACACAGCAGCACATTTTTTGCTGTCTGTGCATTTTTTAGGCGTTATTTTTTTTTACTGTAATTCATTACAGGATAAAAAAAAGGCTCTTTTAAGAGAGATTAACCCCTTTCTTGCCGTAGATCACTGCCTAATCAGCGATCTGACGCAAATGCAGCAATCTTGCTGCAGAAGCATTTTTAATTTTTTTAAAACTTTTTTATTACACCCGTCACGTGTTAATTATACCCGCTAGGGGACTACGTTTAACGTAAATAAAATTTTTTAGCTGTCTGAGCGCATGTATAGCGATCAGTAACAGCTGATAAGTGACAATGGCGGGTTGGCGTTTGCTCAGATGAGCATCACCATTCGTCTGGTTAGATCAATATGTGTAAATATTTGATCTGACCAGTGTAGATCTGCCTCCCTCTCACTTGAGTTTTAGTGAGGGAGACAGAGCTGTATAATGTAAGTTTTTAATTATAATATATTTAATAGAATTGAGACCCAAAGGCTTTTATAAAAGCCGTTTCCAGTATTTAACCCCTTCCCTGCAATTGATCGCTGTGTACGCAGTGATCTTACACAGCAGCACATTTTTTGCTGTCTGTGCATTTTTTTAGGGGTTATTTTTTTTTACTTTGATTTATTACAGTATATCAAAGGCTCTTTTAAGAGCTATTAACCCCTTCCTTGCCGTATATCACTTCCTAAGCAGCACATATGGTCACTGCCTAAGCAGCGCATATGGAGCAATCTAGTCGCCGAAGGATTTTTTTTTGCTATCAGCATTTTTTTTGTCAGACTCACTAGGGGTTAATTATACCCACTAGGGGATTACGTGTATTCCTTTTGAAGCTGTCTGAACGCGTGTATAGCGATCAGTAACAGCCGATCAGTGGCAAAGGTGGTTTGGTGATTTCTCAGATGAGCATCACCATTCGTCTGGTTCGTAAATATTGTTCTGACCCATATGGATCTGCCTCCCTCTCCTCACTTGAGTTTTAGTGAGGGAAAGAGACAGATCTGTATAACATAATTTTTAAATTGTAATAAATTTAATAAAATGTTAATAAATTGTGAGTCCCAAGGGCTTTTATAAAAGCCATACCTATAGTGTAGTGTATTAACTCCTTCCCTGCCACTGATCACTGCAAAGCAGAAATTTTTTTCTTGTCTGTGCATTTTTAGGGGTTAATTTTTTTGTACAGTACTACAAAGGCTCTTATAAGAGCTATTAACCCCTTCCTTGCTCTACATGTTCAAATTCCAAGTTTGAAAATCAAAAAGCGCACCTCTCAAATGTAGCCTTTCAACACCCAACAAAGCTGACAAAGCTATGCATGGGTGGTATCCCTGTGCTCGGGAGATGTTGCTGAACATATATTGTGGTATTGTTTGTCAGTGACACATACCGAAATATGTGAATTTGTGTCTAAAGTGCAATGTATGTGGGAAAAAATACACAATAAAATGACTACCACAAACTTTGACAAAGGCTGGTGGTAGAATTGGTGCATGGAAAGTGTTAAAATAACACCATTTAAAATAGCCTAGGGTGTCTACTTTTACAAAATATATACTTTTTGGGGTAAAATACACTGTCCCAAATGAAAGATGGGCTCAGGCTGACTACACGTCAATATTCCAAGTTGAAAATGCGCACCTTCACAATGTGGCCCTTTAGCCCCCAAACAACCCAACAAACCTATGCATGGGTGGTATCCCTGTACTCCGGATATGTTGTTGAACACATATTGGGTTATTGTTTGGCAGTGACACATACCAAAATCTGTGAATTTATGTCTAAAATACAATATTTGTGAAAAAAAACCACACAAAAATTACTACCACAAACTTTGACAAAGGCTGGTGGTAGAATTAGTGCATGGAAAGTGTTAAAATACCACCATTTGAAATAGCGTAGGGTGTCTACTTTAAAAAAATATATGGGTTGATGGGGTAAAATACACTGGCTGGTTTCAAATATGTCCCAAATGGGACATGGGTGCAGGCGGTCTGCATGTCAAAATTTTAATTTGGAAAACCAAAAACTGCACCTACCAAATTTGGCCTGTTACTCCCCAAACAACCCAACAAACCTATGCATGGGTGGTATCCCTGTACTCAAGAGATGTTGCTGAACACTTATTAGGGTGTTATTTGGCAGTGACACATACCAAAATCTGTGAATTCATGTCTGAAGTACAAGGTTTGTGAAAAAAAACCACAAAAAAATTACTACCACAAAGTTTGACAAAGGCTGGTGGTAGAATTAGTGCATGGAAAGTGTAAAAATACCACCATTTGAGATAGCCTAAGGTGTCTTCTTTTAAAAAATATATGGGTTGATGGGGTAAAATACACTAGCTGGCTTCAAATATGTCCCAAATGGGACATGGGTGCATGCTGTCTGCATGTAAAAATTTAAAGTTGGAAAACAAAAAACTGCACCTCACAAATTTGGCATTTTAGCCCCCAAACAACCCAACAAACCTATGCATGGGTGGTATCCCTGTACTCAGGAGAAATAGTAGAATCTATTTAGCATGTTTTTTCGTTCGCTATTGTCGATGAGGAGAAGTTGTTTCAAATAAAAACAAAGAAATTTTTACCATATTTTATTATTATTTTTAATAATATGATCAGATATGATCAAAAAGATGGCATCCATAGAAAGCCCTTCTTGTCCCGATAAAAACAATATATAATATGTGTGGGTACAGCAAATGACAAAGAAGAAAATTACTGCTAAACACAAACAGCACAGAAATGTTAAAATAGGCATTGTCCAGAAAGGACAAAAATGTTTCAAAGGCTCTGTCCTTAAGGGGTTAAACCATATATTGGTTATTATTGATATTTAAATAAGGATTCAGTGGCACCCTTTAGGATCATTATAAACCATGAAACAATTGGCGTGCGCTATTAATCCGACCAAAACAAAGGCATAGTACTTGGCCAATAAAAAGCAGTAGTTTGTGCAAAATATTAGCAAAGCAATTGCCTGATGTTTCTACAAAAGTATATGTTTGTTTTGTTTTCTTGTTTGTTTTTCTTAACTACAGATCTGTAACAAAATGGGGACTAAACTATATGATGAATTATTCTGATAAATTTGTAGCCGTTGTTACACCCATATAAATTTCAGTCTGTGAAAGTAAACCATATAATTTAAAATATATATTTGAGGAAAAGTGGAAAGCACATTATTGTCAATGCCATGTATATACACAAGTTATTTATATAATCTGCATATATGTATTCCTATTTTTAATTTGGTTGGTTTGGTTTTATTTCTATACTAGATAAAGGTTGTGTAATTACCGTAAGAAAGGCCCATGTGACCAATATTTATTTCACACCCACTAGTGGATGTTTGATGATTGTGGTTTGTTTGTTTTTTTGTGTAAACATTATCAGTATGCAATAATGTGGTTCCCCTGCTATTTGTATCATCCTCAATGATGTTTGAAGTTGCCAGGTCTTTCATATATTTCTTTAGTTGAAAACTGCTTCTAAGGAAGAAATTAATTTGATATGTGCATGGTGAGGTCACAAAGCACCCTAAAAAATCATGAATTGCTGGATGTGTAAAGTGATAGGCTAGTTAAGCAATGACTGTCTTTATTTGAGCTGGTTTCACTTACTTTTTTTATTTTGTAAAATATAGAATTGTGTTTTCATTATCAAATATTTCCACTGATTTTATATGCCCTTTTCTGTCCCTCCAGAAAGTCTGATGTGATTTTCTGATGGGTTTTTTTTTTTTTTTAATTTAAAATCTGCCATTTCTTTCTTTAGGCTGCAGGACTGATTTGAGGAATAATGAAAAGAAGTTGGCACTAGATATGTCAACAAATGCTCAGTGTGCTTCTCTGCTGAAAAAGAAACAACCACAAGGTAGCACCTCTTTTTTTTTTTCTCTTTAGTAGGATTTCCGCTAACCGTGTGTTTCACAGTAATGCCCTTTACTGTATAGAAAAAATATTGGCCCTAGTATGTGGATGAACTGCCATTTACTTTTTGTAAGGTATCTGCACATTTATCCTCTGATCAGCATGATCATTCCCAGTCATTATGGCTGTGGCCGTTGCTGACAGTCTCTCACTGCTAGTGCAGAGAGAGACCTTAGTTTTCACATGCCACCAACAGAGGAGATCTTACTTAGCCGTGAAAACAAAAGTGTCTCTCTAAATAAGGTCCTCCATGTAGGTGGCATGTGAAAATGAAGGCCTCTTTTGCAGCTGGCACTAGGTTTATAACTTTTGTGTCTATTAATTAAGCCTAATTTTAAAACAGTCACTTTAACTATATTATTTAAGGCAACTCCACCTTTGTAATCAAGTTGGTATAAGTGATAATCCATTTATTTATTTACATTTCCCCAAAGCATATAACAAGCTTCTAATGTACATCAAACGGATGTTTCTGCAACTCTGTAATCCTTGTCCTTTTTTCCTCACAGATATTGTTCGAACATCCAGCAATGCAGAAGAATATCTTGACGATGAAGACTCAGACTAGTTAATTACTATTTTTGCCGGGAGTTTTGCCCCATCTTTGACCCCTCCCCACCCCCGTTGCATCTGTTACCGTGATTATTTTTAAAGGTCCGTTATGGGGCAATTCTAAAATTGAGTTGCCATGGGAACCAATGGGATGTCCCTGTCGTTAATTTTGCTTTTTTAATATTTACCCTCACAAACTGGCCTTTATAAATAACACTAAGGAATTTTTCCTAGGGAAAAATGGCTCCTTCTTCTTGGATCTTCCAAGGACACCCCAGGCAGGAGTACTGTGTATGCTTAACTTAATATGCACGTTCATCCCCAGGGGCTTGTTTAATCAGCCACTACTCCATACAGTGCTTACAATTGCCTTATTGGACTCCAATGATGCTATTCTGTTTTTAAAAGTTAAAAGGGGCTACGGGAGGGGTATAATGCCTCAGGCAAGGGGCTCTCTTGTGTTTGCAATGGGAAAGTATTAAAAACAAAGTATGCCTTGTGTTATGCTGACGTAAAAGCTTATAGCACAATGCATGAATTCGTTTTATGCTCCATATTCCCACTGTACACACTCTTAAGGTGACAGGGTCACTTTAATAATCCGTGTCATGATTTTATCTACCAACTAATATCATTCTAGAGTGAATGCAATTAAACCAGATCCTAGCATCGAAAAGAATATATTGTTCTGTAAGTAACTATTTAGAAAAAAAAACAGTTTAACGCCTTAATGCTTTTGTACACTATGCAACTTTTTCTTCTGTTCTTCCTGGAAATATGTGCTGTAACTGATTTTTGTTATTCTTTACCATTTTTCTTATTTTCCTCTTGATTACAATATTGTGTTTTGTTCTCTATTTGTTCTACAATTTAAAAAAAAAATGTTTAGCCGAAAATGAATCAGACCTTGGTTATATTTAAACTTTTTTTGCATTAAATACATATCTTATAAAGTAGATGTATTTCTTTATTTATAGGGATAGATATTTGTGGATTGGGATTTTTTTTTTGTGGTAAATTTTAAAGCACAGAAAAAAAACATTCCTCCCTAGAATGTCTGAAAGGGCTCCTCCAAATCCCAAAAGTACAAAGCAACTGGAGATGGAGACTCTACAATACGTTGGAAACAGACTAGGCTGATGGCTTCACAGAGATGCGAGTGGACATGTGAGGAAACCAGAGCCAAAAAAGGAAGATTATGTACAAAAATATACATGGAGAGGAGGGCTCGCTGGGGGGTTAAAGTCAATACCACATGTACCTCAAACAGCTGCCAATTTCACCGAGGACCAAAGTAGTTCTAGGCGTATTCATACATGCTGGAAACCCACACAATGCAACTAAAAGTGAAGACTTTTCCATGGCTCTTTTGTGTGGCCAGCAAAAAACATCATCATGCCATTTGCAAGATGGAAAAATAGATCTCACCCCCATGGGCATCCGCACAAATTTTTTCAGGGGGGGGGCATAATTTTACCGTCATGCTTTCTGCGCCGCGCCTCTTTTTGACAAGTTGTTATGAAGTGGAGGAGCTTTGTCATTATCAGTGAAGGCATGCAAAGGGTTGATAAAGCCTGCACCAGATACAGATCCACAGCACCAGATATAAACCAACCACACTAGATATAGCCACTGCACCAAATATACATCCACAGCACCAGATATAAACCAACCACACTAGATATAGCCTCGCTGCACCAAATATAGATCCACAGCACCAGATATAAACCAACCACACTAGATATAGCCTCACTGCACCAAATATAGATCCACAGCACCAGATATAAACCAACCACACTAGATATAGTCTCACTGCACCAAATATAAATCCACTGTGCCAGATATAGACCCACAACACCAGATATTAACCCCTTAAGGACAGAGCCTTTGAAACATTTTTGTCCTTTCTGGACAATGGCTATTTTAACATTTCTGTGCTGTTTGTGTTTAGCAGTAATTTTCTTCTTCGTCATTTGCTGTACCCACACATATTATATATTGTTTTTATCGGGACAAAAAGGGCTTTCTATGGATGCCATATTTTTGATCATATCTTATCATATTATTAAAAAAAAATAATAAAATATGGTAAAAAAAAAATACACAAACAGCGAACGAAAAAACATGCTAAATAGATTCTACTATTTCTCCTGAGTACAGGGATACCACCCATGCATAGGTTTGTTGGGTTGTTTGGGGGCTAAAATGCCAAATTTGTGAGGTGCAGTTTTTTGTTTTCCAACTTTAAATTTTTACATGCTGACAGCCTGCACCCATGTCCCATTTGGGACATATTTGAAACCAGCCAGTGTATTTTACCCCATCAACCCATATATTTTTTAAAAGTAGACACCCTAGGCTATCTCAAATGGTGGTATTTTAACACTTTCCATGCACTAATACTACCACCAGCCTTTGTCAAAGTTTGTGGTAGTAATTTTTTTGTGTTTTTTTTTCACAAACCTTGTACTTCAGACATGAATTTACAGATTTTGGTATGTGTCACTGCCAAATAACACCACAATAAGTGTTCAGCAACATCTCTTGAGTACAGGGATACCACCCATGCATAGGTTTGTTGGGTTGTTTGGGGGGTAAAAGGCCAAATTTGGTAGGTGCAGTTTTTGGTTTTCCAAATTGAAATTTTGACATGCAGACCGCCTGCACCCATGTCCCATTTGGGACATATTTGAAACCAGCCAGTGTATTTTACCCCATCAACTCATATATTTTTTTAAAAGTAGACACCCTACGCTATTTCAAATGGTGGTATTTTAACACTTTCCATGCACTAATTCTACCACCAGCCTTTGTCAAAGTTTGTGGTAGTAATTTTTGTGTGTTTTTCTTTCACAAATATTGTATTTTAGACATAAATTCACAGATTTTGGTATGTGTCACTGCCAAACAATAACCCAATATGTGTTCAACAACATCTCCTGAGTACAGGGATACCACCCATGCATAGGTTTGTTGGGTTGTTTGGGGGCTAAAAGGGCCACATTGTGAAGGTGCGCATTTTCAACTTGGAATTTTGACGTGTAGCCAGCCTGAGCCCATCTTTCATTTGGGACTTTTTTTTAAAGTAGGACAGTGTATTTTACCCCAAAAAGTATATATTTTGTAAAAGTAGACACCCTAGGCTATTTTAAATGGTGTTATTTTAACACTTTCCATGCACCAATTCTACCACCAGCCTTTGTCAAAGTTTGTGGTAGTCATTTTATTGTGTATTTTTTCCCACATACATTGCACTTTAGACACAAATTCACATATTTCGGTATGTGTCACTGACAAACAATACCACAATATATGTTCAGCAACATCTCCCGAGCACAGGGATACCACCCATGTATAGCTTTGTCAGCTTTGTTGGGTGTTGAAAGGCTACATTTGAGATGTGCGCTTTTTGATTTTCAAACTTGGAATTTGAACATGTAGAGCAAGGAAGGGGTTAATAGCTCTTATAAGAGCCTTTGTAGTACTGTACAAAAAAATTAACCCCTAAAAATGCACAGACAAGAAAAAATGTTCTGCTGTGCAGTGATCAGTGTCAGGGAAGGGGTTAATACACTACACTATACAAAGGGTATGGCTTTTATAAAAGCCCTTGGGACTCACAATTTTTTTAACATTTTATTTAATTTATTACAATTAAAAAATTATGTTATACAGATCTGTCTCTTTCCCTCACTAAAACTCAAGTGAGGAGAGGGAGGCAGATCCATATGGGTCAGAACAATATTTACCAATATTGATCGAACCAGACGAATGGTGATGCTCATCTGAGAAATCACCAAACCACCTTTGCCACTGATCGGCTGTTACTGATCGCTATACACGTGTTCAGACAGCTTCAAAAGGAATACACGTAATCCCCTAGTGGGTATAATTAACCCCTAGCGAGTCTGACAAAAAAAATGCTGATAGCAAAAAAAAATCCTTCTGCGACTAGATTGCTCCATATGCGCTGCTTAGGCAGTGACCATATGCACTGCTTAGGCAGTGACCATATGTGCTGCTTAGGAAGTGATATACTGCAAGGAAGGGGTTAATAGCTCTTATTTTAAAAAAAATTACGTTAAACGTAGTCCCCTAGCGGGTATAATTAACACGTGACGGGTGTAATAAAAAAGTTTTAAAAAAATTAAAAATGCTTCTGCAGCAAGATTGCTGCATTTGCGTCAGATCTCTGCTTAGGCAGTGATCTACAGCAAGAAAGGGGTTAATCTCTCTTAAAAGAGCTTTTTTTATACTGTAATGAATTACAGTAAAAAAAATTAACCCCTAAAAAATGCACAGACAGCAAAAAATGTGCTGCTGTGTATGATCACTGCGTACACAGCGATCAATGGCAGGGAAGGGGTTAAATGGCTTTTATAAAAGCCCTTGGTGTTTAAAATTGTATTAAATATTTGTTTTATTATTTTATTTTTTTACTTTATCTGATCTGTCTCTCTCCCTTACTATAACTAGTAAGGTGAGGGAGGCAGATCAATACTTGTCAAAGGCAATATTTGCTAATATTGCCTTTGACTGTATGGTAAGTGCTCATCAGAGCACTTACCATACATGCCTGCACACAGATCACATAGAGGTCAGGAGAGCGACCACCATCGGCTCTGGGGAGGCACTTTAACAACACCGGAGATGCTTAGAAAGCGAACGATCGTTCGCTTTCTAAGCACATGTGTGCAGTGGGCGCAGCCATTTTTAAATGGCTGCTACGATCACTCCGTGGAGTGATCGTAGCGCGCCCCTGCACATTTGGGGGGTGTTGCACAATGCCTCTACCTAGAGGCATTGTAGCAACACCGTTAGAGTAAAGAAAGCGACCGCTGGTCGCTTTCTTTACTCAGTTTAGTGCATGACGTGCCAGGCACGTCACCTGTCGGCAAGTCCTCGATTTGCCGTGACGTGCCTGGCACGTCATCTGTCGTTAAGGGGTTAACCCACAGTACCAGCTAAAAACCCATGACACAAGATATAAACCACAGCACCAGATAAATATCCAGAGCTCTAGCTGAAACTCCACAGCAACAGATACAACAACATAGCAAAGATATAACCCCATAGCACCAGATACAACACTATAGCACACAATATAACCTCTCAGCACCAGACACAACACTATAGCACACAATATAACCCCACAGCACCAGACACAACACTATAGCACACAATATAACCCCACAGCACCAGACACAACACTATAGCACACAATATAACCCCACAGCACCAGATACAACACTATAGCACACAATATAACCCCATAGCACCAGACACAACACTATAGCACACAATATAACCCCACAGCACCAGATACAACACTATAGAACACAAAATAACTCCACAGCACCAGATACAACACTATAGCACACAATGTAACTCAACAGCACCAGATACAACACTATAGCACACAATGTAACCCAACAGCACCAGATACAACACTATAGCACACAATATAACCCCACAGCACCAGACACAACACTATAGCACACAATATAACCCAACAGCACCAGATACAACACTATAGCACACAATATAACTCCACAGCACCAGATACAACACTATAGCACACAATATAACCCCACAGCACCAGATACAACACTATAGCACACAATATAACCCCACAGCACCAGATACAACACCATAGCACACAATATAACCTCTCAGCACCAGATACAACACTATAGCACACAATATAACCCCACAGCGCCAGATACAACACTATAGCACACAATGTAACCCAACAGCACCAGATACAACACTATAGCACACAATGTAACCCAACAGCACCAGATACAACACTATAGCACACAATATAACCCCACAGCACCAGACACAACACTATAGCACACAATATAACCCCACAGCACCAGACACAACACTATAGCACACAATATAACCCAACAGCACCAGATACAACACTATAGCACACAATATAACTCCACAGCACCAGATACAACACTATAGCACACAATATAACTCCACAGCACCAGATACAACACTATAGCACACAATATAACCCCACAGCACCAGATACAACACTATAGCACACAATATAACCCCTCAGCACCAGATACAATACTATAGCACACAATATAACCCCACAGTACCAGATACAACACTATAGCACACAATATAAACACAAAGCAACAGATTCCCTAAACACCCAAATTCCTAAATCCATGACATTTCTTTCTCTTTCCCCCTTTTTTATATGTTTTATTCCTCCATGTTTTCCATCTCTTTCCCCATCATTTTATGTGTTTTATTCCTCCATGTCAGTGACCTCTTTTCACCTACAGTTTATCTTTTCTGCTCCATGTCACAATTTTGTCTGTATTCTGCTCCAATCAATCACCTCTTTTCATTCTCTATTATCTTTTCTGCCCCATGTCATCCCATTTTGTTTGCAATCTGCCTCCATCTATCACATCCTTTTATCCTTCATTATCTTTTCTGCCCCATCCACTTGTCACCATGTTGATGTGAGCAGAGCCTGGTCAGAGGAGCTGCTCAGACTGGACAAATGGAGACCTCAGGGAAATGGGAGGGACCTCCCTGGATTTACCCCACTCTGCCATGTACCTTAAAGCTATTATAAGCTCTTCCTACCTGTTACAGAGGCTCAGCTATGGTCTCTGAGTGTCTTCCCCTGCAGGCTCTCTTCTGTCAGTCATGCTGCCACATGGAGGTCTGAGGGTCGGGGCTATAACTTCATATCCCCGGGCACCCCTGTCATTGGCTCTCCATGCAGCATGACTGACAGCTGCAGAGACCTGCACTAATGTGGACGGGAGACCAGTATTACAGCAAGCAGAGTTGCAGAGAGCAACAGCTTTGGGTGTCACCTCCTACCCCAGCAACTGGTGTGCAGTCCCCTAGGGACAACTAGAGTACACACTGAGAAAAAACTAATAATAATATTAAAAAAAAAAAAATGTCAAAAATTGTATTTTTTTATTTTTTTTAGGGGAAATGCAAAAATCCAGGGGGGGGCAAGGCCCCCCCTTGCCCCCCCCTGCGGACGCCCATGCTCACCCCTCCTCTAACTGGACGTGTATAACCTCACCGAGAGCTGAACTGCAAAAACTGCCTCACGCATTTGTCCAACCAGACAAATTTCTTTCTCAAAAGCTGATGTGTTTCTCATACTTGAATGTATTTAAATATTCCAGTCAATCAAATCGTTTAAATATATAACCTCATAGTAGAAATGTACATTTAAAAAAACATATTGTAAACAAATTATGCCTAAATGCAAGCATAGCTACTCATACAAAACTCTTTATGAAAGAAATTAGAAATACAAATAATAACCACATATAATGATAATAAAAATAACCATAATAATGAAAAAGATGATCATATACACATAATGGACAATTGTGCTAGAAAATCCCACCCTACACATAAATACGTGCCATGTAACCATGCACCCTTGTGCAGGCTTATCCAGGCATTTCTGTATCCTTCTTGCTTTGATTTTTTTTATTATTTATGCTTAGTCCTGTCCTTGCCCTGTAGTCCTGTTAAGTTTTTCTTCCTGTCTACCTTTGTTTGTTTCATTCCAGGTTTTTTTTATTCCCTCTGCTTTGTTAGTTTACTTCTATTTAAACCACACCCGTTTCTGTTCAGTCCTTAGTAGTGCAGTCTACAGGTATTTCCTCTGTGTCCAAGTGTCTATTCCATGTATGTCTTTTAGATTTTATTTGTTTTTGCTAAACTATTATTTCTTAGTTAGGGACTTGCCTAATGTTGGGTACCTTGACGTGGTTGGCAAACTAACATCTTAACCAAACCCCTACCTTTACCATCTTTAGTATTAGGCTAGTTCCTGTATTTATGTTTGTTGCTTTGTATGTTTTTCTCTTGTGTCTCTTAACCCTGTGCCTTGTATTGTGTACCCTCATTTTGGTTTCTGCTTTATATTTTGTCTTGCCTCTGTCCTGTAGACTTGCACTCTTTATTTCAGTTCTATTCACCCTCAGTTACTTTTCTGTTTTAGCTCTGCTTGGCTGCCATTTAATTATTTTACTCTTAAGCCCTGGGACCTGGATAAAGCAGCTGCTTCACAGGGCCTGGTTGTGGCTGCAAAAATATGGGGTCCCAAACCTTCAAGGGATTGCAGTTACCCAGCACCAGATCCTGTGTCTCCACCCTGCAACGGAGCTCCTGATCTTGGGTGCTCAGGGTCCCTTACCATCTCGGACCCCATGCGTTACATGCCCACTTGTTACAAGACTAACAAATATATGTATATATTTATACTTCATCAGAGAATCTTAAATATTAGATCTAGATTTTTAATATCTTTAATGCTCCAAAGAATCCAATCACCCAAATATATTGAAATCTAATTAAACCTTTGGGAAATAGGGAATTTAATTTAAAAATCTTTTTGGGCTCTGCTTTGATGAAAAATCTCTTCTTTTTTTTTTTCTCCAAAAGGAAAGATAGATGATTCTCTTTCTAGGCCCATAACCTTCAAATATTTCAGGTTTCTAGAGTGAACTTCATAAAAAATACCTAACCAAATTCATATTTATTTAGGTTTTCATAACATTGTTTTCATGTTCACTAAACCTTAATTTCATCTGTCTTGTGGTTTTCCCCCATACAGTGGCGACCACATGTACAAACCAAAAGAATATGTTCAATATCCTTTTAGGAAAAATTAAATTGGCAATAAACAGGAGATTAGAGGAAAATTCACCATCAATTCTTCAAATTTTTTTTATATTTTTTACATTTTAGTCTCTGGATGCACAAAATTGATCCTTTCAGAAGTCTTGGCTCTATGATGAGCACTATCAAGAATATGACTCGTATAACCCTTTGATAGAAATTGTAATCTCTTTAGCCTCATCTTCAACATAATCTAATCAAGTTCTAATTCAAAGGAACTGACTAGTAGGGATATTCAATGTCCATGCGGGTATTGACTGCTACTGGCATGTAAAAATTAATTAGCTGCCTCAAAAAAAGTGGAACTAACTAACCCAGAACCCATAACGCCAATGTTCAAATCCAAACATTTGGTAGAGGTATTCTGTATATTATGAGTGAATTGTAAGCCCAATAAATTATTAGAGTAATTATCCAAAAAGATTAATGAATCCACTCTGGAACCTTCCAAATAATAAAAATAACGTATAAATCTACGGTAGAGTGCTAAGTTCACACCCACAGGTTATTGGACCATTGGACCAGGTAGAATTAGTATCTTCATATATAAAATGAATAAATTAGAATAACTGGAGCGAACTTGATACCCATTGCCGTCCTCCTAATCTCCAAATAAAACTGATCCAAAAATACTTATGGGATAAACTTTATTCTAACTGATGTACAATAAAAGATCAACTGTCTAGTGTGCATAAGGGGATCTTGCCTTTAAAAAATCTAACGGCCTCGATATCTAAATTTAAGTTGAATAGTGGTATATAAAACCTGACATTCAATAATAACCAATTAGACTCCTAAATTGCATCCTCCAGTAACTGGATAATATGTGTGGAATCTTTGACATAGACCGGAAGGAATTTAACACATATATAAATCCAGATACTCTGCCAAGGTGTAAAGCCATTCCCTATGTATTAACACCTTGCCTGCTGTTGATCACTGCATAAGCAGTGATCTTGCACAGCAGCACATTTTTTGCTGTCTGTGCATCTTGTTTAGGGTTTAATGTCTTTGTGCTGAAATGTATTACAGTATTTCAAAGGCTCTTCTAAGTGCTATTAACCCCTTCATTGCTGTACATCACTGCTTAGGCAAGGATCTGGTTGCAGAAGCCTCAGATTCTGAGGCCACTTATTCAGGGTCCCATTTTGACCCTGGTCAGCTGCTGGGCCCTTGCCACAATGAGTCATGGTACTCTGGCTGGAAGTGCTGCTGAGAAGTGGATAGTGCCTAATCTTTATAAGCCAGCTGTCCCTCCTTTAATTGCAGTTCTGGGCATCAGTACAGATGAGTGATGTCTCAGGAGTAATTGTCTATCAATCTAATTTTTTTGCCTAGCAGAACTGTGCTAAGCCAAAACATTTTTTGGCAAAGAAGAGATGTGCCAGAATCAGGGCCGTCTTTAAAAGTGATTGGACCCTGGGCAAGCATTTGCTTGGGCCCCCTGGACCCTGCCCCCTCCCCTGCATGCAATCCCGCCATCCATCGCAATGTTACCCCCCCCCCCCCACACACATATTCCATAATTGTTGTGCCATTCAGATGCCAGTAATATTGTGCCATTCAGAGCGCAGTATTATTGTGCCAGTCAGAGCCCAGTAATATTGTGCCAGTCAGAGCCCAGTAATATTGTGCCAGTCAGAGCCCAGGAATATTGTGCCAGTCAGAGCCCAGGAATATTGTGCCAGTCAGAGCCCAGGAATATTGTGCCAGTCAGAGCCCAGGAATATTGTGCCAGTCAGAGCCCAGGAATATTGTGAAATTCAGACCCCAGTAATATTGTGCCAGTCAGATGCCCAGTAATATTGTGCCAGTCAGATGCCTGTAATATTGTGCCAGTCAGATGCCCAGTATTATTGTGCCAGTCAGAGCCCAGTAATATTGTGCCAGCCAGATGCCCAGTAATATTGTGCCAGCCAGATGCCCAGTAATATTGTGCCAGCCAGATACCTGTAATATTGTGCCAGTCAGATACCAGGAATATTGTGCTTGTCAGATACCAGGAATATTGTGCCTGTCAGATACCAGTATTATTGTGCCAGTCAGAGACCAGAAATATTGTGCCAGCCAGATGCCTGTAATATTATGCCAGTCAGAGCCCAGTAATATAGTGCCAGCCAGATGCCTGTAATATTATGCCAGTCAGAGCCCAGTAATATAGTGCCAGCCAGATGCCTGTAATATTATGCCAGCCAGATGCCTTTAATATTATGCCAGCCAGATGCCCAGTATTATTGTGCCAGCCAGAGCCCAGTAATATTCTGCCATTCAGATGCCCAGTATTATTGTGCCAGCCAGAGCCCAGTAATATTCTGCCATTCAGATGCCCAGTAATATTGTGCCAGCCAGAGCCCAGTAATATTCTGCCATTCAGATGCCCAGTATTATTGTGCCAGCCAGATGCCCAGGAATATTCTGCCATTCAGATGCCCAGTAATATAGTGCCAGTCAGAGCCCAGTAATATAGTGCCAGCCAGATGCCCAGTAATATTGTGCCATTCAGAGCCCAGTAATATTCTGCCATTCAGATGCCCAGTATTATTGTGCCAGCCAGAGCCCAGTAATATTCTGCCATTCAGATGCCCAGTATTATTGTGCCAGCCAGAGCCCAGTAATATTCTGCCATTCAGATGCCCAGTATTATTGTGCCAGTCAGCCCCCCCCCCCGTTCCCAAGTACTTACATGAAGCGGCTCCGTGTCCCCCGCCGGATGTCTCCTCCGTGCAGTCTTCCCTCTTGCACGGAGGAGGGAAACAGTAACCGGATGTGATGCGACGTCACATCCGGTGTCAGGTTTTTTTTTTTTTTCCGGCCGTTGCATCCATCAGATGCGGCTTGCCGGAAAAAAGCGTTCACAAGCGCATTGCGCTGTGAACGCGGCAAGCAGGGCTGGGGGCCCACGGGACAGCTGCCTTGGGGCCCCCCAGGAGTAAATGGGCCCAGGGCAGCTGCCCGTTTGCCCCGCGTTAAAGACGGCCCTGGCCAGAATTCCTTAGATTCTGTGAACACACAATGCTGAAGGGGAGAGCACCAGCCCCATATGCATATATATGCAATACCTTAGAGTGTCTACTTTAAAAAAAAAAAAAAAAATGTGTTTTGGTGGGGGTAAAATACATTGACTGGATTCAAAAATATCCCAAATGGAACATGGGCGCAGGCTGACTACATGTCAAAATTCCAAGTTGGAAATCTGCACCTCCTAAATGTGTCCTTTTAGTCCCAAACAACCCAGCAAACCTATGCATGGGTGGTATCTCTGTACTCAGGAAATGTTGCTGAACACATTGAGGTGTGACACATAACAGGATCTGTAAATTCATGCATGACGTACAATGTATGTGAAAAAAAACACACACAAATACTACCCAAACTTTTGACAAAGGCTGGTGGTTGAATTAATGCATGAAAAGTGTTAAAATATTAATAGTATTAAAAAAAAAAAAAAGGTGGCAACCCTAACTGCAGATGCATGAGCATCATGGGATATGTAGTTCCCAAACATCTGTAGACTATGTCAAGCTTAGCCTTCACAGGGCCACCTGTTTTTGTTTGAGAGTCACTGCTTCAGTTCCCATCAGCTAGGTGTGAGAATGCAGGGATTTACAACAAAACAGCAGATGGAGGGCAAAACTATACTAAACTATATAAAAAATTAAATCCCCACCCCACGGATGTATCAGCATGTACTTTAGAAGGTACATAGCTCTTCTAACCCACAACCACTTTCTTTTATATGCACCCATTGCTGCGAGTTCTGATAATGTTAATGAGCCTGCTGGAACTAAATAGCTAAGGCTGTTGGCATGCAATCTCACAATGGGTCAGATTGTCTCACTGCTCAAAACAATAGCCTTGTTTCATGTCACAGAATTATTCTTTCTAATAGAGTGACTTACAGGTTCTTGATAAAGGGAAACGTAGCACACAACCAAAAATTACATGTTCACACAATGTGGCTATATAATGCTTAGCCCACCAATGTATCAAAGTACTCCAAAACTGGTGGGTCCTTCTCTACATCTTACATGGAACTCAGTTTCTCAAATGTTAACGTGGACATAATATATACAGAACCTGTAAGTGGGTGGGGTGCTATGCCCAGAAGTTTGGTCAGGCTTCATATATACAAATTGAAACTGGGGAATAGGCACACAACCCTGAACCAGCATATTTAATACAGTGGGCTGCTGAACCGACAATTTATACACAATACATAGAAATATCAGCGCATAACCAAAAAAATCCATAGTTATTTTAAAAGCACATATCATAGATCAAAATGTTAGAGATTATCCAAGCTTCTGAGCATAGCACCTCAACCACTCACAGGTGCTCTATGTATTTTGTCCAGTGAAATTGTACGTATTGTAGGCCAAGTTGAATTATTTGTGAGACTGAGTTCCATGTAAGCAAGATATAGAGTTAGGACCCAGCCATTTTAGAGTGCTTTGACACAGTGGTTGGCTAAGCATGATATAGTCATATGATGTGACTAAATCTTTAACATTTTCTTAAAAGATAGATGCTTTTAAAGTAACTTTAAGTAAAATTTGTAATTTTTGGTTTTGCACTGATATTTATATATATATATTGTGTATACATTTCTGTCTCTTCAGCAGTACACTGTTTTAAATATGCTTATTTATTTATGTTATTTTTTTGTGTTGCTCATTCCCTTGTTTCAAAATGGGTTCACTTCATTGATACATGAATGGCCCTATTTCCAGCGCCATTCAGATCACTGACAGGCTCAGAATCAGCCCTAAATTTAGGGATTAAATGTTTGCACCGAAAATCGGAGCTACTTGAATAAACAACTTAGTTTCAAAATGATTAGAAGTAAAATAGTGGTAAGTGTGTACTTCCTTGGTTAGTGATAAAGTAAACCACTAGATGGCGATCTTTGCTTTAAATTTAGCTTTCTTACTTTAGTTCCAGTCTGTGAAGTACTATACAAACTGGTTTAAAAGTCGGCTCTAACAATGTTTAAAGGGACTCATCATTTTAGTAAATTAGGTTTTAAAATTAAGGCTGCTAATGTCTTGCATGAAAATGATTTAGACAATATATATTTTAGAATTATTTATTAACAGGATTCCAATGCATTCTCAACTAACAATGATCTGAATTTTGCAAGTACTTTTAAGATAAGCTATTTTTCATATCAAATCAGTGGACAAAACTTAAAGGGATCAGTGGACATAACTTAAAGGGACAAAACTTAAAGATCCATACATTTTGTTAGCAAGAATTGAATGCAATTACATACTTTAGAGAAATATATATTTTTCAAATGTGCCTGTGGCATCTCCTGCTTTTGACATCACCGTATGGCTTGATATACAAATTACGCATTTGCCATTGAAAAGTAATTCATTGGTATATCAAGCCACAGGTGATGTCATAAACAGGAGCTACCACGGATATGTTTAAAACATATTTTTCTCTAATTTTATGGATTTACTTGCAATTCTGCTAACACAATGTATAGAACATTTTTCATCATTTATTCTTAAATTCACAGTATGAGTAGTGTTCAGGATCAAAGGCCCCTGTAAATTAAAACTCAACTTGTAATATTTCAATGAAATTTATATTTAAAATAGAAACCTAGAGATTTGGTTGCCAAGTAAACCAAGCAAGTGAGCAGACACAGTGCCTGGTTTCACTCAAAACTGGTATATGTCATATCGAGACCACCACTCTGTATCCAGCATATGACAGTTCAGAAGGACATTCAAATCCATATAGCTCCCAACGTTTCCTTCCCCATAATCAGAACATGGGCCTTAGATGGGGAAGTGTCAGTAATGCTGCAGCACTATCCAACTAGCCAACCAGCCGCACCTATGATTAGACGCTATTTGTTTTTTCATATGAATGGGGACTGTATTTGGGTTTATAGAAAGCCAATAGCATTACATGTATTTCATAAACCGAAAGTCTATAAACCGAAAGACATTCGGTTTATAGACTTTCGGTTTATAGAATAGCAATAGCATTACATGTATGCCATAAACCGAAAGTCTATAAACCGAATGTCTTTCGGTTTATAGACTTTCGGTTTATGGAATACATGTAATGCTATTGGATTTCTATAAACCAAAATAGAGTCCCCATTCATAAGAAATTCTTACGAATGGGGACTCTATTTCGGTTTATAGAAAGCCAATAGCATTACATGTATTCCATAAACCGAAAGTCTATAAACCGAATGTCTTTCGGTTTATAGACTTTCAGTTTATGGAATACATGTAATGCTATTGGCTTTCTATAAACCAAAATAGAGTCCCCATTCATAAGAATAGGTCAATTGACCTATTCGTATGAATGGGGACACTCACCCACATTTTACTTTATTTTGCCTACCTCCAGATTTTAATTATTATTTTTAATAATGAAAAAAAAAGCCCCAGTAATTAACAGTATCAGTATAGCAACAAGTACAGTTGCACACTTGGGTGTCCAGTATGTTAATAATAATACAAGTGTCCTGTGCAATTCTTTATAATATTTATATCTCCTTAAGTGTGTTATCTCCAAGTGATTTTTGATTTGATGTTGGATCCCACAAACTACATACTCAAGTATAAAATTTTACAATTGCATTTGTGTTATATATTTCTTATCCCTTGTATAACCTCAAGTGTTATAATATCAATAGGAAAAAAAACAAGAAAAAAAGCCACACCCCAGTTAATTGACAATATCAGAATATCAGTATAACAACCAATACAGTTCTACCCTTGGATATCCAATAAAAGTGTGTTGTGCAATTCTTTGTAATGTTTATATTTCCTTAAATGTGTTAACTTTGTGTATTATTTGATCCTTTAGAATACCACAAAATACCCATATTTCTAACCAATATATTTTTTCTTTTAAACATTCTCTAAGGTCACTCTCAAGATGCACATTTGATCTCCCATAAGGCTATGATTACTTGTGCTATTTATATCATATTAAGTGTAATATTACCTCAATATAATTATATCTCCATCAGGGCTGGCCTTAAGTGTTCTGGCGCCCTGTGTGGGCCTCCCCCATGCCCCCCACCCCATGCCTGTCTCTTTCCTCTCCCTCCATGTATGTGTCTCTCCCTTCCTATGTTTGTCCCTTTCCTCTTCCTTGCCATGTCTGTCTCTCTCCAACTACCCCATATCTTTTCTCTCTCCCCCTTCTCCCCATATCTGTTCTCTCTCCCTCCTCCTCATATCTGTTCTCTCTCTTCCCCCTTCTCCCCATATCTGTTCTCTCCCCTCTCCATTTTCTTAACTCTCCCCTCCACTTTTCTCTTCACTCCCCCCCTCCTCTGTTCTCTCTCTCCCCCTTCCTCTGATTTCTCTCTCTCCCCCTTCATCTGTTCTCTCTCTCCCCTTCCTCTGTTCTCTCTCTCTCCCCTCCTTCCTCTGTTCTCTCTCTCCCCCCTTCCTCTTCATCACACAGGTCGCACGCCCCTAAGGCCGTCCCTGATCTCCGTTTTGCCCGGACACTCCAAGATACAAAACACACACAAAAAAATCTATATCCCCCACCCCAATACACTTAATACATAGACTACCTCAAGTATTTTATATCAAACTCTTTACCCTTAACCAATCCTCTGCTTTCAATACGTTAGAAAATTACACTCATGATGACTCATAAAACCCAATTATTTTTGCTGGATATCACCATATATATTGAATTACTTGGTAATCTCCGTAAAAGCTTTCCTAAATGTCCTCGTTCTTTGACAGGTCAGCAAAGCACTTTAGATGGTTACATTTCTCTGGTAACTTTTCAGAATCCCTAAACCCTGCGGCAAAAAGCATCCTATATCTATACGAATGAAATATTATTATTACATCTCTTGGAACGTCATTTGGAATTCTATTGGGCTTTTTAATTCTGTGAAAACAATTGTTTGGACAGCCCCCCAGAACTGGTATATGTTGCACAGAGCACCACTGAAGCGACCAAAATTCATACAATGAAGTAAATTCAGTGTGCACCCATATAACATATTATCTTAATAATTTTAAACATTTTTAAATAATTTTAGATATTTTAAAAGCACCTAGCTTAGATGAAAAAAATATTGGAGATTTAGTCACAATATATGGCCATATTTTGCTTAGCCCACCACTACACCAAAGAACTCTAAACTTAGTGAGTCCTATTTCTAGCTACTTGGAAATGAATCTCTCTGACAATCTGTCTTGAACTAGAATTCATACAAATTTCACTGGACACCATACACAGAGCACCTGTGAGTGGGTGGAGTGCACACCCAAAAGCTGGTCAGGCTTCATATACATGCAAAAACAATTGTTTGGACAGCACCCCAGAACAGGCATATGTTGCACAGAGCACAACTGAAGTGACCAAAATTCATACAATGAAATAAATGCAATGTGCACCCAAACAACATATTATCTTAATAGTCTGAAATATTTTTATATAATTTTAGATATTTAAAAGCGCCTAGCTTAGATGAAAAAATATCTGAGATTTAGTCACAATACATGGGCATATATTGCTTAGCCCACTACTACGCCAAAGTACTCCAAACTCGGTGAGTCCTATTTCAAGCTACTTACTTGGAAATGAATCTCTCTCACAATCTGTCTTTAACTAGAATTTATACAAATTTCACTGGACACCATACAGAGAGCACCTGTGAGTGGGTGGAGTGCACGCTCCAAATAAAATATCGTTTTCCTGTTGTCTGATTTTTAATAAATCACACAATTCTGACAAATAAGTTTCCAGATTATCTTGAGAAATTCCTTCGGATATTGCCCTGACCCTTAAATTTCTTTGTCTTTCTCGATCTTCTGTGGATGCCATATTTAGTTCTAATTCTTCATTTTGTTCTATCCTTTTTGCTGGGATTCCAGATCATCCACAATTTCTTTAATCGAAATCTTTATCTCTTTCTTAAATGCTGCAAACTGGGATTCCAAGCATTTTAAAAATAAATCTACAGTAAAAATTTGCGACTCAGAATCCCCAGATGTATCCATCTGTGGTTTAGTTGTATCAAACTCTCCGTGCGTAATGGATATATCCAAATTGTCCTGGGAAGTATCTCTTTTAATAATCTTCATAACATTCGGGGAGGGAAAGAATTGTAGCCATTTTTTATTTTTTTTATTTTCTTTGGTCCTGCAATTTTTAATCTTTCTTCTTTTATCTTTCCTCTCCACTTTTGATACTTGCCATTTTACCCTCTTCTCTCCTTCCTCCTTCCCACCGACACCTCTTTCAACTCACCACTTTACCAATACTTCTTTAAATCCCTTCTCCCTATCGAAATAACTGCCGCACTGCTGTTACAGCAAATTTCTTACAGTCTGAACGTAGAGCCTAAATAATTAGTTCAGTAGTTCAGCACAAGCCAAACAGACATTCATTAACACCACAGTCTTTTTCTTTCTTCCCCTTCTCCTCCTTTCTCTTCCATTACCCCCTCTTTGTAATCGAATATAAGAAGAAAAAGAGTGAAATACCGCACTTTAAAGCTTCTGTGCTTTAAACTCTGCATTGATCTGTCAACCATCCAGTGTAATCCACGTTGCGTCCTCTTGGTAACGCTGTCGACACTGCACCAGGGTCTATCGATGTTTGCTTGAGGAAAGTTAAACACTTCTGGCGGTCTGGAATCATATCTGGGACAGCTTCAATAACCCTTCCTTTCGAACATCCAATGGAGCAGGCTACATCTCCCTTCAAAAACGCCCCCAGCTCCAAAACCGGTCTGAGGTACTTGCTTGTCCCAGATGGATAAAACTTTCCAGGGGTAAATTATGGTGCTTCAGTGGCTTGTGTGGCTCGCGATTACTTTCTGAACTCCCTCAGCTCATCGACAGTGCGCTTGTCAGCAGCTTCCTCCTTCACGCTCCTGGCTCTGCCTTAGCATCTCACCTCACATCCTGTCTCCTCCCCACTGAAGGACAAATCTGACCCAAGAGGCGATTTGACACTATTTGAATCTCTATATCAGGGGTCTCCAAACTTTTCAGTACAAGGGCCACACTGTACTTTTTGTACATTTTCATGGGCCAAAGCAAATACATTATTGTAATTCAACATTTTTACATAAGTAATAAAAAGGTTATTGAAATCCATTTGTTTTTAATGTTTTTAATTCCTTTCTTTGTACCAACATTTCACCCAGGACTTTCCCCAGTACACAGATTGCACTCAGAGGACTCAGCCCCAGCACCCAGATATGCCCATTAATATGCTACAGGCTAACAATCAGAGGTTTGCAATTCTCAATCTATATGCGCCTAATCAACATCAGTCTCCCTTCCTCAAATCGCTGTTTCGTAAAATGTCTAACTCTCACTAACGTCTGGTGGTTTTGTGCGGGGACTTCAATTCTCTCTAAGATATTACGTTAGATACCTCATCCATTTTGTCTGGTCAAAATAAAAGACAACAAATAAGTCTGGCAGCAGCAATCAGCTCAAATATCGCATCTTATGATTTGCATGATGCCTGGCGGTCCGCCATCCAGCCGAAAAGAAGTACACCTTCCATTCCAAGGTGCACAACATATACACATGTATAGACAAGTTTTTGGTGGACAAGCACACTCTGCAGAGGGTGGAAGATACGTCAATCGGCCTTGTGGAATGGTCAGATCATGCCCCGATAGTAATGCGACTAAGGGAAGAGTTCTCAAACAAAGGGAAAGGCCAATGAAGGCTCAATGAATCTCTTCTGTCTGACAAGATATTTGTGACATACCTCAGTACAGCTCTGGAGGAGTATTTTGTCTTAAACTCAGTGGAGAATGTCTCGTATGCTAACCTATGGGGCGCTCACAAAGCTGTGATAAGGGGCCTCTGTATACAACGGGGAGTGAAAATAAAAAGGCTGAGGGCCAAGGAACAGGCTTAGCTTGAAGAAAAACTGAGGCTAGCCACAGGAAGAAACCAAACTTCCCCCACAACTGAGACCATGTCGGAAGTCCATAAAATACAAGCCAACCTTAAAACGCTGAAGCTCACGCAAACTGGATATTTGATGAGAAAAATGAAACAATCTTACTACTGTAAAGGCAACAAAGCGAGCTCTCTGCTGGCTGCTAATCTGCGAATACAACAAGCTAAACAGAAAATAGCATTCTTGTAAAATGAGCACAATGTCAAGATCATGAACTCAGCTGAAATAAGCGACTAATTTGAAGACTATTACAGCAGGCTGTACAATCTACAATCTGACCCGCTCCTCACACATCCATCAGAGGACTCAATAGACCAATTTTTAAAACCGCTGACACTACCTCAACTACCGACCAGCATGCATCCCCAGCTTATATCCCCCATCACACCTGAAGAAGTTGAGCTTGTCATCAACTAATTACAACTTCACAAGTCGCCTGGCCCGGATGGTCTCCCCAACGTCTATTACAAAACATTCAAGACCCAATTGGTACCACACTTAACCAACCTTTTCAACTCCTGCATGAAAGCTGGCAAAGTGCCGAATGAAATGTTAGAAGCGACAATAGTCACATTGCCCAAGCCAGGCAAGTCAGCGGACAAATGCCCGAATTTCAGGCCCATTTCGCTACTCAACTCAGATACAAAGTTATATGCCAGAATCCTGTCAAATAGAATTGCTTCTGTATTGAATATGATTATCCATCCAGACCAAGTGGGGTTTGTCCCAAATAGACAGGCCTCCGCAAATACTGGGAAAATTTTGGACATAGTCTGCATAACGCAAGACCAATGCCTGAAGTGCTTGCTGATGTCCCTTGACGCGGAGAAGGCCTTTGACAGGATCCACTGGCTATACCTTGAGAAAGTACTATTTCCCCGATGCACTCATTACTGCCATCAAAGCACTATATTCTTGCCCTTCCGCTCGTGTTCTGACATCTGGATTCCTGTCAAGGGCCCGCATCCCCATGCCCCCTATCCCCTACTTTTTTTGTATTAGCCATGGAGCCATTGGCACACGCCATCAGACACGACTCTCTTATCAAGGGGTTCACTATCAACTGAGAACAGTATAAAATCGGATTATTTGCGGACGTTGTCATGCTTTCTATTACTCAACCTTCCACATCACTTCCTAACCTGCATAAAGTATTGAACTCTTTCGCAAACGCATCATATTATAAACTCAATGTGACAAAAACACAAGCTCTCCCAATAGGGTATTCTAAACAACTGGTGGCAAGCCTCAAATAAACCCATGATTATGATTGGCGATCTAATGACATCACATACCTGGGTACAAAAATCCCAAAGACTTTTTCTCATTGTGTCAAACTTAATTTTTTGCCTCTCCTGAGGAAAACGGCTGAAGACCTACAGCGCTGGGCGAAGCTCGAACTGTCCTGGATGAGCAGGATCAATTCTATAAAGATGGTGGTGGTCCCTAAATTTCTCTATCTGCTGAGAACTTTGCCTATTACGCTTCCCGCCTCATTCCTCAAACAGACGCAGGTGTGCTGGAACAATTTCATTTGGGCCAACAAGCCTCCCAGACTAGCTTTGAAACTTATGCAATTGCCGCAACAAAAAGGAGGCCTGGCAATTCCGAATTTCATGAACTACTATTTGGCAAATCTGATCAGCCAAGCTCTGTCGGCCGGGGCACCTACCCTGTTAGAACTTTGGCAGAAAATGGAGGAAACTTACACGTCGCCCCACTCCATATCTTCATTGTTGTGGTCCCCATCCCTGGTACTACCATGATCACAACGAATGCTCCCCACTACTAAATCGATGCTAGATTCCTGGTATCGGCTAAAAAAGAAACTAAACCTAAAGCACATTCTTACCAAAACCTCTCCTCTCAAGTTTCTAGAACACATGAATGTGAACATTAATCTAAAAGCATGGATAACAGGCTTGACATGTGTAGAAGATCTATACGATAACTCCTCGTTAATGTCATTGTCCCAACTTCAAGAAAAATATGTCATCCCTGCGGGGGAATTCCTAACGTACCAATCCATAAAATTCGCTCTAGAAAAATAACCCCCTCTAGACACACAGACACCAGTGACCAAGAAATTGGAATAACTTTCCTAAAGCCAAGGCATCATTAACCCATTGCTACAATATTTTTAATTCACCATATGACTTGAAAGAACTGAAGTACAGGACCCAATTGGAAACAGAAATGAAGCGTTCACTGAATGATTCTCAATGGAAGCAAGTACTCATGGCTCTGAAAAGTACGACCAAATGTCTAAACCATGTTGAAACGCACAAGAAAGTTCTATTTAGGTGGTACAGGGTACCCGCAAAATTGGCAAAGATCTACCGTACATCTTCGAACCTCTGCTGACGTCACTGTTCAGAGATCGGCACAATGCTCCATATTTGGTGGACATGTACAATTATTCAACTATTTTGGAAGGACGTGTTTAAATTACTAAATTACACATTGTCGTCTTCACTGGCAGCCACGGTGGAATGTGCTCTATTCCTGATTGTCCCAGTATCAGTAAGCCCACACGCCCGACAATTAGCTAAACATATTTTGATATCAGCCCAATCTGCCATAGCTAGATCATGGAAGCAGGCACAGTGCCAAAAATGACAGACCTTATAAATTCTATCAACATTAATGCGGATTACGAACGCATGGCAGAAGTCCAGGAGGGCAGACTACAAGACTGGGAGAAGACCTGGAACTTCTGGAAATCCCAACTTGACAAGCACAACCCTCTTACATCCCTTATGAAGAGGGCAAATTCCTCGTACTGAAATATCCTCCCCCCCCCTTCTTTCTTCTCTTTTTCCTCTCCCTTCCCACTGGTTCTGCCCTATTTTCGTCTGTGTGTTTTTCTTGTCATGCCTTGTCTGTCCGTTTGTCTGTTTGTTAGTTAGTTAGTCTAGTGCTTGTGGAACGGAGTGTGGATGTTTAATATGCCACTATATGCAATAATATGTCACAGCCAGTATGCCCAATAATATGCCGCTATGCCCAAAAATATGCCACATCCAGTATGCCCATTAATATGCCACCACTAGTTCCACTCCCCCATTCCCAGTACTTACCTTGCTTCTGCAAGAGACAGCAGACTTCCCTGCTGCCTCTCTCAATATCCCCGTGCACTGATCTGGCTTGAGCACCAGAAGGTCACGTGGCCGCTGGTGCTCTGATGTCTGATCAGTGTGCCCATACGAGAGAGAGGCAGCATGGAAGCATGTCTGTGTATTGCACAGACACCATGCTGTCTTCTCGCGTGGAGATGCTGGTGAGGGGAGATCTTTTGATCTAACCAGCCAGCATCCTTGCCGGCACACGTTTATTTTTAAAGGGCCGGGAGCCGGATAAAAGCAGCCCTGGGGCCGGATCTGGCTTGCAGGCTGTAGTTGGAGGACCCCTGCTCTAGGCAAAGGTGTGGCTATGGGCAGGGCATTACCAGACATTTAAACCCCTTTGTGACAAAGGACGTGTCAGGCACGTCCAGCCGGCAACTCTGTTTCCGATAATGGACATGCCTGACATGTCCTTGGCTTAAACAAGCTGTTTTCGCGATCAACGATCGAGAAAACCAATCTGATGGTGCTGCTCTATGGGGAGCGATCGTGGGTGCCATATTGCAGGAGCAGCAATATTCACTTACGATTCCTTTCCAATGCTCTGAATCTGTTGCTTGACTGCCCCTAGAGGCAGCCAGCAACATTGCAATTGAAAAAGAAAAAAATACTTTATTAGCCTAAATCTAGGGTTAGGGTTAGAATAGCTGTTAGGGTTACAATTAAATTAGGGTTAGCATAAGGGATAGGTTTAAAATTAAAATATATTAAGGGTTAGCATAAGGGTTGGAATTGGGGTTAAATTTCGGGTTCGGGTTGGGGTCAAAATGTCAATAAAGGAAAACCCCCCAAAAAACACTATTTTTGTTTTTTGCCCCATAACTAACAAAAAAACTGCAGAAACACATGGAAACAAGCATATTTCTGAACTTATGACAACATTTAGAAACTATTTAGATGGGGTCTTTTTAATGATTTTATTTGTGTACATTATTTTTGAGGTCAAAGTTAGAAAAAGTGGGTTCTTTTTATGGTATCTAATGAAAGCCCTTCTTATGACGATAAAAGCAACATATAATTTGTGTGGGTACAGTATGTGAGAAAGAAGAAAATTACAGCTAAACACAAACACCCCAGAAATGTAAAAACAGCCCTTGTCACCAAGGGAAAGTCAAAATGTATTGTCACAAAGGGGTTAAACAACGTAAGTGCCAGTTAATAGCTGTTTCTGTAAGCTAATAAGCCTTGTAAAATAGGCATAAACTATTAACTTACCAACAAAAACATATAAAGACATTTTCTGCATCTTAACACACTTTTGTGTTTTATTGCTCTGGAGATCTGGTATACACTCATGCACTAAACATTCTGAGCTACTAGAAAATAGGGACAACAAAAGTGCAAAAGAAGGATTTGGATTCAAAATAAGATGGTCCCTCCTAAATTGGGACACTTAGCAGGTAAACTAATGTAAGTTATACTGCTGTGAAGTATGACTTTTTATGTGTCCTTGTTTAACACAATGTTGTAGCAACCCAAAGTACACACGACCTTTAGCTGCAAAAGGACAAGTTCTGCAAGATAACCAACTGTTATGCAATTAAAACACTATGACACTATTTATTTAAAAAAAATGATATTTTAATTTCTGAACCCAAAAGAGAAAACTATAAAAGTAATTAAAGGTCACTGCAATTAACATAAATGAGGCATTGGGAATATTTTCATTATAAAAATGACTCTTTGTGAAATTTCTTCATTAACCTCATGTGGTCTTACTGTGCTTAAATTAATCAATTCATGAAGCTTCTCTTTTAGCAAGTCTCTGGATTTAATCTTTTTTCCCCAAGCATTTAGCGTTATCATTTCCATCTCAAATGCCTTTTTAACATTGGTTAACAAAAAAGGAGAGAAAAAAAAAAGAATCTTCAATGCAAATAGTATTGCCTGGATTGGTAGCTCTAATATGAATCTTTCACAAAAGGGTCACCTTTTTCAAGGGTCACATGTGACCTGATAAATGTTTAGTAGGATGTTGAAGGTGACAGATGCCTTTTAATGGAAAAAATAAATAGACTTCATTATGTATTCATAGCCTGATTAAAATGACATGTTTTTACAAAAATGAAAAAAATCAAATAAGTAATTTTTCAAACACCATTCACGTACAGGTTATACTGACCTCAATGATGTGCCAGACTAATTATAGTATTTTCTGAAGAGAAAATATTCAAATAGGCTAATTTAAGAATTTCCTTACACTCTACTTTATAACAGTCTACTTACTTGGTACAACAATTTTTATTAATTTTATTTATTCACATAAATAAATATAAAATAGCAAAACTACTAAATCATGTTTTTTTCCACTTAAAATCTTAACTGCAACCTGTACTTCAAAGAAATACTAGTCATGCTATTGCCTCCAAAGACTTAAAATTGGCCTTGAGCCAATTTGTAACCGGCCAGATGGCAACCTTAAATGCAGCCATATTTTGGAGCTCTCCAAATTCAAATGTTAGGGCTTCACCAGGAGACTCCAGGTTTGCCAACTGATTACTGGTCCTCCAGTTCAAATCTCTCTTACAGGAATAGTGGGAGTAGCATTTAGAACCCAAGTTAGCACACATCTGACCATGACTACTTTTGATTGGTCTTACATTTGCAGCGACACATCCCATTTCGCCCATTTTATTTATTCATTTGCAGGGATACTGGCTGCATGCAAGGTAGCGTGCATGGTAAAAGCACCTTTTGTTCAAAAATAAAATTCCTTCTTGACTCCAAAATGACAAAATTAATTTCTCTTTGGGTCAAATTAATAAACATTTTAAGAATCATTAATTATTATACATTTGCAAGTTAACGTCTTTCCTAGATTTTAATTCGCATGACACCCAGCACTCTTTTTTTGGAAGCACAGTGCATGGGGTGGAGGAGATATGTCCGGCATGGACATTACCTCCCTTGTAAACTCTCCTGCACCTTTTAGGTTGTGTGTGGCACCCTAGCTGAACAGGACTGAGAGCACTAAATATAATAATACAACAATGGGGCTGCCCACAGCTGCAAAGCCTGCTCCAGGGATACTTGTGAGATAGGCAACTGCCATCTCCCAGAGCCAGTGGTGTATCTTGGTTTTGTGTTGCCCTAGGCAGACACATTTTGGGCACCCCCCCTAAATGACCCATAACCCACGTTGCACACCAAGGACATGCCCCATCACCCCATTTACATGCACATTGCCAATGTTATTTGCCATTAATATTCCCCAGCTAATTTGCCCCATAATATGCCAGTATTTGCCATTGAATATGCCCCTGCCAATTTGGCCAATATTATACCAGTGTAATTTGCCATTAATATTCCCCAGCCAATTTGCCCAATAATATGCCAGTGTTATTCTGCCATTTAATATGCCTTAGCCAATTTTCCCAATATTAAGCCAGTATTATTTGCCATTTAATATGCCTCTGCCAATTTGCCCTATAATATGGCAGTGTTATTTGCCATTAATAAGCCCCAGCCAATGTGCTCAATAATATGCCAGTGTCATTTTATGACAATATGCGTGCCATTTAATATGCCCCTGACAATTTGCCCAATAATATGCCAGTGTTATTTGCCATTTAATATGCCCCAGCCAATTTGCCCAGTAATATGCAAATGTTATTTGCCATTTAATATGCCCCAGCCAATTTGCCCAATAATATGCCAGTGTTATTTGCCATTTAATATGCCCCAGCCAATTTGCCCAATAATATGCCAGTGTTATTTGCCATTTGATATGCCCCAGCCAATTTGCCCAATAATATGCCAGTGTTATTTGCCATTTAATATGCCCCTGCCAATTTGTCCAATAATATGCCAGTGTTATTTTCATTTAATATCCCACAGCCAATTTGCCCAAATCCCCCCATCTCCCCAGCACTTTCATTTCCCTGGTGGCTAGTGGCAGGCAGCATGGTCTCCTCCATGCTGCCTGTTCGGCTCTCAGGCGGTTGTGCCGACAGGTCACGTGTCCCGGCGCGCGTCTGACGTCAGAGCTCCAGTCACATGACTGTCGGCACTTCTGTGTCACATTGCACGGGGAGCCGGACAGGCAGCTCGGAGGTTTCTCTGTGTTGCCTGTTCGGCTCCCCGTGCAGCCTGCCGGCAGAGGGAAGGTGGGGGGGGGGGGGAATCTTCCTATCCCTTCTCACCATTGTCTCTGAAGGCATGCGCAGGCTTTTTTTCTTTTTTCTTTTTTTTTCTTTCAGTGCTGGGGGGTGCTGCCACCCCCCAAAATTTGCCGCCCTAGGCATCTGCCTAGGATGCCTCGCGGTAAATACAGCACTGCCCAGAGCCAGTGCCTTAGGCGAAAACCTAGTTCACCTATTGGTAACACCGGCTCTGGTATGATTGCCAGTTCCAAGTCCCTTCCAACAACCTGTATACAAGGTCAAAGCAGCTGAGGAGAGGAAACTCTTTGACATTTAGGATGCCAACGACAAGTGCTCTTTTTAACTTCTTTATAATCAAATCACCTAACACTCTCTGGATTGGAAATGCTACTCACCTGGCTTCTAGCCTGCTCCAGTGTTGCTATGTCTGAAATGGCCTGTCCAGCACCCTCCATAAAAAAGCAGGTCTTAAAGGGATTATCTAGTGCCCAAAATGCCCTTCAAATATTAATGCATATTCATGAACTTTAAAATGCATGTGTTACATTTTTGCATTGCTTAAAATATAAAATACTTACAGCTAGATGAAATTGTGAAATTACAGCAGTTTGCAAGAAACCAGAACTGCCCACACTAGCTGAGTAAAAGTAATTTCCTCTTTTTTTTTGCTGCAGGAACCAATGAGAATAATTTAATTCAAATTAATGGAATTTCCTGTCTTTCTAGTGATGTCAACAGACAATGTGTTGCATTGTTAAGAGATCATGCTGTGTACAAGAGCAAGTTTATCACAGTCCACACAATGTATTCAAATCCAAGAGCACAAGAAGTGACTAAATGAAACAACACTTTAAATGCTCAGTGTCTATATAAACAGTGTTGCCGCACCTGCAGTAAACATGGAGAGTAATCACTGGGGAGGGCTTGAGTCAAATATTAAAAATGTGATTTATGCAGAATGCCTGCATCAAATCACACTGGATAAAGCCTGTGCACATTACCAGCAGTAATCGCCACCTTGCACTAAAGTGAGTTTGGGGACTAAACTGTCCCTGTAACTAGACACAAATGGTTAGCTACTACGTGCCTATTTCTGTCCTAGTTTACACATGCAGACAGAAAAACTTAATTTCATTTGGAGTCTTGCTGTGAGCAGAGTCTGGCTAAACATACAAAGAACTCAGAAACGTAATAGAGAAATTTAATTTAGTGCCTTATAATAGTTGGGAAAAAAATTAAATGACTCATTTACGCAAACTGAAGATCATTTTAATTATTTTTATGCTTCTAGTTTAAGAGATTTTTAAGCATAAATTATAAATATAAATCCACAACCCATGATGTTGATAACTGATTTATTAATATTCTGAAATTGATTATTTAATTGAACTAGATACACTGGTGAAAAGCTGATTAAACTCAATAAACCCAATCATTTGCATATTATATACAACATAATTTTTTCCTCACACTCCTTTTTCATCTACCACTTCCTCCATTCAATTTATGCTCTAAAATGGAGTTATCTATCCATCTGTCTAGACGCTCGCTGTGGTAGAGGTACTCAGAAAACGTCGGGTTTAGATATGTGGTGTAGTCTCACTTTGCAATATGGGAGCCCACACATTAAACCTTGTGTCCTTAACCTCTACATCAAACATACACTGGTGTGTACCCTTGGTGTCAGGGGCAAATGCAAGTAATTCCATTTGGATCACAAGAGTTCTTTAAAACAGGTACCAATTTCCTTAACTCTTGCATAGGACACAACTTCAATTTTCACAACTTTTCTGGACACAAGTACATGTTTGCCTAGTCCTGAGGGCAAAGTGGCTTTTGGGGCAATTACTGAGTGCAAATTGCCAGCAGTTCTTTTCAACCTACCATCACAAACAGTCAACTGTGCTCCAGACTTACAGATGCCCCTGGAAAAGCAGTTGTCTGTAGCAACATCATCAATATAAACTAACATCACACACCTCACAGAAGAAGCAGTTCCAGGTATCACATTAAGAGTCCGTCAGATACAGCTCATCTAACAGGAACCCATAGTCTGTATGTGTTCTTGTAAAGTGCTTTGAGTCTCACAGGAACAAAGTTCTATAGATATGGTAAGTTTGTTCTTATTTACAACAATTACTTGGTTGCTCAGAATTAAAAGCTTAATTCCCATGTTTTCTAGTATTATGGCAAAATGAACTGATCATATTATCTTATTTCAGTGACATCATTAATAGATAGTGTACATTATAGGGAACTGAGATGGAAAAAACAAACTTAAGGTCAAAGAAGCTCAGTTGGAATAATTATGCCATTCTGTTGCATTGTAGAATTTTTCCAACTCAGCTACATCGGCCTAAACTTTGAAATTGCCATCTCAATTCCCTGCAAGCCTCTCTTTATTAGTAGATCCTTATATTAAACTTCAACTAACCATTTATCGCTAACCTTTTATGTCACTTACACATAACATGTGCAAACCAAACTTTCCTTTAACAAAACATCAGTTGTCTAAGTTTCTTTGACCACTTATTCAGACCGTCTAAACTACTATGCGCTAAGGTAGAAAGGTCGACAACCTTTGCTGCTCAGATAAAATACTTTTTGCTGTTATCAGCAATCCGAGAAACTGCAGGAGAAGAAAGGTGATGTAGGTTACTCAATTCCTCTCATGCTTTGAAAGATAGTTCAAAAAAGAACAGAGGAAATTGTGTGTGAACTTTACATAATACTGGTCGATTCTTCAAGAAGGAAATGGATATCTGAGAATTTAATTCCATAACAGTGCTATGTAGAAACTTTAGTTTTGGCAGTTAGTATACTCCTTAAATCAAACCAAAAAAAGTACAACAAGCAAAAAGCTCATTATAAAAAAAAATATAGATTTGAATTCAAATCCTATTAATTTAAGGTTAACGAATCAAAAAGCACCAGATTCGCATAGTGTATGTTTAGTACATTTTTAAAATGGGAATCTACTTTGATTTTTTAAAAATAATTCTGAGCAGTGTTAATTTAGTCAACTAAACATTTTTATCATAATTTTCGTCAACTGCATGTTTTCTGTGACAAAAACGAAACATTTATCACTAAATAAAATAGGAGTAAAACTATGACTAAAATCTATTGCAATTTCATCAACTGACTGAAATGTGACTAAAATGTTAGGCTACTGTAAACTAATGCATTTACTTATTTGGCTTCTGGTTCCCATAGATCTCTGCCAAAGCCCAGTCCCCTGACTCTATCTGCAACTGGATCGGCTAAGACACAGGCTTCCTGTGTCTGTCTGCCCCCTGGAACAATGCCCTGCAAACTGCAGAGGATACTCCTCCATCTGATTTTCCGGGTACTGTCAAATTAGTGTTTTCCCTCTAATCTCGCTAGCAAGTTAACTAAACATTGTGTAACCGCCTTCTCAGACCTGTTCCATCCCTCACTGCTGGAGATTGAGTCAACTAAAATATACTGGGGATTTAGTTGACTAAAACTAGGCTAAAACTAAAACAACTCAGATGACTAAATTACCACTAAACTAAAATGGCATTTTAGTAAAAAGACTAAAACTAAATCAAAATTTGCCGTCAAAATTAACACTACTATGACGCTGATCTGCTAATACTATCTGATTAGCTGAGCTGAAGATGGAGGTGAGCAGTCACCCAGATATGCAAATACAGATCTGAGCCTTAGCAAGTACATGAAGTGGTTGCATTTGAAATGCTGACATTTTTTGATCTTACCACAACAGTTTATTCAGCATCCAGTCCCCTTAAGCTGCGATATAGCCTTTCCATGCAGGGATGGTACAGTTCAGTACTCGAGACATTCGGTGCACAGTTGTTCAACACGGCACATTCACCAAGTAAGTATTTTAGGGTTAGTTTTGGGGTTAGTTTTAGGATTGTGGTAGTTTTAGGGTTAGTGTTGGGGCTCCAGGTTAGTTTTAGGGCTAGCGGGAGATAGATGGGTTACTTTATTAGGGGAGCTAGTACTTTTATACTTATAGGTGCTGACAGTTCAACACTCAAAGTGATGCAGTGAAATGGGTGCACTGTACTGTCAAACATCTCTAACAGTTGAGGTTGAACTGTCAGCTTGAAAAAGCTGAGCTGGACACAGGACTGGTGCAAGGATTTTTGCCACCAGACAACAGCACATCAATCACGCAAACACATAGTGCACATAGTCACAAACACAGGAGACAGTCACGCATGCACGCACAGAAAGACAGTCACACACATAGAGAGAATCTTACACATACACACAGAGAAGGTCACACATAGACACATGTCACATCCATACAAGCCAGCATTTTTTTTGTTTCTTTTTAAAGAAAATAAAAAGAACATGTCTTAATGTGTCCCCCTTTCTCCCCCCTCTCTCTCCTTCTTCATGTCAGTCTCTCTCCTCTCACTTTCCATGTCGGTCTCTCTCCTCTCACTTTCCATGTCGCTCTCTCTCCTCTCACTTTCCATGTCAGTCTCTCTCCTCTCCCTTCCCATATCGGTCTCTCTCTTCTCCCTTCCCATGCATGTCTCCCTCCTCTCCCTTCCCATGCCTGTCTCTCTCCTATTGCCCATTTTATGTCTCTCTCCCTTCCCATGTCTGTTGTCTATCCTCTCTGCACACATGTCTGTTGTTTCCCCCCCATGTATGTTGTCTGTCCTCCCCACCATGCATGTTGTCTGTCCTCCCCCATGTATCCTCCCAAATAAAACCTCTCTCCTCTAACCCCCTTTCCATTATTTTTTGAAGCTTCATACTTCACTGGGGAGCAGTGGGCAGTGTTCATTTAACACACAGAGCTGATACTATTCACTGCTACACAGTGAAGCCTCGCACCCTCCCCCCACTGACTCTGCAATTGCCCAGATTCGCCACCGATGTGACACAAAAAAAGGAGCATGTGGCCACCCCTTGTAAAAATGCACCCTAGGCTGGCACCTACTTCACCTATAGGTGGCGCGAACCCTGGCTGAACAGTCATAGACCCTTACCTGCTTGCTCAGATTCCCCCATTCCCACAAAAGATAACATAATGGCAGGAGTGCAGGTCTGATGTGCCAACAACAGGTTTCCAATGATGACTCACATCACAGCTACTACTGTCCGGAGAGGCTTAAGATATCTTATTGGTGAAAATGATCTGTTATCTAAAATACTTCTGGTCCTAAGCACTTTGGACAAGGGATACTCAACCTGTACTGCTATCCTGCAGTCCTGCTTTTCATTCTTCAGTGTTTGGGACACCAGAGAATGAATACTGGGCAAATGCAGTAGCGCTTTCAGTTTGAGTTAAATATCTACAATGGAGCAATACTGACACTCCCCCTCCCAATCCACCCGCCTAGGTTCCCTTGTTGCTAGGGGGGCAATATTGGGAGATATACACTGATCAGCCATAACATTATGACCACCTGCCTAATATTATTTAGCCAAAACAAACTCAACTAGACTTCTGAAGGTGTACTGTGGTGTCTGGCACCAAGACATTGCAGCAGACCCTTTAAGTCCTATAAGTAGTGAGGTGGGGTCCCATGGAATCTAACTTGTTAGTCCAGCACATCCCACAGATTCTTGATTGGATTGAGAGCTGGGGAATTTGGAAACTAAGTCAACACCGTAACTCATTGTTGTGTTCCTCAAGCCATTCCTAAAATGTTTTTGCTTTGTGGCAGGGTGCATTATTTTGGTTATAGAGACCAATTCCATCAGGAAATAGTCACATGAATGGCAGGATGTTTCCAAGCAGAACATTTGACAAAGTATCACACTGCTTCTGCTGGCTTGCCACCTGTTTGTGGTCATAATGTTAGGGCTGATTGGTGTATATGTATATATATATATATATATATATATATATATATATATATATATAAAAACACTTACAAGCATTAGACTCTAGATTTAAACACAAAATTGTACCCAATGCCATAAGCTAGTGCTGCCTGTTTGTGAAATAAGTACTATAGGTTTATTTTTTTTTTTCAGAGAGAAGGAATGTGTCCTTAATGTAAAAATTACACATTATAATGTTTAGGGACTTTTTCAAAAGAAAAAATATTTCCTCACAGCTGAGCAGTCCCAGCCACATTTCATCAGTGTGATAGGTTTACAACCCTATCCCTCATTTCAAATGCACTCTTTGGAGTTTTTTTCTATTTTGAAAGATTGTGAGATGAACTAATCCAAGCAAAACACTGTAAGGTGAAGAATTGCTTGGTTACTCTCACATATCCAGATCCAAACATTATATCACTGCTATTGTTTGGCTCTAAGCAAACAAACAAAGTAATACAGAAAAAGTGTTCAGATTTTGTATTTTGAGTTTGATGAAAATGAGTCTGCTACCTAGATGTTGTTTATTCTTTTAATGTACAATAAATTATAAAAAACAAATATTATCTAAACATTGCATGCCTACCAACTGAAACGCTTTGCACAGTCCTGATCTTGTGACACAATCCACAAAAGCTCTCTGAAAAGCAGGACAGAGTTGCTGGGGGCAAGATTTGGGAGGAATGGCATAGTTTTAGCAAAATTGCAAGCAAATGCAAGACAAACAAAATGTGTTTTGTGTTTATTACATCACATTAAGATATGCAAATTAACTGCTTTGGAGATAAAAATGTGCTACTTTCAGTAAGTTTCATAGAAACTCAGAAGTATGTCCTGAGCGGTGTTACACAGAGTTTCACATTTACAACAATAAAAAAATACATACGCACAAACAAACACATTAATACAGGATAGTTGGGTAGAGGACGTACAAGGTATACAATTATTCATACAGATAAATACAAAAAAACAATAAATATGTACTTACTTTTTGAAGTGAGGTACAGCTAGTAAGGAGCTGGTGCTGTATCTGAGATTGTAGGACATATCTGGAGGCAAGTGTTAGCCACTTTAGCTCTTTAAACATTTCGCAGTGATGCGTGACACTGGAGGACAAAGTATCATGGCAAATTTTTGGTTAAGGAGAAGTACCGCTATTTTCACTGAGTGATTTCATTAAGTACCTGATACCAGTAGGGTATTTGGCCAGGGGTAATGTTGTGGGTGATTGATCAGCAATAGAAACTGTGCCATGATCATAATATTTGTGTTTTGTGATCAGAGCTGTGCCACATCCTACAAAATAGTTATTCAATTAATTTGCCATTGCCATTGCAGAATGTAGAACTTCATTATGAGTTTTTATTTTGGTGGTATGTAAATGGTTTGGTGGGGTACTGCATATTTTTAATGATACTCCAAAAGTTGGTGGCAGTGGATAGAGTTTATCAGTGAAATAATAGTGGAATTTAACACTAAAGACATATGTTTTTTTATTTGCCAGTTATTTTTAATGGTTTATGTTACCGGTATATTGAATGGTTTCATATATATCTTCTCATGCACTCTTAGCCCAAGGTTCCTTTTGCAAAGTCAGTAATAGACTTCAACTTGAAGACATGCTTTGGCTAAGATAGGCTAATTTGTAACTGAAAAGGCTTTAGTGAATTTTCATATGGAGGATTTGCTTCTCATTCAGCCATTGTACACACCCAGTTACTTCACATTTGTTCTTATTTGATCTTTAGTGAATAAACCCTATATTTCTTTCATAAAGGCATAAACTGTATATGTCATGTAGCTCATATTTTACACAACTCAATACGTACAAAATGAATTGCATTGTTTATTTGTGTTACTTCAGTGATCCACTGACATATTATTTAATTAGTCACAGTGTGAATTATTATTAACATTGGTATTATTGTAATTATTCACTTGTATATGCATTTACATACTTTCCTGTTGGAAACTACAATACATAATTAAATTATCATCTACAATCATAACTAGGTAAAATTAAAATGCTATTTACATAAGTTCTTTTATTTCAGCATCATAACATTTTCTCATTAATTAGCAATTTCTCCAAATTATTTTACATATTGCGAAATTCTGTTTTGATAAAATCTTACAAAGATTTTCTGCAGTAATACTATATGCTGGTGAGCCCTGCTATAATGCCTGCTATAGTCCATGTACTCATGTTGCGATATTAGCGACATCACAGGGTCCCTAGACATTTTCTTTAATGCTAGTTAACGCAAGATCCGATGCTTCGATGACTCCATGGGAGCCACCACAACACCACGTTCTACAGGGAACCACATTATAACATATGCATTATAATGGGGTTTACCTGTAATATCATAATATGATATTCAATTTAGCATTCATTTACCATAGTGAAAATGCCTAGAACCTCGAAATCTGTTTCTCATTAATCTATAAACAAAAGAAAAACATATGGTTCTATATTATAGCACATTAAAATCAAATTGTATTTCTTTTACCTCTTAACTGTAATACAATCCTTGCAAACAGGAATTTAATGGTGGTTCTGCGTAGGTGCATAGAATCATGACTCTCATTCTATCCTGAGGCTAGCTACACATTGACAACTGTCAACTTTAAGATTTACGTATAGTTTACTTTTTTTTATTTTATCTCTAAACATCTGTTCTCCCTGGAAACACAGCTTCTACTGACAAAATGGAGACAAGTACAGGTAAATTTGTTTGATCTACACATTGTGCTAGTGGAATTGCAAGTAAATGCATAAATCAAGAGAACATTTATTTTTAAATACTTTTGTAGTGTCTCCTTTTGGGAGGTAGATATATATTACCACCTTAGAAGTACACACACTTAATTCATTTAGTTTTTTTTTCTTTTAGTTTTTTTTTGTGCAATTTTATACGGCATATTTACTTCAGGGGAAACTCCGAATATTGAATTGAGGAAAACATTCTTATTATAAGTAGAGTTAAAGTTTTTTTCCAATGACATTTTATATCCATTTTGTGAACAGCTTTGATGCACCTCCCCAACATCCTGAAGTATTTTATTCCATTGATTAAGACTGAGGTGAAAGATCAAATCAAAAACAAACACACTTGATTTAGTGATTTAGAAAAGCAGTGTGAGGTTATTCTGAGACTAAAATCAGTTCTGTCCCAAATAGCTTGCTAAACAGGAATCATTAATCATAAACCCCCAGATAGGTTACTATCACAACCAATTCGCCAGTGATTTCGCACCCACGGCAATACCTTAATTAATAGCCCAAACCATTTCTTTTAAACATGACCGCACATATACTAGATTAAACAGCGGTGCATGTTACGCATCACATGCTAATTTCCATTATGATCAGCACAACATTAAAGCATGTGCAGTAAGTGGATCGCTAGGCTGTTCATCATTTTCAGTGCAGCTATAATTCATTAATGGAGCAATATATAATGATGACAGTTTGTTCCACAGGCAATTCATTTTACATTAATGCAACAATAACAACAATAGCTGTTTATAGCTATGCTACTATTAGGGAAGGAAATAGTTTCTAATGTAAATATTTACAAGTCACCTTGGCAGACATTAGAAGTAGTTTTGCCAAAGAAAATTATAAAGTGGGGGAAAACTATTTTTACATCCTAGTTTTAGAAAAGTATCTGGAAGATGAAGGGTTCAAATGACTGTAAATGTAGCTGTTTGTTTGTTCTTTGCTAACTGCTAGTGATGCCAAATATCCCTAATATCAACTCTTTATTAAGTGAATAAAATCAATATTTTCTGTTAAGAATGTCTAACTTCTAAAAGTTCTAAAGTACCTTTACCTTCAGTGCCGGCTTTAAGCAATTGTAAAACTAAATATCCTATTCCCCACAACTATTAAGAAAGAGAAATGCTAAAGAAAGTGACACGAGTGGGACAGATGTAAAATGCGTCCAGATTTTGGACAATCACTAGAGTTAACACTTAAACTACTGGAAGGTAGTAGTGAAACCTGCATTAAAGAGTTGCTGGTTTTCATAAATTGAAGAGGTAAATGAGGGTTACAGTAGCACTAATGATTTACTGGAATGTGTTAAGGTTGTTGAGAGGATGCTGAACAGACTGAAATAATTAATACAAGTACATATTGAAAGAATAAACTAAAGTTCCCATTGCTTTTTGTGAGATTCTATGAGGGATTTAATGTATGGAAAGCAGGAGAGAAGGAAGTTATTAATGGCTTGTCGGAAACAGGTTTGTGGTGATGGCTGGAAGGTGACAAATTGAATCACCTTGGGAAAATGATGGGTGGTTCTATAGGGTCGTTAACTGCCTAATATTTCATGTTTCTGTTCTATAATTCTGATAAAATGATTAAAATAGCAATATAAAGTAAAATGATATAAATGACAGGCAATTCCTTGACTTTTTTTAATGATGAGGCAAATCCACTTTTTATAACAACTGCCTGGGCCGCAGGTTGTGGAAAGCAAAGCTTCATTTGGTATTTACTTGTGTTTTCTCTCTATTTTTCCTTTAAGCTAGATTTTGTACTTATATCTTCTGTAATAAGCTTTAGCTTTTTCTCACCAAGCCATTACCCAGATCCTAAGTGGTCTGCATAAAGGGGTTGTTCATAAACTTGATAATTTTATGAACTCGATTTTAAAGGCATGCTAGAATATTACACCCTTATGCTTATGGTATACTGTAGCTAAGAATCAGTTTTCAGACATTTAGGGTGCTTATTTCAATCTTCTATCTAGTTTTAACCTAAGCACTGTACTACAGTCATCACTTCACACTGCTAAAGGGAAAAGCAATATTCTGTCTTTTTTACTTGTCTACATTTTACTTTATGAGAATGATTCCCCATTGATGCTTAATGGCGTGTATGCTTTTGTGCGGTATAATAACTTAGTTTGCAAATAGTTTCCACTTTTAAATAAAACTGTATCCGCTGCTCTTTCCAATTTTCAGAAGATTCCAATTTTCATGGATTCTTTTACCTACTATAAAATATTAACCACACTCTCAAAAATCTAATTCAGTATACAACTTATAAGATGATTTCTAAATAAAGTTCAAAGAATTCTCTTGTGCCTTATACAGTTGATATAAAAAGTCTACACACCCCTGTTAAAATGTCAGGTTTCTTTGCTGTAAAAAAATTAGACAAAGATAAATCATTTCAGAACTTTTTCCACATTTAATGTGACCTATAAACTGTACAACTCAATTGAAAAACAAACTGAAATCTTTTAGATAGAGGGAAGAAAAAATATAAAAATAAAATAATGTGGTTGCATAAGTGTGCACATAACTGGGGATGTAGCTGTGTTCAGAATTAAGCAATCACATTCCAAATCATTGTGTTAAATAGGAGTCAGCATTAAGGTTGCCACCTGGCCGGTATTTTACCGGCAGGCCGGTAAAAAATTGTCATCAGGCCAATATTAAGTCTATGGAGACAGGTGCAAGGCCGGTATTTTTCTGAAGAAAAGGTGGCAACCCTAGTCAGCATACACCTGCCATCATTTAAAGTGCCTCTGATTAACCCCAAATAAAGTTCAGCTGCTCTAGTTGATCTTTCCTGAAATTTTCTTAGTCGCATCCCACAGCAAAAGCCATGGTCCATGGTCCACAGAGAGCTTCCAAATCATCAGAGGGATCTCATTGTTAAAAGTTATCAGTCAGGAGAAGGGTACAAAAGAATTTCCAAGACATTAGATATACCATGGAACACAGTGAAGACAGTCATCATCAAGTGGAGAAAATATGGCACAACAGTGACATTACCAAGAACTGGAGCTCCCTCCAAAATTGATGAAAAGACAAGAAGAAAACTGGTCTCGGAGGCTACCAAGAGGCCTAAAGCAACATTAAAGGAGCTGCAGGAATATCTGGCAAGTACTGGCTGTGTGGTACATGTGACAACAATCTCCCGTATTCTTCATATGTCTGGGCTATGGGGTAGAGTGGCAAGACGAAAGCCTTTTCTTATGAAGAAAAACATCCAAGCCAGGCTACATTTTGCAAAAACACATCTGAAGTCTCCCAAAAGCATGTGGGAAAAGGTGTTATGGTCTGATGAAACCAAGGTTGAACTTTTTGGCCATAATTCCAAAAGATATGTTTGGCGCAAAAACAACACTGCACATCACCAAAAGAACACCATACCCACAGTGAAGCATGGTGGTGGCAGCATCATGCTTTGGGGCTGTTTTTCTTCAGCTGGAACTGGGGCCTTAGTTAAGATAGAGGGAATTATGAACAGTTCCAAATACCAGTCAATATTGGCACAAAACCTTCAGGCTTCTGCTAGAAAGCTGAACATGAAGAGGAACTTCATCTTTCAGCATGACAACGACCCAAAGCATACATCCAAATCAACAAAGGAATGGCTTCACCAGAAGAAGATTAAAGTTTTGGAATGGCCCAGCCAGAGCCCAGACCTGAATCCGATTGAAAATCTGTGGGGTGATCTGAAGAGGGCTGTGCACAGGAGATGCCCTCGCAATCTGACAGATTTGGAGTGTTTTTGCAAAGAAGAGTGGGCAAATCTTGCCAAGTCAAAATGTGCCACGCTGATAGATTCATACCCAAAAAGACTGAGTGCTGTAATAAAATCAAAAGGTGCTTCAACAAAGTATTAGTTTAAGGGTGTGCACACTTATGCAACCACATTATTTTATTTATATATTTTTTCTTCCCTCTACCTAAAAGATTTCAGTTTGTTTTTCAATTGAGTTGTACAGTTTATAGGTCACATTAAAGGTGGAAAAAGTTCTGAAATGATTTATCTTTGTATAATTTTTTTACAGCACAGAAACCTGACATGTTAACAGGGGTGTGTAGGCTTTTTATATCCACTGTATCTACTGAGCCCATACTAACATCAACTTAATATGTGTACCAAGGCTAGAGAGGTAACCTAGAGGTGGTTTGCTGGGTTTATGTCACAGAAATCATGGCAAACTAACCTTCTTGATTTTTTAGATTAGGTGACTAAAATACTAGATATGGGTGGTAGACATTGCTTATCTCGATTTCAGTAAAAGCTTTTTGATACTGTCCCACACAGAATACTTATCAATAAACTGCAGTCTTTGAGTTTGGATTTAAATATTTTTTTAATGGATTAGGCAATGGTTAGAGTTACAGATAACAGAGGATTGCATTCAGTGGAGTATATTCGGAACAAGGTCTTGTTACCGTTGGGGTAACTCACGGATCTGTTCCCGGACCCATTCTCTTTAATATTTTTATTAATGATATTGCAGAAGGTCTTGTTGGTCATGTATTTTTAATGATAACACAAAGATTTGCAACAGGACTGTTGTTTCATATGGTCCTAACATCAATATGTGAGGAAAGAGATTTAGGGGTACTTATTTCAGAGGACTTAAAGTTAGGTAGTTGATTTAATTAATTAAACGCTAGCAAAATGCTTGGTGTCATAGGGAGAGGTATTCGTAGTGGAAAGAGTGAAGTGCTCATACCATTGTTCAGCGTACTGGTATAAATACAGGGAGTAAACATTGTAAAGAATGAGAGTATATTTAAAACAAGAGAATACATCACAGAGGACATAAGGGTCTATTCACATAAACTTGATAATAGTGCAAGGACAATTTGGGAGGTGACTTTCAATTTAAAAGTTGACCTCTCAGGTCGAACTTTTCACAATAGTAAATATAGCGAACTCCACGTCAATCTCCCTCCACCTTGCCAAAGTCCATCTCAATCTCCCATCTCCAACCCCCTTCATTGAAAAGCAAAAAAAAATTGCTATTAAGTAAAAACCGAAGGGAGTTCAAATTGGGAGGCTGAGTTGGACTTTGACATCCAACCACCCTCCCGCAACTCGCCAAACAAGACAAGTTTCATAAAAAAGTTTTAAAAAGTTAGAAATAATTTTAAACCCCCCCCTCGTGAAAACCGGGTCCCAGTGGTATTCCAAATGACCACAGGACCCCTAACACAAATTGGGGCTAGGACAAGTAGATCTACCCTGCTGGCACTGATATTAAATATGGGCTGCCAAGGCAAGTGGTTCTGGCCCCACTGGGAGCTTGCAAGTTAATATTACCTACCTAGGCTGGGAGCCTGCGGTATTTAAACGTTAAATTTTGCTGGACTTGATGGCTGGCATTGCATCTACTCCAAATGCTTTATTGATATCTTGCTGATTTACAAAATACCCTAGCCCAAATATAGCGACACTTTATTTCATACTTTTCATAATGTGTAGCCTCACAAAAAAGTACTTACTGGATGGCTGGAACCAAGTAAGATGGGAGAATAAATGTAACTTTCCCTATGTCATTTTATATTTCCATGTATTAAAAAATAATCAGAATAATTTTTTTTGAGCAAAGTAAAATGCAATTCACTTGCAATTCCCCATGACTTGTAAAGAAAGGAAAGCTATGCATAGTTTAATGTGAAGTGGGGGTGTAATGATGCAACACATGAAGCTATATATCACATTTTCATATGCTAGTAGTCAAACACAAGAACAAACACCATTTGTTTTTGGTGCCAAAAATGTCATATCTTTTGAAAATTGTTATGACATAATTTGTCACACAAGTGCCATTGTGCGTAGTTAGTTTGTTTGCAGCTGTTTAACTTTAATATTGCAGCTGTTACAACTAAATAAAATATAGGATAAAACACCAACTGAAAACTTCCAAATATTCTTTTCTACTTTGCCAGTGAAACTAAAATGATTTGTAATGTTAATGATGCAAACAATGGAGATTTTTGATTAAACTACAAAACACGATTAGGTTACTTGTAGCCCTAGGCTGCAATAACCATGTTGGACTACAACTTCCTTGTCATTCAGCCAATCTCTTGCGTAAATATTGTAGATAACAGTTAGATACTTAAACTCAGGTACAATCAGATTTTTGTTGTCCTGTTATGTGTGTATAATATAGTAAAGCATAGTTGTAATTTGCTGTTTTTGGACCCAAGGCAAGAATTACTGTCCACTGTACCTTAAATACCATTATTACACTAACACTCTCAAATCTACCTTCTGTTTACCTTACTTGATACCATCAGGATGTCCTGGCATTGGTTAGGTAGTGGAGATGGGGGAAGTCGTGATCTGGTGGTCCAGGAGAACAGAACACCTTGTCACTGCTTCATTGTGCATAAGACATACCCCACATGTCTACCCCATAAGACATTAAACTAGTCCTTGTATTAAATGGTGCTTATCCTGAAGGAGTGTTATAAACAATACCTCCATCAGAAATTCTGGGGACCCTTACAGAACAAATGGTTTAGGTTCCCCTCCATAAATGTACACCCCACTCCTGGCACTTACCCTCTTGTGGTCTAGGGTACCACTAATTTATAGGGGGCTCATACTAAATGAAGACCTCTCTTCCAGGTTGGGCACTGTGTAGAAGGATACGAGCACATCTGCTCACCCGTCCTTTTTTGTTAACCATGGCACCTGCCTCTGTGACCCCACTAACAAGTGGACATCATTGCTGTGCCCAGTCACTAAATATAAGGGAGATTATATTACAAATTAAAAACACACAAAAACCCATAAACACTCATTAATCATTTGAAAACTGTATGGAGGCATACAGAATAGGAAACATGATTCGGTGGCCTAGTTTTACCCCATATTCGTGGATACTATGAGGGTATACATCTCCAAAGTATTATTGACTGGTCACAATCTTCTCTTGACAAACAATGGATTTCTCTGGAATTTTCTTTTAGTAAACACTCTTTACATTATTGGATATGGTAACCCGCTCATTGTAGACCCTCCTGCCCACTTGCTCACCCCACTCTTATTCCCACTCTAGATATCTGGCATAAAATATGCCGGTATAGTACACTAACTTCATTTCCCTCCCCTTTTCTTCCCCCCAACTAATAACCTTTAACCTCAGGTCCTGATATATGCAAACTGTCCACACTGTCGGCAATACCGAACCCTCGTCTTCTACATGTTCTTGAAGGTGGTGACCTGATTGATCTATCCTCTTTATGTGAACATGAAAATGTTACTGCACATCACTTATTCAAACTTGATGGAGATATGGCTCTAACTCAGCTGATACTTTACACATTTGGTGGAGTTGCCCGTCAATGCATTCCCTTTTGTCCACAGTTTTTAACACAATCAAATGGGTCACTGGCTTGCCTCTAGCACGTACCCCTGCTCCATCTCAATCTGGGGCCCCTTAGTAAATATAAACATTATTTAAATTTTCACATGCGAATGAGGCAAAAGCTCTTATACCAGTTCATTGGTAAGACCCCGGCCATTCCTGAGTGAATTGCTAGATTAAATTATACTCTCCAGATGGAGGAACTAGTATTTAGAAGTCGTTGTCATTTCACCAGGTTCCAAGACACTTGGCAATCCTGGCAAGAATTTATGACTTCCCCCACGTACTCTTCTCTCACTATATGACGCAGCTCCCTACAAGTTACCTTATCTGTTTCCCAGTTTTATCTTCTTTTTATGTCTGGTTTTTGTTTGTACTGATATCATTTATCTTCATGTTATGTGTTATTTATATATGTATACTTATATCTTATTTATACATATGTTAATTACATGTATATTTATATCCTATTTATATATGTTTATTTATATCTTATTACTATAAAAGTATGAATGTAATGTCTTATTTATCATTATGTAATTATAATGTAAACTTAATACCATATATCTTCATTTTATATGTTATTTATATATGTACATGTATATCTTATTTATATGTGTTTATATCTTCTTATTATATGAGTATTAAGGTAATGTCCTATTTATATATATATATGTAATACTGTGAACTCAATAATAAAAAAAACACTCATGAATTGAGTTAAAGACACATTAGATAACCTACAAATCATCAAATAGATGAGTATTTTACCTTATTAGCATCAACAATTTCCTTAGAATAAAGCAGGACAAATATAACCATTGAAAACTATGCGATATAACATGGATTTTTTTCCCCTGGAAATATTTTCCTCTGTGCTATTATACGCTGCCATGTAAACACAAACAAAACTAGCTTCACACCACATAACTAATGATATTCACCGAGCTATGTGCACCGTCAGTAAAAAGGAAGCTCCAAAGAAGTGAGAAATAAAAACGACTCTGTTGAATTACACTGACACCTGCTTGATATAGCGCCTTGGAAACTTTATGCTTGTCATGTCAGTGAGTATTGAAATCCATCTACCATGCTAAGATAAAGATGAAAGACATAAAAGACATCTCTTGGGCTTCATAAAATTAAACTACCCAATGGTTAATTGGTAAAGTGTTTCATGAGGGCAGCTAAGAGAGGATTTTCAAGCTGTGGAATGCAATTTAAATATCACTGCTTCTACTGGAGCAAAAAAAAAAAAAGAAGCCAGCTCACTTTATAGCATAGATTTGAAACATCACTTTAATATGACTTCAGTGCTATTCACTAGACAAATGGCACAGGCCGGGTTGGACTCGGTTGAATGGGCTGTAACTGTATTTGTGATATATTAATGTGTCTGAGCATTCTAAGTATGCTTTATCATCTATAGCCGTTCAATTCCAGTGACCTACAGACTATATATGGAGAGCGGCTTTCATTAGGTATAGTTAGTTTTGCAGTAGGTAATGGAAAAATTATACTTTTTATTTTTGAGACATTACAAACGGTTAATGTAAGATGCTATTTAGAAAAGATCATAATGTGTTATTAATTGACAACATTTTATGTTAGTAATCTTTTTACTGGAAATTGTTATTATAGTATCACAGCAGCTAATGGACAATGTGCTGGTGTCTTTTACTTATAGAGATATTAATCAGATAGTCATAAAAGTAATGTTCCTGAAGCCAAGAGTTTGTTTGTATTTCTTATTATTACTTACTTTATTTATTTCACTTTGTCCCTATTGGGACATAGGACTGTGACAATCTTTTCCCATTGAGACCTATCCTGTGCTATCTGTTGTGTTAAACCCATCTCCATCAGTTCTGTACTTACAGTCTTTTACCAGGTTGTTTTTGTCCTTCCTTTTTTCATTTTGCCTGGTGGAGTCCACCTAACGGGCACATTCAGAATGTGATCTTGCTCAAGCCATTGGATATGTCTGCTCTTGATGTTCAGCACCATACTATTGCATTTAGTTTTCTTATAGAGATCTGTGTGAAATATGTTATTTGGCCAGAAGATGCTACAGATGTCTCACAAACCACCGTAGAAGGCATCAATATTTTTCATGTAATTTTTAACCACCTCCAGCATTCTGACCTGTATAATAAGACAGACTTAACATTGCTGTTGTATAATCTGACTTTTGTTCTTAGACTGTATTTACTTGACTGCTTGTCTTTTACAAGCCTTGGAAGTAGGATATCTTTTTGGGCCATATTGTCATTGCTAACAAGACTTCCCACAAATGTAAAATCATTAGCATATTCAAGGGGGACCCCATTGGCCATGATTGGTGCACTTGTAATGGTGTTGATATTCATAACTTGAGTTTTAGAGGCATTGAGACTCTAAGCTGGTTTGTTTTGAGCAGCTATTTAATCGATCAGTCTTTTCTTGCTTGACAGAATGATTTTAGGAGAGAACAGCAATGTCGTTCGCAAAATCAAGATCTTCTAACTGGGTAAACAACAGTTACAGGATGCCTCTTCGTTTATCTGATGCATAATCCAAGAAAAAGAACTGGAGAGATGCTACAGTCCAGTGACTCCCGTCAATACCCAAACTCTACTGGTAAACATTAGATTGCCATCTAAGATGACACTGCATTTCGAAGTGGTGGTAAAACAACCTTATTAATGTTCCATATGAATGCAAGATATTACATAGGGCGAATTGATGTAAACTGTTAAAAGCTTTCCTGAAATGTATTTATGTATATGAGGCCAAATGTGTTGTGGTGAAGTTGTGAAGTCAATTTATGCCTAGGAGAAAGATCTTGGACATTATGGTTTCAGAGGTTGTTGAATACAGTAAGGGGCCGCAGAGTAGTGGAAAAAATATGGCTGTTGAAAAAATTGGATTTTTTTGTGTGCGAGTTGGAGATAGAGGTTTCAAGAAGTTTTCTGTATAACAGCCAATCAAATATTGCCACATATGAAATGCTTGTACACATACCATTCAATCAAATGATACCATTGCTGTATCTAGAATTTTCCTTCCTATGAGGCAGCATACTGGTTGATTTATAAAGTTTCTTGTGCACAAACTGGAAAGAGAAACACTGAAGGTAACAAGAGTTCTAAAAAACAACACAGAGAGGATAAGGGGAGTACTGTGCATCTACATCAACAGTGAGGCTACTAGCATAACTAAAAACTAAAATTTAGAATACAGAAAGAAGCTGACATTGCACTGAAGTCAGAGGTAAAACAAGTAGTATTTGTTGAGGCTGGGATGATAGGCTCCGACAGAAATGTCATGTGCAAAGGCTGGAGTTTGCCAGGCCTCTTTAGATGTGAGAGGGAAAGGTATGTACCCAGTGGTAGCACTACCATACAAGTGAATTAAGCACATGCTTAAAGTATCAGCTTGCTAAGCAGTTCCACACATCACCTAGTTGAGGGGAGACAGTTATGAAGAGGTGGAAAAACACTTTATAAGTACTACCACCATAAGCTACCATCTGCTATGCTATATCAACTTGTCTGGCATGTCAACCTGTCTTGTTTTTATAACTGGAAATTGAAAAAGGAAATGAAAACTAATAAAGATTGATATATAAAGATGAAGAGGTGGCAAAACACAAGGGCCCTCATCTGATTTTTATTTTTGCTTATGGCACCTTAACATCTATGCACCATTATGTTTTTCCTAAGACATGCATAGGAAGATCTGAGGTGATGCTTAATGAAGTCTTGCTTGCAAGTCTGCCAACCAGAATCCCAGCCAATGATGCTTTGATGCAGAGAAATTCAGTGGAAATCTTTTATCTCAGCAGTACATTATGTTATTCCTAATGAGAGCTGTCGTAGAGGTGAAATCCTGTAACGCACATCTGAATAGCCTTGTGTATGCCAAGGATGTGAAGCCATTTAATAGATCTGCCTGAAGCTGTTAGCGTTTTACTATTGTTCCAAGATGTGGGACCAAAATGATCTCTGGAGTCTTTCCAATAAATAATAAACTGTGGTTAACTGACTATTAAACTGCATGAAATAGACAGTAATAACTGAGTTGCAAAAATTAAACAACTTGTTTGTCTAATTAATGTTAATATTATAATGGCTTGAATGGCTTAACTTGTTCTTAATTGCCATCACAATCTGTGTTTCTATTTCATTATATATGTCATGTATATATGTATAGGTCAGGGCGGTTTTGATGTCAATAGGGGACCTACACAATATTAGGCAGGTAGTCATAATGTTATGGCAGATAAATAGTGGACTGGGGATAGCAAACAAAACTGAAGACATTTTTATTTTTGAACAAAAGCACATCGTAGTTTTAATGTAGTAAACAAAATATCATAATATAAACAATCAAAATGTATAAAATACATATTTTTTTATCTATTGTGTACACACACAATGGATGGCATTTGTTAAATAAGCAAAACAACTGCACTGCCACCTACTGAGGAACATTTTCATACACTGTTTAATTACTAATTTAAATTTATTTTAGCTGCTATCCTAGCATTTCATTAGCAATATAATCAGAATTGTTTATAATATATTTTCATTAATGAACAAAATAGTGTTAATTTGTTTTCTTGCATATAAATGGAAGCTACAATCATTTAGTCTAGTGCTCCCACACAAACAATACAACAGTGCTGATTAATGATACTGATGTGGTGGAGTATAACATTTGTAGTCTTTTATACCATGTAATTAGATCCTTTCTGTTTCCAGCCATTGGAAAAGTTAAGTGCACATGTAATATTGCACCACTTGCTTGAATAAGTTCCATAACACTGTAAACTTGTACTGCCTGTTTTATATCATTGTATATATTTTTTCAAATAGCTCAGTTCCCAAGCCAGGGCCGTCTTTAACGAGGGGCAAACGGGGCAGCTGCCTGGTGGGCCCGCTGCCCATGACCATCCGTAACTGCTACCTGCACTGTGTGATCAGAACTGATCGCATGGTAAAGGTGCGCCCAAAATGCAGACACAGAGGTGCACTCCATGTGCATCTGCCTGTGTCGCGCGAGGTGGGAAATCTCCGCCCCCTCACAGAGCATGTTAGAGCACCGGATGTCCGTGACATACCGGTGCTCAGAACACATGGAGCCACGCACAGAAGAAACAGCCCCCTCCCTGCAAATGTAAGAATTTGGATGGAACTATAAATCCATTAAAGCAGACTGCTATGTAAATATTAAAGAGGGACTAAACCCTCAAACCAGTCTTTTAACCAGACAGAAGGATAAATCCTTTTAACAGTTTGCTGAAAGCCTTGGGCCATCAGAAGAAGAACATTTCAGGACAACTCTTGAAGTGCGTTTTTCTAAATAAGGCTATCGAACTGTTTAGTTACGCTGATCAAAAGGTCTTTCATTCAGAATTTTGTGGTCACTTCATGTTGGCTGAGTTTCAGTGAGGAGATGTGTAAATATGATTGTCTGTCAGGTGTTCCATCCAAGAAATTACCATCTTGTCCAATAACTGAGCCCTTGGGTTTTGAAGAAGACCTCCCTGAAGAAAAAACTGAAACTCCTATATCCATTGACCTGGATTTCTCAGAGAAACGGCACACTGCTTCAATGGCAAGCACATATCAACAAAGCCTAAGCCCAGTTCTTACTCCTACCATTGCAAGACAATGCAGCCCATTAACTATTAATATACAGATTATGCGGAATGATTGTGAACATTCACCACTTCCAAAGCTAGTGCTTGCGGAGACTCCAGCTAAATGTTTTGAGACTGATTTAAATTGTGACAAGCTAACACTTTCTGTAAGCGGTTCAATGAGCTCATGGCTGAGTTTGCCATTAGATGACTTCACCAAACCTGTAGAAAAAGCAGAAAAATGCCATGAAATGGGGACCCCATTTTATGGCATAGGGTCAGCTAACCTTGATGGCACTATGCTGAGCACCATGACCATAAAGAATCCAGTTCTCCATGGTGGTGTTTGTGAGTCAGTTAACCACTGTGAATGTGGAGGTCAGACCGATAACCTATCATTCAATAGGTTTGGCATGAACACCATACAGAAAGATCTAGAAGGTGATGTTTCACTCCTTGATGCTTTCCATAAAATGGACCATACCGATTCCAAGCAAAGCATCTTCTGGGATAGTTAGGATCTGCATCTCTCCAGAAGCCTAGCAAATCATTGTCTGATTGAACATCTAAAGTCGCTTGGATTTCAAGATCAGAGACAACATGGGTTTACTTCAGGGAGATCATGCCAAACTAATATTATTGATTTTTTTGATTGGGTGACTAAAATAATAGATCAGGGTGGTGCAATAGACATTGCTTACCTAGATTTCAGTAAGGCTTTTGACACTGTCGCACATAGAAGGCTTATCAATAAACTGCAATCTTTAAGTTTGGATTTCAATATTGTTGAATGGATTAGACAATGGCTGAATGACAGGCAACAGAGTTGTAGTCAATGGAGTATATTCGATGCAAGGTCTTGTTACTAGTGTGGTACCTCAGGGATCTGTACTTGGACTAATCTCTTTAATATTTTTGATTAGTGATATTGCAGAAGGTCTTGTTGGCAAAGTATGTATTTTTGCTGATGATACAAAGATTTGCAGCAGGGTTGAAATTCATGGAGGGATAAGCCAAATGGCAAATGATTTAGCTAAATTAGAACAATGGTCAGAGTTGTGGCAACTGACATTTAATGTGCAAGATTATGCACCTTGGGCGTAAAAACCCAAAAGCAGAATATAGTGTATTTATTTGGTACAGTCCTGACCTCAACATCTGACGAAAGAGATTTAGTAGTAATAATTTCAGAGGATTTAAAGGTAGGTAGGCAATGCGATAGAGCAGCAGGAAATTCTAGCAGAATGCTTGGTTGCATAGGGAGAGGTATTAGCAGTAGAAAGAGGGAAGTGCTCATGCAATTGTACAGAGCACTGGTGAGGCCTCACTTGGAGTATTGTACGCAGTACTGGAGACCATATCTCCAGAAGATTATTGATACTTGGGAGAGAGTTCAGAGAAGGGCTACTAAACTGGTTCATGGGTTGAAGGATAAAACTTACCAGGAAAGGTTAAAGCATCTTAACATTTATAGCTTGGAGGAAAAACGGAACAGGGGGGATATGATAGAAATATTTAAATACATAAAGGGAATCAACAGGAAGAGATATTTAAAAGAAGAAAAACTACCACAACTAGAGGACATGGTCTAAAATTAGAGGGGCAACAATTTAAAAGTAATATCAGGAAGTATTACTTTACTGAGAGGGTAGTGGATATATGGAATAACCTTCCAGTAGAAGTGGTAGAGGTAAACACAGTCAAGGATTTTAAGCATGCATGGGAGAGACACAAGGCTATCCTAGCTATAAGACCGGGAACTAGGGACTAATAAAAGTATTTAGAAACATTGGGCAGACTAGATGGACCGAATGGTTCTTTTTTATTTATTTATTTTTATTATAAACATACAAAAAGGACATTACATATACAATCATTCTAAAACAAGTCTTGGTGTTGAACACATTTTAAAATATCATTACTTCTTATAGATATTTCATCAAATTTTATCTAGTTTCTCTTTTTAGACTTGTTTAACATGTACTAATAAAATTAGGTCAGCACCAAGATAAAAACAAGACTTTACAAACAACAAGGAAAGAAAGAAAAAAAGAGAAAAAAAAGTACTGGGTGGAGACGCCAGGCGGATGGTCCAGCTTATTTCTTATTTCTGGATGATCGCTGCGTCAATCTCTTGACTCTAAGTTTTTATTTGTCCAGGGATCCATCTTTTATTACATTTTTGAGTTTCATATGGGCCTGCATTGTTTGCAATGCCTTTTTCCATATTGAACTGGTAATTGATTTGTCCTTCTACCTGTTCCCATGAAGGACATATCTGAGATTTCCAATGTCTTGCTATAGTTGCTTTTACAGCTAAAAGAAAATGAATTAATAGATATCTTTTATTAAAGTCTTTAAATGGCATATTTAAGTGTAGCAATATTGTTTCTGTGTTATATTCGTAATCTATGTTAAATATATCCCCGATTTCTTGTAAGACTCTGTTCCATAAGGTTTTTATAATGGAACACGACCACCATTTGTGGGTTTGTGAGCCTTTTGTTAAGTTACACCTCCAGCATCTATCTGAGTTTGATCTATTCATTTTATGTAATGTTTCAGGAACTAGAACCGAATGGTTCTTATCTGCCGACACATTCTATGTTTTCTATGTTTCGGGCTGACTTTTGCAGGCATGTATGTTTTTCTTGAGTTTTCATCATCTTCAGTAAAGGCATTTCATAGCCAATTAATCCTGATCTAGCTGGCACATTCACTGGGGTTCCATGAAAATGGGGAACCATGAGAGGTCAGTGTATACCGAAAGAAAACATTCCCAAGGCTCCTGTCTCTTTAGTGAGTTTAATCTGAGCTAAGCTCCTCAACTTGACACAGATTACTCACTTGATATTCATAAGAGCTCTAGTTTCCCCAACTCTGCTACAAATCTGTGTTACTGGGTGTTATGGGGTTGTAAGCCAGGCAGAATGATTTTCTTTGCCTCTGTCAATCTTCCTAAGTCCTTTTAGATATGATAAACATCCAGCAATCAGCTCTAGAACTTCTCTTTGTCAGCGTCCACAATATATTGGACGTAACCAGTTTTATTGGATAAAAACATTTATTAAAGAATACAGGTTTTTATACATGAACAACATTCAATAACAACATAACAATATTATAACAGTAGAACATGCTCAGAAATACAGTATACATATATATAGGTTTAGATGTGTGTGATATATGCCATAACATTGAAGATGGCAGGTGGTCTAAGCAACAGTGTTTCCAGGTAAACATGCTGGCTATTGTTCAAGGCTGGACTGTAAACAACATGGAGTCTGACAGTTAGAAGGCACCCTGGTCACCTGACCAGTGTTAATATTGAAAAGCTGTACCAACAAGGGCCTGCATCTAAAGAGATACACAGGAAAGAGATTTCATAACTCTCCTCATGCTTGAAAGCATGGTCACCCATGAAGAAGCTGCTGAAGCCAGTGTTTCCACCTGAGTTCTTCTGGTACCGTAACATCTAAGTATCAGCTTTCATTCATTTTACTTTTACATTACTTTACAGTCTTTTACTTGAATAGAAAAATTCTTGTGATTTGATTGAGTAACTTTGAGAGCCAAACTGTAAAGTGTTAAACAGATACAAATTGATACTATATCTGGTTTTAAATTAGATATTGGCCATTTAATAATCCTAACTTTCCAATACAGTCCTGCACACACTACCCCCCGTCCACAAATGTAATGGTGGGCTGCCTGCCTGCATAGAACCTGTTCCTGGGCACCCTGTGGTAATAGGGTACCAAACAGAATGCCCGGTGCCCACAATTACTCTCTTGCTTATGATATCCCCTGTGATTTCATTTTCAAATGAACAAGTTTTCAATGGGAAATGTTTAATTTGCATATAAAACCACATGTGATGTCATAACCAGGAGATCTGCTTGAATTTATGCTAACCCAATGTACAGAAGATTTTTTTATTCTTTACATTCACTGTTTTAAATGTTTAGGCTGATAGAGTCCAGAATCACTCCTATTACCCATGTTAACCACAGAGTTTTATATTTTGGAAGAAGCAAGTGGGAATACTTCTTTCACATACATTGGTTACATAGTTAAATAGAATATGCACTATTTATTTGTGTTTTCTTTTTTCCAAAACCTGTAATTTTTATTAGGATTTTTTTTATTGAGGTATATTTTTTACTCGCTTTTGCACCTTATGATTGTTGCAAGATTTTCTCATCATACTAATGTATTTTGAACTTTATAATTAATTTTGTGGGTTTTTTTATTTATTAATTTGCACAGTACAAGAAGTACTAATCTCAATGTGCAGGATGGGCAGAAATGGCTATACAGTTGTATATTATTTTGTCTAAAAAAAACAAACAAAGAGATTGTCATTCCGCCACTTCGGCCTCAAGTGTATGCGCAGTAAAACAGCTTTGAATAGTAATGGTCCTAAAGCAATTTAATCTTTGTGTTATATTCTAGCTCTAATGAGATCAAGATGTCCTTCACAAAACCCCTAGATCCCTCTGGTATTTATTTTCTGAATCATGATTGTTCTCAGCAAGCCTGTTTCTTCTTCTTCTTTTATGATCCCCAGAGTGTTCTTTACACCAATGCATCCTACTAAGGTGTATTATACTTTATCTCCAGTGAGCTACAGCAGATTTGTAGAGCATGGTTCACTAGGATATCATAACTAAAAACTACTTATATGTCCATATAGAGTATGTAATAAACACAACAAACTTCAAAAGTTACACGTTATGTGCATTACATTTTTTTTAATATTAATAATAATGTTTTCAATCTAGTAAAGTGTTTTAACCATAATATACAAATCATTTTTATGGTAAAACTGCAATTCATAAAAGGGTTGACTCAGGTACCCACAATTCTCTCAATCGAAATTGGCAGTCCACGTTTCGGACCACTTTGGATCACTTTGGTGATCTGAACTGCCCATGAACCTGGGCTACACAGCAGGCACTGAAGGTCTTCCAAATTGCCACAAAACTCGGCCATTGTGGCAATATGTAAGTATCTGAACTCCTCTGGAGTTCACCACAATAGTAGCCTCTATCCTCCCCCTTAGACTTCTATGGGAAGGACTGAGACTCATATCAGGAGGACTTTGGCTATGAATACAAATAAATAAATAATAAAATAATATTAAAACATTAACAAACAAATATACCCTCTGTGGCCAGTGGTCAAATGACTCCCAGTCCCCATAATATACAAATAAATGGGGATAGGAGCTGGGCAAATGCTTCCAGATCTCATTTACATGGGGGCATGAGCTATTTACCCAGGCCATCCAGCTGATTAATGGAGGTAGGAGTCGGCCAAATGGCTCCCAGTCACTGGATAATATATTGGAGGCCAGGACAAGAAGCCCCTAATCCCCTTACATAAAAAAATGGCTCCTGTGGCTGGCCAAGTACCTCCAGACCCTTATATAAATTATATTGTTATTTAGTCCTCCTGGGGATGGGGGCTAACCAAGTACCCCTAAAGCTGTGGGGGCTGGCCCAATGCCACTATAGTCAATAAAATTAATTAAAATGATCACTACCTTCCCCCACCTCTACCTTGCCTAAGTAGGGGTGGACAAATCATTAATAATAATAATAATCATTATTATAAATAGGTGATATAAGCCATCTATAAATTATCTTAAAATAGAGCTCCAACAAGTTCAAGGAGTGGACCACTTTTTTAGTTGTTTTTATAGCCATCATTCACTCTTTGTCCTCAACTAAAATACCTAATTCCTTCCATTTATTAATAATTTGCAACGTTTAAAGTCGGTGTCTCCCTCTATTATGTAAGAGAAAAAGATCTAAATACGGTCAGATCATGTGTGCTGGAAATGCCATAGGCATAAAGGCATGCTTGGGCATTTGTGGTGGGATTGTGAAACAGTAAAATCTTTTGTGAAGCAGGTTCTGCTCTTATTGACAAAAGTTACGGGGGAGAAATTTATTTTTGGTCCTGGGCAGATCCTGTTCCACTTGGGGCTATTAAAGTAAATACAGGATTTGAGAAACTTTTAAGTTCTTGTGTTCTCAGCTGTAAAGCTTTTATTCGCATGGGCTTGGAAGTCAACTAGCCAGATATTAATGGAAGATCTATATGTACAACTGGACTAGCAGGCAACAATGGAAAGAGGGTTTTTCATAAATAATGCAGAGCATTTGGAAAAGTACAACCTTACTTGGGTATATTGGTTGACTAAATAGAGATTAACCACTGAAGAAATATTGCCAACGGTGGAATGAATTGACGTATAAAGGAAAGAATGGATGAGACATTACTTTATGAATTATGTATTGTAATTTTGTATTTTTACAATAAAAATAATAATAAAAAAAAGTGGAGGAGATCACGAAACCAACACAGGATGAGGACCATGCTTGCGTGTGCTGTCTGTGGGTGACTGGTATTAATGGTATACAACACTGACATCCATATAACATTACATAAGACATATAATTTGATGGAACAAAATCTATACCTTGTTATTATGCAACACTGCAATAAAAGTACTCAGTACTTATTAAAAAAATAAATAAAAAAATACCTATAAGTAAAAAAACACCCTTTGAGTGCCCTGCAAAAAAAATTATGCCTTCTGAAATGTCCTATGCTGTCTCTGAGGCCCTCGATCCTCATCTTTGTCCCAGGGAAAATATAAATGGAAAATATATATATAGTATACACTGATTTTGTTTTGGCATAAGAGCTGGGTTCACTTTTGTTCTATTCTATGACTTATCCTATTGTCCAGACATAGAAAATTCATTCTCGCCTGTGGTCTTGATGCAATATACATGTATAGAGTCACCCTGCTCTCTGCCTTCTTAAAGAAGCACAATTTAGATAGTTAAGAGACCTGTGCATCATATCTATGCAATTAGGTCCAGTCTTTGACTAGACCATTCTAGCCAGTCAACACTATTCCAACATCACATTTGTCCTGTCAATATTGCTTTGTCAAGTAAAAAGGATAGTGCATGTGGAGGCAAAATCTTACATCAGCCAGACTATGAAAAAAGGAGAAAATCACATTAAAAAGGACATGCAGACAAAACTACACTGTAGTGTTTGAACAGAAACCTAATTAATATTATTGATTTTCCAAATTAAAGTACTTACTTACTTCCAAATCATGGCAGAACTTGAAGATTAGTGTCTATTTTCAATCTGCTTGAAGAATGTGCAGGAACTGTACCATCTACCAGAGCACCATTAGAACAGATCCATCCAAAACACTTTTAGCTGAAATAATTGCAATATGCTTAGTTAAAATTACTGTCTCTAGTGAACTAGACTATCATCAACAAGAGCAGGCCCTTCAGCTTAGTATATACATTTACACGTTTTATTTTAAATAATGTTTCACTTCAACTCCCTTTGTTTGCCCTTTTAGTACTGTTGTATTGGTTGGCTCATTATATATTTAAAAAATAAATACTAATTATTTAAATTAAAAAATACTTGTTTTGGTAAAGTGAAGGATATAAATGTATTGGAGTGCATATGGGCAACATTAACAATACATATATGGAGCACATTTTATACTTTATTATATATATATATATATATATATATATATATATATATATATATATATATGTGTGTGTGTGTGTGTGTGTGTCCTGCCTCATCCAGGTATGGTTTGTTCCAGTAGCCCAGAGTGTCCTGGTTCCTCATCTGAAACTGACCTTGTTATTTTAGGTGATGTCCAAGCCGGCAAAACCAAGGAGCTGGAATTATGTACAGGAACATCTGCGCAGAATATGAGCTAAACCCTCCCAAGTCCAGATAGGAGATTCCACAGAAGGTTGTGGAAAATGACAAGGTTTAGATCCTGTGGGACTTCAAGATCCAGACAGACAGGTTCTTGCCAATCAACCTGACAATGTGGTGGTAGCAAAGGACAAGAAGACAGCAATGGTGATCGACATAGCGGTGCCAAAAGACTGCAAAATCAGGAAGAAGGCACATGAGAAGCCGGAGAAGTACCAGGGCCTGAAAAAGGAACTAGAGAGGATGTGGAAAGTGAAGGCCAAAGTGGTCCCAGTAGTGATAAAAGCATTCGGGCTGTGACACCTAAGCTAAGCGTGTGGCTCCAACAGATTCCAGGAATGCCATCAGAGCACTCTGTCCAGAAGAGTGCAGTACTAGGAACAGCTAAGATACTGCGCAGAACTCTCAAAATCCCAGTGCTCACATATCACCCATAAGAGTGTGAGAAAACAGTATTTTATGTATGTTTAAGTTTGTAGCCTTATCCTGTTTGCTCTAAGAACAGTTTGGCATCTTAAACATTTGTATTTACAAACTTTCATCTTTTATACATGTCCCAGTCATTTCTCAGTCCTACTGTCGGTCAAAGACAAGGATATATAGCTGAAATCTGCCAAGCAGACAGATTGTGTTCCCCATGTACAGAATATGTAGAAGAAAATAATAATATAATTGTAAAACTTGAAATTTTTAAAGTTATAAATGTAGTCAACACATGGATATCTTTTAAATTATATAGGTAGCGTATGCAGGAAATAGCTGTCTGGCAGTGATGGGGTCCGGTATATTATGGGGAATAAAAGAATGGTTGTGATTGATATATAACCATTCTGAGAAGATGCGTAATTGCAACCAAAAAATACAAATTTTGTGTGTCATTTGGCTGAAATCTGCTATTAAAGTGTATGATGTGAATGAAGCCTTTTATAGAATAGAAATACAATTAACAAATCAATATGTTTAGTACATTGGTAAAATAAACACACGCCACATACTATCTGTCATGTAGACTCAGTCAGAATGGAACATTGTCAATTTTGGCCTAGTGATAAATTATTCTTTTAAGTACAGAATCTTTTTAATACTCTCTCATACACACGGTTATTCAAGTTTCATTCAACCTGAAGAAACTTGTTGCCTAATGCAGCTTTTGATTTCATTAGAAGCAGAAGTACAGCATTGTGGACAACAGTTGAGATGTAAATAGATTACTGACACAAAACTTTCCCTCGAAAACTGGGAAAATAGGATCAGACTGACATATCAAACCAAAGCCATAGTAAATGTGTGAATAAAACAGGCAAGAAGTGTCCACATACAGATTCAAATTAAAGGGCACAAAGCTAATTATGGAAAAGAAAAATGTCGGTGCGCTAAGCTAGTCACAGGCTCAAAAAATATACCGTATTTGCTTGATTATAAGACGACCCTGATTATAAGACGACCCCCCAAACTTTGGATATTCCTTTAGGAAAAAACTAAAAGCCTGAATATAAGACTACCCTATAGGAAAAAAGTTCAACTTGTATATATTCACATATAAAGTGCTTTTTAATAAAAATTCTGATATCAAAAAATGCATTTCTTGTTTTTATTTCCTTTTATGTGCCAATACTGCCTCTTTCTTTCCCCTCCCCCAGCGTTGTCTCTCTCCCCACCTTCCCTTTCTCTCTCTCCCCTCCCTTTGTGTCTCTCTCCCTCCCTTTGTGTGTCTCTCTTTGTCTCCCTCCCCTTGTCTCTGTCTCTTTTCCCCCTCCCCTTGTCTCTGTCTCTTACCCCCCTCCCCTTGTCTCTGTCTCTTACCCCATCCCCTTGTCTCTGTCTCTTTCCCCCTCCCTCCCCTTGTCTCTGTCTCTTTCCCCCCTCCCTCCCCTAGTCGCTGTCTCTTTCCCCCCTCCCTCCCCTTGTCTCTGTCTCTTTCCCCTCCCTCCTCTTGTCTCTGTCCCCCCTCCCTCCCCTTGTCTCTGTCTCTTCCCTCTCCCCTCTGTTTCTCTCTGCCCCCCCTCCCTCTTACCTCGTCTCTCCCTGGTGGCTAGTGGGGGCAGCAGGGGGATGTCTGCACGATACGAGCCCCCTGCTGCCCGAATGTCCCTGGTGGCTAGCAGGGGCAGCCGGAGGGGGAGCTGCTTGAGAGGGGGACCTGGATCCCAGTCTTGTAGTCGGACCTCGACTACATTTGCCATGAAAAAAACCTTGTCTTATATTCGAGCAAAAACGGTAAATGGTGCTTACCAAACAGGTGTGAGCATGCTGCAAATACAGTGTGATTGGCTGTACAATGTATACAAAAAACAAAAACTGCCTGCACTTCTCACCCTAATAAAGTTGGCAACAAATATATTAATTTAATATAAATGAGAGGTTTTGGTTATATGAATTGGCCAAAGCATAATTAAGCTCACCTGCCACATCAAGGCACACTCTCAATAGGGTGAGAACCTACTCTCACCTCCTATCTAGTAGGCACACAAAGCAGTTGAGAGTGTGCCTTGACGTGGCGTTTTGTGCCCTGCATATTTGTTTCTGCTATGTGAAAATTGTTAGATTTTATCCATCACTGGGGATAGTTTCAAGTTTGCAATATAAAACAATAGCTTGGCATTGCTGTTTATGTTATAAAGTCCATAACTTCGCTTGAACACGAGCAGGGGTATTGGCCTGTAAGTGGCTCAACAGTTATACTCATGTTTCTGGAGCCTCTTGTACAAGAAAACTACCAAAATCTGTCTCTTGAACTATCCTCTTTCAAATTTCAAAACATCAATCCTGGATGTTATAGAAATTGTACAGGTCTATCATTAATCACACCAACTTGCAATAAATGGAGAAAGTTTAACCATCAAAAAATGTTGGATTTAAAAAAAGGGAAATCATTTCTTTCAAATATTTAAGGTCTAAAATTCTGGGCAATTGATAAAGTACAGAAACACTGGAGAGGAGGGGATAACATCAAAGAAATGGGAAAAACAGAAATGAGATGGGTTTTTAACATAGATTCCGAAGGGTCTTAATGCAGACTTCGATCTGCACAACTTTCTGTAAAATATGCCCCTGCTTCCTTTGTTTTTATTAATCTCTTTGTCTCTTTTTGTCGTTTTTTCTGCATGTTATATCCATGTATCTTATGTGTATTCTGGTACGCATATGTACGGTAGCTTCAAGCTTAATAAAATACGGATATGTATAGGACACAGTAAAAAACAAGGTTTTCTTTTATAAAGGGAATTTTACAATGAAACTTCATCTAAAAAATGAAGCCAATCATGTATGTAAATATCCCTCTGATTTTTGAGGATATATTCCCAATATGTATAATACATGCCTCCATGATAACACCATATGTATATATATATATATCTATATTCTACAAATTATATTTTATTATTATTTCAGTAAATTGATAAAAACCCATTTTGTCTTTATATAATAATATTCATAAGACATTTTTAATCTCTACTGCACATATTTTTAATATTTTTGACATTTAAATATGTCTGGAAGCTGCAAAAGCCAAAGTACATTATGCTGCTCAAATAGAAATTTAAGTTATTAGGTAGAATGTAAAACTATTTTCTATCTGTATTTTCTATGTGTTATTATGCTGCCAACCAAGCCAGCCAAATGGCCGCTGGCCGAATCTCGCGATGTTTTGACAGAAGATCACGCTTGGCGACGGAGTCGCCATGACGTCACGTACCCGGAAGTAAAGCCCACGAAATTCAGATACTTAAGAAACTTACATAGTACAGTGGTCACACGCTTAGAGGAATCCTAAGGAGAGGCGAAACGCGTTGCGTGACCCACTGTACACCATTAACTTTAGCCCATCTCCAGCCCTGCCAAGATTTGGGACCTTTTTATTTGCTGCATATTCTTCTACTGATTCGGCTGATTGCTGCATGAGAAGGAAGATCAGCAGTGCTGCTCTTCCAACGCTGTATATGTAAGATACTATTGTTTTATTAAAGCTTTTTGTACTTTACTATACACTGACTTCATTTCCACTTTTTACCATCATATCCACATATGGCCATTGAATGAGTGAGAAGAATTGAAGCAATCATTCCAGTTGGATCAGATAAGCTCTATTTTCTATTTACTTTTGTGTGCAATTCACCACCTCAGTATAGAAGATTTCACATTGTATATAGAGCTGCACTATGGTTTTTTGTCTTTTTTGTCTTTTCATGTTTTGAGACTGTTGACACCACCTAAATGTTCAGCCCATGAAGTATATCGTTTTTCAGGCAATTATATATTTTTTTACCATACATAATTCTGTGGGTGGAAGATCTCCAGCGCACCTACCACCCAAGTTTTATTCACTGCTATTTGGTTTTTACATCACTCACTGATATATTTACTAAATGCAGCAATGTTAGAATATTATAATCAAAATAACTTGATTATTCTATTGGCTGTAGATTATCTCATTAAACAAATGACACACAACATAATGTATTGTCAAGGACTAGCTGGCCTACTTAATATTTGGGCCAGATTAGCTAATAAAGCTACTGAATATGGATGATTTAGGCACAAAATCCGCAATTTCTTTCAATTTCTGGCCGGCGTTCGGCCACAATCAGTTCAGGAGACAGCAAAATAATATGAATATCACTTACTCAGAAAGGACCAAACCCCCTGAAGTTGATCCATATTTAATTGATGTGTTGCATGTCCTAGATCTGTTTAGACTGCTTTCTATCTACTAAAACTAGAACTTGATCTCATGGCAAAGATCCTTCATAGTTTCTCAGACAGAGCAACAGGTGTTTATTATCTAATGTCATATTATCACAAATCACAATGAGGAGTGTGTTGTATAGTTTTCTTCAATTTTGATTTGTTATTATGTAAAATAAATACTATAAATTAACTGATCAAATGACTTTAAGTGACAGCAAATCTTTTGGACATATGGTAGTACCATATTTATAGATTCACTGATTCTCCTGATATATAGCTCCCCATGACTTCCAGACATCAACACTTGCTCATCAGAGCCTTTCCCCGAAACTCATCTTATGCTTTTCCATATTACCATGGTTTAATATATGAGCCTATGATTAAGTACCCAATTTGGTACGAAACGCATTAGGTAACTTGGATATGTAGCTAATATATTTTCATGCTTAACATATATTTTTGCACCTGCCACGGAATACTTTTATTCTCTTGTTGTAATAAAGCCTGAAGATTTTATTACACAGTTCACGTGTTTCCTCTTTTGGGATTTTAATATATTAGTTTGTACAAAAAAGACATTTACTGATTTATTTTTAAAAACTCCAGTATGAATTGCTGATAACTCTTAAAAGGTCAACTAAACATTGTGTGCGCAGAACATAAAAAATAACTCTACATTGTGCTAGATGAACTCAAAGCCAATGCAGAACTTTTAAAATGTTTCTGAAATGACTATGTATCTTTGTACAGAAAAATTAATTTGCGTTCAAGGTCATCCAGTGCTACTCAAAAGAAGAGGAAAGAGACATTTTTACTTTCATCATACACTTAATTCTACCATTTCAATATATATATATATATATATATATATACATATATTTCTCAAGAAAGGGAACTCATATCATATATATATATATATATATATATATATATAGATACTTAAAGTGAAATATATAGTAGAATGGATAGGCTCCCAGAAACAAAGAATATACAACATTTAGCCACACAGACTCTCTCAAGTGAGACCATTACCTTGGACTTACTTAAGAAAACCCTTTGAGATAGTATGGGTGACAAAATATCAGGGGCTTCTTCTTCCTCTGTACTCTTCTTTGTACAGATTGTGTACTCCAAAAAAATACATAAAATACACAGAAGGTGCGCTGTGTTCACAAATCCATAATAAAACATGATAAAAAAAACGTGTAACAGACAATATACTTATGTTGTTCTTTAAATATGATGTCTCTCTTATACATAAAAGCAAATTATGAAAAAACTAATATAGTGTAGTATATTCAGTTAATGTACAAATAAACAAACTTGTGGTGATAGGTATTGCACTCACATGTACCAGAACAAAAATACTTGCTTAAGTAAGAAGAGCTCGTTCCTTGTATATGAAGCCCAAAAGGAATGACAGAAAAGGTCTTATCCAGAGAAATTTGCTGTAACAGAAAGTGGAGAAAAGACAAACACCATCAACAGAAATCCAGAATAACAAATGTAATGGATAAATAGTATCTTACACTGTAGAAAGATGGTGGTGGTCATGGTGTTTTGCAGTTGCACATCATGACAACTTCCGTTTTATCAGTCACTCAGTATAGGGATCAAATGTGCATGCGTGGCTAGCTGATTGCAGGATTATCTCCATGGCAACCAGCCATGTATGCGATAAAAGAAAAAAGAGACTCAGAGTAAGCATGTATCTACTTAGAACCAAATGTAAATATTATTTTTAAGCACTTGCAAGATGTCTGAACATGTCATTGGCATGTAATCCAAAAATTCAAAAAGGAAAAGGACATATACAGTTGCATAAAAAGTTGGGGACCCTTACATCACCTATGCAGAAATAGTATGCAAAAGATGTAATAGAAAAAATTAATAAAGATACATAAAACATTTATTTTATGAATACTATATTTTACAAAAACATTATCCATAAAGAATATATATATATGTATATACAGGGAGTGCAGAATTATTAGGCAAGTTGTATTTTTGAGGATTAATTTTATTATTGAACAACAACCATGTTCTCAATGAACCCAAAAAACTCATTAATATCAAAGCTGAATATTTTTGGAAGTAGTTTTTAGTTTGTTTTTAGTTTTAGCTATTTTAGGGGGATATCTGTGTGTGCAGGTGACTATTACTGTGCATAATTATTAGGCAACTTAACAAAAAACAAATATATACCCATTTCAATTATTTATTTTTACCAGTGAAACCAATATAACATCTCAACATTCACAAATATACATTTCTGACATTCAAAAACAAAGCAAAAACAAATCAGTGACCAATATAGCCACCTTTCTTTGCAAGGACACTCAAAAGCCTGCCATCCATGGATACTGTCAGTGTTTTGATCTGTTCACCATCAACATTGCGTGCAGTAGCAACCACAGCCTCCCAGACACTGTTCAGAGAGGTGTACTGTTTTCCCTCCTTGTAAATCTCACATTTGATGATGGACCACAGGTTCTCAATGGGGTTCAGATCAGGTGAACAAGGAGGCCATGTCATTAGATTTTCTTCTTTTATACCCTTTCTTGCCAGCCACGCTGTGGAGTACTTGGACGCGTGTGATTGAGCATTGTCCTGCATGAAAATCATGTTTTTCTTGAAGGATGCAGACTTCTTCCTGTACCACTGCTTGAAGAAGGTGTCTTCCAGGAACTGGCAGTAGGACTGGGAGTTGAGCTTGACTCCATCCTCAACCCGAAAAGGCCCCACAAGCTCATCTTTTATGATACCAGCCCAAACCAGTACTCCACCTCCATCTTGCTGGCGTCTGAGTTGGACTGGAGCTCTCTGCCCTTTACCAATCCAGCCACGGGCCCATCCATCTGGCCCATCAAGACTCACTCTCATTTCATCAGTCCATAAAACCTTAGAAAAATCAGTCTTGAGATATTTCTTGGCCCAGTCTTGACGTTTCAGCTTGTGTGTCTTGTTCAGTGGTGGTCGTCTTTCAGCCTTTCTTACCTTGGCCATGTCTCTGAGTATTGCACACCTTGTGCTTTTGGGCACTCCAGTGATGTTGCAGCTCTGAAATATGGCCAAACTGGTGGCAAGTGGCATCGTGGCAGCTGCACGCTTGACTTTTCTCAGTTCATGGGCAGTTATTTTGCGCCTTGGTTTTTCCACACGCTTCTTGCGACCCTGTTGACTATTTTGAATGAAACGCTTGATTGTTCGATGATCACGCTTCAGAAGCTTTGCAATTTTAAGAGTGCTGCATCCCTCTGCAAGATATCTCACTATTTTTGACTTTTCTGAGCCTGTCAAGTCCTTCTTTTGACCCATTTTGCCAAAGGAAAGGAAGTTGCCTAATAATTATGCACACCTGATATAGGGTGTTGATGTCATTAGACCACACCCCTTCTCATTACAGAGATGCACATCACCTAATATGCTTAATTGGTAGTAGGCTTTCGAGCCTATACAGCTTGGAGTAAGACAACATGCATAAAGAGGATGATGTGGTCAAAATACTCATTTGCCTAATAATTCTGCACTCCCTGTATATTAAATATAAGGTTCATCCATATTTATTGCAAAGAATCCCCCATGATAAAACACCACTTCTATGAAAAAAAAAAAACATATAAAACATATTTTATAAAAAGTTAAATAGATCAAAATCCATATATAATCCATTAGGGTTGAGTATATAAATTGAAAGCCCACTTCATCACTATACTTCCTATTTTTGTTTAGATTATTCCCACCCCTCCAGTGTTTATTAAGCTAACAGATGGCACAGAATTTTAGACCATTTGGATTTTTTTTTATGTACCTCTGAAAAGTGTTTAGACACTGAGTGTTTGAGAAAACCATTTTTTATATTTCTCACATGGTCCTCCAGTCTTTTTTTTCAAGGTACATATAGATCTCCCTACATACTGGAGGCCACAAGGGCACTCCAGTAGATAAATTACTTTTGTGGATGCACATGGAAGAAACTGATAATGGGGAAACTTTTTTGTGTGACGTTAGACTTAAATTCTTTTATAGAAACATAGAAACATAGAATGTGTCGGCAGATAAGAACCATTCGGTCCATCTAGTGTGCCCAATTTTGTTTGAGTACTTTAATTAGTCCCCCGTTCCCGGTCTTATAGCTAGGATAGCCTTGTTTCTATCCCACGCATGCTTAAAATCCTTGACTGTGTTTACCTCTACCACTTCTGCTGGCAGGCTATTCCATACATCCACTACCCTCTCAGTAAAGTAATACTTCCTGATATTACTTTTAAATCGTTGCCCCTCTAATTTAAGACTATGTCCTCTAGTTGTGGTAGTTTTTCTTCTTTTAAATATACTCTCTTCCTTTACTGTGTGGATTCCCTTTATGTATTTAAATGTTTCTATCATATCCCCCCTGTTACGTCTTTCCTCCAAGCTATACATGTTAAGATGCTTTAACCTTTCCTGGTAAGTTTTTTTTTTTTATATAATATTTATTTATTGATTTTTTTCATCCAAGATCGCATGGTATGTCAAATAAAAAATACAGAAATAAAATGAGTCGTGGCATTACTTGAGGTATGTACATAGAATAAACATAAAATTCACGTAAAATTCAAGTGGTAGAGGTCGAATATCCTGTGTCAGTACATTCACCTTACAAAACAAAATACAAAATACAATATAATAATACAAAATAATTTTCACATTGTTAATATGAGAAGGGGGAGGGGGGGGGTTGTGAGGGGTTGTTGCCCAATTCAGTTTCGTAGTGCATGTGTTTCCATATTACAGTTTAGTAATAGGGGTATGGGGTGTGACGCTCATTTCCGCTTTTTTGTTTATTGTATTTGAATAAGATATGAGTCTTGGGGGGTGAAGGGGGGGGGGTGGGGGAGAGAGAGAGATGTGAAAAGAGAGAGGGGTGTATATGTCCATAAACATATAGATAAGGGGGGGACAAATTTCAGGAGGGTGGCGTGGTTGGAAGGGAAGAGAAAAAAAAAAAAAAAAGAAGGGGGGGGTTTTTCCAGGGTGGGGTTTTCATTCTCCCAAAAACTGGATGGTTACCAAAATAACTTAAATATACAATAAATACACATGTGAAAAGGATTGGATGACAATAATCAAAAACAAGAAAAACACTAGAACATATAAATTACAGCATTTATACACAATAGTACCAACGTCTTATAATGACATTTTCCATAATAGAAATACTAGTTTTATGAGGAAATAACATCTTTCCTGCATATGTTTTGTCGTTTATTTTGCATTCGCATATATACCATATGTTTTGTAGGAGCTATAGTGATCGGTTTCACTGGGGAGCTATCCCACCAGTGTCTCCCAGGGAAAAACACTACCAGTAGGGCCTGTGGGAAGTGACCGCATGTTGTCATATATAGGTTATGGCTCTTTCGTTTAGATGATTATGTGCTTCAAAATTTCTGCACATTTGGGTGATTCTAAATGGTCCATCCAGGGGAGCCATTTGTATGTGGCTTTCAAGCCCTCACCTTTAGATGTGTGGATGATTTCCTCGGAGCTCCTGAAGTCCTCCACCAGGGCGGCCCACTCCCCATATGTGGGTGCTCTCGTCTGTTTCCACAGTCTTGGGATAAGTATTTTCATGGCATTGAGTAGTATCGGTGTGAGTGACCTCTTATATGTGCCTATTGGTTCTGGCGTGTGGTGTAGGAGTGATGCCAGCGGAGTGCCTGCAAAGTTCGGGTCTGATATTGATTTAATAGTTTCTATGACAACTTTCCATAGTGGAGTAAGAAGAGGGCATGTCCACCATATGTGAAGGAATGTCCCCCTGGAGGATCGGCATCTCCAACATATATCAGTATGAGTGGGAAATAGTCGCTTGAGAGTGGCGGGCACTCTATACCATCTAGTTAGAAGTTTATATGAATTTTCTTGAGCATGGGCTGATATAGAGCATTTGTGTGTAAGAATGGACATTTTTGTCCATTGTTTATCTGTGAGCGTGCAGGCACAATCTGTTTCCCATTGCCTTATGTAATATGGTTTCGTAGGTGGTTGAAGTTGTTTTAGTAAGTTGTATATGGTGGATATGAGTCTTTTGGGTACCTGTGGTGTTGCGCAGAGGGCTTCATAGGCTGTCAGAGTAGGTGGATATTGTTTGTTTTTTAAGATTTTCGAGGTGTAGTGTTTGAGTTGTTCATAGGTGAAGCACTGGGCAGGTGTAGGAATATTATCGGCATAGAAGGCTGTGATTGGTTTGATAGCATTGTCTTTCATGACATGTCCTAATCTAGGGTAGAGTATGTCAGCGTGAAACATAGGTTTCAGTGCTTCTGGAGAATAGCCAGGTTGGAAATCATTGTTGTATATAAGTGATGTGAGTGGTGATGGGGAGTTTACGAGGCCATCTAGTTTGCGGGTATTTGCCCATTGTCTAAGTGTGGGTGGGGTTGTCGGGTGTTGAGTGGAGATGGTAATATTCTGAGTGTGCGAGATCCAGCTCGCTGAGGGTATGGGGACCATTATGTTTCTTTGTTCTAGAGAGACCCAGTGTTTTTTAGCAGGGCCCGTCCATTCTACTATGCGGGCAAGATGGGTAGCTTTATGGTATACTTCTATGTCTGGTAGAGCCATACCTCCCAGGTGTTTGGGTCTAGTGAGATAGGGATATCCTATTCGGGGAGTTTTATTTTGCCATATAAATTTAGTTATATCTCTTTTGATTTCAGTGAAAAATTGTTTTGGGATCAGTATGGGGAGTGTTTGTAGGAGATACAATAATCTGGGGAGGATATTCATCTTGATGGCCCCTGCGCGACCAAACCATGAGAGATTTCTCTTAGACCAACATTCCATGTCTGCTTTAATACGTCGTGTTAGCGTAGTGTAGTTAAGTGTATATAAGTCTGTGACGTTTTTGGATATGGTGAGCCCCAGGTATTTGATAGTGTCACGTGCCCAGGTAAATGGGTACGTAGTCTGTATGGTGGTTACCATGTTTGGGGGGGTAGTAAGATTTAGTATTTCTGATTTGTTTAAATTAGCTTTGAAGTTCGAGTGAGAAGAGTACGTGTTCATTTCGTGCATGATATGTGGCAGTGACTCTAGGGGGTTGGTGACAAAAAATATTATATCATCTGCAAATGCAGCTACTTTATATTGTCTTGGGCCTATTTGTAGACCCTGTATTTGTTGATTTTGTCTAATGGCATTTAGGAAGGGTTCCATAGACAATACAAACAGTAGGGGGGAGAGGGGGCATCCCTGCCGTGTGCCATTCGACAGGGTGAATGGATCGGATAGGGTACCGTTAACTCTAATACGAGCTTGTGGGCGATGGTATAGAGTTTGAATCCATCGAAGCATGGATGGGCCCAGTCCCAATTTGGTGAGCACCGTTTGTAGGAATGTCCAATTCACCCTGTCGAATGCTTTTTCAGCGTCGATTGATAAAAATAAGGTTGGTGTGGGGTATGTGTGGGCGTAGTGAATTAGGTTGATTAGTTTTGTGGTGTTATCCCTGGCTTCTCTTCCAGGGACAAACCCCACCTGATCTTGATGGACACAGTCTGGTAACACGTCTCTTAATCTATTAGCTAATATTTTGGCAAAGAGTTTTGTGTCGTTGTTAAGAAGGGAAATGGGTCTGTAGTTTGTGCATTCCGTGTGATCTCTACCGGGTTTTGGGATTATAGTAATGTGTGCTTCTTGGGCTTGTGTTGGGAGGAACCCAGATGTGGATAGGGAGTTGAATACAGTCACGAATTGTGGGATCAGTGTGGGTGCAAATGTTTTGTAATATGGTAAAGTTAGACCGTCAGGTCCAGGGCTTTTGCCAGTGGGTGAGGATTTTAGCGCTGTGCCCACTTCAAGTTCAGTGATTGGAACTTCCAATGCCTGAATCGTTTCTGTTGTCAAGTGGGTAGGGAAGTTTTTTTCAAGATAGGTTAGGAGGCCAGTCGTGGGTTGATGTGCGTCGTGGTGTGTGGGCTCGTGCAGATTGTATAGTTGTTTGTAGTATGTTCGGAAGGTGGATGCTATAAGAGAGGTCTCTGTCGCCATTTCTTTAGATGGCGTCTTAATATTTGGTATAAAAGTGGTAGACAGTTTGGTGCGGAGGGCTTTGGCTAATGGGCGTCCCGGTTTGTTTCCAAATTCGTGGATTCTGCTTTTTAATATATGATGCGCTCTTTGGGTCATTGTTGTACAAATAGATGCTAATTTGGATCTGAGGGTGAGCAGAGTCTGGTATGAAGATGGGGATAGGGATAGTTTGTGTCTATTTTCTATGTTGGCTATTTGGGCTAGAAGATCTGTCAGAGCCTGTGATTTTGATTTTTTCTCATAAGAGGCTATGCTTATGAGGTGTCCGCGGATAACCGCTTTGTGTGCCTCCCAAATTGTGGGTTGGGGTACCTCTGTTGAGGTATTTTCTTGAAAATAATTCTGAAGCACCTTGGTTAAGGTTGCAACATGTGCCTTGTTTTTCAGTAGAGACTCATTGATCTTCCAGTTGGGGGCTCGTGTCGGTAAGGAGGGAATTGAAAGTTTAATCAGTGTGTGAGCGTGGTCACTCCATGTTATGTGCCCGATGTCAGAATGAGTGAGGAGATGGAGGTGCCTGTGGGACATAGTAATGTAGTCTATTCTAGAATATTTATTATGGGGGGCGGAGTAAAAGGTATAGTCTTTCACTGTTGGGTGCTGTATACGCCACGTGTCTATATGTTGGTGTTTATGTAGTGTGTTTTTTACCTTTTTGATGAGAGAGTATCGTGTGTGAGCCGCCCCGGTGGAAGAGTCCAGGAGAGGATCCAAGGTCATGTTAAAATCGCCTCCTAGAATCGAGATGCCCTCTGAAAAAGACGAAAATTTGTCAATGATGTGACATAGGAATGGACTCTGTTTGGAGTTTGGGGCATATAGTGTACCTATAGTGATACGGTCATTTCCCAAGGTCCCCTTAATGAATATTGCTCTCCCTTCGTTGTCATTCCAGGTATCTGTTATGACAAGGGGGGTGTTTTTAGATATAAAGATGGCAACGCCTTTAGATCTGGAGAATGGGGAATGAGAGAAGTACATTGTTTTATAATGCTTATCAAAAAATTTTGGTACTTTGTTTCTCTGAAAATGAGTTTCCTGGATTAGAGCTATGTTAGCTTTGAGACCTCGAAGCTCTCCAAACATCCTCGATCGTTTATTGGGCAAGTTCAGTCCCTTGGCATTGAGTGACAGAATAGTAATAGGGGTAGATTGTTTAGGGTTGGTCATTGGTTTGGGTAGGTGGGAAGCTTGGTGTTGTAAAAATACAATTATACATAATTGTGTGGTTTTTATATATGGTTGGTGGTTGACGGATGGGATCATTGGTATATAACAGTTTGAGATCAACTGTGACAAAACAGCAACAATAAAAACATACATATACAACTGTACAACAGTGTGGAGTCTATTACGCAAGGGTGGGGGACCCCTGGTCCTAAAAGGGCCATAAGGTACTCCAGCACCTGTGTACAAAACAGCAGACTCCGGGGGGTGAAAGAAGACCTGGTCTCTCCCTGATTGAACATCAACAAGAGATCAGTGTCTGCTCCTGCCGGCGGTTCTAGAAACAATTAAATGTGAGCATAAATGGTTAGTATGCGCAAATTAGGGGCTGGCTTGGGTTCAATATGAAAGTAGTATTAAAATAGTATTGAAAAGGCGGTCATATATTATCAGACAAATAACTTAAATAGAATAGTGAAGTAAAGAAGAGAAAGAGGAAAATTAATGAGGTGGGGGGGGGGGGGGCTGACCGTTAGCTAGTGGGTTGTGGTGAGATATGGTTATAGGGAGTGAGAACATAATATATAAAATAGATTGTAGTAAAGTGAAGAGAAGAGGAGAAAAGAGAGAGAAAAAAAAAAAAAAAGAGATAGATAGAAAGTCTTTTCTTCAGCCTTTGATATTAAGTCCTAATGGTTTTGGGTCGTGTGGCTTTTGATTGAAGTGTAAGTTTTTCGATGGCTCTCGATGTATACATAAAAAAAAAATGAAGTAGTCATCCTCATTTTTGGCGTTATGTGGTGTACCAGTCTTGCGCTCGCTGGGGTGTTTCTGCTTGGGTGTCGGGCCTTGGTACTCGAGGGCCTGCTGTGTTTCGTCGTTTGCGTTGTGGTCTTGATAGCCGTGGCTGGTTGTGTAGGGCAGACATAAGGGAGCCCATCTGGTTTGGTGTTGGCCAGTCCGGGAGCTGTACTTGCTCAATACCCAGTCCTGAGCAGAATCTTTCCAGGTCTGTGGGGTTCGATATCGAGAATATGGTCCCGTTTCGTCTCACCGACAAGCTTAATGGATATCCCCAGCTGTATAGGATTCCTTCTTTTCTTAATATCTCGGTCAGAGGTTGTAGGGCCTTTCGGGCCTGTAGTGTTAGCCATCCCACATCTGGTAGTATGAGAAATTGTTTTCCCTGGTATGCAAGGCCTTTGGAGCGTCTGGCTTTAGTGAGCACTTCCTCTTTTTGTGTGTAATAGTGAAAACAGCAGATCAGGTCTCTGGGGTTCGATGTCGGTGGGCCTTTGGGCCTCAGAGCTCTATGGGCCCTGTCTAGCACGATGTCCTTATGGTATTCAGGGCCTAGGATTGTGTGGAACACCTCTTGCAGCAGTGCTGTTGGGTTTTCATCCGGTGTGCCCTCTGGGATACCTCGGACCCTTAGGTTGCATCTTCGCCCCCTATTGTCTAGGTCCATAATCTGGGTAAGGAGGGAGCCTGTGGTTGAGGCTTGTGACCGTATGCGGTCTTCCAAGGCCGAGATTGTGTCCCCTATCTTTAATATGTCCTCCTCTGCTTTGTGGAGTCGGTTACCTTGTTCCTGAAGGTCCGTTTTGACTTCCGTTAGCTCTTCTTTTATGGTCTGTTTCAGCTGAACCATTAGATCGGTTTGGTTTATTTTTATCTGTGTGAGGAGGTGGGAGGACAGAGATTGTAAGTCTCTTCGTGTGAGGGGCGCTTGTGTTTCTTCTGCGTCTTCCTCCATCTGTGTTTCTGAGTCATCCGAAGATGCATCTTCCAGGTGAGTAGGAGTTGGGGCGGGCGCCATTTTGGATTTTCCCGCCACGGGAGGTTGCGATTGGTATATGAAGTCTTTAAGGGACGGATACCCTCCAGATTTCTTTCCCGCGGTGCAGGAAGGTGTTAGGGGGATACTCTTCTGCTTTTTCCCCATTTTGCTGCAGGTTTAAACTCTTTGTTTGTAGAGTGTTTGAGCCGCCTGGCAGGAGCTCTCGAAATTCGCGTCCAGCTACATCCGATGACGGCCACGCCCCCCCCCTTTCCTGGTAAGTTTTATCCTTCAACCCATGAACCAGTTCAGTAGCCCTTCTCTGAACTCTCTCCAAAGTATCAATATCCTTCTGGAGATACGGTCTCCAGTACTGCGTACAATACTCCAAGTGAGGTCTCACCAGTGCTCTGTACAATGGCATGAGCACTTCCCTCTTCCTACTGCTTATACCTCTCCCTATCTTAGTTTTATCTTAGTTTTAACCTGTACAGTGTTTCTACAAATAATACAGGATTTGCATAGAACAAAGCCTGATGTTGGGGTGAGAAAATGTATGGGAGGTTTAATTTTAGTCTTAACTATATGGTTGACTATTTTCATTTTTTAAAATTCGGTGCACCTAGGAAGACAATTTGAGGTACTTCCGGATGTATCTGTTTCAGAATGTCATATTTGTTAAGGACTTTCCAATACTTCCTAATAATTTTTTTAATTCTACAACTTTGGTTGTTAAAATTAAAAATAATTGGAATTTATATATATAAAGAGATTCTGTCTGTCTATTTGCTTTACTGTAGTAATGGCCTGATCTATAATAGCCTCATCATATTATTTTTCTATGATTTATTTATTTTTTGTAAAATGACTTGCTCATCAAAGGCAGACATGTCAGTACAGTTTCTCCTGATCCTTATCATCTGGCTCTTAGGGACCCCATCTAACCAAGGGATGTGATGACAGCTTAAAGAAAGTTTTGTTTTTTTATTGTATCATTCTCTCTCTCTCTCTATATATATATATATATATTAAGATCCCAAAAATAGATAGTTTCCTTACTAAAATCTGATGCGAGGATGATACCATCTTGGTTCAAGTGATTTAAAAAACATTGAGGTCACTTTCTTCACCTTGCCAGATAAAAAACAGATTGTCTATGTATCTGTAGGACCAGGTTCTCCTCCCAGTCATGATGGCTCCAAACATAGTTATCTTCCCAATCTGTCATAAACAAATTGACTTAACTGGGAGCGAACTTGATCCCCATGGCTGTGCCTCTCATTTGAAGAAAAAATTCCTCACAGAACCAGAAAAAGTTATGTTTTAAAATGGTATTGATCGATTCAATGATAAACAACTTGTATTCAGGTAAAAGGCATTTGGCTGTTAACATATTATTAACTGCTTTACATCCTTGGTCGTGATTGATAATAGTGTACAGGGATGATACATAGTTATATATATCCTTCCACTTTATTCCCTCAAGGGCCTTTAATATACTGGTTACATCTTGTAAAGTTGAGCTATGCTTCATATAATAGTTTCTTTAATATATCGAAAATATGTGCTTTTTCAGGTCTAGGGCTAAAAAGCTTTTAAATGGGGTTCCATTCAGACAGCAGTTTTAATGAAGCATTCATTAAAAATAATTCCAGAGTTTAGTCAGTATTTTAAATACTGTTTAGGTAAAATATCCCTTTTAATATTCAATTAGTGGAGGAAATCCTTAGTACCTTCTCAGGTATTAAAATACAGTCATTAAAATGCATGTGTCACACCTTAATTTAAGAAAGAAGCTAGTTGGGGTTGAGAGGCATCTTATGTCTGTTCCTGCTATAATTTCTTCATGAATTTCATATTATTTCATTATAAAGATATCCTGCTAGACATTCTTCATAACAGTTGTTATTTTAAACTAAGCATTGTCTACATTTTCTCTACATTTCATAAAAATTGTGCAATAACCAAAGTTGTCATTCTTGCAGATTCAATTTTCTAGACTATACAATATGCTGTAATCCTTGAAGCAATTTTCTGTAATTGAAATATTGATATCTTTATTCAAACTTTCATTTCATCCTCCTCTTATAACCTGTTTTATATTTGGCTAAGTGCAAGAAAGAACTTGTGTAATGATTTTCATCATTTGTGTAAGCAACCAGAAAAGCAGAATTGAGAACGTGGGTAGTTTTTAATAAATAAGTGTTGTTTTGAAATGGGAATCAGTCCAATCATGCCATTTTATAATCAATATGTCAGAGCTTTCTTATAGTGCCTTGTTGTGAATGAAACAATATTGCGACCAAATAGTGTAGATACATAAAAATGTTTTGAGCAAAAAGATTTTTTTTGTGCATGTACATGTAAAAGAGTTTTCACTGAGTTGACAAGAGTTCGCTTAAATGAGCAGTTTGACCTAAGGTGTCTGAAAAAAAAGCATTTTTAGAAGAATGCTGCATCATGTAAATAAAGACAAAGAAACAGATCTGTCTTATTTTTTTTTTACTTAGCACTTCCCTAAAAACTGAATATAAAGTGCAATGCCGTTGTTGCCGTTGTTATAGCAACCTGTCTATCACCTACTTCTTGTGTGACATCACAGAGCTGGCTGGAACCACGGGCCCTACATTCTAATCAATTGAAACAGATGAGTTCAACAATGAGATTTATCCCACATTAATAGGTAATGTGAGCATCTTTTTATATATCTTTTAATCTAGAAGCCTTTGTGGAATTATTTTCAATGTAAAATACAGGAGAACTTTTTTTCTTCCAAAGTTGGGCTAATCTTGGAAAATATCATTGATATTTTAGCATTGATTTGCTAATATATTTTGCCAGGTCTTTAGAAAAAAACAATTTAGTGGCCCATGTTGCACCTTCATCAGCCTACCCATTATCATCAAAGACAGACACAGATAAAAAAAAGTTATGTTGACAGATAAGGTGTAGGATTTGATAAAAAGATAAGACTGTATAGAAAGGTAGAAATTGCTATGCATCGGTGCAAAACTGGTCAAGCCAGTTTGTGTTCAAGCTGAAGTCCCTTCAGCACTGAAAAAGATAATATGCATATATCCACTGCGTTAAGCAACCAATACACATTTCGGTCAGGATTTTTGAGGCGGTAAATTGATGGGTAAAGATGAATGATTTTTTGCACAGTTATTTTTACAGACCTTCAATGAATCACTGTTTTTGCAGTAATTTCCGTACAATACAGTGTTTCAGCAGTGTTATATTAATGAGTACGGTAAAGATTTGATCGCACCCGTTAGTGATGGGCTGAATCAACAATGCTTTATAATTTACCGCTAATGGCAGTTTTACACTTAACAGGGGCCATGAATTTACCCCACTGAATACAAAGTAAAAAGAGAGTAGACAAACATATACTATGTTGCAACCTCCATCTAGTCAGTATTCATTTACAGTATAAGGTCAGCCATATTGAACAATTTAGTAACTCTAAAGAATGCATTTGAAAGATTTATTGTGGAAGTAACAAGACTATAATTTAGATGTATGTTGTTCATTTAATTGTTTCTCTCAACATATCTAAAACATATGCTTAATGTACTGCATAAACAACTGTGAAATATATTAATTTTACTGCTGACATTTAACAGTTTAATTAATCTGACTGAGGAGAAAAAGGAATTATGTAAATTTGAAAGCACATAATGGACTTTTTCGATGAAACTATAATGGTGTCCCAATGCAATATTTAGCACAAGGGAGCCAGGAGAAATGAGAAAAAAAATGTGAAATGAACACAGTGCTCCACAAATGGGGCAGATAATAACTGTAAAGACAAATGATTACTTTTTTACTTATTACTTAATTGGCTTTTTAATGTAAGAAGGTCAGAGACAGAGAACAAAAGATCATTAAATAAATATATAAACTATACATTTTGTAACATTTTGTTCTTTTGCTGGGTTTATAGCTCATTTAGGCCTAGGTGCATCATTGAGGTCAACTAGAAATACCTAGATCACATATAGCTGGGCGTATAAGGTTCTGTTTATTTGCCATGTACATTTGATTGAATTCACAGCAAAATTATTGCAACCCCGTATTTGAATATGTTTTGTATGGAGTACAAGCCAAAAAGAGTGCCGCCGACATTATTGGTATAGAAATACCTGTCCCTCCAGCTGTTTCTGTACGACAAAAACCATAATTCCCTGCCATTCTAGAAAGCTAAAGGGGAATTATGCTGGTTTGTAGTTCTGCAACAGCTGGAGGGCCGCAGTTGGATGCTAAGGACCTAGAGGGGTTTTTATGATGAGCATCAAAACATGGAATTCTGAACAACAACACCAGGTTTTCATTGGGGGGGGGGGGGGGGGGGGGATTATGGCCTATTTGCTGGAAACAATCTACACTATGCTGTTGTTGTTTTTTTTTCACATTGCCCTGAGGTAATAACCAATACAAGTTTGGTTTAGTGATAGAAGATGAGATAAGTACAAGATAAGTTAATAATTTGCTTGTGCATTCTCACTGTATTTTTGCACTGTTTTCTATTTCGGTGGTGGATACTGTTTTTGTACATCACTGGAGCGGTTGTGATTCAATTAACATATAGGGACTATTATTACCTTTATAGTGAAATATGGTTAATTTATGACCGAATTGCAAAGCTGGAAAGATTTTCCAACTTGACTACTTTTCCTATTCAGCTATTTTGCCTGGTTTATGCAAATATATATTTGTAATTTCCATATATCATTATAACCATCAAACCTTTTTCTCATACAGGGAGTGCAGAATTATTAGGCAAATGAGTATTTTGACCACATCATCCTCTTTATGCATGTTGTCTTACTCCAAGCTGTATAGGCTCGAAAGCCTACTACCAATTAAGCATATTAGGTGATGTGCATCTCTGTAATGAGAAGGGGTGTGGTCTAATGACATCAACACCCTATATCAGGTGTGCATAATTATTAGGCAACTTCCTTTCCTTTGGCAAAATGGGTCAAAAGAAGGACTTGACAGGCTCAGAAAAGTCAAAAATAGTGAGATATCTTGCAGAGGGATGCAGCACTCTTAAAATTGCAAAGCTTCTGAAGCGTGATCATCGAACAATCAAGCGTTTCATTCAAAATAGTCAACAGGGTCGCAAGAAGCGTGTGGAAAAACCAAGGCGCAAAATAACTGCCCATGAACTGAGAAAAGTCAAGCGTGCAGCTGCCACGATGCCACTTGCCACCAGTTTGGCCATATTTCAGAGCTGCAACATCACTGGAGTGCCCAAAAGCACAAGGTGTGCAATACTCAGAGACATGGCCAAGGTAAGAAAGGCTGAAAGACGACCACCACTGAACAAGACACACAAGCTGAAACGTCAAGACTGGGCCAAGAAATATCTCAAGACTGATTTTTCTAAGGTTTTATGGACTGATGAAATGAGAGTGAGTCTTGATGGCCCAGATGGATGGGCCCGTGGCTGGATTGGTAAAGGGCAGAGAGCTCCAGTCCGACTCAGACGCCAGCAAGGTGGAGGTGGAGTACTGGTTTGGGCTGGTATCATCAAAGATGAGCTTGTGGGGCCTTTTCGGGTTGAGGATGGAGTCAAGCTCAACTCCCAGTCCTACTGCCAGTTCCTGGAAGACACCTTCTTCAAGCAGTGGTACAGGAAGAAGTCTGCATCCTTCAAGAAAAACATGATTTTCATGCAGGACAATGCTCAATCACACGCGTCCAAGTACTCCACAGCGTGGCTGGCAAGAAAGGGTATAAAAGAAGAAAATCTAATGACATGGCCTCCTTGTTCACCTGATCTGAACCCCATTGAGAACCCGTGGTCCATCATCAAATGTGAGATTTACAAGGAGGGAAAACAGTACACCTCTCTGAACAGTGTCTGGGAGGCTGTGGTTGCTGCTGCACGCAATGTTGATGGTGAACAGATCAAAACACTGACAGAATCCATGGATGGCAGGCTTTTGAGTGTCCTTGCAAAGAAAGGTGGCTATATTGGTCACTGATTTGTTTTTGTTTTGTTTTTGAATGTCAGAAATGTCTATTTGTGACTGTTGCGATGTTATATTGGTTTCACTGGTAAAAATAAATAATTGAAATGGGTATATATTTGTTTTTTGTTAAGTTGCCTAATAATTATGCACAATAATAGTCACCTGCACACACAGATATCCCCCTAAAATAGCTAAAACTAAAAACAAACTAAAAACTACTTCCAAAAATATTCAGCTTTGATATTAATGAGTTTTTTGGGTTCATTGAGAACATGGTTGTTGTTCAATAATAAAATTAATCCTCAAAAATACAACTTGCCTAATAATTCTGCACTCCCTGTATTAAATATAAGCATTATATGAATTTGTAGCAGTCTAACTAACATACTAAGTTAAAACCTATGCATGTTCCTCAGCAAAAATGTAAAAAAGCATGAAGAAAATCCTAAAATAAATCTAACCATGTACTGTACCGTTTGTATTAAAATGTGAATCAACACAGTGTAACAGTGAACACTATGGGATTTTATGATGCGCTTGCTTTTCCTATACTCCTGTTCTTTAAAACAAATTCTTTTCTCTAACAAATTCATACCTAAACTCCAACTTTTATGCATCGCTAGGAGTTATCTTCATCTTGTGTAACACATTACATTGTAAAAACCTGAATAAACGTTGAATTAAAAAATAGTATTTTAGTAATGTATCGCCTTAATCCATTATTGATTTTGTAAATCTGTAACAGCTTTTATATTATGTAGTTAATTTCAACGATTTTTTAAGTCTGTAAAGATAATTGCTCAATAAAGCAGCTGCTTTCTAATTTACATATTATATTATTGTTATCTGCAGAGAAAACGTATTCTCAGTACTGCAGTAAGATGTTAGAGGACTTTCATTAAAATACATCTTTCTATTGTTAAAATATATCAAATGCTCTATTTCTTTTGGACTGGAGTTAGACACACCAGCATCTATTCACAAAAAAGTGTGTAGGTGAATAAAGGTGAAATGAACATTTCTTCAATATTTAAAGATCTAACTATGCATTATGCAGGGCCAATTGAGCTCTTCTAGTACGTGAAATCCACCAGGTTTGTCGAATCATACTTCAGTCAGTGAGATTAAATATTTGACTCAACTCACCTGCACCTTTTTTTTTCACTTTTAGTGAATATCTTCCTTCTTCTTTAACATTTTATTGTTGGACTATATACTTTAAAAATGTATATGACTCAATTTCACAAAATAAGGTGAAATAGAGGACAGGTATGTGCTCAAATGAATCCCTCTATTAAATCGAGTGACACAGTGCCATTGCAAATATATATTTCCCATTTAAATGCACAAATAATAACCGTAGCACAGATAATACCAAAGATGTCCACCAGTTTTTTTCTAAATCTTTCTCTATCATTAGTCACAACGCTCTGAAAAATCATCAGATTATTAGATTCCATGATTATGCAATAATGATGCGGTCAGTTTAGAATGAATCAAGGCACCTTCATGAGAAATTAAAGGGTGTGTTTACTAAAACTGTGAACTTTGGTGAATTGACAACTGAATATCAAAAATTAGGCATTAATAGCCGAGTTTGAAAAAGTCTCCAAAATGTGGCCATCTTTTCAAAGCTTAATACCTGTTTTTTGCTATTTCATCGTCAGAGAATTGAACCTATTTTGAATTGTCGTAGAGAGCTGGAAGATAAAAATATGTACAAATGTTTCAGTATCCAAGTTTAATCAAATTCTCCTCATTGCCGGAGTACAGTGTTTCTAAGTGAAAACATAGCTGTTGGGAATGTTTCTGTTTATTAGCTAGAGATAAAATAAATATAGAAGATGGCTCACAATACTGCCAGCTGTTTCACCGACCAGCACCTTAACTGTTGCCCAGGTACATGCCTTTTCCCTTCCAGATGGTCCCATTTGATTTAATCACACTTCACATAATGCATTTATAAATTCTACCAGCAGTCCAAGAAAATTAACCAAAGAAGAATTAGAATGTAGAAAAAAAACAAATATTATTGCTATAACTCAGGTTAAGTGGACTGCAGTGCTCCAGACACTGTTAAGCTTCAGCTTTCTCTATCCTTACCAAGGATGGACAATTTTTAAGAAAAAGATTTACCTGTATTATTTTTTCCTTTCTCCGATTTTGTCAGCTTAAGCATCTTTAAAAAATATATATATATATTCTCAAGATCTTGGCTAAAAAAAGATTTTGTTAAAATACAATATCTGCTTCATACCATTTATAAGTATTATGTTAATACACTCTCTCCATTGTTTTTTACTCGCTTATATTCTCTCAGACTGAACACTCAAAAGAACTAACATGTAAAATCACAATAAAAAAAAGTTAAAATACACGATTACTGTATATGTTTTTGTGAATAATCAGACAGTTAAAATGAATGAGACCCCTCATTGTTCTCATGGCTTTGGGGATCATTAGGTAAGTTCTTAGGTCATTGAGTAATAGTAATAAGTTTTAAATAGCGCTTTATTTCCCCAATTTATTTTAATGCACGCTTGTGACCTTAACCAAATCTGCAGCTTATAAGAAATTTGGTATGGCTGTTTGCCCAAACCTGAAGTATAACCATGTAACTCTCCCCTATATATAAAGATTTAATACAGCTATTATTTTAGGCTGAATTCTTTCATACAAGGATTATCTGTTGTCTGGTTAGGTTAACTGTTAAATAAAGTGTGTTCATATATAGACATGAAACTGCTACAGAAGGGTTCCTGGTCTCTAACTTATTGACCATGTAATGGTGGAAAGGTGTTTCAACAGTGCTGCAGATACTTATCAGAGAGTCTATGAAGACGTCCAATGTCCTGCTAGACCAATTTGCCCTAATTCCATGTTAAGGATTTGCACCAAGCCGGTATTACAAATTGGCTTGAGTCCAAAGTCTATGGAGGTATTGGCGGATCCTGGGATAAGGAAGGGCAATATGACACTTGCCCCCAACCCTGAGAAATTAGGTCTGAACCAGGATGCATTACATTTTAGTTTCACCACATCGGCACATAGAGCTGCCCCAATGCTCTGGAGGTCAGTTTCGCATGGCGTTAAAAAAAAAAGGAGTGGCAGATGTCAGGTGATAATCAGGTGTCCACATAAATATGGATGCCAACTCCAGGGAATCGTGGGAGCTAAGAGGCATACCATGTGGACCACCCCCCTGCCTGCAAATAAAAGGTAAAGCAACAGGGAAGGGGGACAACCATTATATATTTTTTTGTTAAAAAGACAAACAAAAAAACCCTGTGTTTGTAAGAGTGACTGTGTGTGTATATCAATGCATGTGCGGCTGTGTATGTGAATGGGTGTGTATGTTTCACTGTGTGTATGTGTAGCTGTGTGTTTACTTGTGATTGTGTGTGTGTGACTGTATGTGCTTGGGAATGTGTGTATGACTACAAACACAAATACATGTAATGAAACACACAAACATATTGTATGCAAACATTAACTCATGCAGTATGATATAGATAAGCATACAAATGCAAACATGCCTATGGGTATATGTACTTATCAATACACACAATCCTGTGTTTCATTAAGTGGTATAGCTGTCTCCCACTACTTCTAGATTGTAAGCTTGTGGGTGTGCACTTCTGAGTGTGGGTGTATGTTTGGCTATGTGTGTGTTTTTGTGGCTGTGTGTGTATTTGTTATGTGTGGCTGTTTGAAATGTCTGTGGTCTGAGTCTGACTGGGGGAAAACTCATTCTGGCTGTGCTCCACCATGGACCAGAAGAAAATGTGGCAACCCTATCCACGTTACAACAGCTCAAGAAACAGACAATAATTAGCAAAAGAGGATGAGAACAGATAGTACTACTTGGGCAGTTTTTACAACGACTGTCCCACAGACATCCACATCAAATTCGTGGAATTAAATCCTACACACCTCCAGGGCAGCATTTAAATTGGTGGTTCTATACATAAAGTCTAAAGTTTAGAGACTAAACAAAGCTGCTATCCTTCAGTTTCCTTACAATACCATCCTGACAAGTTTTGAAAAGACACATGCTTAATCATTAGTGCTCTTATGCATTGATATATTATGGTGCTCACAGGTCAGGAGAGCTTGGAATCGATGGGACTCATGCACTCGTTTATCTTGTCATTCTAAATGGTTTGTCAATAACACATTTGGGCTCACATGTGTTCACATAGAAATGCTTTGCAAAGTCATTGGGCAGTGAACCTTATTAGGTGCAGTACTGTAGTCATCAACACTCACTAATTGTACACAGATAGTTAGATAGATTGGAGAAAGATGTAGCTATCTATATAATAGTAGAGGAATGGACACCAATTAATACAGACAAATAACTTTTATATAATTTCTTACAATGCAAATGGTGAAAAACATAAAAATATAATAAATAGTTTTTTTTTCATTATCAATATTGAATTATATAGAGAAAAACTGATCCTTAAGATCCAAGGAGACCAACATACAACCATGTTATGTTTATGATAAAGATTTCTCTCAAGTTTCCAATAATTGTCCACGAAACCAGGAGATGACATCTTTTTTTTCCATTTTACAAAACTAGAGTAGTTATTTCAAGCTACTAGACCATCCAGTCTATTGAAAGTCCATTCTAAGCTGCAGCCACAGCTGCCTAACAAAGCAATAGTAAAGCTTATTGTATCTGTTCAGTGTCAAAAGAGTGGGCCAAGTGTTACAGAAATACAAAAGGACTTTCAAACTTGTGCTGCTTGTAATTCAAATAGCAGATGATCATTTAATGGCCATCATTTAATTGGTGGACAGTTTTTAAACACCACTATCAGGCCATCATTATGAGAAACTCACGTGTAAGGGGGAACATATGGCTCACTCACCTGCCCAATTTGATGTACCAAATATCATATCCCCTGCATCTGTTGTAGGTTCAGAGCTTAGAGCAAGAATTGACCCACTTTTGATTTATGGGGTTACTGGAAATTGTTTTGTTTTTTTTGTAAACAGGCTACAAACATGAAAGGGTCTTCTCAATAAAGAGATAATTTCAGGGAATTGAGAAGGGAATTTCAAACTTAGGGCCAAAGCAGCTGAGTTAGAACAATTCTACCATTCAGTTGCATTGGAGAATGTTACCAACATGTCTACATTGGCCTAAAGTTTGAAATTCACATCTAATCTCCCTGCAATTCTCTCTTTATTAAGTAGAACCTCAAGAAATATTGGGCTTTTGTTCAATGACAGGTGTTATCAATTAGTGGGTTTTAACTCATTATATCTAAGAGATAGATTTACTCAGTGTCACGAAGTGAATTCTGACAGCCTGAGTGACTGGGGTTCTTGGAGGGGCCCGAGGGCCAAACACCTCCCTGTAGATTATGGACCCTGGCTTTTGTGCCAAAACTCTATACATTAATACATTAATATTGTTAGTTAGTTATATTCTGTAAGTATATTGGTTTATGTGTAATGTGTAATTCTGTGAGTAGACCACTCTGAAGGGTTTTAATGTGTCAGTGACTAGAATTGATAGTTTACTCCAACATCCATTGTTCTGGATTAACTGGTAAACTGATTATGTTGTGTACATTATGTGTCTTACTGTGTGTCTACTTATTGTATGGTGATTCTTATTTGGTTTGCAGTCTGAAAGTCTAATGTATTCCTAGCCCCAGTTAGTTGGAGAACTATGTTTAGTTCCATCCCCCCATTGTATACTAATGTCTGTGATGTCATGTTTATGTCTTTTTATAAGTCTGTGCTGTTACACAAATAACAGTTAATCTTCTTGCTGTACCTAACAGCTAGATGTCCTGTCTATTTGGGTACAAAGAGCAAGGGTCCAGGAAAGACTTGCTGAGTGAATGCTGAGCTTTAATCGGGGGCTAGGGAGGTGATTCCTACAACGAGCAGAGGGTCTACCTGAATCCATTACATATAAACATATACAATTTTTTACAGACAATATTGTCCATGACAAAGGTATGGAGAATTAACGCACCCTCCCCCAAGAAAAGACATGGACAACAAACTGGATATGAAGGTCACAGTATTTATTGAGAAATACTCCAACAAAGATTTAATATTTATATCAGTGCACTAAAAAAACATGCAAACCATTCAACACGTATAACATGTATACCCATGGTAAAAACACCATCTTGATAAGTACAGGCATGTATCTGCCACTAAGAGTTTCCATATCTAGGATTGGGTACCCGAGGATCAGACATAGGCGTCACACAAAATATATGGCTACCGGTATCGATGCCCCTGCACGGTGGCCATCTTATATTCACTCCCCAGGGACCAGCCCATGGGGAGCCCATGCAGATAGCTACCAAAGCTACTGCCTCCCAGGTTGGCCACACCCAAGACAGCCATCCCCCCTGCACTGACGCCAGACCTCGGTTACCCCCTGCCAAAATTGCACCTGACGTAGTCAAAGACAAAGAGGGCAGGGTGGGAGGGAACTGATTTCCTTTATCATAGAAAAGGGGCTGCGCAAAATCTCTGCAAGGGTTTATAAAGGTTTTGCTCAGCCTACCAAGGGGGAGGAACAACCGCCTATGAAGGGCAATTACTTGCCGGGGCCTTGTGATGAGGCTGTCATGCTGCCCTTTCATATATTTTAATATTACAGGCCATTTCTAATCAGTCATCATATTCCTGCATCCCAGTCTCTTTCAAAAATGACTCATATCATGGAACTCTCCAGCACATTCCATGTATATTTCAAAATCAAATGCCTTTCTGACTTCAGGACTCTTACACCACATACTAGATTGTGCAAGTCCCCTCAGGATTAAAATGTTGATAAGATTAGAGACAAGGTTAAACCACTAGAATGATTAACTGTAAGACAGGTATCTACTAGTTCAGCTCTGACAGTGACAGAATATCCTTTGGAGGACCTTGTCATGACCTAGACATGTTATAATCTTTGTTCCCCATGTCACCACTAATCCTGTGGGGAAGCACAATAATGGAGTTATTACCAGAAGCAGGACTTTTTGCTGTGACAGCTAACTATTTCTGAATAACAGACAGCTTTCCTCATGACAAAGAAAATGTAAAGGGACCATCAGGCCGAGCAGAGTTGGCGTGATTATGTGTGTAATGTGCCTGTGCAGCAACAATTGGGAAATCCTTAAAAATATGAATAATGTTGCATCATATGAGCCCTGGATGGAAAATGAATACAGAGAATCATACAGATGATAGGGAGTAAAACATGTCAAATATTTTACAACCTTTTTCATGCTTTAGTTCCTGAATAAACTCACAGATAGATCTCTAAAAGCCACCTGGTAGCTCGGATTTATATCCTGAATGCGCTCACTCGGCATATTGAGAAATATATTGCAGTCCTTGTAAGTACACTTGAAATAAATTACTGCCGGCCTCGTGAATAGCTAAAGCAGTGCACCAAATCGTCAAAATATATTTTTCCGAGGGCATAACAAATCATCAGATTCCACAATCCTTATTAATGCTATCTGCTGAACCCCAGGCTGTAAGGTAAACGCATGAAAACTAGACAGATTGACGTTCCATTTTCCTATTCTTCAGGCACACCGTTGATGCAACCCACCCGAGGGCATTGCTTTCCTGTCCAAGGAAATGTCGAGAGATAACTAGACTGCAAATCCTCTGACTGTTTATCAATGAAAATCTGGAAAATGTCACAAACAACCTCTGTGATAGTGCATAGTATCTTGCGGCGATAGATTAACTATTTTTCTTCCAAATACATTTGAACATCCAATAATCCAATAATACAAACCAAAACTATTTTAGATTCAGGACCAGTAAGTGCATTGGTTCCAATGTAGTCTGCTTTTACAAAACTTAATTAGAAGCAGAAGTGAAGATTAAAGGACCAGTAGACGCAAATATTTAGCGTCTGTGTATTATTTTTTCAGTCCCAACAGTCTTGAGATGAATATGTGTAATTAGTGATTATATACGCTTGTTCAGATGTATCTTGCCTTCTAACATAAGGGTTTTTACCTCTTTTCTTTTCTGTAAAACATGTACGGAAATTCTGAAACTTTGGTTCACCAGCCAATTGATGATGCAACAATGACACATTTTGATTAGCATAGTTTCCTGAGATACACTGATGTTTTACGCTGTGTGTTTTAGAAAGAAAGCATAGCTAAATGTGTTAAAGGGACAAGACAACCTAGATTATTTTCTTTGTGTTCTCACAATTTTGACTTTTTACAATTATCCTGAAGTTTTATATTGACATTCAGTGACATCCAATAAGGAGGACTTGGAGAAAAAAGCATGGCTATTGCTGTAGCAAGAGCAATACAACTATTACACTTTATCTGCAGTTTTTAGGAGACAGGAAGGGTTAAGGAAAAAACAAACAAATAAGAGATCAGTTTATTTTTCGTTATGTGATGAAGTACTTATCTACAAAAAAAAGTATACTGTAGGTAGTTCCACCCCTTTAACCCCTGCTTGGATGTTCCTGGCTGCTGATCACAAAATTGAGGACCAAAGCACCATCGGTTGTGAAGGGGTTAAATATGAAACTATTACCCATCAATAGAGTTTTTAGTGGACAAATGACATCTAGAGACAAAGACATCAACCTGCTATCACTGTGTTTTCTATTGGCTGAAATGTGCAACAAATCGGAACCTAAAATAGGAATGTGTGAGAATGGGTTAATGAGACCGAGAGCAATATCTGAAGGGAAACAGAGAGTCGATGGATAATAGATCACAAGCTAGGATAGCCTTCTGCCTATCCCATGCATGCTTAAAATCCTTGATTGTGTTTACCTCTACCACTTCCGCTGGAAGGCTTTTCCATACATCCACTACCCTCTCAGTAAAGTAATACTTCCTGATATTACTTTTAAATCATTGCCCCTCTCATTTTATACTATGTCCTCTAGTTGTGGTAGTTTTTCTTCTTTAAATATACTCTCTTCCTTTACTGTGTTGATTTTTTATGTATTTAAATGTTTCTATCACATTCCCCGTTACGTCTATCCTCCAAGCTATACATGTTAACTTTGAATACAACTAATGGTTAAACGGGAATAGGGCCAATGTGGAACTAGTCAGAGATAAATCCTATGTACTTGCACAAGTATTAATAGAATTGTTGAAGTTAAGAAATGCTTGGGCCTACAAGGTAAAATAGTAAAATGGTGCCAAATAAAATCCTTGGTGTATAATATGAAGAACATATCCTTGAAAACAGGGGCTGGAATGGAGGGGATGCCAGTTGACCAAATTCTGATTGATAACTCATTCATTTCTTTTCCTCAGATGTCTGTAAAATTCCAATTACCAGATTCAGAAAAGTTCACCTATATGCATATTAAACAGTTTTTAGAGAGGAACCTGCTTACAAACGACACAATCTCTATACAGTTGAAAAATATTTTTACAAATAAAAGCTACAAAGATTGAATTCATATCGAGGGGCAGAATCCTGGCATACTGGGGGGGCAAATCCTGGCACATTAAATGGCACATTGGGGGGCAAAATCCTGGAATATTGAGGGGCAAAATCCTGGAATATTAAATGGCATATTGGGGGGCAAAATCCTGGCATTTTTTTTTTTTTATATTTGAATCTTTATTAAGTTTTTAACTTTTTACATTCCAGTTTGTAATATAATATTTAAGCACAAATTAGGTATACTGATACAAACATCTGGTTCCAAGTAAACTAGAATGTTACATATTGTTTCAGATCAATATAACAAGTGTGTATCCTGTTTTCCAGGTAGCTACTTTTATATTTAACAGGGGAGGTGGAGGGTAAAAAGGATAGGGAGGGGGAAGGATAGGAAAGAAAAAGAGGGGGGGGGCAGGAGGGGGGGGGGGGGACAAAGAAAAAGGGGGGGGGGAGGTGATGTCTAGTATTACCTTCTGAATATTTTAGATTAGTACCGTCTCCGTGCTCTTTTATACCGGTTTGGCTACATATCATTCTCACCACATCCTTTCAACCATCATACATAAATCATTCACTTCTGTGGGCCAAACAAGGAGGGACGGGGGCATGGAGGGAGGGGACGGTACGGTGCCCAGGCCGAGGAGCCGAACCAAGAAGCCCGACGCCTGGAGGCGACGACCACCCACGGGGTCCAACAGTGAGGTAAGTTCTTAAGGTAGGTGGGGAGGATCCCCCTCTCTAGAGAGAGTTTCTGTCCAGAGACTCCATATCTTTTTATATTTATCTAATGAGATCTCATCCCTTGCCGAAAAATATTTCTCTGAGTTGGCTTGATATTCAATCTGTATTTTGATCTCCGACCATAATGGGGGGTCTGCATCTTTCCAGTGCCTTGCTATACACAGTTTGCAGGCCAGTAGGATATGCGTGCTCAGAATGTTTAAATTTTTATCCAGAATGGGGAGTTCAAAATGAAATAGAAATGTTTGGGGTTTGAGTTCAAAGTTGTGGCCATAGATTATGGAAAACAGGTCTGATATTTTCCTTTTGAGATGGTCCAGTTTATTACAAGTCCACCACATGTGTAAGTGGGTCCCTATATCTGTTAGACATCTCCAGCACTTGTTGTTGGAAGGTTGCTGGTATTTAGCCAGCCTAGTGGGGACCAGGTACCAGCGATGCATCAATTTAAAAAATTGTTCGTGCAAATTGATACAGTGTACAATCTTTCTGATGTTAGTCCAGTTTTTGAACCATACCTGGATTGGAAAGTTTGCATTGATATCTGCCTCCCAGGAAAGGACAGCTTTAGATTTCTCAATTGTTCTACTAGATTCTAGTAGTCTTAAAAGTCTGGAGATCATTTTATTTGTTATTTTGAGGGTTATCATGTTTTCCCAGGTGTCTGGTTGTGTTGAAATATCCGAGAGTAAAAAGGATTTAACTCTAAGGTATTTGAACACATCTCTAGGTGAGAGTTTGTGTTTATTGCAAATAGATGAATATGGGGCTATGAAACCATCCACGTAAAGGTCCTCAATGTGTCTTAGTCCTCCATTGACCCATTCCTTCAGATCTAAATCCCCAATGCATAACGATGTTACTTCCAATTGAGCTTTTTTCGATATAAAGTTATTAATTTTCATTTTTTTTTAATCCGAAAAAGAGAATTAATTAGTTCTTCTACTATTACAGATTCTATTCTGAGCAATTTATAGTATTTAGGTGTTAGCCAACATAAAAGCACCGGGTCTGTATTATTACAGCCTACTCTTTCAATATCGTACCACCCAGTTTTCTTCCTCTCTGGTTGATTCCAGGCCAGGATATGGGCCAACTGGGAGGCATTGACAAGATTATCAAGATCGGGGTATCCCAAGCCGTCTTGATCTAGACCGTGTCTAAGTATTCTGTTGGGGACTCAGGGTTTTCTGGCTGACCAGACAAACTTTGAAAAAACCAATTCCATTTCCCTTAGTGTGTCCGGTGATTCCTGAATGGTATTGTTCTTAAAACGTAAAGAATTTTGGGGATTAAATATGCTTTCAGTATACTAACTCGGCCCAACCAGGATACTTCTAGTTTTGTCCATTGTTTTACCAACCTTTTTACAGTGGCCAAGATTGATGAATGATTCAAGGGACCAATCTCTTCTATTTTAGGACTAATTTTTATTCCCAAATAGTCTATTGATCTTGCTCTATCCATACCAAGCCCTAGACGTTTTAAGGCTTGCTGTTGGGACAAAGTTAAGTACAACGTTATACATTGGGTCTTAAGTAGGTTTATTTTATAATTGGAAAAGGATCCGTATAGGTCAATTGCTTCCAGGAGGGCCGGGATTGCAGCTTCTGGTTGAGCCAGGGTGAGAAGGACGTCATCAGCGTATAATATGATTTTATGAGTTTGGCGTCCTATCTCTATACCCTGGATTAATTGTGATCTTCGAACATATTCTGCGAATGGTTCCATCGTTAGGATATAGAGAAGGGGGGCCAGTGGGCATCCCTGCCTCGTTCCATTCTGAACCGTGAAATATTCCGAGTCCAGGGAAGGACCAGCTATTTTCGCCCTTGGGTTTACGTACAGTGCCAAGATCCGATCTAGCATGATACCGGTTATTCCAAATGCCTGTAGAGTGTAGGTCATAAATGTCCAGTCCACTCTATCAAATGCTTTTTCCGCATCCAGTGCCAGTATAACTGAGGGAGTTTTCCTTTGATGTATTATGTCCAAAATGTTAATAATTCTGCAGGTGTTGTCCTCCCCTGATCTCATGAGCATAAAACCTGCCTGATCTCTGCCAATGAGATCAGGGAGGACCCCTTTCAACCTTTTTGCCAATATTTTAGAATAGATTTTAATGTCTAAATTGATTAACGAGATTGGTCTATAGTTAATTACCACGGTGGGGTCCTTCCCTGGTTTCAGAATTGGGGATATGCTGGCCTCCATCATCTCATCTGGAAACCCATGGTTGTCTCCGATGGAATTAAAGACTCTAGCCAAAATAGGAGATATAACTGGTTCTAGTATTTGGAAGAACAAAGCGGGGTAGCCATCGGGACCCGGTGCTTTATTGCTGGCCATCCCTTTAATAATTTCAGTAATTTGAGATTCTGTTATACGTTCATTTAACTTAGTCAGATTTTCTTCTTTTAATTGTGGAAGGTGGCTAAAAATTGTGCCATTTTTGTTGTCCCTGCCTTTGGTTTCGGGAGGTTATATAGGGATTCAAAATATACTCTAAATGCTGCAGCAATAGCTTGGGGGGACATATGTGTTTTATTCTCGTATACTATTTTATTTATTCTGGCGCGTTGTGTAATATATTTTAATTTCTTTGTGAGTTCTTTCCCTACCCTGTCATTGCTGTAGTACCAGGAGCTTTTCAATCTTAGCATAGCTTTATCTGCCTTAAGCTTTAACCCTTTCCTAATCAAATTTTGCAACTCCTGAATTTCTTGAATGTTCCTCCTGTCGGGTGAGTGTTTGTTTTGCCTCTCCACCCTAGCCAGAAGAGCAAATAATTCTGCTAGATTCTTTCCCCTTTGTTTTTTAGCCCAGGAACCCTTCTTTATCAAATGGCCGCGCAAGAAGCTCTTCATTGTACACCATAAAGTTGTTTCTGATACTTGTTGATTGTCATTGTATTCCAAAAAGGATTTTGCTTGGTTGAGGAGATCTTGTTTATTATCCTGGGAGGCCAAGATTGAATTATTCAGTCTCCATTTATTGCGTTTCGTATACCCTGAACTATCTCTAATATGAATAAAAACTGGTGCATGGTCCGACCATGTAATGTTCCCCACTTTAGAGTCCACACATCTTTCCAGTGTAGGGCCCAACATAAGAAAGTAGTCAATGCGTGAGTAGGAGGCATGCGCCCCCGAGAAAAAGGTATAGTCTCTCTCCTCGGGGTGTTGGGTCCTCCACACGTCATATAGATTATGGCCAGATACACTACCAGAGAATGACCTGGCTTTTGATGCCAATCTGGCTTCATGCTTAGGTTTGCCTATTGCCTTTCGATCCATATCCGGGTCTCCCAGAGAATTCAAGTCTCCCCCTATGATCAACAGCCCCTGTGAGAGTCTCCCCGCTTCCTCCATAGCCATGTCCATAAAGGCAACAATCCCGTCTGAGGGAGCGTAGAGACTCATCAATGAATAGGTTACATCATTAATCCGACAGACCCAGATTAATCGTCTTCCCTCTTGGTCAGATTCGTGATGCAAGTATTCAAATTTGTTTTTGGCAGCTACAATGATCGCCACTCCCCTTTTTTTTTTCGTTACAAGAGAAGAGGCATAAATATGCGGGTATCTGGTATATTTCCATAATGATTCCATGCCCTGTCTCCAGTGTGTTTCTTGAACGAGAATCGCATCCAGTGCCTCTCTCTCAGGTAAGTCATACAAATAGGACCTCTTATAAGGTGAATTAAGACCCTGCGCGTTAATCGTCGCCAACCTAACCGACCCCACGGTCCAATCCCCTCGCCCCCCCCCCCTCCCCTCCCCCAGTCCCCCCCCCCGGTCCGGCCCCACTCCCTTTCCTACACATTCCCTCTTCATACATATCATCCATTCACTCAGATAATCAGCCATGTCTCCCAGCTGTTAATGGCTGAACAGAATCCAAAGAAAAACAAAAATCTCTGGGTCTGTCACCCTGGCTCGGGAGGCAAGGGAGAAAAAGAAAAAAAATAATCCCTGACCCATCAGAGATGGGGCGTGTTGAGAAGACAAAAGGAGTTCAATTCAACCATAATTGTTCTATATTGTTGTTGTGCATGTTTAACCTGAGTAACGTCCTCAGTATAAAAGGACTGTTGAAGGAGAGTAAGGTCTAAGATTAGTCCCATATGGAGAGGTGGGGGAGCAAAGGACAGAGGGGAGAAAGAAAAAAAAAAGGGGGGGGGAGGGTAGAGGGGGCAGGAAGAAAAGGGTGGGAGGGGGAAAACCCCCACCCAGGACCAAGTCCGCGTATTCCACATTCAGTGATGTTTAATTTGACATATCTTATACATAACCGGTCCTATGGACTTAACAAATGGTTGATGATGTTGACCATGCAGTTGCCAATTGGATCTCTCGGTTCCAGTGATGCTTTATCTGACCAGGTGAGCACCCCCCCTCCCCCAGGAGCCCCCCCTCTCCCCACTATACAGGGGTTTTCCGACCTTGGGACCAGACTTAGTCTCACCCGCTGTAGATCCGAGCCTCCATACGATCCGCATGATCAACCCCACAGACCAGCATAATCATTTATAAGTCAAATCCAAACTCCCAGCAATTCTGCGGGTATCTCATTAGTCTCAGGTATTATCAACGCAGTACCCCCCCATCTCCCGTCCCCACCCCAGCCCACCCCCCCCCCTCCCACAGCCCTTATATGGCCAGCATAGTCCTACGCTGATTCTACTCTGTCTAATATTATTATGTTTGCCAATTCACACACAAAAAAAAATTCCCCTTCCCCCTCCTCCCCCCTCCCCCCCATCTCCAATACAGAACTTAACTAATTGGTCCCTATCCCAATTCAAGTCGTGTAATCAAAAAAGTGTAAAGTTCTTCAATTTCTAGGTGTATGAAGACTTATATTGTGTTATATCTTCTTCATTATCAGTGTAGTGATCTAGATTCCCCTATCCCGGTTGAGACCATATATCGCAATCGTGTTTGAAATCTTCAATAACTTAACAAAAAAAAAAAAAAAATTCCATCTCTAATATGGAACTTAACTAATTGGTCCCTGTCCCGATTCAAATCGTGTAGTCAAAAAGTGTTCAATTTCTAAGTGTATGAGGACTTATATTTTAGTGTTGTATCTTCTTCGTTATCAGTGTAGTGATCTAGATTCCCCTATCCCAGTCCAATCGTGTAGTCAAAATTGAAATTTCCTAGATTCTGTGTATATAAAGACTTATATTTAGTGTTTATTCTTCATTATCAATTTAGTGGTCTAGATTCCCCTATTCCGTGTACCACATTCATATTCTGGAATCTTCAATATCGATATGTCTAGTCCCAAAAGAAAAAAAAGAAAAAAAATATATATATACACTCTTCCCCTAATCCTCCGCTCTCCAATAGTACCTACAGGGATCAAATGGGCATGTTATCTTGTTAATTTCGGACAAGTGTATACATTTTTCCCTTGCCCGTTCTTTCGTACTCCCTTCCGTTATCAACATCAACAATATATAACATTATATAACAGTGGCGATGTCTTCAGGGATACCCCGGATTTTAATGTTTTTACGTCGGGATCTATCCTCAATATCCGCTAATTTCAGGGTCATCTTATCAAGTGTGAGGTTATTGGAGACCACTTGGTTCTGTAGCTCCTTGATGCTATGCTGGAGTTGTTCAATATCTTTAGAGTGCGTGAGTGATGTTTCTTTTAGTTGTGTAATCTCTTCCTTATATTATTTTAAGTTTCTATTCATATCTGTTTTAATTCTGGTGTATAATGTATCCAGAGCCTCTGTGAGACTTGTTTGAGTTAGGTATCCTGATGCGTCTGCAATACTTGCATTTGGGGAAAGATCTGGGGTAGTCTCATCTAATGCTGCTGCAACGTTTGTATAGGATTTGGGTGAGTAATAGGCATTAATTGCCTGATGTTTATTTACTTTCCCAGGATTTTTCAATTTTTCAGCTTTTTCACTTTTAGGCGCCATCTTGTGCACTGAGATAGTTATGCACTGCACTGGGGTAGTACCCGTTTGGGGTTTACAGAAGTGGCACTAGTTTAAACTAGTTTAGGCTCTAATTGCTAAGTTAGCGTTGCCTGCCTTGTGGTGCTTCTCTCCACAGTCTTTCCACCGCCTCCACCACAAGCTCCCTCCCTCCTCAGGCAAGCTTTGCAGGTTTTTAAGTGTATGAAATGGAGGAAACAAGGTACTCACTTAGGCAGGCCACCGTCTTCTCCGTGGGTATTTTTGGGAGAATTGCTGTGGGTGTACACACTGATGGCAACAAGGTTGGAGTTTGTCGCTTCCGGAGGCGGTGTCCGATATCAGGCGCCGAGTCAGTGCTCTCCCGCTTCTTCTTCGCCTCCTTCCCCTGCAACGTCTTGCCACAAGGAGCCCTGCAGCTACCGCTGTTTTTACGCTCCAAACTGGAGATATCACCAAAAGGGTCTTTACCGGGCTTTCAGTCCAGAAATCGGTGCAGCAGTCGATTTTTTTCCCCCCTCCGCGTTAGTCAGTCTCTCTTCTGCGGATTCTCGACACGCCCTCGACGCAACGTTACGTCATCATGCTCCCCATCAAAATCCTGGCCTTTTAAAAGGCATATTGAGGGGCAAAATCCTGGCATATTAAGTGGCAAAATCCTGGCACATTAAATGGCTAAAGAATGACATATTGAAGGGCAAAATCATGGCATATTGGGGGGAAATATCCTGGCATATTAAATGGCATATTGGGGGGCAATATCCTGGAACATTAAATGGCTAAAGAATGGTATATTGAGGGACAAAATCATGGCATATTGGGGGGCAAAATCCTGGAATATTAAATGGCATATTGGGGGGCAAAATCCTGGCATATTAAATGGCATATTCAGTGGCAAAATACTGGCATATTAAATGGCATATTGAGTGGCAAAATCCTGGCATATTAAATGGCATATTGGGGGGCAAAATCCTGGCATATTAAATGGCATATTGAGGGGCAAAATACAGTGTCTCAGGTTATGTGTGTATTGGTGTCACTGTGTGTGTAAGTGGTAAGGGTGTATGTAAGTGTGTCACTGTGTAACGGTGTGTGTGTGTGTCACTGTGTCTGTGTAAGGGTGTGTGTGTGACTGCAAGGGTCTTTGTGTTTAAATGTATGTTAGGTTGTCAATGTGTGACAAATTTAGAGCATGCGAGTTGAATTTTTAGATGTATTTATTTTCCACACTATCCATTATACTTTTATATATATATAAAATGTATGGAGGGGGAGGCATGGCGGGTCAGAGGAGGGGGGCACCAAAATGCACCTTCGCCTGTGTAGACGAAAATCCTTGCACTGGCCCTGACAGGACGTGACATAACGTCACATCCGGTGTCTGTGTTTCCATCCTCCGTGCAGGAGGGAAGACTGCACGGAGGAGACGGCCGGGACACAGAGCAGAGACAGAGCAGCAAATAAGGTAAGTATTACTGTGGAAGGGGGAGGAGGGTGGTATAAAACGAGCAAAATCCTGGAATATTGAGTGGCAAAATAATCCTGGCATACTGAGGGGTTAAATACTGGCATATTGAGTGGCATAATAATCCTGGCTTATTGAATGGCTAAATCCTGGCATATTGAGTGGCAAAATAATCCTGGCATATTGAATGGCTAAATCATGGCACATTGAGTGGCAAAATAATCCTGGCATATTGAGTGGCAAATTAATCCTGGCATACTGAGGGGTTAAATACTGGCATATTGAGTGGCATAATAATCCTGGCTTATTGAATGGCTAAATCCTGGAATATTGAGTGGCAAAACAATCCTGGCATATTGAATGGCTAAATCATGGCATATTGAGTGGCAAAATAATCCTGGCATATTGAGTGGCAAAATATTCCTGGCATATTGAATGACTAAATCCTGGCATATTGAGGGGTTAAATACTGGCATATTTTAATTGGCAAAGTGATGCTGTGGCATGGTCTGTGGGGCAAAATAACATGTACTATGAGGAAAGTGACACTGGCTAGTTCTGTGGGGCAAAGTGACACTGTGACATGCCAAATCGTGTAGGTGCAATATGAGTGCAAGCCAAGTGCTGTGGGTGCAATATAGGTGCTTGGCAAGTTCTATGGGTACTGTATGGTGCTGTGTTAAGTCCTTTAGGTGAAATGTGGGTGCAGAGAAAGGGAATAAAAAATAGGAATGCAATTTTTCAATAATTTTTTTATTAAATATAATATTAAATGATTCAAATAATTATACATGCAACTAGTTATAGAGAGATGTCTGTGTTTATAGATATGTATTGTTTTCGAATTGTACATTTGTCACCTTGTGGGGCTCCTGTGTGTCTCATAATTGATGGCGGTCCCATGAGTGGCATATTTATTGGGCCCCATGTGTGGCATAATTAAGGGGCTCTTTTGTGTGGCATAATTTTGGGGCGCTTGTATGTGGCATAATTAAGGGGCAACTGTGTGTGTGGCATAATTAATTGGGCTCCAAAGTGAGGCATAAATAATGGGGTTCTGATGTGGCATAATTTATGGGGCTTTGGTGTGGCATAATTTATGGGGCTCTTGTGTGTCTTAGTTATGGGGCTCCTGTATGTGGCATAAGTGACGCCTCTGACTCTCAGTATGCACCTAATTGCTGGAGATGTGGTGCTCCACATGGGTCATTTTTGCTCATTTGCTGGAAATGTAAATTGATGACTCCCATCTGGGAATATGTGTACAACTGTTTGAACGCAACAACTAAAACAAAAATTAATTTGCATGTGAGAACAGAACTTTTACATCTTAATATGAAGACGATTGAGAAAAATTTGAGAGTCTTGCTCCTACATTGCTTATTGGCTGCCAAAGTGTTAATAGTTACTAATTGGAAATCCAGTCTCACGTTTCAATATTCTCATTTTAATAACCAACTAGACTATCAGCTCAATGATCTGAGTTGGAATTTTGACCTATCAGGGAAAAAATATACTCAATATCAGGAGTGGTTAAATAGTCAGAGACTTAATTGTGAATCCTAGGATGTTTAGTTTTATTAGCTGACAGGCAATTGGCAGGTTGGATTGTCTGTAATTTCGGTTGATAAATAAATCTGATTATTTCTATACTGTATTGAGAAGATATTACTGCATAGGGATGGCGATATATCAGGTTCTTATACTTGTATATGTATAAGCTATGTATTACCAAACCTAATGTAATGAACTTGGTTTGTATGTCTTTTTATACTATTGAAAAAATGAAATATAATAAATAGAGAATTTAATAACCCAACAAAAAAGATTACACTGAGAAAAATGTGTAAAAACAAATCAATTTCAGAGAGAAATAAAGCAATGCAGAACAGAAATTAGGGTGTTTAGACTAAGTGATCATCCATCTTATCTGGATGATAAGTCAAAAATGAAATGCACATTTATTAAAAGAGACCAAAGTAAAAACCCATACGATATAAAATATCTGCATCTATGCAAGAGAATGTCCCACCTGTAAATATTTAATGTGTCAATTTGGTACCTGTGTAGTAAAGTTTACCTGGTTTCCTGATTTACCACTCCCTTTTTTCCATTTTGCTTCATAACTGTTTTTTGACTTCACAGTAGTTAATCCATCTCTGTTTGACTTGACTCTATCTTGCTTTATGGGTATAATCTCTTCCTTATAATCATTCAGTTTTGGCTATTATTGTGGTACTGTTCAAACCTCCTGATCAGGCTCCAACCTGTTTGCAAACTGGATGAATGCTACACATTATTAAATGCCAAATGTAAGTAAAAAATGTAAGTTCTGTTTAATGGAAATATTGCATCAGGTTTAGGCATTTTAAATAGAAATGCTTTAATGAAAGAATACCAGGGGCTGACGTGTTGAGTCAGATCTTCTTTTATCTGACCCAAGATTCTAAACAAGACGTCCTCCCCCTCATAGAGTGTTACAGAGCAAAGAGGGTTCAGTAATGTTTATTTACTTTGCTTTATTTGTATTCTTTCATTAAAGGATGTACATTTAAAACTCCTTCACGTGATGTAATCTTTCCATTAGACAGAGCCTTATTTTGTGCCAACAATTGGCCTTTAATCATTGCACAGTCTAACGCAGGTGAAAAAGTGGCAAATTATTCCAACAAAATGAACAGGGACAGGCAGAGTACTTGCAGAACCTGGAACATAGCCAAGATAGGGACAGGTGTAGTAGTTGCAGAGTCTGGAATGTAGCCAAGGTCGGGACAGGCGGAGTACTTGCAGAGTCTGGAACGTAGCCGTGGTCAAAAAACGAGTAATAGGGGAGATACATACAAATAGTCCAAAGGAACAAAGTAGAACTCCTTTCTCAGGCACAAGATGGTGCACAACCAAGAAGGGGATGGAATGGGCGTGGGGAAAATTCTAAACTTCCATTTTAAATATTTAAACACGGTGCTTCACGCCATTAGCTAATCTTGGAGCCTGTATACATAGAAACAGGCTCCGGATAAATAGCAGCCGTGCATGTGTGGAACGATGCGGCAACCCGACCTCCCCAAGATGGCCACCACAAGCACACAAGACTTCCAACAGGGATCGATGGAAGATCTTGTGCGGTAGAGTGTGCTCGCAGCGGATGGGTGAGTGACAGCAGTTTAGTCATTTTTATTCCACCTGGCCTCAGATGTAAGAATCCCAGCCTCAGAGCCCTAGTATATGTTGACAGTCACTTCCTTTAAAAATCAAATTCCAAACACTCAATACTAAAAAAAGGCGCTATCCTTTACGGGAACTATTCGCTACTGCGTTTGTCAACTTAACTATGCATTGATAGACAGACTCACAAGTGTTATCCCTCCACAGTGTATAGTGAAGTTGGGGAGATAGCGCTTTCCATGTGACATATCCCAAAACAGCATCTATAAAAAACAAAATCTGACCACGACATCTCTAAATGTACTCAGAACCAGAATCACCAACAGACAAGTTCCATGTCCTTCTTACCACCAAATAACTGGCACAGGTCACTTCAGACGACCTTCTGAGAAAAATTAAAAAGAAAAGAAAATGCAAAATTGAAATAATGATTATAGATCATTACTTAAATAAAAAAATGTTGTAACTATGTATATTAAAAACTAGGTTTTCTCTTCCACACACTGAACTCTGCATTTTAATTCAGATCCTTGTTTTTCTAGATTAAAACAGTTTCGTATTACCTTGAAGCAGAATAATAGAATTTATACTAAACATAAAAAACATGTAAGATTTTATAGCTTTTATACTAATGCTTTAATCCTCATTTTAACATTCGGACATTTCTAAGTTTAAAGTTGTGCTTGAAACTGTCGTGCTTATAGATTATTTTCATTGCTCAAATAAATGTTCCTTGTGTGTAACTGACTTTTATTGATGTGCTTGTCTAGATATACCATATTAGAGATTACATTATCTGTAATATCTATTTCTAACATTGATGTCTTTTTTAAAGGTACTTAAATTGCAGTATGGGGTAATAAGGTGTTTAGTTATGTGGTTCAGTATATTCTGGCAGTAATTTCAAAGATTTGTCCAATACACTGAAGTGGGGTGCCTCTCTGGTTGAGAAATGTTACACAATTGGAGGTAAAAAGGCTTAGGGACAAAAATAAATATTAAAAAGGTCAGTCATTCCCTAATGTAACAATCACCATGGATAAGGTAACTTAAAGGTGAAATCTCTGGTGCTCAAAATGCATCTTCCAAATGTTAATGCATACTGAAATACATTCAAAGGACTTTACAATGCATATTTTACATTTTTCATTACTTAAAATATAAAAATCTTACACTTAGATGCATTTGTAAAATGACAGCAGTTTCAGCAGAATCATCTATGTTGTCTTGTCTGTCTCTATTTTTAGATATTGCACTTGTGATATGGTCAAACTGCCCTCTTCTGTTTGGGTTTTAGTTTTGTTTGTACCTGCACAGATATTTTATGCACTTTTTGATATATTGGGAGCAAAAATAAGAAATGTCAAATGGATACGGTTACACTATGTATTTTTATTAAATTGTTTCTCTTTATGTATGTATATGTTAATGTAATTTGTCCACTTTCATAATAAAAAGAAAAAGGAATTTTTTTTTATCCCTGTATTTATTATAAAAATTGTATTCAGACCAGCTATTCTTAGATATGAGAAAAATTCACTACTAAGCATCCCAAATTTTAACTGAAGCTGTGGCAACAGATCTTAGAATCATTATACACATTGACAATTCTTAATGTTCCTTCTTCTAACCAATGAGACAAATTCAAATCTTGAATCATAAACTTCAAAACAGTTTACAGGGTATTTATGGAAACACAATTGCTAATGTAAAATAGTTTTTTTTAATCGGAGCAACAGATTTGTGCAATGTGAGGGGAGGAAGTTCCGCACCATCACACTCTGACCTTGTTGGAGCACTGGGTATCTGTGATATCCTGGTGATCAGAAGGAGACACAGCAGCAGCAGTAGGAGCCACAAAATTCTTCCATGCAGTTAAAAGGTAAACTAGAGGGAGGAGGACAAACAAAATAAAGTTTTTCACCCACTCAGCGCCATCTTGTTTTATTCCCTGGTCCCTGGCCTGTTCCTCCCCAATGGATCTCTCAGGAGCAGTGAGAACTGCGATTCTGCCGTGAGGGTGGCGTGGGTGCCCAGGGGCAGCTGAGTACCTAGCTGTGCCATGACAAACAATCACTAAATAAATATTAATGCTTATACTAACATACAGAGCCCTCTATGCTCCGGATCATTAAAAAAGTATCCAGGCCACTTTTAAAGGCATCTAAGGTATTTGCTAGAACCACTTCTTCAGGCAGTGAATTCCATATCTTAAATATCCTTTCTTCAAGTCTTGGCTGGTGACCCCTTTTCCTTTGTACTGTTCTGTTAATGAACAGGTCTTTAGAAAGCTCTTTGGATGGGCCCTGTGCATATTTATTCAACATTATCATATCCCCTCTAAGCCGCCATTTCTCGAGCGTGTACAGATTTAACTTTTCCAGCCTCTCTTCATAACTAAAACTTTCCATTCCCCTGATTAGTTTTGTAGCCCTCCTCTGCAATTTCTCTAGTTCCATAATGTCTTATTTTAAAAAGGTGCCCAGAATTAAACCGCATATTCAAGGTGAGGTCTCACCATGGACCTATAACGAGGCAGAATAATATCTTCCTCCCGTGAGTCAATACCCCTTTTAATACACCCCACATATCTTATTGGCCTTTGCAGCTGCCAGCTGACACTGTGCACTACTGCTAAGTCTATTGTCTACAACTACTCCCAAATCTTTTTCATTAGTAGATTTCCCCAAGGAAACACCATTCAAATTATATGTTGCATTTTTATTATTGTACCCAAAATGCATACTTTTACACTTGTCTACATTGAATCATGTGTGCCATTTATCTGCCCAATTACCCAATTTGTCCAAATCCTCTTGCATTGAAGATACATCTAGTTCAGACTGTTTTACCCTACTTAATTTTGTGTCATTGGCAAACACCGGGACATGGCTCCCTATGCCCTCTGGGAGATCATTAATAAACAAATTAAAAAGACGAGGACCCAGAACAGAACACTAAGGTACTCCACTTATCACATGTGTACAATTTGAGAACTTCCCATTTACCACCACCCTTTGCATTCTGTCTTTCAACAACTGCCACTCCACAAACAAACCTCTGGCCTTAAACCTATTTCAGTCAATTTGTACAGTAACCTTTTATGTGGAACTGTATCAAATGCCTTAGCAAAGTCTAAATATATCACATCCACTGCAGCACCCATATCTATATTTTTACTCACCTCCTCATAGAATGTAATTAAGTTAGTTTGACCTATCCTTCACAAAGCCATGTTGGCTCCTGCTAATGAGATTCCTGTACAATATGAAATCTTGAATACATTCCTTTAGCAACCCTTCAAACAGTTTCCCCACCACAGATGTCAAGCTTGCAGGTTTGTAATTGCCCGGCTGGGATTTTGATCCCTTTTTAAATATGGGCACCACATCAGCTTTACGCCAATCTGTGGGCATCATGCCTGATATAAAAGAATCCATGAAAAGCAAAAATAACGTTCTGGCCAGGATCTGGCTTAGCTCTTTAAGTACCCGTGGGTCTATTCCATCCGACCCCAGGGCTTTGTCTATTTTAACACCATTTAATTGTTTTAACACTTTTTCTTATGTCAACCACATGCTTGATGTGACTGTTCTGTAAATGTAGCTTGCAGGTTTTTATCCATTGGTTCTTCATTGGTAAAAACAGAAGAAAATAAAGTATTTAAAATATCTGCTTTCTCTCTGTCTCCACTGACAATCTCACCCATTTCATATAACAAGGACCCAACATTTTCAGCCTTTTTTTGCCATTTATATATTTAAAGATTTTTTTTGGGACTCCTCTTGCTCTCCTAAGCAATAGTTTTTTAATTATGCAATTTAGCCAGTTTAAATATCCTTTTTACATTCTTTGTTGCCTTCTTTATATTTTGCAAATCTCTCTGCGGATCCCTCAACTTTATAATGTTTAAACGCTACTTTCTTTTTATTTATTTCCTGATTTACCTTTCTGGTTAGCCACATTGGTTTTAGTTTGCTTCTTTTATATTTGTTACCAAAGGGTTTACATTTATATGTATATTTTTGTAGTGTTAGCTTGAAGGTATTCTGTGTTTTTTCCCAAAAATAACCCATCCCAGTCAACTAGACCAAGGGATGTATTAAACCTACTAAAGTTGTACTTTTTAAAATTCACTGTTTTGGTGGGACCCATACAAATTTGCCTTTTTGAATTAATCTCAAAGGATACCATGTTATGGTCACTATTCCCTAAATGCTCCCTTACTTGGATGTTAGAGATAAGCTCCTCCACGTTAGTTATTTCCAGATCCAGGCATGCTTTAGTTATTTCCAGATCCAGGCATGCTTCCTCTCTGGTTGGTGTCTGTACTAGCTGAGATAAAAAGTTGTCATTCAACAAATTCAGAAACATACTGCTCTTAGCAGAATTAGTGGTTCCATTTTTCCAATCTACTTCTGGGTAATAAAAATCCCCCATATTGATACTACATCCTATTTTATAAGTCTTTTTGATTTGCATTAGTAACTGTGATTCTTCAAGTTCTCCAATATTTGGTGGTTTATAACAAATACCCACTAATAATTTCTGGGCAAGTCTACCTCCACTGACTATCTTCACCCAGTGGCGTCCCGAGGGGGATGCGGGGGCTGCAGACCGCACCAGGTGACACCGCCAGCGGGGGTGACACCCGTGCTGCCGGCATCCCTCTGCAGCGCATCACGCTGCTGCACTTTACATTTTTTTCTCTGCTAGCCGCATCCGCTCGATGCGGCCACCGGAAAAAAAAAAGTTTAAAAAAAATCGACGAAGTCGAGAACAATTATAAAAAGAACCCCTTAATGCCCACTTTCTATTTTTTGCCTAAGGTACACAAAACACTGGTATCCCCTCCGGGACGACCCATTATTTCCGGAATTTCCGGAATCGGTAGCCTGGGGGGAGGGTCTCTCTGAATTGGTGGACCTTTACCTGCAACCCATTGTAGTAGCCCAAAAGGGCTATATTCGTGACTCTAAACAGGTACTCCAGCAAATGGGGACCATATTGTGGAAGGAGAACTACTCTTGGCTATCCTTAGATGTTTCATCCCTCTATTCCTGTATGCCACATGACAAAGGTCTCGCTGCTCTGTCTTGGCATTTGACAAAATTTTGTAATTATTACCCTCACACAACACAATTTTTACTTATGGCAGTTGAGTTACTTCTCACTCATAATTGTTTTTCTTTTGACTCAAGGTATTACATTCAGGTACAAGGCACCGCGATGGGGGCGCGTTTTGAGCCCTCATACGCTAACCTTTATATGATTTATTGGCCGAAACATCATATTTTTTGTGATGAGAATCCATTTAGGCCTAACATTGTGTTTTACGGTCACTATATTGACGACATATCATTGGTCTGGAGAGGGGACTGTGGTAAGGTTGAACGCTTTGTTGATTATACAAACCAAAATTCACTTAATTTGCACTTTACATTTGAACACAAGCCACATACTATAACTTTTCTTGATTTAGAACTAAGTGGTAATGATGTCAATGGGGAAATTAGCACATTACAGTGTTTCGAAAAAAAGTGGCCGGTAATACGGTATTACACGCGAAAAGCTGTCACCCACCACATGTCATCAGAGCCGTCCCCACCGGCCAATTCACAGGACTTAAGAGGAATTGTTCTTCATCAGACACCTTTGAGACACAGGCAAGAGACCTTAAGAGGAGATTCAGGGAGAGGGGTTACTCTGAGAGGGACATCCAACGGTCATATACTGTAGCTAAACAGAGGAACCGTATAGATCTACTTGAGGAACAGCCCCTACTGAATACATAGAATAAGAAAGAAGATAAAATAAATTTCATTACCTAATTTAGCCTTGAATTTAATCATATTAGGTCGATCCTTAAAAAACATCTGCCGGTATTGAAGACAGAGGAATAAACTTCGTGCCCAAAAAGACGTGTACCTTGGGAAATCAATTGGCGCCTAGTACCTTTTCTAACTCTTCTATTGCCCCAAAAACCTGGCTTTCGACAACTGGCATGTACCCCTGTGGTCATCGGGTCTGTAAATGCTGTGCCCAATAGAACCTTTACATCTACAGTGGGAGGGAAGACATTTCACATAAAAGACTACATTAATTGTTGTACTGAATATGTAGTCTATTTGATTACTTGCACAAAATGCGGTATTCAATACGTGGGCCAAACGACACGCCAAATAAAAAATCGTATAAGGGAACATCTATCAGGTATAGAACTAAAAGATGAACAATCCCCCATAGGAAAACATTTCCTGTACTGTAATAACGGGAGTATGTCACTTTAAATTCTGTGGTATTGAAAGGGCACGTACTCCCTTTAGGGGTGGCAATATCAATACTATTCTGAATCAACGGGGGGTCTTTTGGATCTTCCAATTAAAAACCCGTAACCCACAGGTGCTTAACACTAAATATGATGTTACCTGCTTTATAGGTTAGAGTTATTAATTTTTGTTTAGAAATACCTATTCGTTAATTTATTTACTTATTTATTAATTGACCTAGATTTTTCCTTATTGATGCACTGATTTATTCGTTCATATATGCCATCTACTTTCTCTTGCTCCTTCATTATCTCTATTAACTGTGTGTTTGGCTTAATTGTGCTCCTTTCCCTCTTACTTCTTTGCATACCATATTCCCATTTTTTAGATCTGCTTTGATACCCTCGTGTGGCTTGTGCTATCGTAGCAGCCTATATACATCTATACACAACCACTGTTTTGATGGGTACTATATACTTGTGTTTGCGGATATTCTATGTTTATATATTTTCTCCTTAGTATTCGTTACTTCAACACTCCTTGTCCCATTTGCTACATATCTATATGGGTTGCCACTTATTATATTCATGTAACCGCTATGTGTCTGTATGGGTTATTAATTATTTATTACATTGACATTCTCTTTTTCAGTTCATGTGTGCAGCTGGTTGAGCGGTGAGCAGGGTCTCCGCCTCTGGGGGCATGTCTGCACTCCGGAGGGCGGATCTGTTCTCTGGCACTGGACGTGGAGTTCTCCTTCTGGTTCCCGCCCACAGGGGGTGTGCACCAGTTCCCCGCCTCCGGGGTGTGTTCGTACTCCGGAAGCTGGGTCTGCCTATTGGTGCTTTGAGTCGGGTCCCTCCTCTGTTTTGGATGCAAGCCTCTGGGGGTGGATTTGGATCAGCGCCGCCCCCCAGCCACCGGTAAGAGGTACTATATGTTTACTTTTAATCACGTTTTGATTGTTAATTAATTAACCTGTGTATTTATCTATGCGTTATGTGTAACTCATTTAGACTGCTTTTGAGAAAGCACCAGTTTTTCTTGCTGTTTGTCTCCACTACTCCACTTATGTTTTTACTCTGGATTCTAATAAAAACTTTTTTTGCTATTTGAACTTTCATCAAATTTATGAGTCTCCTGGACGTTTAACGCTGGCACAGCTCCTCCGTTTGCATTTCTGTCTGTTTGAGCCCCGAGTAGGCTCTTTTTGTGTTACAGCACCTGGGATTACTCTTGACTCACGAATTTTAACCATCTAAGGGCTAGAGCCGGTCACTACTTTTTTGCTGTTTGTCACATGTAACCGTAACCCAACTGTGTGCCTGGTTCTCTTCTGGTTGATCTCCTCCCTCATTTTTATGTAACCCAACTAAGCTCTGCTCAGTGAGCAAGGGACTCTTCTCAAGGGTGTCAGTATTCCTCAGTGTTGCAATATGCCTCTCCAGAGCTCCAATCTGAGCTTCCAGTGAGGCCACTTGCTCACACTTGCCACAGCCATATGGACCCTGGAACTGGGTATCACTTGGAAAAGGATACGCTGAGCTGGAAAGAGAAGGTAGAATACAAACCCTTTGGAATCACTTACAAATGTAATGTTATTTTAAAGAAAAAACATTCTTTATAAATGAAAAAACAGTGTCATAATACCCACAGTAATTGCCACACTGTCATAAGCATATGATTAAGCGCTTCCAGAGCGAAACGCGTCATGCTGACCCTTTTTGGATTGCTTTTTCCCCTCACTTTGCTGTATTTATGTGATATTTGATTAAATCACCCGATTACTAACCACTATCCGTGAGTGCCGGTTCTCTGCTTCCTCTACATTGAATGTCATTTTTAACCCTTAGGAAAAAATGTGACTCACCAGTAGAGTAGACAAATTAAGGGTAAAAACTCAACCTCCCAAGATTTTTAGTGAAAACCTATTTTTATTTTTTTTATTGAGTCTTCGACATAGGTATAGCAAATATAGTGGTATAACAATATGTAAACATACAGAATTAAATATGTCACATAATACACACAACGAAAAGGCTTAGTTGACTCATATTATAATGTTTTGTTTCATATATATGAACTATGTAGGTAATTCCAGAATTGCACTTTAGATCAAATATACAGCATGGACAAGAGCCATGTAGAAAAAAAAGAAAATATCAACGAATGCAATCAAGTCTCAATATAACTCACATAACAACTAGAATTTCAGGTTTGTAAAAAAGGCTGTATGGGTACTGGAAATGTCAGCCACGTGCCAAGTAATAAAACATTGAGATGACATAGTGTATCAAAATATATAAGGGATCCTAGTACGAGTAGAGTTTAGGAAAAGCAAAACCTCGACTGCATAAATGCGAACTAAATGGTTCCTATCTAGAGCAATGCAGACAGCAGCCGCATATTTGCCCCCCGAATATAATAAATAACAGTCATGTAATAGTAAACAGGAGAAGAAACTGATATATGAAACAAAGGTGAAAAAGAAGAGGAAAAGAACATTGTGGGAGAATAGAGGGGAAAAGGGTACCCCAAGAGAGGGAGTACCGGCAGGTCAAGATAGAACTGACGAAAAAAGGGGCTTGCTGAACCACATCAAGAGGCCAAGGTTTGTCATTTTTCCATTAGGGATTAGACAGTGTCCCGGGGGAGGGAGAAGACGGGAAGAGGGAGCATAAAAAAATATATATTGCAGTGTGACTGCAATCCCAAGTATATCAAGTGTAAGTCCCAAAGGAAAAGTCACAGTGAAACCCCAATAATGGCACATACACCGTGGAGGAGTAGCAAGACACTACACGACAGGCAGGGCCGGCCTTAAGTGTTCCGGCGCCCTGTGCGGGCTTCCCCCGTGGCGCCCCCCCCGTCTCTTTCACCCCCTATGTTTGTGTCTCTCTCACTTCCCATGTTTGTCCCTTTCCTCTTCCTTGCCATGTCTGTCTCTCTCTCTCTCCCTCTGTTCTGTCTCTTTCCCCCCGTCCCCTGTTCTGTCTCTCTCCCCCCGTCCCCTGTTCTGTCTCTCTCCCCCCGTCCTCTGTTCTGTCTCTCTCCCCCCCGTCCCCTGTTCTGTCTCTCTCCCCCCGTCCCCTGTTCTGTCTCTCTCCCCCCCGTCCACTGTTCTGTCTCTCTCACCCCCGTCAACTGTTCTGTCTCTCTCCCCCCGTCCCCTGTTCTGTCTCTCTCTCTCCCCCAGTTCTGTCTCTACCCCCTGCCCCTTTTCTGTCTGTCTCTCTCCCACCCCTCCCCTGTTCTGTCTCTCCCACCTCCCCCTGTTCTCTCTCTCTAGCCCTGTTCTCTCTCTCTCCCCCTGTCTCTCTCTCCCCTCCCCCTGTTCTGTCTCTCCCCCCTAACCCCTGTTCTGTCTGTCTCTCTCCCCTCCCCCTGTTCTGCCTGTCTCTCTCCCTCCTAACCCCTGTTCTGTCTCTCTCCCCCCCTCCCTTACCTTTGCCTGAAAAGGTGGATCCAGGGAGGGGGCGGAGCTAACCGGCACAGCGGTGTAGCTCCGCCCCCACCCCGGGAAGCAGAGCAGAGTCTGCATTACGGGGAGCCCCGGGCAGCAAGACAAAGTGCTGCTCGGCTCCCCATGCTTAATGCAAGCACGGGGAGCCAAGCAGCACTATCTCATGCTGCCCGGGGCTCCCCGTGAAGCAGACGCTGCTCTGCTTCACAGGGTGGGGACGGAGCTACACCGCTGTGCCGGTTAGCTCCGCCCCCTCCCCGGACCAAGCAGAGAATGCCGAGCAGAGGGCTGGTGAGGGGGGATCTTTTGATCTACCCCATCCAGTGCCTCTACCGGCTTTTTTTTTTTTTTAAACTTTTTTTTTCTTTCTACCGGCCGGGCGGGCGCCCCCTGGGGTGTTGCGCCCTGTGCGCTCGCACAGGTCGCACACCCCTAAGGCCGGCCCTGACGACAGGCAATGCAATCAGCATCTTCCTCAAGCAGAGTCCACGATCCACGGATGGATAAATGACTCCGGTGATTCTCAGACACCCCCACCATGTTGGCGGCAGGTTCTCAGGTATATGGATATGGTATATATCAGCAGTGGGAAGCACTTTATCAGGGGTGATTGAGAAAACAGGAACATAGCATGTGGTGCATCATCTAGAGTTGCTGCTTTTGGCTATTGTGTGTGGGGGAGACAAAGGATGGCTTGCCCGTGTATACTGAAGGCAGCGTACATGCAAGTAGAAAAGTAAGTATTCGGGGCATGGAGGACAGTGGGCACAACCACCTCTGATGCGCCACTGTAAGGTCGGTAATTCTGACCTGCACTCATATCCAAAGATAGCGAGCTTTGTGTCCTGGAGTATCAGATCTGTAATTGGCAAGACTGTCTCCAGTGCTGCTGATTTGGTATAGGCCGCAGTCACCTCCATTCTCACACAGTAAGATTTTAAGATCTGCTCTTGTGGCAGTTGCTTCATCCGATGGGACAGTGGCTCTGTGTCTCTGTGCAATGTACACTGGGGGTGTCCCGGGTCCTTCTACGGTATCCACAAGAGTAGTGTCCGGGAGGCTAATCGTCAATGCCGTGTGTCGCCTCCATTGAGCAAAGAGCGATGAAAATCATATTTGTTTCTCTCATCTTTTCGGCACCTTATGTCTAAGGAATCAGTAGAGAGTCAGAGAGTCTCCAAAGTAGATGGGGTTCCCATAAAAATAACTATTTAGGCTGAGTATGTAGGGAGCTCTCTTTGAAGTCGTCCTTTCCTCTTGCCGGCTAGTTCCCCCCCCCTTATACCTATTATACCTTCCATGGAATTTGATGGGGAGCTGGGGTCAGTTTGGATGCCAAATTTCCTCTACTGAATACCCCGGGGAGGTTGGGTTGAAAGTGAAAGTCGACCTTCAAAGTCGACCTTCTCGACCTATTCTCGAATTTTAGTGAATAGACTCCTTAGGCTTTAGATAAAAACTAGTGTGGAGCGGACACCTGGATGTTCGGATTCGGCGGGTTCAGCCAAACTTCGGAAAAAAGTCCGGGTTCGGGGGCGAACTTGACCCCGAACCTGAACCCCATTGAAGTCAATGGGGACCCAACTTTCGGCTTATGGAATACATCTAATACTATTGGCTTTCTATAAACCGAAATAGAGTCCCCATTCAAGAATTTCTTATGAATGGGGACTCTATTTCGGTTTATAGAAAGCCAATAGAATTACATGTATTCCATAAGCTGAAAGTCTATAAACCGAACGACATTCGGTTTATAGACTTTCGGTTCATAGAATAGCAATAGCATTACATGTATTCTATAAACCGAAAGTCTATAAACCGAACGGCTTTCTATAAACTGAACTAGAGTCCCCATTCAGAAATTTTTATGAATGGGGACTCTAGTTTGGTTTATAGAAAGCCAATAGTATTACATGTATTCTACAAGCCAAAAGTCTATAAACCGAAAGACATTCTGTTTATAGACTTTCTTTTTATAGAATAGCAATAGCATTACAAGTATTCTATAAACCGAAAGTCTATAAACTGAATGTCTTTCGGTTTATAGACTTTCGGTTTATAGCCGAACCCCGAACTCCAACACGGACATACAGTGAGATGTCCGTGTTCGGGTCCGGGGTCCGAACATTGTAATGTTCGGTACGAACCTGAACAGTGCGGTTCGGGTTCGCTCAACACTAATAAAAACCCTTTATTAATGACATTAGTCATTTCTTCTTTTCCTTTGCCATGCACTTCAGTCTGCCTCTTTGGGAGCTTGTTATGTGAACCCTAATATATTGCACATACATACCAGCACTCTGCCTGAATCACTCATGTTTCCCAGACGGTGCACACCTTGCAGGTTGGGAAGTACTAGATAAAAAGGATTTTCTCCTATATTGTAATATTGGTAAACTTTGCAGATAATAAAGAATATCTGTAATGTGAGAAATGTATGTCACAAATCCAACCAAAGATTATTTCAGATTCACATCACCTCATGGACTGAAAGAAGGGAACTTTTCCTGGAACAAAGGTTATAGTTATGCTATATGCTGAGTAATGGATTTCAGTACATCTTAGCGGTGAACGGTATAGATTAATAAAAACACATTTTTTAGCCTACAGTTGTCCCTTAAAAAAGAAAAGTGTGCCTGAAGTACAAGAAGCAGATTACTTCCAGAAAAATGTTCTACATGGCATATCAAATCCCATCAATCAATGCAGAATACTTCATAAAATGTGGTAGTAATGATACACAGATCACACGCAAGATTGAAAGTTAAACTTCAACGAAAATCAGTGTGCTGCCAGATAGATAGGATGTGATGTCTAAGAAGATATAGATTACCAGAGAGTACAAAGACCTGCACTGAGAATCTATAACTGAAAACAGCAGCATGGAAAAAGATGTGAGGTGGGGCCCACTCATACATGGTGAAAAAAACCCAACAGGGTTTACTTGTGAAAGAGACAAATGACAAGGGATAATAAGACCAAAGCAGCGAGTTGGAAAACGTCTCCAGTTCTACTGTAAATCCCCTTCAATTTACTCTTTCATAATTAAAACCCTATATTTTTGAGTTGCAGTCTCTGGGTCAGGGCTCAGTTTTGTCCGGTTAGCTATCATTCACAGTACACACATCCTCCTATTCAAGGTCAGTAAATAAAACTTATATCTATAAAAAGTGGTTGGGTTATAAGAGGTATAGTGGCGCTTATTTTTATATTGCACAAGCTGCAGACTGTTAGGCAACTACCCCTCAGTGCCCAATATAATGCAAAAAACACTGCAAACAAAGTGACAGTGCGCTAAAAGTGCTAGAAGGGTGAAAGTGTAACATAATAAAAATCCAAACTATATATAACCTTCTTAGGTATCCATAAAAAGATTGCAAATGTACAGAAAACGGTGACAGTACACAGTATAAATGAATGTGGCACTCACACTCCTATCCATGTATATAGGACAAAAAACATAAAAGTCTTGAATCTTCTTTCTGGGTCTTTATCTTGTTATATGATCTCCAAATAATGAGAAGATGTAAGTGTCCCAGTAAATAATATTTAATAAAGAACATTAAAATATCTTACACTTAAAGTGTCAAGAAAAAATCAGAATAAAATCGTTCTGGCTGGCAGGAGCACACAAACGGTCTCAATCCGTTTTAACGTGTTTCAACCGCTCTACGGGCTTCCTCAGAACGTGGCAGCACTCATGGTATTCAAGGCCATATAAATACACTGAAAAATTAAACAAAAAATCATCTTCCGATGTTTCATCGTTCCGCGACGTCACTTCCGGGGGACTCTATGGTCCAGATCGTTCTATCCACACACAGTTCTCTATGGTAGAACTCTATCCCTGAATAGTTCTCTATGGTAGCATTCGTGTATTCTGATTTTTTGATTGTATGAATTCGGCATTACGATTCTCCATTTCATCAAAAGCATATAGGACTTTGAATATTTTGGATTTCAGATGAACGCTTCTCAATATAGCTCAGTTCATTTTGGATTTTGGATAATTTCATATACATGTTTCTCATACAATTTTTTCAGTGCAATAAATACAATAAATAAAAGAATGACTCTCATCTCAATATGCCATGTATATGTTTTGAGAAGTTTTAAAAAAAACATTTCAAGAAGAAGAAAAAACATTTAAAAAATATTGTAAAGAAGTACTAAAGAGATAAAGAAGACTACAGACTCAATACTTTCAGAGAGTCATCCAATTATAGGAATTCACATAGAGAATCTACACAACAAAATAGGAGAAATCCATCACCATATAGAAAAGTTTACAGGCAATCAAATCACATGTCAACACAATTACCAGTATCGAACACATTGCAGTTTAAAAGACAAGAAAAATTCAAACACCCATATGGGAATAAGAGACCTTTGAAACAACAAAATGATTATCACTCAAAGTATATGAACACTTGGACAAATATAACCCCAACAGGAGAAAATACGTCAAAAAGGTTTAGGGTCCTGTCTGAATTGGGAGAAACATCTCCATTTTTAGACAGGGACCACCACCTGACAAGACCACCTCTGAATTCACCACAAGAAATATACAGAAACAGAAAATTACATTTAGGGGAACTAAAGCAGGGAAACGTGTACAGAAGAAGAAGATAATACAATTTAAAAAAAAAAAAAAGACAACAGCAATTACTGGTAATAAAGAAAGGGTTGGAATTTACACCCCCAAACAAATTTAACCTTTTTGTAGCCTATGTGGATGTAAATAAATTTGTTAGGAATGCCACCTTAAAAAGGTACTATACGGTTAAACCCCAAGAAGTATCAAACCCCCCTCAAACAGAATATACTGTTAAAAAAAAAACAAGCGCAAAAAAACCCAAAAGCCCACTGGTGGGTGAAAAAATAATCCATCTTCGCCCATGGAGAGCCCCGTGCAGACTGAGCTCTGCAGGGCGGGGGAAGGCTTATAAAGCCGTGCCCTGCCCTGCAAATAAGCTCAGAGTATTCTGATTGGTTGGTTTAAGCCAACCAATCAAAGTGCTCTGACAGGTAAATGAAGAGACTGACAGGTAAGTCTCTCCATTTACCTGTCACAGCACTCTGATTGGTTGGATTTCAAACCAACCAATCAGAGTGCTAGCCATTTTAAACAAAGTGGGAAAATTCTAAAGTACTAGAAGGGGGGTAGGTAGGAAATTTTTTTTATTGGGGGGAAGTGACTAGGGGCTGGGCACCCCTAGTCACTTTATTTGTGGTCCCCCCCTCATTATTATTATAGGGTCCTCACCCACTGGCAATGGGTGGGGACGGGGGGGGGGGGCATTAGGCCCCCCCTAACATTATTAGGGTCTACACCTGCGAGCAATGGGTGGAGACTGGGTGGGGTGGCTTATTTTACTAGTGACTGGGCAGCAATAGCTGTCCAGTCACTAGTAATTTTACATTTGTTAAGGTGATATGAATCGCCGAACCGCGAACTCCAACCCAGACATACAGTGGAATGTCCGTGTTCGGGTCCGGGGTCCAAAAATCTTAATGTTCGGTACAAACCCGAACTTTGCAGTTTGGGTTCGCTCAACTCTAGTAGCTATAGATCTTTTTGAGAAGTCAGTTATTACAGATTTCAAGTCAATTGTACCAACCAAGAAAGACAAATATAAAATGTCTAGGAAGGAGAAAGAAATAGATCTGCAGAAAGATGAAACTATTGTTATAAAATAAGGAGGGGTATAAGGGGGGAGGAGTAGTAATAATATCAAGAGATAAGTGTATAACAGAGGCTTATTGGCAATTAAGAGATGAACATACATACACTACCATAAAATCAGACCCAACCAGTAATTACAAGATATTTGGATAAAGGAAAAAATTTGGGTATTCTGAAGGAAAATGAATACAAGTATATCAATGTCCTCCACCCGAAGCTACTGGTTATATATTTCCTTCCTAAAATACATAAGGATATGGAAAATCCTTCAGAAGGCTGATAGTTTCGGACATAGATTCTTTTTCCAGCAATCTGTCAGAATACCTTGATATATTTCTGCAAGCAGTTGTACAGACAAATAAATCCCACCTAAGGGACACAGTCAGTATCCTGCTTAATACTTTTAAAGTGGAAGAAGATTACGTCTTAGTGACCAGTGATATCATGTCCCTATATACATGTATACATGAACAGGGCTGTAAGACATATGTTAGAATTGAATAGATATTTCCCCAAAAATCTAATAAAATTCATTATTGAGGGTATTGAACTTATTCTAACACACAACTCACAGCCGTGAGCACCAGGTTTACCCCCAGCTATGGCAATTTGTTAATGGCCAATTGGGAAAATCAATCAGTTTGGTTAGGTCATGGCTGGGAGGCGAACCTGGTGGTGTATCGTAGATATATTGATGACCTGTTTTTCGTGTGGAAAGGGGGAGAGGAGGATTTAAATCAATTTTTAGTCCATCTGAACAATAATGATTAGAATTTTGCACCTCTAATTTTAGTAAAAATAATATAACATTTTTAGACCTTGCGATCTCCATAATAAATGGAGAAATACATACTAAAAACTTTATTTTTTTAATAAAGTGTACTCCAATAGCTACATAGACGTAGAGAGTTGCCACTATCCTACTTGACTACAAGGAGTCATAAAAAGACAATTTTCTAAGATTAATAAGGAACTGTAGTGACAATACATCATATTTGGAACAGTCCAATATTTTAAAAATAAGTTCTTAGAGAAAGGCTATAAAGAGTAGCCAAAAAATATTGTTTACAGTGACACTTACATCTTCTAATTAGAACAAGATAAAGATCCAGAAAGAAGATTCAAGACTTTTATGTTTTCTGTCCTGTATACATGGATTACAGCGTGAGTGCCACATTCATATATACTGTGTACTGTCAACATTTTCTGTACATTTGCAATCTTTTTATGAATACCTAAGGAGGTTATACCGTATTTGATCGATTATAAGACGACCCCCCCCCAAATTTGTACATTCCTTTAGGAAAAAAACTAAAAGCCTGATTATAAGACTACCCTATAGGAAAAAAAGTTTAACTTGTATATATGTAAATTGCTTTTTAATATTTAATAAAAAATGTATATTATACAAATGCATTTCTTGTTTTTATTTGCTTTTATGTACCAATGCGGCCTCTCTCCCGCTCCCCCAGCTGTCTCTTCCCCCCCCCCAGCGTTGTCTCTCTCTCCCCCCAAAACTTCTCTCTCTTATCTCTATCTATCCTCCCTTTCCCCCCTTGTCTGTCTGTGTCCTCCCCCCTCCCCATTCCCTTTGTCTCTCTCTATCCCCCCTCCCCATTTATCTCTGTCCCCCCCTCCCTCCCCTTGTCTGTCTGTGTCCCCCCCTTGTCTGTCTGTGTCCTCTGTGTCCCCCCCTCCCCCTTACCTGGTTTCGTTCCCTGGTGGCTAGTGGGGGCAGCTGGGGGATATGCTGTCCGACACGGCAGTCTATTATGACGTACGTATAGTGCAGACCTCCCCCAACTGCCCGATTCACCCTGGTGGCTAGTGGGGCAGCAGAGGATGTCTGCGCGATGAACACAGATTCCCCTGCTGCCGCCCAGCACGATCGCCGGGACTTCTGTGACGAAAGCGGAAGTACCCGGCTTCTTCATAGAAGCCCCGGCGGTCGTGCAGGGTGGAAGCAGGGGAGTCTGTGCTCATCGCGCAGACATCCCCTGCTGTTAGAGAGGGGGATCCAGGTCCCCTGCAGCTCTTCTGGGGACCTGGATCCCTGTCCTTTAGTCTGACCTCAATTTGAGGTCAGATTATAAGACGACCTCGAATGTAAGACGAGGAGGATTTTTCAGAGCATTTGCTCTGAAAAAAACCTTGTCTTATATTCGAGCAAATACGGTATATACTTTGGATATATGTCAGGATACACTTTCACACTACTGGCAATTTAGTGCACTGTCACTTTGCTTGCTGTGTTTTTTTGTACTCATATCTATTATACTTAGACAAAGTAGACATAGGAAAACAAAACAGGAATAGTTACACTAAAACAAAGGTGCAACACTCTTTAAAATGTTTAATAGAGATAAAATATGCTGTGAAGATATTTGAAATGACATATAGATGAAAAAGTTATACAATACATAACATCGTTTCTAAGCCCTAAAAGTTTAAACTATAAAATGTCTGATACTTGGAAGACTCATGTTACCTGTGGGAGCCACTTTTAATGAAGAACATATCCGTAAATTTGGCAGGACTTGCAGAAACAGTGTATGTTGTACGGTGTAATCATTTAAAACTTACTCCTTCTGAAACACTGGCAAGATACACTTATCTCCATTACAGATATTAGTACTGGCATGGGTAGCAGAGAATTTGGAACATTACACCATGACAGCTATCTTCTTCCCATCTGCACTAAGAATTATATACGCGCAGTAAGATCGCAATATATAACTCATTTTTATGATGAAAAATTATGTAATATGGAGTTCAGCTGCAGAAATTTTTTTGATGTAAAGTGCCATGCACCTAGATGGCACTTTGGCCAGTAAATTTCCACCCTTGCCACTTCCCATTTTTTCTCATTAGAGTGGGGACTGAATGCAATCTAAGTTGGCAGGGGAATGCAGTGGGAGGGGGTAAAATCTGTGCATTGGCACAGACTGCATACCCCCACCCCCCTTGTGCTCAGACTTGGAAAGCTGTAAACCTGGTGCTCAGAGTTGTGCAGGAGCAGGACTGCAGCACAAGGTGGTCTATGAGACCAGGCTTGGATCTGTTAATGTAATGGCACGCATATGTAACTGTGCGTGTATGTGATTAGATATGTGTGCATGCATGATTGTGTGAGCATGTGTGATCCTGTGTGTTTGTGAAGGCAGCATTTCATTGTAGGTCCGGCCCTGTCCTGATCACTAGAAAATCAATAATTAAGCAGTGACACTAGAGGATTTTTCAAAGCTTTTGCAAATAGATCTCAAGAAAGAAAAAAAAGAAAGAAAGATTATTCTGATTATACACCAGTTTCAATATACTTAAAGTACCCTAAGAAAAAAACACAGATGCTCGGCACTCAGTAGTGAGGTGTTATGATTTTCACCAGGTGGCAATGTTTCGACCAGCACAGGGTCTTTCTCATGGCTTGATGACTCTTAGCTTTTCAGGTGCTATAATAAAGCTAGAGTGCAACCTAGGAGTAGACCCACCCATATTCAGCAATCCTCATTGTCAGTTATTGTGGCAGCAAGACATGTCATCTACAAAGTCTGTCTTGTGCTGCATAGAAATCAGTAGTGTGGAGGGGGTAGTCTGTTTTTGTTTCATAGAGGAGTAATTGGTAATTTTCCGGACAGAGGTGTTCTGTTAAAGGAGCAGAGAGATGACCTGTAAGTTCAAGATGTCTGATCTCACCTTCTGGAACACACTCGCTATTAGCCTACAGAGATCAAGTAATAACATATTTATGTCACTCTTCATGGCTGGTGTGCTATTGTTGTTTGGTGGGCAGACAGTATGCACAGGGCCGTCTTTAATGCAGGGCAAATGGGGCAGCTGCCTTGGGCCCAGTTACTCCTGGGGGGCCCAAGGCAGCTGTCCCGAGGGCCCCCAGCCCCTGCTTGTCATGTTCACAGCGCATTGCGCTTGTGAACGTTTTATTTCCGGCAAGCCGCATCCGCTGGATGCGACGACCAAAAAAACAAAAAAAAAACTGGCACCGGATGTGACGGAGGGAAGACTGCACGGAGAAGACGTCCGCCCGGGGACACGGAGCAGACGCATTCGGTAAGTACTGGGGGGTTTGGGGGGATGAATTACAGGCATCTGACTGGCACAATATTACTTGGCTCTGAATGACACAATGTTACTGGGTTCTGACTGGCACAAAATTGCTGGGCTCTGACTGGCACAATATTACTGGGCTCTGACTGGCACACTATTACTGGGCTCTGAATGACACAATATTACTCGGCTCTGAATGGCACAATATTACTGGGCTCTGACTGGCACAATATTACTGGGCTCTGACTGGCACAATATTACTGGGCTCTGAATGACACAATATTACTGGGCTCTGAGTGGCACAATATTCCTGGGCTCTGACTGGCACAATATTCCTGGGCTCTGACTGGCACAATATTACTGGGCTCTGACTGGCACAATATTACTGGGCTCTGAATGACAAAATATTACTGGGCACTGAATGGCACAATATTACTGGTATCTGACTGGCACAATATTCCTGGTATATGACTGGCACAATATTCCTGGGCTCTGAATGGCACAATATTACTGGGCTCTGACTGGCACAATATTACTGGGCTCTGAGTGGCACAATATTACTGGGCTCTGACTGGCACAATATTACAAGACTCTGACTGGCACAAAATTACTGGGCTCTGACTGGCACAATATTACTGGGCTCTGACTGGCACAATATTACTGGGCTCTGACTGACACAATATTACTGGTATCTGACTGGCACAATATTACTGACTTCTGAATGGCACAATATTACTGGTATCTGACTGGCACAATATTCCTGGGCTCTGACTGGCAGAATATTACTGGGCTCTGAGTGGCACAATATTACAGGCATCTGACTGGCATAATATTACTGGGCTCTGACTGGCACAATATTACTGGGCTCTGACTTGCACAATATTACTGGTATCTGACTGGCACAATATTTCTGGGCTCTGAATGGCACAATATTACTGGGCTCTGACTGGCACAATATTACTGGGCTCTCAATGACACAATATTACTGGGCTCTGACTGGCACAATATTACTGGGCTCTGACTGGCAGAATATTACTGGGCTCTCAATGACACAATATTACTGGGCTCTGACTGGCCCAATATTACTTGGCTCTGACTGGCACAAAAATTACTGGGCTCTGAATGGCACAAAATTACTGGGCTCTGACTGGCACAAAATTACTGGGCTCTGACTGGCACAATATTACTGGGCTCTCAATGACACAATATTACTGGGCTCTGACTGGCACAATATTACTGGGCTCTCAATGACACAATATTACTGGGCTCTGACTGCAGCTGTTGCAGACGGATTTTCTTTAAACCCTTCGCCGCTGCTATATCAGCCCGCAGCCCCACCACTTTATCCCATGGGAGCCTACACTCCATCTCACCCGAATCTATCTCTATCCCCAGGAAACTGAGACAAGTCGACGGACCCTCTGTTTTCTCCGGAGCCATTGGCACCCCGAAACCCTGCGAAACCGACTGAACCGAGGACAGCAAATGTGCACACACATGCGAGTTAGGGGGACCCACCACCAAAAAGTCATCCAAATAATGCATGACGGAGTCAAAACCCGACTCCATCCGCACGACCCATTCTATGAACGTGCTGAAACACTCAAAATAAAAGCACGAGATAGAGCAACCCATTGGCAAGCTCAAGTCTACATAAAACTGGCCTTCGAAATAACAACCCAAAAGATGTTGGCAATCCGGATGAACCGGCAGGAGGCTGAACGCAGATTCCACATCAGTCTTAGCCATCAATGCCCCACGGCCGGCCGCCTGCACCATCCGGACCGCGGAGTCGAATGATGCATATGCTACCCTGCAGAGTTCTGCGCTGATATCATCATTCACCGATTCCCCGTAAGGAAACGACAAGTGATGAATAAGCCTGAATTTCCCCGGTTCTTTTTTGGGGACCACTCCCAACGGAGACACCCTCAGATTACTTAAGGGCGGAGAAGGAAAGGGGCCGGCCATTCGACCCAGCGCCACCTCCTTCCCTAACTTATCCCTAACTACCCCCGGGTGATCCAGAACGGATTTTAAATTCCGCAAGGACCGTGGGACCTCCCTGTCCCGGAAAGGGATCCAGAAACCGTCCTCGAAACCCCTTAAGAGAAGCCCCGCCGCCTTCCTGTTCCGATACCTACTTAGCCAGGGACGCATCGCGGCGACGTCCACTGGCGTCCTCCCCCTTTTCTCCCAAATCCGTTTTTCCCCCGGACTTGTTTCGTTTAAAACACTTCGAAGCCGGGTGGGATCCCCCACAACCGGAACATTCGTGTTTAAAGCGACATCCCGCCCCAAACTTACATTGCCCATCATTATACTTCCAGCAACTACCCCCCCGACGTTGTGTGGCCGGAGGAGTGGGCACCCGACGGGAACTCCTCCTCCTGGAGGAGCGTGCAGCAGCTGCAGGAGCCGGGATGTGAAGCGGGGCTGCACCGGAGACAGTGTCAGCCCCGTTGAAGGCATCTGCACCCGCCGCCACCGATCTCCTCGCGGAGGAGCGGGTCCCCCTGGTGGCACTCGGCGGTGCAGACACTGTGTGCGTGGGCGCGCGAGAGACCACGTGGGAAGACGCGGGTCTCGCGGGAGTATCACTCACCGTCTGCGCAGCTCCACCGGCAGCCCTGCTCCTCGATCGGGGAAGGATGTCCACGTCAGGTCATCCGACGCCTCACACTCCCGCGGTCCACCGGATCAGGGAGCACAGCCGGGGCAGCCTGCAGCCGGGAGAGCTGTGACAGGAGCTGCCTGCCACCATCAACCGCCGCTTCAGCCCTCAAAGCATCAAGGATCATCTCGACATCCATGCTGAGGCCGGTAGGAAAACTCCAAAGAGGTAAGTAGCAGCACCACCAACTTCTTTGAGTGTCTGCAGGGGTTATAAAATGGCTGCTGCAAGGGGAGGGTGGCACAGACTTTATACTGCTACCCCCAAGTCCTCCCCTTGCCCAGTCCATGACCCCTACACACTCCCACTGCCACATACATGCCCTGTCCATCACAGCAAGCTTTTGACTACCAGGGTTCTACTCTTCAATAACATTTTTATTACATATGAAAATAGTTGAATATAATATTAAGAAGTTCATATAAGTATAAATGCAACTTGTGAGAGAGAGTGAGATGTGGATAGATATTTATAAATATATATGAACATATGTAAGTGCTCTCTAATATCTGTGTATATTTTTGTCATTTAGGTAATGAGTAGTTGTAGTGCAGTGTTGCATAGTAAGATGGTATACATATTGCAGCCATATATACACATTTTGTATCCAAATATACAGTTTATACACTGCAATTATACACATAATATACACATTTTATACAATGCAATAACAATACTCACTGCAAGAAAAGTCCAATTGTGTGTGTGTTTATTTTTATGGGTTTTTTTTTGTGTGTGTGTGGGGGGGGGGGGGGGGGGGGAGGTAACATTGCGATTCCATGCAGGGGAGGGGGCAGGGTCCAGGGGGCCCAAGCAAATGCTTGCCCAGGGTCCAATCACTATTAAAGACAGCCCTGAGTATGCAGAACAGTTGTCAGGTTCAAAACACTCAATTTGTAGCAGGACGAGTCTTCTGATGTGCTGGGGCTGAAATCCTGCAGTGGCGCCATATTGGATTTTGGCAATTGTGGGAGGCAGACCAGGTACAGCCTTATGTCAGTCATAGGCAAGTTTTTATTTTTGCTTGTTTTCTTTGAATGATGCCCCATGGCTTTGTGAGTGTGGGGAGCCAGATAGTTCAAGATTAAATATCCAGAATCCCATCCTACAGTGTTTGAATGCCAGAGCGCTGGTGAAATGTGGCCTCTCTCTCTACAATGCCTTGGCATTGATAGATAACTTTTTAGCTTTATTTTACTAAATTTTTATATATATTTTTCAGCCCATTTTGGGGCCATTTCTGAGTGACGTTGGCTATTTTTGAAATAGCTGAAGTCCTCTCATTGACTTCTATGGCAGGACTTTGCTTATTACTATAATACCTGAGGTCCTATCAATATGGCCCCGAAACAAGCTGAAAGACCAAGGCTACCATTTCGGTCTGTCGAGCTTTAGAGGTGTTTGGCTTCCGAAATATCTCCCAGGAATTGGCCAAATTGGCATGCCTATTTGAACTACCTGAGTGGACCTTCATAAAATAATGTTTAGTAAGTGTACACCCAACTGAGGCCATGCTCTGTCTGCTCCACATTCAATGACTTGGTCTGTGACTTCATACTACCACAACATTTTTATCCTCTTAAATGTACCTATTTTTGGAACAAATCCACTTTATACCTAAGATCGCGGATCTTAGGTAGAAGTGCCTACTTTTGCTTTGCAATACATACTTACTCACGCTAACAAACATCAACCAAAAAGCTACCCTGAAGTACATCCAAATAACATTAAGCATAGGGAATCATTACCAGTTTTGTAGCATGAAGTCTCCATTCTCCCATCAGCAACATGGGACATCAGGGGTGACTGACTTCAGAGATGAAGTATCAGCGATGCAGGTGCCATGTGTTTTGGTGCTAAACAGTTTACTTTTGCCATGGTTACATTTTTCTCTGCCTCTTATTGTGTTCTCATAGTGACATCATAAAAAGATTCTCCTTGGCAACCAGTGATGCTGCTCTCCTGACACTGTATATCACAGAAGAAGTATTTGCACAGGCAGGTAAAGGTATGTAGACAATTTTTTTCAAAGAGTGTGATATATATCCCTTCAAACTGATATAATCTAAGGCAAGCCTAAAAAAACTACTTTTAATACATAAATGCTGCATCATAGATACACAGAAAAAGTACCAAGAAGGGAATATGTACAAATACATATATGAAAAAAGCATGATAAGTAATACTCCCAATTGAAAAAAAATATGGAAATCTATTTTAAAATAATTTTGTAGAGGCACATGAGCATGTTCAGTTCTGCTTTATAGGTTCTGTAAATATCAGTCTATTCAAAATGTAAAAAAGGAGAGAGAGAAAATAAAAATAGTGCAGTAGGTAATGACACAAATACAAAATTGATTTAAAATATATAAAAAACTGTAATAAAGCCCACAAGCAATTTGCATTTTTCAACAAATGTTGTCTAATTCTGTGGCGTTTGTGAATTTTGTATGTTTGGCATTATCTACTGCACAATTTTCTTTTCTCTCTCCTTTATTACATGTTGGATCATATTTAATCAAATCTATTTGAGACTTCCTAACGGAAATGGCAGTCTATTGAATGTATTCAAGGTATGGCTAATAAGTAGCCACTATATGCAGAAGTGGCAAAAATCACTCCTTAATGTTGTAAGGGCTTCAGTAGGACTTCCTAAATACATATCATGGGGAGAGTCTCTAACAAAGTGGTATGTGATATAGCTGGTACACCTTCATGTATTTATATAGTATAAATATATTATCCAGTGTAGAAGCCTGAATATATGGCTACACAGAGTGGATCAAGGAATTCTATGTTGATTAGATTATAGAGTAGATAGAGGGTCACACCTGAGATGGTTAATAGCTCAATAAAGCTAGGATTTACCCATCTCAGTGCTGGATAAGTCCTGGGTACTATCTGGGTGCTGGACTAAGTCATTGGTGCCATTTGGGCCACTGAAGAGAACATTGCCTTCCCCCAAATAAAGAAACAATTTATAAGCACCAGAGGCATCACTAGGGTTGGTGTCACCCGGTGCAGTAACTCATAGTATCAGCCCCCTGGATTTCCTCCAATACCATACCAAACAGATTCCTTAGTAATACCAGTCAGATGGCCCATTAAATATGCCACATACAGGAGCCCCACAAATTATGTCACACACAATAATGATATACCAGTATTATTTTGCTGTTAAGAAGCCAGACAATTTGCCTAATATGCCAGTAATATTGTGCCATTCAGATGCCTGTATGATTCTGCAATTAAGATGCCAGTGATATTGTGCCATTAAGAGGCCCCAGCCAATTTGCCCATCAAGATGCCAGTAATATTGTGCCATTCAAGTGCCTGTAGTATTGTGCCATTCAAATCCCTGTTATATTGTGCCATTCAGATGCCTGTATTATTGTGCCATTCAGATGCCTGTAAAATTGTGCCATTCAAATGCCTGTAAACGCGGCCGGTTCATCGCGACCGCGGCTATGTAAGAGCGCTGAACTGTCAGCTCTTACAAATGTAAAAGTAAAACGAAAATAATCCTCCTTAATAAATGATTCCCAAATCCCAATACTAAAAATAACCCCTTTTCTAAAAATAACCCCAATACTAATATTAACCCCAATACTAAAATTAACCCCCGAACTCTAATACTAACACCCTAAACCCTAATACTAACCCCCTAAACACTAATACAAAAATGAACCCCCTAAACCCTAATACTAACTCCCGACCCCTAATACTAACCCCCCAAACCCTAATACTAAAATTAACCCCCTAAACCCTAATACTAACCCCCGACCCCTAATACTAACCCCCTAAACCCTAATACTAACCCCAGACCCGTAATACTAACCCCCTAAACCCTTGTACTAACCCCCGACCCCTAATACTAACCCCCTAAACCCTAATACTAAAATTAACCCCATAAACCCTAATACTAACCCCCGACCCCTAATACTAACCCCCTAAACCCTAATATTAACCCCTGACCCCTAATACTAACCCCCTAAACCCTAATACTAACCCCCGACCCCTCATACTAACCCCCTAAACCCTAATACTAAAATTAACCCCTTAAACCCTAATACTAAAATTAACCCCGAACCCTAATACTAAAATTGACCCCCTAAACCCCTAAACCCTAATTCTAACCACCCTTAAACGAAAATAGGTAAAATACTTACCTTTAGCGAAGAAGTGTCCCGCGGTGAAATCTCCAGCGACGAGCTGTCTTGTGCTGCAGAGTCGGCGGTGAAGCGGCTGTGCGGAAGCAGCAGCGATGAAGAGTCCCATCCCCGTAACATTGTGCCATTCAGATGCTTGTATAATTGTGCCATTCAAATGCCTGTAATATTGTCCCATTCAATTGCCTGTAATATGGTGCCATTCAAATGCCTGTAATATTGTGCCATTCAATTGCCTGTAATATTGTGCCATTCAATTGCCTGTAATATTGAGACATTCAATTGCCTGTAATATTGTGCCATTCAAATGCCTAAATTATTGTGCCATTCAGATGCCTGTATTAGTATGCCATTCAAATGCCTGTAATAATGTGCCATTCAAATGCCTGTAATATTGAGCCATTCAATTGCCTGTAATATTGTGCCATTCAAATGCCTGTAATATTGTGCCATTCAATTGCCTGTAATATTGAGCCATTCAATTGCCTGTAATATTGTGCCATTCAATTGCCTGTAATATTGAGCCATTCAATTGCCTGAATTATTGTGCCATTCAGATGCCTGTATTAGTATGCCATTCAAATGCCTGTAATAATGTGCCATTCAAATGCCTGTAATCTTGTGCCATTCAATTGCCTGTAATATTGAGCCATTCAATTGCCTGTAATATTGTACCATTCAAATGCCTGAATTATTGTGCCATTCAAATGCCTGTATTAGTATGCCATCCAAATGCCTGTAATAATGTGGCATTCAAATGCCTGTAATATTGTGCCATTCAGATGCCTGTAATATTGTGCCATTCAAATGCCTGTAATATTGTGCCATTCAATTGCCTGTAATATTGAGCCATTCAATTGCCTGTAATATTGTACCATTCAAATGCCTGAATTATTGTGCCTTTCAGATGCCTGTATTAGTATGCCATTCAAATACCTGTAATAATGTGCCATTCAAATGCCTGTAATATTGTGCCATTCAATTGCCTGTAATATTGTGCCATTCAATTGCCTGCAATATTGTGCCATTCAAATGCCTGTAATATTGTGCCATTCAATTGCCTGTAATATTGAGCCATTCAATTGCCTGTAATATTGTGCCATTCAAATGCCTGAATTATTGTGCCATTCAGATGCCTGTATTAGTATGCCATTCAAATGCCTGTAATAATGTGGCATTTAAATGCCTGTAATATTGTGCCATTCAGATGCCTGTAATATTTGCCATTCAAATGGCAAATATGTCACATCCGGTCGCAGGGGCTTTTTTTTTTTTTTTACTTTTTTTCTCCGGCAGCCGAATCCAGTGGATGCGGCTGCCAGAGAAAAAAATAAAAGAACAGGACCGCGCTGCGGGGGGATGCCGGCAGCAAGGGTGTCACCCACGCTGGAGGTGTCACCCGGTGCGGTCCGCAACCCCCGCACCCACCTCCCGACGCCACTGATAAGCACCCATAGTGCCTATAAATAAAATAATCTGTTTTAGTGAGGTAAGGGAAAAATGCCAGTGACAGTCGTAATAATACTATTGTATCTTGCACCCTTAGTGTGAATTAGTGATGTCGTACTAAGTAGGACATGGAGAGTTTAAAGGATTAGTTGACCTGAAGTGCATTAGCCTGGTGTGCATGTCACACCACTGGCTTCACTGGAAGTATTAGGAGGCAAATTGATTAAAGCTATTTTTGAGACTAAGTCAAACTTAGGTGCCAAACTTGACTTAGTCTCAAAATGAAAGTCAACTTCCAAAGTCGAATTTTAGTGAACAGACCCATAAGACTATGCAGGGCCGTCTTTAATGCAGGGCAAATAGGGCAGCTGCCCCAGGCCCAGTTATTCCTGGGGGACCCAAAGCATCTGCCCAGTGGGCCCGCTGCTGATGTAAAACAAACAAACAAAAAACCTTGTGTTACAACATGGTTGTTAATTGTACTATGCGAGCGGCACACACCGCATAGTACAAGGGCATGCTGGGCATGGAGGTGCGGTCCACATAAGATTGGCAGCAGTAACCGCACCTCCACGTCAACTGCTGACACTCCACCCACATGCACGCTTAGACGCAACTTTCGGAGTGTCATGTTACATTCCATCACACCTCATTGTGCGAACTGCAGCAGAAGGGTGGTCTGCATCTACAGAGAATGCACGGACCATGCTGAGCTACCCTTGACCGTACCCCTCCCTTCCAGTCAAGGTAAAGAAGCAGGGAGGTGAACAAATAAAATTATTATTTTTTCTCTTTTAGAGAATAAAAAAAAAAAAAACTGACTGTATGTGTGTGTGTGTGTGTGTTTGAGAGAGACAGTGTGTAAGTGTGTTTGAGAGAGATAGATACAATGTGTGAGTGTGTCTGAGAGAGATAGTGTGAGTATGTTTGAGAGAGAGAGACAGTGTGTTAGTGTGTTTGAGAGAGAGAGACATTGTGTGAGTGTGTTTGAGAGAGAAAGAGAGAGAAAGAGAGAGAGAGAGAGATAGTGTGAGTGTGTTAGAGAGACAGTGTGTGAATGTGTTAGAGAGACAGTGTGTGTTAGAGAGAGAAACAGTGTGTGAGTATGTTTGAGAGAGAGAGAGAGTGTGTGAGTGTGTTTGAGAGAGAGAGAGACATTGTGTGAGTGTGTTTGAGAGAGAAAGAGAGAGAAAGAGAGATAGATACAATGTGCGAGTGTGTCTGAGAGAGAGCGCGAGTATGTTTGAGAGAGAGAGAGAGAGTGTGTGAGTGTGTTTGAGAGAGAGAGAGACATTGTGTGAGTGTGTTTGAGAGAGAAAGAGAGAGAAAGAGAGAGAGAGAGAGAGAGAGTGTGTGTGTGAGTGTGTTAGAGAGACTGTGTGAGTGTGTTAGAGAGACAGTGTGTGTGTTAGAGAGAGAAACAGTGTGAGAGTATGTTTGAGAGAGAGAGAGAGAGTGAGAGTGTGTGTGTGTGTGAGTGTGTTAGAGAAACAGTGTGTGAGTATGTTTGAGAGAGAGAGAGAGAGAGAGAGAGAGAGAGTGTGTGTGTGAGTGTGTTAGAGAAACAGTGTGTTAGTATGTTTGAGAGAGAGAGAGAGAGAGAGAGTGTGTGAGTGTGTTTGAGAGGGAGAGAGACAGTGTGTGTGTGTGTGTTTCCTCCACGTATTATATAGAGGGGAAAACAAAGTAAAAATACAAAATAAAGAAAGGCAAGGGGAAGGGGACCAAGCTTCAGTAAAAATATGTTTTAATAAAACAGAGATCTTACATTAAAAACAGTAGATTTCAAATGCAGGTAAAAGTCTCTTTAAAGTGCTCCGTGTCTTGTAGCAGCCAGGTCTCCTCACAACGCGTTTCACCTACTAGAGGCTTTTTCAAGTGTCCCCCTTGCTTCTCTCTGGATTCCTTATATATCCTGCAGTCATGTGATGATGTCACCAAAGACCGACATAGCATCATGTGTCACTTCCTGTGACGTCATCAGTACTTCCGATATCTCTGATCTGTTCCCACAGTGATGTTTCTAAGGGCTTCACATGCTCTCAACGGATATCCTTCCTTCGTTGCTATGCCGGATTAGCTCAAGCATACAGTGTTTGTGCACATCCGCAGAGGGATTTGAGTATATCCTATAAACACAGTAGGACATAAAAATATAAAAATCTATAGTTATATGTCTTGCAAAAACAGATATTACTTTATACAGTATATAGTGTATATGTAACTAATAGACTCATAATAGGTGCCTATGTAGTGCTTTTAGAACAGTTTTTAGTAAAATAAAAAAAAATATATACAACAAAAAGGGTTGAGAACAAGGCCGTTGAAATTGAATGGGAGGATAAAGAGTACAGGTGCAAACTATGTACTGCTAATATGCTCTCTCCTAAAGGGCATATATATGAAAATACATAATATATAGAAAGAAGCAGACATGCACACTGGTGTATAAGTCAAAAAAACCTTTAATATTTATTAGGTAAATGTATCGACAAATGGGTAAGCGTAAACAGTATATATCTCAAGATAGGGGACACATAGTATAAAACAGCGTATATATATTAATGTGATAGAAGCTGTAAATGTGGGAAAAGACGACCATAAAAAATGGCGCGCAAAACAATGTAGAAAATATATGGAAAAGTAAGGCAGTGTTAAAAATGTAATTTTTAACACTGCCTTACTTTTCCATATATTTTCTCCATTGTTTTGCCATTGTTTTGCTCCATTGTTTTGCTCCATTATGCTATATTGTTGCGTCTGTTTCCTATAACTTTGCAATTATTATTTTTTTACAACAGTTTCAGGATCAGGAAATGTTATACTTTATACAACAAAGTAAAGCTACATATTCGAAACAGCCGGGGATAACCCGAAATATAAATCTTAAACGAAGATCAGCAGCTCTAAAAACAATTTTATTTAGTTATTAGTTAAAAACGAAGGTGGATGCCCACCAAAAATATAGAGAGTAAAATTATGCCTGAAGTGACAAAAATATGCACACCTATATAAATAAACATACGTAGGCACGGGTGTATTACACCCAAATGAAAGGTCCAGACATAAACACAGAGAAAATACTTATTAGAATAAAAATAATAATAATAATAATAATGATAGATAACAATAATGAGGAAAAGTAAGGTATATTAGAATCATATATCATACCACTCTCAAAAGGAAAAGATAATGATAATAAAGAGATAAATAGAAAAATCAAAATCAAAAAGAAAGATAATAGTACAAAAAATAATCATAATAATAAATGCCCTTTGTTAGACACCTGTTAGTCCAAGGTATGTAGCTTATTAGATACAAAGTATCCCACACAGCGCCATGTAATACAACAGAAAATAACAATAATAAGGAGCTGAGGGGTATCCCTAGTCTCAATGTCTTGTAATTCCTAGTCTAATGGTCAAATAGCGAGATAAGAAGAATAGAGAGAATGGGATAGGCTGATAACGGAGCCACACAACAGCAGGTAGAAGATATAAAGATATAATTAGGGCAAGATCTAAACTAATAAAAAGTGAAACAAAGAAAAAAGAAAAAGAAACGCCCAACACGCGTTTCGCCGAGACGGCTTCGTCAGGGGCATAAACGGGACTGAGCAGATAGCGTGTTTAAATACACGCGCTCTGTAATTGGCTTGAGTCTCAACAGCCAATCAGAATTGTTATACTTTACTTTTATTTATTACAATTGTGTATAACCTTTTAGGGTTTTTAATATAAACAAATTCATTCCATTGAGTTTCTCTTAGGAAAAAAAGTAGTTTCTTCTGGTTAGCATTTCATGTGGTGCTGGATAGTGCTTCTTGTTTGTTGTTCCCCCTTTTTTTTTCTTTTAATTGACTATACCCTACACCAGTGTCCTTGGGCAGTATAAGGGAGTTACTCTGTGTATTTAATGATTAAGTGTCATCTGACACTAAACCCGTAAGGCTATCAGTTTCATCACTTGTTCATGTGTCTGATTTTTTACCACAATGTTCTCTATGGTTGTTGTTTTCATATATTTTTTGCTGCTTGAATTTATTTTTTGTAACTATTTCAATAAAGTCTGTAATGTATACTTTTTTACTACTTGGAGTTAGAGCAGCTTTTTGTGATCATCAGATACATTTTTATATGTCCTCCCAACATGAATGAGTTTCTATCTTCACCATAAAAGTTTTCCTGAGTAGCCCAAATTTTGATCTAGAGTGGCCTAAAACTCAGATTTTCTTTTAGGAGCGCTACTTGAATTCACCTTTTAATGTAATGGGACATTGTGTATTGTTCATATTTTATACTATTACTAAAACCATCAATCTTATTTTGACTATTTTTACAAGGGAAATTCAAAGCTGCGGTACTGATGATGAAGAAGTCACACAATTAAATGGCATTATGAATTAACTGCTCTCAGAGTCAACTGACTACTTTTAAGTCTACTGTGTGCTACAAATCATCCCAAGGACAGTACTGAAATGGCTCACAAATGGCACACCATCTACAAATCTTTGAAATACAAAGTGTCATGGACTAACGTTAACTGATGACAGCAAAATGTAAAGTTTAAGAAAGTACTTTTAATGATGTTCATGTTTAATTGTTCAACAGATTTAGAATTACATTTTCCTTAGAGGCCCATGATTCTCCATTCTGTCCATGTGGGTCTTACCGCAATACATACCAGGTCTCATGATGGAGTCATCATCTGTTTAATGGTATGTCTGCACTGTGGCTTCATATCAGTCATACTGTATTTTATTTAATACGCAGTGATCCACACATAGCTCCAGTGTTGAGGGTACCAAACTTAACCCTCGAACACTCCCAAAGTCTTCGATAGGAGGATATCGGATATTGTCGCTATAGAACTCAATAGACAACTCTGACTTGAAAATGACCTACCTTTTTAAAAATACATTTAATTTGGGTGATTACACACAACATAATTTATGGTGGGATAAAGACAAATGGAAAAACCCGCAGTACATTAGTACTAGAGTGCAGAGAGAATTGTTGGACATATCTACACATCCAAGAAAACCCCCCAGACCTACTGTTCCCCAAAATGCAGTGCTAGCACCACTGACACAAGGAATTCTGGGAATATGCAAAAATGGACAAATAAATGTAAGAGACTATCAAGTAGGATGTAAAAGGTTTATTAGCCTGCGCTATGGGGAAGAAACTCTGTCAGGTCATCTCATATGAGTTTATGCTCACTGTTGCTATCCAATGTTTTTTCTCTATAAAGACATATCAGACTAATTCCACCCACAGACAGAGTCCAGATCCAGAAATGCCAGGCAATTTCACTTTGCAAGGAAGACAGAACAACCTCAGACGTGCTGACAGTTTGATAGACTAACAGGGCCATTAGCGAAGACTTGTCTGTGTCTATTGGCAACAGATCACACCTAGGAAGGAATTCTCCTACTTGGTTTATCCCCTACATTATCAGTGATATCTTCTAAGGAAGCCATAGAAAAGATACGTAAAATAACCAGCAGAACAAGATCAGTTTATTAATTGTTTTAAAGTTTGGGCATTATTACCTTTTTAAATCTGGTATTTTATTGCATGCAGCCTTTTTACATTTTTAAATACAAAGTCGTTTCCAATATCAAAAATAATAAAAGCAGTAAATTCTATGGCTAGTTTTACAGTACTATTAAAGAATATGCATAGAAATAAATATTAGATTTTTTTTAATTAGTAAGAAATAAGGCCAATGAATTTTTCTCATGTAATTTAAAAGTTTATGTTATAATTATATAGATTTAGTTTTTTATTATTATTATTGTTATTATTTGATTTTCACGGTATTTATATTTGCTAGAAGGTTAATCTGTTCTGAAGAATGTTTGAACATGTGTCAGGGTTTGTACTAGAACACAAGTGATCAGTATAATAAAGTAGCCAAATGCTAGAATTAATTATTGTTTTAGCGTGACATTATTTTTTGGTTAACTATCTTGCTTTCTTCTCCAATCTGCATGTAGTAAGTTACAGTTGCTGTATACAAATATTACTTTGGGATCTGTCAGTGTATTTCCATAGTGAATAGCTTGTTTTGCCTCTTTACCCAAGCATCCATCTGTTCCAGAAACAATGCGATTTGGTAAAAGACTTCACAAGGTGACTCATCAAAGGGGCGCAGTAGAATAGGCAATTTGGCCTGGTTTTCTCTAATTATAAGTTATAATTATAATATAATTATAAGTTATAATTATAAGTGTATAAGTGTATATTAAAATTAGGCAATTTTACACATTTGTATACACTACACATTACCAATGATTATTAATCATTCTACCTTGAGAAGTTTAGATATTCTTTGTGTTTCCAGTATTTTCCTTTTTGTTATGCTCAATGTGCAGAACTGGAACCCAGGAGTGCAGCTAGGACCACATGGATACCCAGAAAGGCTTACATACCAAGAACAAAATGAAGAGCTTGAGCTCCATACAAGCAAAGGTATTTACTGTTACCAATATTGGAGTATAGTGCTGTGCTAAGCATAATATGGTCAACAAATGAAACTAAAGTTCAATTTTTTTTTATCTTAGAGAGCTATTTTTATCTAGCCTTAATGAAAACTATTGCCTGGCATTTCCTGCGGTGGAATGAGCAGTGTTGGTGATCAATGGTTGCTAACACCGCTTAGAAACATAGAAACATAGAATGTGTCGGCAGATAAGAACCATTCGGTCCATCTAGTCTGCCCAATTTTCTAAATACTTTTATTAGTCCTCAGTTCCCTATCTTATAGCTAGGATAGCCTTGTGCCTATCCCACGCATGCTTAAAATCCTTGACTGCGTTTAACTCTACCACTTCCGCTGGAAGGCTATTCCATACATCCACTACTCTCTCAGTAAAGTAATACTTCCTGATATTACTTTTACATAGTTTCCCCTCTAATTTTAGACTATGTACTCTAGTTGTGGTAGTTTTAAATTTGACAGCATTTTTAAATGTTTCTACCATATCCCCCTGTTACGTCTTTCATCCAAGCTATACATGTTAAGATGCTTTAACCTTTCCTGGTAAGTTTTATCCTTTAACCCATGAACCAGTTTAGTAGCCCTTCTTTGAACTCTCTCCAAAGTATCAGTATCCTTCTGGAGATACGGTCTCCAGTATTGCGTACAATACTCCAAGTGAGGTCTCACCAATGCTCTGTACAGTGGCATGAGCACTTCCCTCATGGTGCCAGCATGCTCCTCTAATATGCCGCTGCCCTCTTGTGTGTAAGAGCTTCAGAAGTGATGAGTTATCACTTCTGCTGTTGTGTTGGTGTTGCTGTCAGCAACATTGCAATACAAAAAAAAAGGACTAAATTACCTGAGATCTATGTTTACGGTTAGCATAAGGGTTAGGTTTGTGTTAACATTAGGGTTAGATTTACATTAGTGTTAGCATAAAGGTTAGGGTTGGGGTCAAAAAGTCACTGAAATGGTTACAAAAAAAATCTACTTTTGGTTATTGCCCTAAAACTTGTATGTAAATATGGATGTTTCTAAACTCAGGATAACATTTAGAAACTATTTAGATTAGGTCCTTTTACCATTTGCAATTATGTAAAAGTTTTTTCAAGACAAAGTTAGAAAATGTGTGTTTTTTCACCATATTTTATGAATGTTTTTGTAGTAGTATCTAACGAAAAGCCCTTCATATGGTGATAAAAAAAATATATAATTTGTGTGGGTACAGTAAATGACAGAAGAAAATTACAGCTAAACACAAACACTGCAGAATTGTTAAAACAGACCTTGTCACCAAGGTTAAGACACACCCAAAAAGGCATGCCACTAAGGGGTTAATGAATACAAACAAAACTTAATAATGTATTGTGTTCAAGTAGGTAATCACTAATACACTTGAATGCAATAGAAGTGCAGCAATGTTATTTTGCTCTTATCACATTCTTACAGTCATGCTGACAAATTAAAGTCAACCGATCATCCACAAAACTTGTGGATGACAAGTTCACATTCAAGTTCACTTTCTTAATGTACATATTTGCTGGCAAAATTGATGTGCACACATCTGTTACTGCCACCATATTTGCCAAGACATAGCAAAAAGATATAAAACATTATGCCATAATACAATTATTTCTATAAACGTGTTAGCAATTTGGCAAGCACACTGAACATGCATATTTTCCTGTAAAGTGATGTCATGCAATTCTACAAATATTAAAAACATTTTATTTTTTGTAACAGTTATGTCAGGGAGATATATTCAGGCAATCCTTGCATGTTTTATAACACTTAGCTGTTCATAAGGTACACTGTGTACCAAAAGTATAAGGTTTGTAATTATAGCTTATGGAGCTACTGTTATAAAATATCTTTATCAAAAACTATTGGGTGCAATTATTGCAGGACAAGACACAATTAAACAATTCTGAAATTGTTTTTCCAGATATGATAAATTGTCCACGTCTTGTCTGTTATTTGCTGGAAATATTTCCCATATGCCCGCAATCGTCTTTATTATTCTTAGTAAAAATGTTCCTGCCACTGCAGCAGTCGCTGTAACCGGAGGGTTTAATGCAGCACCTGACTGTGCTTCATACAATATTTATAAGGCAATTTTAGAGTGAAATGTTGGAAAATGCTTAAAAAGTAAACAGAATTAACAGGCAATGACAATGACAGCTGAAACCTTTCTTGTCACAGTGATGAAAGGACTGTTTTTCCAACATTCCATGCTTGAGAAGCACAATCAAGGCATTTGTGATCCCAAAATATGTTACCCCTCTATTAACCTGCTATAATGCTATACACACACACGGTGGAACACTTTAAAACCATTATGTAACCCTTTGAGGTCAATCTATTGATCCTTGCCTGTTGTCTTTTAAATAAGCAGTATATACACTACACATATATATATATATATATATATATATATATATATATATATATATATTGATAAAGGTTCGAGATTCGGACCGAAACGTCGACCACATGTTATGATGTATTTGATAATACCATTTCTTGGCTATCGACTATAAAGATCTCTATCTACTTCATTGACAAGACCCGTGAGTGCATGTATATTATGTATATAATATATTGGCAACTTTTCAGTTATTGAGTTCACCTCGAATTCAGTGAACAGACATTAACCAGATATGAAATATCTTAAAATAAACAGCATTTTCCTTCTATTTGCCATGGAATCTGTTGTGTGGCCTAAAACCTGAGACTAAAGAGACATAAGTCATTTTAGCACAGTATGTGCTCAGCTATAACTTTGCAGGTTTGTGATTTACTGAACTGAATGAAGAAGACCATGCCAGATTTTGATTAATAGTGAATTCAATACAACCCAGTATTCAGCTTTAACCTCACTAGAATCCAAGGTATCAACTGAATTCTGTAAATATACAGTAGATGTAATAAATATAAATTTAATGTGAAAGAAAAAAATAACAAATATAGAGTTACATTTATTAACTCCTTTACATCCTGATGGTGAGTTATCTCGTCATAAGTGCCGCTTGACCATGACCTTATGACAAGTTATCTCGTCATGCAGTTAAGCTGGCGGTGCACTCCATGTGTAATCAAGGCAGTGTTCCTGGATCTGATCAGTGATTTTCTGGTCATGTGATTGCTGTGATTAGCAAATCAGATGACAATCTATTCAATGGCCTAGATTCTATGGCCCCTTTTAATTTATAAACTAGCAGAAATATACCAGGCAGCCGTGATCCTATGCCCCCCCCACTAACACCAGTAATGAGTGCGGTTATGACTACACCCATTAAAAAATTACCACACTGACTAAATACCTCCATGTTTTCATGGAGGTTTAGCGGACCTGGTAAAAAACAGTCTTGAAACCCCCTTTGGTGTGGTGGATCTCCCACTGGCCCCACTGAAAAAAAAAAAATCTAGCCCCTAGTGACTACGAGCAGGCACCATGCCCACAGTCACTTTAAATATTAACCCCTTAAGGACAGAGCCATTGAAACATTTTTGTCCATTCTGGACAATGGCTATTTTAACATTTCTGTGCTGTTTGTGTTTAGCTGTAATTTTCTTCTTTGTCGTTTGCTGAACCCACACAAATTATATATTGTTTTTATCGGGATAAGAAGGGCTTTCTGTGGATGCCATCATTTTGATCATATCCTATAATATTATATTAAAAAAAAATGTATTTCCTGACTTTTTTTGAAACATCTTCTCCTCATCGACAAAAGCCAACAAAAACAACCTGCTAAATATATTCTACTATGTCTCCTGAGTACAGGGATACCACCTATGCATAGGTTTGTTGGGTTGTTTGGGGGCTAAAAGACAACATTTGGGAGGTGCAGTTTTTAGTTTTCCAACTTGAAATTTTGACATGGAGCAGATTGCACCCATGTCCCATTTGGGACATATTTGAAGCTAGCCAGTGTATTTTACCCCATCAACCCATATATTTTCTAAAAGTAGACACCCTAGGCTTTTTCAAATGGTGGTATTTTAACACTTTCTATGCACTAATTCTGCCACCAGCCTTTGTCAAAGTTTGTGGTAGTAATTATTTTGTGGGGTTTTTTCACAAACATTGTACTTCAGACATGAATTCACAGATTTTGGTAAGTGTCACTGCCAAATAACACCCCAATATGTGTTCAGCAACGTCTCCTGAGTACAGGGATACCACCCTTGCATAGGTTTGTCTGCTTGTTTGAAGGTTAAAGGGCCACATTTGAGAGGTGCGCTTGTTGGTTTTCCAACTTGAAATTTTTACATGCAGACAACCTGCGCCCATGTCCCATTTGGGACATATTTGAAGCCAGCTAGTGTATTTTACCCCATCAACCCATATATTTTTTTAATGTACACACCCTAGGCTATTTCAAATGGTGGTATTTTAACACTTTCCATGCACTAATTCTACCACCAGCCTTTGTAAAAGTTTGTGGTAGTAATTTTTTTGTGTTTTTTTTTCACAAACATTGTATTTCAGACATAAATTCACAGATTGTGGTACGTGTCACTGCCAAATAACACCCCAATATGTGTTCAGCAACTTCTCCTGAATACAGGGATACCACCCATGCATAGGTTTGTCTGCTTGTTTGGAGGTTAAAGGGCCACATTTGAGAGGTACGCTTTTTGGTTTTCCAACTTAAAATTTTGACATGCTGACAACCTGCGCCCATGTCCTATTTAGGATATATTTTTATAAAAGCCCTTGGATCTCACAATTTTGTAACATTTTATTTAATTTATTACAATTAAAAACATATTATACAGATCTGTCTCTCTCCCTTAAAACTCAAGTGAGGAGAGGAAGGCAGATCCATATTGGTCAGAACAATATTTATCAATAGTGATCTGACGAATGGTGAGCAATTACCAAACCGTCTTTGCCACTGATCGGCTGTTACTGATCGCCATACACGCGTTCAGACAGCTTCAAACGGAATACACGTAATCCCCTAGTGGGTAAAATTAACCCATAGCTAGTGTGACAAAAAAACAAATGACTATAGCAACAAAAATCCTTCTGCAGCCAGACTGCTCCATATACGCTGCTTAGGCAGTGACTATATGTGCTGCTTAGGCAGTGACCATATGCGCTGCTTAGGCAGTGATATATGGCAAGCAAGGGGTTAATAGCTCTTAAAAGAGCCTTTGATATACTGTAATAAATGACAGTAAAAAAATGAACCCCTAAAAAATGCACAGCAGCAAAAAATGTGCTGCTGTGGAAGATCATTGCGTACACAGCGATCAATGGCAGGAAAGGGGTTAAACGCTGGCAACGGCTTTTATAAAAGCCCTTGGGTCTCAATTTTTAAAAAAAGATATTATAATTACAAACTTCCATTATACTGCTCTGTCTGTCTCCCTCACTAAAACTCAAGTGAGGAGAGAGAGGCAGATCTACACGGGACGGATCAATATTTACAACAAATATTTATCTGACCAGGCGAATTGTGATGCTCATGTTTGCAATCACCAAACCGCCTTTGCCACTGATCAACTGTTACTGATAGCTATACATGCGATCAGACAGCTAAAAAAAATTTTTAAGTTAAACATAACCCCTAACGGGTACAATTAACCCCGAAGCGGGTGTAATAAAAAAGTAAAAAAAAAATATATAAAATGCTTCTGCAGCAAGATTGCTGCATTTGCGCCAGATCGCTGCTTAGGCAGTGATCTACCGCAAGTAAGGGGTTAATAGCTCTTAAAAGAGCCTTTGTTATACTGTAATGAATTACAGTAAAAAAAATTAACCCCTAAAAAATGCAGACAGCAAAACATGTGCTGCTGTGTATGATCACTGCGTACACAGCGATCAATGGCAGGGAAGGGGTTAAACACTTGAAATGGCTTTTATAAAATCCCTTGATTTGTAAAATGGTATTAAATATTTTATTTTATTATTTTTTTAAATTTTTTTACATTATCTGATCTGTCTCTCTCCCTTACTAAAACTAGTAAGGAGAGGGAGGCAGATCAATACTTGTCAAAGGCAATATTTACAAATATTGCCTTTGACTATATTATAAGTGCTCATCAGAGCACTTATCATACATGCCTGCACACAGATCACACAGATCTGCTGTGCAGGCATCGATTGGCTCCCCCTATAGCATCGGAAGTGAAATACATTCACTTCCGATGATCTTGCCAGTAGAAGGGAAGCGCTGCCTATACATGTGTGCAGGCGGCGCAGCCATTTTTAATCCCTAGAGGCATTGTAGCAACACTGATAGAGTAAACTCTATTTAGTGCATGACGTGCCAGGCACGTCAGCTGTCGGCAAGTCCTCGATTTGCCGTGACATGCCTGGCACGTCATCTGTCACTAAGGGGTTAAATATATGACCCAGTTTGTTTTATTTTTTGCGCTGGTTTTGTCTTTTTCAGTACTAGGGGGATTGTTATGTTTTTTTATCATTTCTCAAATTAAACCTCCAATTATGAGGTTGAATTTGAGTATATAAAAAAAAAATGCAAGTTTCAATTCATCTGCCATAGACTATAATGGAAGGCGACTTGAAACTCGACCGCCGATCTGTTAGTGAATACCATTTGTGAGGTCGAAATGAGGCTTCTGGGAGGGGTGTGGGTCTTTTCGAGTCTGTCTCCACCTCCAAACTTTAGTGAATCAACACCATAGTCTCAGTTTATTGGGCCAGTATGTAAAATGTGTTACCTGATGCATAGACCTATAGTTACCTGAGCTATAGACAAACAAATCATACTGTGCATCATCTCCTAAAACATATACACTATAGAGAAAAGTTACAGACTTTGACATTAAGATTTTACTGATACTAAACAAAAATTGCTGGATGTATTTTTATTTTATCTATAATTATAATGATTTTGGTAGTGTGTGATCGCTTAACATGTAATTGATTGAGGATATGTAATTGCATATCCTCAGCTATTAATCCCCATGGCGAGAATAATGCATGAAACGCTGGCTGCTATGATTAAACTAGTCAGCATGGGCTCTGCTCATTGTATGCTTAATGTCACATCACTGATAGCAGCACTGAGCTATAGAGCTGTATATATTAAATGACGAGATAACATTAAACAGAAAATCTGTGGTGCAGCTCCTCACTTTGCAGCTCACCAGATATGAAAAGTTCTTATAGAGCTAGAAAGCACTGAATAAAGGAGTCATAAAAACAACAAAAGTAGTAAAATCTGCATAAAAACCAAGCAAGGAATTGCAAGTGTTGCTCTGCATCAACAAATACCAGCTCATTCTTCAACTGTAGTATGGTTTCTGGACTGCTGGAGCTGAATCTTGAATGGAGGTTCAGTAACTCTGATCCACATGTGACTGTGTAGAGAAAATATTGCTAGTTATATGTAACAGGACATAGGACTCGACTGAATCACATTAACAGATTCAATCGTTAGTTATAGAGGCTATAAAAAAATATTAAGATGCAGGGTAAAAACTGATATAATAGCTATTGAATGGATTTAAATTAATGTACACATATACTTACTGCAAATAAAAACAAAACTGAATTATAGAAATGTTTCTCATTAAAAAGCATAAAAGGTTTCACATTTACATATAAATATGTAAAGGTTTTCTTACCTTGATTGTTAAGTAATTATTATTTTTTTGTACAGGATGTTTGTGAATTTTAAATGAATGTGTTGTTACAAGTTTCCTGTCCCTCAAATTTTACATTGCCAATAGTTTAAATTCTCTGACATCAGAACTGCTTTCATTGGCTATTACTATGGAATGCTGATTCAAGTTCATGGCATGCATGGAGTTATTAGTTCGTTCAGCTCTGTGTGTTGTGATGTAACACATTTGGGAGATAGACATGACTGTTGCCACAGCAGCAGCATTACAGTATGAAACTTTATATACAGGTTTTATAGTTGAGAACATAGGTTTTTGAGAGTTGATGAAAAAAAAGGAAAAGAAAGATATGTTTCTTTTTTCTTTCATTTACATGATACGGCACTAATCTAATAATATTTTTGGATACTGTAGGTGTAACCGCACCTTTAAGTTGCACCTACTGCATGGATTATGTCACCTCCTTTTCCACTAAATCTTGTCTTCCATTCTTTCAAATCTGGGGTCATGAATATCCTCAGATTACAGATTAAATAGCTACTTGCTATTTTCAAAGCAATGCATAGGTTAATGGATCTCCTTTATTTATGTCACAGAACCATAAGTCATGCTATGTACTTGAGTGGAGCATCACTTTTCAGACACAGAAAAACATGGTTAAAAGTTAAAAAGGTCCAATAAGGGTCTAAGCTGTTCTAAGGTTTTGACTTTTACATTCAAGTTTGTAAGGGCTAAAATGTTCATTTATTTCAGCTATAAATTTGCATAGCTCTTTTGAGGAGTCCTGGCAACTTTTGGCCCAGGAAACAAACATAATTTAGTGGCCCATGGTCATTTGATCAATCTGAGCAGGATGGCTGCATGCATTTTTAGAAGTGAAAAGTCACAGAAAGATAGTGGCTGGGAGCTAGGGGACAATTTCCCTGCAATCCCATAGTCAAGTCCGCTTTAAGACCCTAGTGGGCCCTTAGCAAAGGATTAAGCAGTTAGCAATCCTTGACCCAATTTTTCTAAAGTCGTGATGTAAAAAACTATATGTAAATGTAAACTTTTTAATATTATATGTATAGGTAATAAACATGTTATTGAAAAATTAGATTTCTTGTTTTATTCCCTTTTTCTGCACTTATGTTGCACCTAAAGGACTTAACACAACACCATACAGTATCCACAGCACTTGTCATGCACTTATATTGCACCCACAGCATTTGACTTGCACTCATATTGCACCCACATGATTTGGCATGCCACAGTCTATTTGCCCCACAGAACATACCACAGTGTCACTTTCCTTCACAGAACTGGCCCTGCAGAACATGCCACAGTGTCACTTTGCCCAGTAGTACATTATTTTGCCCCACAGAAGATGCCACATAATCACTTGCAAATTAAAAATGTACCACAATCAGTTACCAATTAACATGCCACAACCAGTTTGCCATTAACATATGCAACAGCCAGTTTGCCTATTAAAATATGGCACAGTTTGTCCATTACAATGTGGCACTGTTTGCCCATTAATATGCCACTGGTAGTTTGCCCATTAATATGCCATTGTTAATTTGCCCACTAATATTCCACAGCCAGTATGCCCATTAATATGCCATATCCAATTTGCCCATTAATATGCTACAGCCAGTATGCCCAGTAGTATGCCAACCTTTGCCTGTTAACATGCCACAGCCAGTATGCTTAGTAACATGCCACAGCCAGTATGCCCACTAATATACCACAGCCAGTATGCCCAGTAATATTCCACAGCCAGTATGCCTTGTAATATGCCACTGCCAGAATGCCCAGTAATATGCCACAGCCAGTATGCCCAGTAACATTCCATTGCCAGCATGCCCAGTAATATGCCACCACCAGTATGCCCAGGAATATGACACTGTCAGTATGCCCGGGAATATGACACTGCCAGTATGCCCAAAAATATGACACTGCCACTATGCCCAGGAATATGACACTGCCAGTATGCCCAAAAATATGACACTCCTAGTATGCCCAGGAATATGACACTGCCAGTATGCCCAGGAAAATGCCAGTTTGCCCATTAAAAAAATCCCCACTCCCCAGGCTCCAGTACTTACCTTGCTGTTGTTGTTGCTGCTGCTCTCTCAGCCGCCTCCTCCGCAGTCTTCTCTCCATGCACATTGCTTGTGTAGCGTGCATGGAGGAGGGACAAAAAGCAGCCGGATATGACTTGCTGTCATATCCAGCAGGACTAAGAGTAAGCCGGAGAGCATCCACTGAATGTGACTGAAAGCTGCTGCACGCATGACTGTTTCCATGTGAGACAGTCACGCAGGCAGTGGGAGCCGTGGGGGGCATGTTGGGCGAGCAGGGGCCCCTTTAATCAGTGGGCCCTGTTCAAATGCCCACATTGCCCATTGTGCAAAGCTGCCCTGCCCATTGTTAGTTCTCCCCTGCAGGTATTGTACTATTGGCAGCAATGATTATGAGTGGGGAACAAAATAGAGAAATCTGCCCTCAGAAATTCTTTAACACTATTCACCCCTCTTGCAGAAACCGAATTAGTCTAACCCAGGAACAACACATGTTGCCTTATAAAGAGCTCAGTTATTTCTTTGCAACATTTTGCCTGTTAACATGCCAACATTTTGCTACTTCATTTGCTGTAAGTTATACTTTAAGGATATCTGCCACTTTCTGAGCTTCCTACAAAACAGCTTGCTGGATACTAATAGAGCTCTGGCAGCATACAGTGTATTTGGCAGGATTCTGCCTAAGTGTGATGCTGTACTTACACTAATAATGAACAGCTATGACCTACTTACCATAAGTAGAACTTCATGTATCTACATAGGAGGTCATAAAGAATCATAAATAATCACATCTGATCATCTGCCTAAATACCAGAAACAAGGACATTAGCGGGTGATTTTGTAGAATGAGCAAAACATCATAAACTTTTGTCTGATATCATCCTGTTGTGTTTTTTTTTTTGTTGCTGTTATATTTTTAGATTGTTAATGCACATTACCAGACCACCCATCATGCCTAGTACTTTGTTTGCATAATGGAACTTACATTTTATACATCACATGGCATTGTTGCTCCCACATCCCAGATAAATATACACAGCTATGGATATTTGTTATCATATTTAGCATAGTTAATTAAAAAAAACGTTTATATTTTTGTAACATAGATTTTAAATAATATAGATGTGAAACGTAATCAAGCTGTGAATAAAATGACACAACAAAATTTCCAATTTATGTAGGCATAGATCCCAAATTTAATAACCTCTGGTGTGACTCAGTCAGCAGTCACAGTACCCCAAGATCTTCCATAGTTACAATTTTATTTTATTTTCCCTCCCCCACCTTTCCTGTTACCTCTTCACTCACCCTTTGTTTCTCATGTTCCCATTCCCTCTAGATTGTGAGCTGGCAAGCAGGGTGCTCCATCTAAGGCTTTAGTCTGAATATGTTTGTAACTCCCTTTTTATGATCTGTAAATGTTCTGCGTAAATTGTTGGCGCCATATAAATAAATGATAATGTAATGCTTGTTTAAATTGTTTAATCCTTTTCACTTTGTTACACCTTACCTGATAACTTACTATAAATTAATGTATCAGCAAAATCTCTTTGCATTCTGTATTGGAAGGTGAAGATTAGTAAATGCTCAATTCTTGATTAATACCAGATATGGTATCAGTTGGTGTCTGTTTAACACTTTACAGTTTGGTTCCCACGGTTACACATAACAATAGAAGCCAAATGAGCATAACCTCAACAACAAATTTATAAATGGAAATAATATAACAATACAACGATTATATTATTCCATAAGGTATTATTAGAGAGTTATATTCAATAACTAAATAACAGAATACCCACACACTTGAATAGGATAAAGCATAACAAAGTTTAATGATAACGCTTCAACAATATCTACTATAGGTTATACAAATAAACAATGCTAAAATACTCAATCTATTAATAGAAACAAGAATAGTTAACTCTATTCAAGTAAAAAAAGTAAAGTAAAATATATAAATGCTGATACTTAGATGTTACGTTGCCAGGAGAACTCAGGTGGAAAGACTGGCCTCAGCATTCCTTATATAATGTCCATTGTTGCAACTTCAGGAGAGTTCGGAAATCTCTTTAACTGTGTATCTCTTTTAACATGAAGCCCTTGTTGGTACAGATTTCCCATAGTAACCCTGGTCAGGTGACCAAACTGTCAGACTATAACACATTCAGTATTCATTCAGTGAATGAGTAAGTGAGCTATGTAGAGGAATAGAAGAAACAGAAATAAGAGAATCACACTCAACTCAAGTTGCAACTATATGACATCAGATGTATATATATATTGCTATTCATACCATATTAAATAATTTTGGTAAATAGGAGTACTTCCTGCCATCTCTAAACCCCCCCCCCCCCCCCCCCCCACACACAGACACACTTTTTTTTATTTTTTAACATAATGCTACCCAGTGCCATGGGCGTAGGAAGCGGGGGGGATGGGGGGGACGGATCCCCCCCAGGAAAAAATGTGGGGGGACAGGTAGGATGAAATCCCCCCCAGAACGCGAGGCAAACGGGGCCCCCAGCCCCTGCTTGCCGCGTTCACAGCGCATTGCGCTTGTGAACGCTTTTTTCCGGCAAGCCGCATCCGATGGATGCGACGGCCGAAAAAAAAAAAAAAACTGACGCTGGATGTGACGTCGCGTCACATCCGGTGACTGTTTCCCTCCTCCGTGCAAGAAGGAAGACTGCACGGAGGAGACATCCGGCGGGGGACACGGAGCAGTGAAGTGTAAGTACTAGGGAAGGGGGGTGGGGGGACTGGCACAGTATTACAGGCATCTGACTGGCATAATATTACTGGGCTCTGACTGGCATAATATTACTGGGCTCTGACTGGCATAATATTACTGGGCTCTGACTGGCACAGTATTACAGGTATCTGACTGGCATAATATTACTGGGCATCTGACTGGCACAATATTACAGGCATCTGGCTGGCATAATATTACTGGGCTCTGACTGGCACTATATTACTGGGCTCTGACTGGCACTATATTACAGGCATCTGGCTGGCATAATATTACAGGCATCTGACTGGCCCAATATTACTGGGCTCTGGCTGGCATAATATTACAGGCATCTGGCTGGCACTATATTACTGGGCATCTGGCTGGCACTATATTACTGGGCTCTGGCTGGCATAATATTACAGGCATCTGGATGGCACTATATTACTGGGCTCTGACTGGCATAATATTACAGGCATCTGGCTGGCATAATATTACAGGCATCTGGGTGGCACTATATTACTGGGCTCTGACTGGCATAATATTACAGGCATCTGGCTGGCACTATATTACTGGGCTATGACTGGCATAATATTACAGGCATCTGGCTGGCTCTATATTACTGGGCTCTGGCTGGCACTATATTACTGGGCATCTGGCTGGCACAATATTACTGCCCAAATGAATGTGGGCAACAAAAAACCTGGCAAATGAATGTGGGCAAAAAAAAAAAAAAAACCCTGGCAAATGAATGTGGGGAAAAAAAACCCTGGCAAATGAATGTGGGAAAAAAAAACCCTGACAAATGAATTTGGGCAAAAAAAAACACTGGCAAATGAATGTGGGCAAAATAAAACTGACAAATGAATGGGCAAAATAATGTAATTAATAAGTAATGATGGTCTGTGCCTTTGTAGAGGCACAGACAAACCTGGAACGGAAATGCCCACCTTCCCTGGAATGAGATATAGTGTGTGTGACTGACTGTGTGAGTTTGTGTGTCTGTGACTGACTGTATGAGTTTGTGTGTCTGTGACTGACTGTATGAGTTTGTGTGTATATGTGACTGATTATGAGTGTGTGTGTCTGTGACAGACTGTATGTATGAGTGTATGTGAAAGACCATGTATGAGTGTGTGTGTCTATGTGACTGACTCTGAGTGTATGTGTCTATGTTACAGACTGTATCTATGAGTGTGTGTCTGACAGACTGCATGTTTGTACGAGTGTGTGTCTGCGACAGACTGTATGTATGTATGAGTGTGTCTGTGAACGACTGTATGTATGAGTGTGTGTGTGTATGACAGACTGTGTGTATGTGTGAGTGTGTGCCTGGCATACTGTATGTATGTATGTATGAGTGTGTGTCTATGTGACAGTATGTATATGTGTGACAGGCTGTATGTATGAGTATATGTGTCTATGTGACTGACTGTATATGACTGCATGTGATTGTGTGTATGTGCTGTTGTCTGGCTCCTAGATTTTTTTCCTGGCTCCTAAAACTTAGTTAAGGTTGTCAAGCCCTGGTATAAATGTTACTAGTTATATACATATATTTGGGGTCCACCTTAAGCTTTTGGAAATGCTGGAAATATTTAATATTTTACAGTTTATTTTCTGGTCAGAAATGTAATGTTTGTTTGCTGAGAGGGTAGTGGATGCATGGAATAGTCTTCCAGTAGAAGTGGTAGAGGTTAATGCAGTGAAGGAGTTTAAGCATGCATGGGATAGGTATAAGGCTATCCTAGATATAAGATAAGGCCAGGGACCAATGAAAGTATTACTTTACTGAGAGGGTAGTGGATGTATGGAATAGTCTTCCAGTAGAAGTGGTAGAGGTTAATACAGTGAAGGAGTTTAAGCATGCATGGGATAGGTATAAGGCTATCCTAGATATAAGATAAGGTCAGGGACTAATGAAAGTATTACATTACTGAGAGGGTAGTGGCTGCATGGAATAGTCTTCCAGTAGAAGTGGTAGAGGTTAATACAGTGAAGGAGTTTAAGCATGCGTGGGATAGGTATAAGGCTATCCTAGATATAAGGTAAGGCCAGGGACTAATGAAAGTATTACATTACTGAGAGGGTAGTGGATGCATGGAATAGTCTTCCAGTAGAAGTGTTAGAGGTTAATACAGTGAAGGAGTTTAAGCATGCGTGGGATAGGTATAAGGCTATCCTAGATATAAGATAAGGCCAGGGACTAATGAAAGTATTACTTTACTGAGAGGGTAGTGGATACATGGAATGGCATTCCATCAGAAGTGGTAGGTTCATACTGATGTATGTTTTATGATGTACACACAGCTCGCTGACTATATTTCATGTAACAGTGATAAAATGCACCTGCCTGATGCAGATGTTGTGCTGTGAATTTATCTGTTGTATACCAAGGATCCTGGTAATGTTGGTGGGAACTTGGTGATATAATATACACTGTGACAAGCTTTATTTTTACTGCTGCTATACCCGGCGAGCAAAAATGATGTCCCCCCCAGATTTTTGGGGGTTCCTACACCCATGCCCAGTGCATCAATCTTAAGGGCACATGGGAGCAGGGGCTGCACCTTTAACAGCAGTACAGACTACTTGTTGATCCAGCCTCTTATGCTCCTGTTCTTCTTTAGAGTCAAAGCCTTGGACATCATCACACATCACATGAAATCCTGACACTCTGAATCACTCAGGGGCATGGGTACATTTGTGGCAGAGGAGGAAATGCCTCTGCCATGGGTGGAAAGGGGCAAGGGTCACAATGGAGCACCAAGCATCTTCTACACTAGCAAATAAGATAAATGCCCCAGGTTTTTTCAGAACATAGTAAACATGATTTGTGGGGAGGGGGGATTAATATTCAGAGGGTAATAGTGGTAATATTCCCTCACTCAGTGAAACATTCTATTGAATCTGGCAAACAAACACGCTCATTTAGTAATTAGTAATCTATAAAGTCTCTACAATAGCTTTAATATGCAATGAGACTCCAAAAGTGGTAACCCAAGAATTTGACAATTTGCAAAAAGATGTGCACTTGAAGTCTCCAATTAGTAAAACTAAACTGGTATTTGTTACGTGTAGACGTATAACAAGACAACACATAAGTGCAAAAAATGTGTATCAAAATGTGAATTGTAAAAACAATATTTTCTACCACGCCAATTTTTTGCATAATTGTAAGATGGTCTCACATGTATATTATAAATAAATCGTTAAAACGAAATGAGACTGTCTTACACACCCCACTGGATATAAGCAATGATATGTACTTAATCAGCAATCACGCAACAAAATGGGGTGATGCACATTTGTTTTGTTACCTTGCCCTCATTTATTTCACCATTGTAACAAACAAAACAAAACATACGGTTTTGCATTTTATCATTTCTCTATTATCAAAACTAATGCTTGCGTTAGAGACTATGATTAGAAGAAGTCCAAAGGTGGGAAAGGCAATTGTTTTATACATTTATAATGTATTTCATTATTTATATTGATGGTCACATTATGTCATTATTACAATAATAGTATCTAGTAGGTGTTCAGTGCTGTTACTAATAACTGTATAGGTATTCATTCATGCTGTCTAGATGTATTAATGTCAGACATGACTTCACATAAAAAATATCTAAATAATTATACATACCATATTATGATCAATTAGAAATGTCTTATTAACCCCTTCAGAACAAGAACTTTTTTGGTATTTAGTGCTATGTGTGTGTTTCATATTTAATGTACTAATGCACACTGTATATTGCTTTTTTAAGCATTAATATTATTATTAATTATACATATTATATGGAATTGTTCATACAAAAACCATAAATAAATACATACATCCATAATTACAGACAAAAGAGATATAAAACAGACAAAGAGATATAAAACAGACTGAAACGCAGAGTCTGAATGATACAGAGAAATTGTTCCATCCAACTCATGTAGAGAAAAAACAAACTACAGAAAAGAAATCGCCTATACAAGCCTATCTAAAAGCAAAACATCTGTCCTCAATCATACCAAATGTACACCTGAGGGTACGTGAAAAGGAAAACCCAGGAAGGGTGGAGCTCTATATATTGCTTTTTAAAGTCCTACATATTTTTTTTCTATGGAAAATGCCTTTCTTTCTATCATATTTATTCTATTGTTTATTATTAAATTAGATTAATTATTATGTTTTTAGCTAAGGATTTCTTTTAAACTAAAAATACCCTTTGTCACATTTCCTTTGCTCACTTTAGCTTTAAGCACCATCATAATTCTATTTTCCTGATATGACAAATATTCCCAGATGCTATATAAACAGGAACTGCTGTACACATGTATTGTTTTTATAGGCAAAAGATGTCTAATATCATGTTATTTTTAAATTACTCTTAAAATAAGTCACATGTATCACTCTGTATGAAAATGTTAGAAGTCTCCTTAGTAAAATTTCAGACTGACTTTGATATGACCCTATACTTCATCTCTCAGATGAACGGCTCTGCAGTTATATATATTGCCAGTGGACAGATTAAATTACACCAGTGGGATTTGCTTCATCATCAGATGAGTTTCCGAAACAAAGGCAGGCTAAAACATGGCAGAAATAAGGAAATGATAGATTGGATCAGATTTACTTAGCAGCCAACGTCGAGCCGTTACATCTCTCTGGAGTGTTCCGAGAGTCATGTAATTTCTAAAATAGTGAGAAATTATACTACATGAAAATATCCATTAAAACGGCAAGTATGTTATATATATATATATATATATATATATATATATTGTGACAGAGAGTATATCTTTCTTGAATACCCTATCCTGGGATTAGGGTTCCATACACAGTCTTCCAGCATTTCAGAGACAATCCACATGCTGGTCTAGGTAAAGTTTTTATTGTGGCTCCAAAATTCAAATGCTTACAGCATAGTATATTTAAAATAAACAAAACAAAAGTTCTTGCTTTTTCCAACATAAATATATTCACCTTTATGTACTAAGTCTCTTTTAGTAGCTCCTGTTACACCTCACAAGATGCAAAACACAAAACTACTCTCCTTCTTGGCAGGGGAGTATTTAACAGCACCTGCCATTAATTATCTTTTTCAGGTGAGGTAAATCAGCCTGCTGGGGCACTAGAACTGGATTCCTCACATGCAGTCACTGAGCAATCTCCAAAATGTGGAGTGGAGCACTGGCCCACCCTACCCTCCAAGTGTTCGACCCCGGGGCACAAAACATACACTTACATAAAGTGCAATATTTATTTAATATAACACATTTCCCTGGGGCTAATCTTCTTCATAACATCAAATAGGAATCATGGAGTATTTGGGGAGATATGTAGATTCCATTGTGCACAATGCCTTGCTTTCGGTCACAATAGATATGTACATTGCTGTATTTCTGCTTAGGCCAACTAGGCTTACAATGGCAGATTGGCTAAGCATAATGTGGCCATATAATGGTAACCCGGATCCCGCATAAATGGGGCTAGATTTGGGCAATTGTTCTCAGCCCCCTATACATGACCTCCTAACATGACTAGGGCTGGTAGCCGACCAAATGATACCAGACCCCCATAATGAAATAAATTAGCCCACCCCTGTGATACTGGGAATTCACTCTAGACCCCCATAAACAATAAATACCCTACCAATGTCTGGGGCCTGCCAAAAGGCCCCCAGACCTGACCAAATAATTTAAAATAAATTATTTCCCTACATACTCCCCCTACCTTTCCCAGATAGGAGGGACAATTCACCTGAAAAAAAACACCCTTTGGGTGTCTTGTGAATAAAATAGATGCCTATTCCAAAAGTCCAGCACCAATCCATAATGCCCTCTAGTACTCATCTTCAGCCCAGAGATAGGAGCTACCCTATCTTTAAAAAATTGCAATGGCTAAAAAAAGGAAACAAGCAAGCCATTCTGATTTTCACTGCCCATCCCTGGTGCACAAAGGGTGTTTCTTTAAGGTGAATCATCCCTGCTACCTGGACAAGATAGAGGTGGGGGCAGGGAGGGAAATTATTTATTTCATATTATTTGATCAGGTATTGATGCATTACGGCAGTCCCAAGTCCCAGGGGGTAATTAATTAATGTTGATTGAGTTAATTGGGTCTGAAGCCATTTGACCACCCCCAGATCCTGGGGGGGGAGGGGGGGCGGCAGTTTTATTATATGGTTTGCAAAGACAAGTAGCCCTGACCCCCAGCAGACACTATAGAAGCTATAATTCATTTGGATAGGCTGCAGCCCCATTTTTGTATAGGGGGGGCAAGACTACTTGGTGTTTTGTCAGGTCAGAGACTCATTTATTATGAGGGGTGTCAAATTTGACTTAGTTTAAAAAATAGCTTTGATCATTTAGCCTCCCATTACTTTCAATGGAGAAGATTCAAGCCTGGTGCCAAATTTGACTTGATCTCAAAAGGAAAGTCAACCTCCTCAAGCTATTCTGGAATTTTAGTGAATAGACAAAAAATAGTCATTATTCAAGTAAGCCCTCTCATGAAAGTGGGTGGTCATTACGACAACATTAGTGCTGCCTATAATTCGATCGACTTTGGGCATGTGACCAGTATTATAAAATATATATATTGCTTGACTCCGTTCAGTAGAGAAATAGTTTAAAAGGATTAGTAAGTTATAAGTCAAACAAATTAACTATAGTTTCAAGTAGACCTAGGGGATTATGCTATTCAGTGCCACAGGGGACAGATTCATTCCAAATTAATAGCTACATTATTTCAAATATTATTAATGTTAGATTGACATCAAAGTATCATTAATTAAACAGCCAATTATTGCAGCAAGGGCATGACAATAGTCACTATAATTCGGAGTGTCATAATGGGAACTGAGCCAAAGTGGATGATTTGTGGGACCTTTAATGAAAAAAGACTCTGCTACACTATTTAAATTGCCTGATTCATAGGAGCATATCGGATGAGTTTATATATAACATGAAACTCAATGTCTATGTCGGAGCAATCAGAGTACCATTTATAACAGGAACCTACTTGTAATACATAACCCTTTACATGTATTACACACCAATCAACCATAACATTATGCAGATGGAGGCAGTGTGATGCTGTGGGCAATGTTCTGCTGGGAAACCTTGGGTCCTGCCATTCATGTGGATGTTACTTTAACGCGTTCCACATACCTACGCATTGTTGCAGACCATGTACACCCTTTCATGGACCATAGACACTGAAGTCAATGACCTCTTTAAGCAGGACAATGAACTCTGCCACAAAGCAAAAATGGTTCATGAATGGCTTGAGGAACACAACAACAAATTCAAGGTGTTGACTTGGCCACTAAATTTCTCAGCCCTTTATTCAGTAGAGCATCTGTGGGATGTGCTGGACAAACATGTTCGATCCATGGAGGCCCCACCTTTCAACTTACAGGACTTAAAGGATCTGCGGCCAACGTCTTGGTGCCAGATACCACAGCACACAGTCAAAGGTCTAGTGAAGTATCACAAGTGGCATCCAGATGGTATTGGACCCTGAGAGCTCGAGTACAGGAGTTACGATGCAGAGGTGGAGACACAAGACTCAATGCTGGGGAACTTCACTTATTTGGTAGCTTGGGGTTCCAGGTTTTTTGCAGACACATACCTGGGCCCTGTGTAAGCAGCTGCTGTATCCAGAATATTGTGGCTAGGACTGGATAGACCATGAACACATCCTGGATCAGGCATAGAACATAACTTTAACAGGAAAGCAGGATGTTGCAGGCTAGAACAGGCAGATAGACCAAGCAGAGTGATGGTATAAAAGGAAATGAAGTACAATATCACTGAATACAGAGTGTAGGGCTACAGGACAGAGGCAAAAAATAAGCAAGATAAAGTAGAAGCAAATCTAAGGATAAACAATACAAGGTGTAGGCTTATAGATAATAACATTGATAAAGACCCGGCACAGACAAAAGGCATCGATACAGAACTTAAAGGGACAAGCACAGATGTAACTAAGACTACATACAGAGAACAGGGCTAAGGAACACAAGAGAACATACAAGCATATCACAGAAACTACCATAACATTAGAGATGATAAAATGGTGGTGGTTTGGTTCACCTTTCGGCCAATTAGATGTCAGCTTGCCAACCACGCCAAGGTACCCCACATTTTGGCAAGTCCCTAACTATGACTTAGTATTAGCAAATGAATGACAAAATGTTAAAGATTTACATTGCACAGACATGAACAAAGCAACACAGACTGGAAGGTTTCAGAAACAGAAAGGAGCAAAAATGGGCAGGGCGGCACTTTTATAACGAAACAATAAACAGCAAGACACCCAGAACAGAAGAGCAAAGAAACAGAAGCAAGAAACAAGGAAAACATAACAGAATTCTATGACTTGGCTGAACTATGACAGGCTTATCCGTAACAAGTAGTTACTATGACAAGACATTTAATTTAAGGGACTCTATGACTGGACATCACACTTACGAGACTCTATGACTGGATATCCCATTTAAGGGACTCTATGACAGGGCATCCCATTGAAGGGACTCAGGGCATCCCATTCAAGGGAATCAATGACTCAGGGCATCCCATGCAAGGGACTTAGGTCACCTCTTTTACATGGCTCAGGTAATGCCTTTTACATGGGGCTCAGATTATCCCTTTCACAGGGCTCAGGTCAACCCTTTCACAGGGCTCAGGTCACCCCTTTGACTGGGCTCAGGTCACCCCTTTGACTTACAGGATATCCAATTTAATGGACTCTATGACATGGCATCCCATTTAAGGGACTCAGGCCCCCTCTTTTACAGGGCTCAGTTCCCTCTTTTTACAGGGCTCAGGTCATCCTTTTGACAGGGTTCAGGTTACTCATTTGCCAGGGCTCAGGTCAACCCTTTGCCAGGGCTCAGGTCACCCCTTTGACAGGGCTCAGGTGCCCCTATTACTTAGCTCAGGTCAGGTGCCAGTCTATGGCTAGGCTGCAGGCAGATGCCAGACAATAGCTAGACTTGGGCAGTACAGGTGTATGACAAGACTTGGGCAGGTGCCAGTCTGTGGCTTGACTTAGGCAGGTGCCAGAAAATAGCTTGAATTAGGCAGGTGCCACTTTGTGGTCAACCACTTTGGGCAGGTGCCGCTCTGGGGTCAACTAGAAAATGCCACCATGTGGCCAAAACTAGAAAAGTGTCACCATGTGGCCGAACTAGGAACTGCAACACAAAAATACACAGATACAAAGAACAGACAGGAACTAACGTACAGAAATGCTTGGATACAGCCTGGATGAGCCTGCATGGGGGTTGACTCATAAAGGCAATGCCTCGATAGGTCAGGGCTAGTGTTGAGCGAACCCGAACCGCAAAGTTTGGGTTCGTACAGAACATTACGATTTTTGGACCACGGACCCGATCACGGACATTCCACTGTATATCCGGGTTGGAGTTCGGGGTTCGGCGATTAATATCGTCTTAAATTTAAAATTACTAGTGACTGGACAGCTATTGGTCCCCACCCATTGCCGGCGAGTGGGGACCCTAATAATAATAAGGAGGGGGGGACCTAGTGTCCCCCCCCCGGTCCCCACCCATGAGCGGTGGGTGGGGACCCTAATAATAATAATGAGGGGGGACCTAGTGTTCCCCCCATTGCCGGCGGGTGGGGACCCTAATAATAATAATGAGGGGAGGACCGAGTGTCCCCCCCCATTGCCGGCGGCTGGTGACCCTAATAATAATAATGAGGGGGGGACCTGGTGTCCCCTCTTGGTCCCCACCAATTGCCGGTGGCTGGGGACCCTAATAATAATAATGAGGGGGGGACCTGGTGTCCCCCCCTGGTCCCCACCAATTGCCGGCGGGTGGGGACCCTAATAATAATAATGAGGGGGGGACCTAGCGTCCCCCCCCGGTCCCCACCCATGAGCGGCGGGTGGAGGGCCACGTGCAGACTGAGCTCTGCAGGGCGGGGGAAGGCTTATAAAGCCTTTCCCCGCCCTGCAATTAAGCTCCGAGCACTCTGATTGGTTGGATTTCAATCCAACCAATCAGAGTTCTCTGTGTCATTTTACGTAGCGTGGGAAAGTTCTTTTGAATTTTCCCACTCTGTTTAAAATGACACAGTGCACTCTGATTGGTTGGATTTCAAACAAACCAATCAGAGTGCTAGCCATTTTAAGCAGAGTGGGAAAATTCAAAAGAACCCGAACATCCAGGTGTCCGCTCAACTCTAGTCAGGGCATTTTTGGTGCCAAAAGGGAACTTACACAATATTAGGCAGCTGGTCATACTGTTATGGCTGCACAAGTTAAACAAAGAAAAGTACCCATTTTGGGCTTACCAAAAAAATTGTGCTGCAGCCCGATGTGAAGGAGGAACTTAGTCAGAGAGGAGAGGATTCTTAACACTGAGCAAATCAGGAGAGTTGAGAAGCCTGCTTTGATTGGCTGAGACTTCCTTCTCATTCTAGGATTTTGCATTATACCAGACTGAGGCTGCCATGGACATGGGAAATAAAGTCCCATTGTGTTAGTGTCCCAGGAAATCCTGGACACGTGGCCACCCTATGCTGTAGGTGTAAAGGCTGCTTAGAAGTCTAGTTTTTACTAACACAGAATTGGCCTCTGTCTGATTACAACTTACAATGAAGGCTTTAGTCCCTCTCTAAATGCAAGGGGACAATTTTAAAGTGGACATAGATATATGGTGTTTCTGAGAACATAAGGGAGAAAAACCTCCTCAGCAATCAAGACAGGTCAGAACAAATCTTAGTTCAGGAAAAAGAAAAACATAATGGATTATGTAGCATGATGTAGTATTGTATTCTAATTTTACATCACAGAAATAGTACCATTGTTATACCTCTTGAAACATTTTCCAAGTTTAAATCTGTTTATAAAATTAAATCAATTTTGTTATAAAAGTAATAAACAAAACAATGGATATGAAAACAAAGGGCAATAAGCAGGATTTGTTTTTTAAGGAACTCAGTATATTGAGAAAATAAAATATTTGAATGATAAGCAGTAATGAATGGGAATTTATCATTTAAATAACTGCCAAGAAGTTTAATTTATATGTGAGTAGCGAGTCTAATTAAATAAAAGTGGAAAATACAACTGAATTTATGACACTATAATAAGGTCCCCTGGGCTCTGTAAAGACTATGCGTAAAGTCTAGTATTCATTTTATTCTGTGTGCTATTTCGGATGCTGCCAAATATACTCATAATTCACCAGCAATTGGTATTATCGGTGCAGTCTCTCTACACTATTGACACATGAGCCAGTCCTTAATGACTTATAAAGCGAGGTTAAGCACTATAAAATATCAGAATTTCTTTCTGCTTTAAGGGTAAAACATTTTTATTGGGGTAGTCTAAAATATTTTGTTAAGGGGAAAACACATTTTCATAGTAATTCCTTCCTGTTTACTTTTTTAATAGGAAATAAATACTTGTTGGTATTGAGGACAATTATAAAAATATTTCCTTTTTTTTCAATAAGAGGAAATGGTGACTCCCTATAGTCTTTCTTCTCTCTCCCCCTGTAGTATTCAGTGACAGATGCTCCATATGTGCTTGGTGTGCACCGCACACCTAGCACGGAGCACCTGCGCTGTGTATTTCTGGGGTTTGTGTGCTCCGAACAGCCCACAAACCCCAGAAATACATACAAAAGGAGACGCCAGCTAGGTTTTCGGCAACACAGTCACTCACTCAGTTGCCAATCAGACAAGCACTAAAAGTATACAAATTTTTGTATTAAGTATTTCTTCTCCACCCTGTAGTCTTGCTTATCTCTCTCTCCTCCTATAGTATTTCTTCTCTTCCCACTGTAGTATTTCTTGTCTCTCCGCCTGTAGTCTTTCTTCTCTCTCTCCCTCCCCCTTTAGTATCTCTTCTCTTCCCCCCCCTGTAGTCTTTCTTCTCTCTCTCCTCCTCCCCTCCTACTGACTTCCGCTTGAACTAATTCAGCTGCCACCGCCGGAAATCAGCAGTCAGATGAATTAGTTAAAACGGTGGCGGCCATCGAACTAGTTAAAGCAACGATGGCTGCCGAATTTGTTAAAGCGGTGACGGCTGCCGAATTAGTTAACTAACTTTAACTGCTGACTTCCAGATGCTGATTTATTTAGTGTGGCCACATTTTAAGGCAGATGGCCCACCGGGATTTTTCACAGTATCCCAGTGGGCCAGTCCAGCCCTGCCCTCGTCTCTGGGTTGCACCAGTTTGGCAAACTTTTAAAACGTTAGTAACAGGTTCACACAAACTGGTGCGAAACGGCTGATTCCCACCACAGGCTAGGGAGATTTTATTTTCTTTGGATGATTGATTTCCCTGGGCATTTACATTTAGTGAATTGCTGCTCATACCTGGGCTTGGTAGATAGGGGGCAAAGTTAGGGTTGATTTTATTTATATTAATTAATGTATTACTTATGTTGTCCATGTGGCCTTGCACAAGCCCCCAGATGAGGTATTATTACATTGTTTTGGAGGGTTATTTATTTGGGTATGTGGGATTGGCTATTATTGATTTTAATTATGGGGGCCTGGACAAGACCCAAGAATATAACTTACCAGTGTATGGGTGGGTAAATTATAACCCCCTACCACTGTACAGGGGGATTTATTAATGGGTCCCTCTTAACTGAGATATTCAGTAAGTCAAGCACTTGGATGATCCCAAAAGAACACCAAGGTAAGGCAGTTAAATAAGTGTCTCTTGTAGGAGAGATGAACAGGGCAGGATAGGACAGAGTGATAGTAAGATTAGGTTGTAACACAAATCAAGGTGAACTGGAGAGCAGGTTGTCATACAATGCCGAGGTCAAACTGGAATGCAGGTAGTAATATAATGCTGAGTCAAATTGGAGACTAAACTAACAAAATGCAAAGCAAAAATTACGAAACCACACCATAGTGCAGACAGGAATGAACTGAGGGTTTTTAAACATAGCGCCAAAGAGCTACCTTCACCCTGAACATCCTAGAGTGATGTGAGCATGCATTCCAGGGAGACGGGCTGTGCAGAACACAAAGGAACACACTCCAATGTGAGGTACACAACAGCCAAAGATGTGAACTTTGGGGGCGGACAGAGAAAGGTTACAACTTATGTTTGGCTGAATACCACATAATCTCATGGGTGAGAAATATATTCCATTTATGGTCTGGCCATGCTGACTTTATCGTATGCATATTTTATTCCAGCTCAGACATCAGTTTCCATAATTCCTGCCCTGACCCTTACTTTTAAAGACCTTGTCCTAGACTATTCTTTACATACATAATATCTACCCTCACTACAGTAATATATTCTTTGTAGTAGCCATGCTTCAGAAACAAATAAGCAGCTGTAAATTAACATTGTGTAACTCAGTCTGCAACTTAACAGAGGGTTTGACACATTTAGTTACATGCAGCTGTTCAAGTATTGTGCACTTGTTTCTTTACATAAGACAGGGAAGCACCACTCTCTAGAAAACTACCATTAGATTTGTATTTCTGCATATAAGATGCAGCAGTAAAACTGTTTTTTAAAGTTAATGTACATCAGAGACTCTTTTACTAAAGCAACTGTGAGGTAATCGTGTATGTGATCCCTAGGACATACTTGAAAATGGGAGAAAATTCAATATATTCTTCCTAGCAAAACACTTTATAAATAAATAAATATTGTCATGCAGATTATAGACTTTAATAAGATTTCCTGTTAAGGCTGTTAATATTACATGTGGTAAGATTGGTTTTCAGAGAACATGAGGATTGTAATCTTACTACAGCTATTTACATATTTAAAATAATTTATGCTGAGCATGATCATAATTGCAGCACAGTAACATCGCTGCTGAAGCTAATACATCAATAATACATATTTCATTTATATTTATGGGTTAGTTAAGTAATTAATGGATGTTTATTTTGAAATGCCAGCTTTAGTATGCATTAATTTGTTTAGTGTGGTTGACTCGTATTTTTCTTTCTTTTAAATAAAGAATAAATATCACTTTATTAATTTATTTTTTTTAATCATATTCATTTACAATTTACAATTGATCACATTAGTAAGTTAAAGCATTTACAAATTTAAGTACCAATCATTTAAGTAAACAACATTTGAATACAATATTCAGATCCTGTTTTGTTAAACTGTACCAGCAAATATATAGCATTCAGTCATTCATACTTTGAAGTACTGGTCCTATCGGTGTAATTTGGTGGGTTAATTTGGAGAATCCACAGTCTGGTTATGATGGAACTTCCCATAAAGGGAGGAAATTTCTAATCATATCTCTAAGGTTTAAGGTGATCAATCCAATTAGCCCATATGTCATGTCTTTCCACAGATCAGGAAAAGAAAGGGAAAGTATTTCACCATAGAACATTGATATGCAAGTTGGGACATTATTTTCTGCTAAACTGGGATCTAATCACTTCTGCAGTGTCTGTGGAACTATTAACTATTAACATACATTGTGTTTTTCTCAACACAGGTAAATCTAACAGGAACAGGAGTGAATGCAAAATTAGGGGGCTCTGATAATCACAAATGTCCCTAATATGGTCAGTTAGCTTTTCCTATATTATTTAAAAACACATGTTTGGGTTTTGTGTATTTTTATGCCCCAAGTGTCCCATTGGTTCGACAAATTTAATCAAAAAAGGTAACCTAATTGAAACCTCAAAAAAGTACAAATATTCAGAGGGAGCCCAAATTAGAATATGTAAACATGTTGGGACAACATTTCCAAGAAAAGAAAGGAGAGACAATAATTAAATGGGGGGAGAGACCCCCAATATTATAATATGCCTAGTGGCCTAGGTCACATCCCAAAGGCACCCAAGTACAACACCTCCCAAAGGAAAGTATATTTCAAATTCAAATTTACTTTACACAGATGAAGGGGGTCTGTACCAAATCATAACATTTGCCTTAGTGCACAGCAATGGTGAAACAACATTGTGTCCCAATTGTCAGTTATCAAAATATAAAAGAAACAGATTATTCCTTGTGTTCTTTTTCTCTCCTTTCACTCTCTCCCTGTACCTCCAGCCCCTCCCAAGAGGTTTCCACTTTATAGGTGCTCTAATCTTTAATGATTTCTATCTGAGGCCATCTGTTTCTTCCTTCATGGGGGTCTGTGCAGACAAGCTGATTCACATCACTTGTCAAAATCAGTCGTGTGGGGAATAACCATCAGTAAGTAATGCCTTGGTCCCTCAGAAGAGAGCATATATCCGTAAATCACATTCTATTGTTCCTTGTTGAAATGGAAAGATCAGAGACCAGATTAATTCCAATAAATTTTTCTGTAGCTGGTTTGTTCTGAAATTATTTTATCAAAAGCCATCAAAGCAGACAATAATGTGTTAGGTTTATCTTGATATGTCACATAATTTGGTTTGGGGAGTCTATGAATCCTCTCAAATGGGAAGCACCCAAATTTGTCCTTCTCAAAATATTGTGATAGGAATGGTGTACAGTGAAACTGAAGCTGGTCATAGGTTATGGATGCCTATATATATTCCTTATCTTTAAATGTCTCCTTCTGCAGCGATCCTCGAGATCCACAAATTTTACTTAAACTCTGCATATCACCTTCCAGCGTGTTGTTCTGTTCCTTGAACGTCTGGATTTCTCCTTTCAGTTGTTGCAGCTCCCTATTCTGAGAGGCCAAAATTGCATAAATGGTAGATATTTCCTGTTTTATATTACATTTTAAGTCCAGACTTATTTTATCAAAAAGGCTTGATTCAAAATGTATTGGGTGATATTTATATACTGAATGTATCTGCTAATGGGTTACCTGCCTTAGTAGACTAGTATGTTCTTATATATTTAGGAGGTTTGTATTTTTTTTTGGTGCCATATTTGTTTGTTTAACCTGTTAATCATGAGGTGTATGATTTAAATACTAAACAAAGTCAGCCCTGAGTTATATTGAAGCGTCCAAAGTTTCCCAACACATTAAAGTCTATTGTGCGTCCATCAGTCCCCGATATGTACAACAAATGAGGAAGCTGAGGCCTCTTGCTTAAGTGTGGCCCAATTTATGTATTTGCAGATATGGTTTAAGTGAGTTAAAGCCAGGGGTCAACTTTCACTTTACAAGCCTTAGGTACATGTGTAAAGTTTCATAAACTGACAAAGAGAAAATATTACAATGACACTTTTTTTGCTCTGCTATTATAACCATTCACCCATGTGTAGGATCATCCAAGCTGTATTTAGGCATATCTATATCCTTTTTTCTTTGCTTGTTTATTATTTATGCTCATTCCTGTCTGCTTGTTATTCATTTGATACTATTAGTTAGAGACTTTGCTAATTGTGGGATACCTTGATGTGGTTGGCAAGCTTAATCTTATCACCATAATTAACCAAACTGCTTCCATTTACCTGTCCCCTGTATGTAGTCTTAGTTATATCTGTGCCTGTCCCTTTAAGTTCTACATCAATCCTGATCATATATTCAAAATCTATAGTAAACCACTCAGTATTTCAAAAAGCTGGGGCCACTGGGTACCTTAAGTAAGTTCTTGAGTTGCTAAAGAGCAAGTATACACCAAATAAACTGAGATAGACACTACACAGTAGTTAGGTAGGTGCCAAGCAGGACACCACCAGGACGCCCGTAAATTAAATAAAGACAAATAATTAGCACTCGAAAATGAATTTTTATAGATACACCAAATGGCAGCATTTAGACCAACACATAGCTTGAAAAAGACCCTGTGTTGGTTGAAATGTTGCCACTTGGTGTAATTGAAAAAACTCACTTTTTGGATGCAGCAATAAACCAGATACAGTGTCCACTATGAGACTAAGGGCTTTATGTAAAAAACATAGGATTACTTTGTTACAATTACCGGATTCACAATTAACTCATGATCCCCAAACAATCACACATCAATTTGCTGCATTTTATTCAGACTTCTGCGCTGGTAAAACCACTTGTTTCCCCATTAACAAAGGGTGTACTGTAAATAATTTTCTCCACACTCTTGTCCTCCCCTTCTTATCAACTTCCTAATCTGTCCAGCTGTCACATGGACTGGATTGGTTTTCTTCTTCCTATTATAAGATATTAAAAGAATCACTCACCCCCACATGATCTAACCTATCCACTAGTGTACTAGAAGGGGTGCCTCTCCAATCAAGAATGCTAGATGCCCGCATAGTAGTTATACATAAGGGGGGCAAAGATCCAACCCTAACACAGAATCACCACCCATAGTGCTTATTAACATAGATTTAAAAATCTTCTTGAAAGTTCTGGTGACCAGACTGAGCATGGTGCTATGGGGCCTAGTCCAACCGGATCAAGTTGGTTTTATAGAATTTATGGTTTATTAGACTTCACCAGCAACACCACTAACCCTACATTCATGTCACTTTGGGAACAAGATTTATGGATTGAAATCACGGAAGATCAGTGGTCAGAAATCTTTTTAAATTCCTATTCAATCATGATATGCATCCTTGGTAAAGAAAACACATACAAAACCATAAGAAAAAAAGGTAGGAAAACTGTAATCCACAGCCAGAGTATCAGGGTTATACCGTGTGCACCATCTCCGGAATTAGGGTGTGAGATCACTTTAAACTTTTAGCAGTTTAATAGTTTAAATTCTTAAGCAAACAGTTCACCCAGTGCTGTATTTACAGCGAGGCTAGGGCGGCAAATTTTGGGAGGTGGCAGCGCCCCCCAGCACTGAAAAAAAAAAAAATCCGCCCCTTTAAAAAAAAAAAAAAAAAAGACCGCGCTTGCAGGCAGAGACGGAGGTGAGAGGGGTTCAGAAGATCCCCCCTCATTATATCTGCCTGCCGGCAGGCTGCACAGGTGCCCGAACAGGCAGCACAGAGAAACCTCCGTGCTGCTTGTTCGACTCCCCGTGCAGTGTGACACGGAAGTGCCGACAGTCATGTGACCGGCGTGCTGACGTCATGCCTGCCACTAGTCACCACGGAAAGGTATGGGATGGGGAAATGGGGGGATTTTAGGAAATTAGCAGGGGCTTATTAAATGGCAAATAACTCTGGCATATTGTTGGGCAAATTGGCTGTGGCATATTAAAAGGCAAATAACACTGGCATATTATTGGTCAAATTGGCTGGGGCTTATTAAATGGCAAATAACACTGGCATATTATTGGGCAAATTAGCAGGGGCATATTAAATGGCAAATAACACTGGCATATTATTGGGCAAATTGGCAGGGGCATATTAAATGGAAAATAACACTGGCATATTGTTGGGCAAATTGGCAGGGGCATATTAAATGGCAAATAACACTAACATATTATTGGGAAAATTGGCAGGGGCATATTAAATGGCAAATAATACTGGCTTAATATTGGGCAAATTGGCTGGGGCATATTACCGGTAAATGGCAGAATAACAATGGCATATTATTGGGCAAATTGGCTGGGGAATATTAATGGCAAATTATACTGGCATAATATTGGGCAAATTGGCAGGGGCTGATTAAATGGCAAATACTGGCATATTATTGGGGAAATTGGCTGTGACTTATTAATGGCAAATAATACTTGCATATTATTGGGCAAATTGGCTGGGGAATATTATGGGCAAATAATATTGGCAATGTGTATGTAATGGGGTGATAGAGGCATGGAAATGGGGTGATGGGGCATGTCCTTGGTGTGCAACGCGGGTTATGGGTCATGTCGTGGGTGTGCATCGTGGGTAGGGGGGGTGCCCAAAATTTGTCTGCCTAGGACAGCACAAAACCAAGATACACCACTGAGTTCACCACATATGAGGGCAAATTTGTTTTGTTGTTCCTCTCCATCCCATCTCTGCTGCCTTCCCGCTGGTAAGGTCAGAGTCAGCATACTGCATGAGACTCGCAGCGTGGTTCCCACGGGAATAAGTTCAAAACCTGCAAAGAGAAGACAATTTGCTTCTTTCATATCTAGGATTCACTGTCCATTTAAGAAAGACAAAAGGTAATTTCCCATGCAATGAGCTCTGGCTGGTTTCCTGTGTTCACAGGTATCGTTTTCAAGAGTCAGAACTCATTTCAAATGTGCCGGCTACTGAGATGTCACTAATAGAATGGTGAATGATAATGATAAATGGATAACACATCCTAGTGGCATTCAAAGTGTTAACACATCTTACCTCACAAAAAAGTCTCTGAAGAGACTACAAATTCTACAAGGCTGACAAATAAAGCATTGATTTTTTTTTTTAATATTGACCTACTGACAAGGGTTGTCTGTTGCCAACAGTAAAAGCACATCTAGAAACCATCTTCAGAGGAAAGGCCTTCAGACAGACACGTAAGATCAGATTTTGCTGCCTGGGTTTACATTCAACTGCAATACTTGTGACTAAATCTGACAGAAACAAAAGCTTAAATGAAAACAGCCCACTCTGATTCCTCATCTGTACAACTCCTTCTATTTCTCCATTTACTATCCCTACACTCAGGGAAATGCAAGTGAAAATAGTCCATTGCTTTCCAAAAAGGGTTCTTTTTTCTGTGAGCTTACAGTTTCCACCTGCCTCTCACTTAAAGGTATATGCCGCATTTAAGAACATCACAAGTTTTGTTTAAAAACACACAGTTTTACATCATACATGTAACTCTGGTTGTTCCATCGGTATTTTGTGCTTTTCTTAATGAAAGCTATGTAATAAATTACTGATAGTGGTAAAAGTACCTGAAAAATGTATAGTTTATTGAAATTTATAGTTTATTGATTTTCAAATTAAAACATGGGCAGTTATCACATGGTTCAAAGAAGAGATATACTATGCAATTGTATAAGATGAGCAAGAGTGGCCAGTTAGCTTCTAGGATATTTGGTAGTCAGTACACTTGGGCGATGTCTACATTTTTGTATCCTGAATACATTTTGGTGAAAAACAATTAAACTGAATTTCAGCCATTGACACGTGTGCGGATGATATACATCCATTATTTTTATTTAATTTGGATGAATGGAATTCACCAAAGTTCATTGTCTGATCAACCCAGGAAGAACCAATTTTCTACGAAAAAAAGGGAGCTCCAAGATATGGACCACCGAAGTAATCTCTTCTATAATCGACATGAAAATCGGCCAATGTGATGTAGCGGATTTAGTTCCTACAGTTCATAAGCCAAACTTTTCATAGCCTGGGTCCTCCCCAAAGACTCATATGGGGAGGAATTCAGCTTACTACAGGGCCATTTCAGGAGGACCCCAGCTATTCGGGATTTCATGCCATAGAAGTGAATGTCCTCCCAAAATGGCCCAAAATTAAAATAAATAATAAATAATAAATAAATAAAACTGTATAAAAAATAATATATTAAAATAAGATATATTAAATAAAATAAATACATATTTTTAAAACACATTTACATATATGGAGAACTTTATTAGCAGATGACCCTGCTTCAATAACAACGAAACAAATGTGAAACCTGCACCTTTCCAAGTATTATGTCTTGTTTTTTGTAGTCACAGTGGGTAGGTGTCTGTGTCATCTGCTGGCTGCTAGTGCATTGTGGACTCTTTCACCATTTATTTAGTTATATACACTCTCTGGAGACAGCAACAGGATGGTCACCCTCCACTTTCTTTTTCTATGTTCCTCAGATTTTGTCAGAATGCTCAAGTGTCAAACCACAGTTAACCAACAATTCCTAATGATGCACTTTATTTTACCTGAGTATCTTTGAACCTACAATGATTGGGTTGCCATTTATAGGCTGGTGAAGTTATATTTTGTCCTCTGATCAACAGAACTTCTTAACAGGGTTTACCTTTAACCACCTAGTTTCCATCCATACTAGGGGATCTGATAAGTTCTGATCTGTTGATTAGAGATGTTATATAATTAGTTCCTGGTGCAAAGGAAAGATAATAGTCTGTCTCATCTGCATAGCAGGTATATCTTAAGCCATGGCATCTGATGATGTCCCCCAGTGGCAGTATACGCATGGCAATAGAGTGGGAGATAGAGTAAATCCCTGTGGTACGCCACATGTTTGTGGTGTGGGAGCTGAAAAGCACATTCCTGATTATACTCTCTGTAATCTGCTTATGAGGAATGATTGAAACCCCATTAAAACTGTACCCTCTAGACCGCAGAGGTCTTGCAACTACTCAATCAATCAAGTTACAATCTGATGATCAGTGGTGTCAAATGCAGCTGGCAGATCTAGGAGAGTTGTGATGGAATAATCACCCTTGTCTATTGCCATTAGGAGATCATTTTGAACATGAAACAGGGCTGCTTCAGTACAGTGATGTTTTCTGAAGCCTGATTGAAAAAAAGATTAAATATGTTATTGCTTTAGAGATTGGCCTCAAGTTGATTTTCGCCAGAAAAGGGAGGTTGGAGAAGTCTTTAGTTCAACATGCAGTCTGGGTCTACTGCTTTGTTTTGTACTATTTTTGTAATGACGTAACTATTTATTGTAATGACATGTAACTATTTTTCTAATGACATGTAACATTTATTTATATAGTGCCAACAATTTATGCAGTGCTTGGTATAGAGTTTAAAGAGAAGCAAGAGACTGAATTTAGTTAGGCGAACAGAGACAGATCTATACAGAGAGCCATGCTCACAAGCTTACAAATATAACATTTATCTATAATGAGAGGGCTTTACTTCACAGCTGCTCTCTATACAAGATTTTTAGTTACGCTTCCATTTACATTTTGTGTGGAAGATGAAGAAAATATTAAAGTAATATTCACAAACTGATCCATAAATCCTATATCTTTCATCAGTGTGGTGTGTAACACATTTGTGTCTTCTCTGACTTGCTGCAAACGACCAATATCTGAAAGGTTTCCTGTAAGATATAATTTGCTGAAGCAATGTATGTGTGTTACAGGATAGAGATAATGCATCTATATATATTTACATTCTAGTAGTCAACATCAAAAACTCCAAAGAGATAAAACAACTTTTATCATTAAACATTCCTGTTCGCTTTTCATCAGTTCACTGTCAAATTCCACATCCATATTTACACTGCTGTTGCCATGGAGGAAAATACATAAAAATGCTCAGCTTTGAAATATGTCCTTTTGTATTCCAAAGCTAATAGGTCCAGAACAAATTATGCTTTTTACAGGTCTCTAGATATTAGGCTATTATAAACCAGAAGATTTTCTTCCCAAGAATGGTCTTTATATTGCCCTTGAACATACTTATATATGGTAATTATATTACCTTGATTCTGTTGCTGTAACTTAATGATTAGAAAATAGTCATTGGATGAGGGGGTGAGCAGACATGTATCCACAACCATACTTGAAAAGACAAAACCAGCTAAATTATGGGGCAAAATACTACATTTGTAGCAATCAACAGAGAATGATTCTACTTAAAGTATTGTAAGTTGTTGGTACTCACTAGTGTTCAGCGAACCCGAACCGCACCATTCGAGTTCATACCGAACTTTACGGTTTTTGGACCCCGGACCCGAACACGGACATTTCGATGTATGTCCGTGTTGGAGTTCGGGTTCGGCGATTACATTGTATGTAATGCTATTGGCTTTCTATAAACCGAAATAGAGTCCCCATTCAGAAATTCTTATGAATGGGGACTCTAATTCGGTTTTTGGAAAGCCAATAGCATTACATACAATGTAATCGACGAACCCGAACTCCAATACGGACTTTTCCATAAACCGAAAGTCTATAAACCGAAAGGCAAATAGGGTAGACAAATATGCGTAGTAAAGTGGTGAAGTGTTGCGCAAAGTTAAACTGGGTAATGGTGAAAGTGAGAAACAATAAAAATGATGATACTTATCCTAAATAGCAGACAAACTCATAGACAGGATATATGCAAAAGAAAAAAAACAAAAGAAAAACAATGGTGTAGTATAAAAGACAGTAACGAATGTATCTGTAGCCATGACCCCCAATGGTATTAGACTCACGTGGTCTAGAGCCTCAGGACCGGCTCTAGGTATAATCCGCAGAAGGACTAAAAGTCCTATAATCCACAGCGGCAAAAAATCACTCTCCCATAAGCAGTCGAATCTTAGATGTGGAGTTTATCTCAGAAGGGAAGACAAATAGGAACCAGACATAGTGAAGTATATAACAATAGGGAAACATTTATTGGCCCCCTGTAATCTTGAGGCTTACATTAAAACAATAGAACAAGGGTATATGAAATCACCAGTCTTGAAGTGCAAGATAGTAGGTCCGCTTGGGAAGAAATAAATGGGAAATCCACGTGGATAAAATCTGCAGAACAACAGCAGAAAAGCAGCAGGACGGTAGATAGCAGCTGTGAAGTGAGATAGTCTCGTGTGGCGTCACTCCTGCGACGCGTTTCGCCTCTATCGGCTTCTTCAAGGCAGTAACTCCCACACGAGAAGTCAACGTTTATATGCAGTCCACGTGATTAGTTACTACGGCAACGTGTGTAAACAGGGCGTCGCATGTGTTATGACAACGTTAGTTAAGGGAGTGGCTCTAATTAGACAGGCATAACGGGGAAAATAGTCTAACCCAGGAATACAGCAGATAAATAGTATAGACATCATAAAAAATAGCAAACATGACTCCAAATCAAAGGATAAAAGATACACAGATATAAAAACAATGGTTAACTAACTTTAGAGGTTTTACACAATAAATATATAGCTCATAAAATTCGCAGAAAATATATGAATATAAAAACATGATAGTAAAAAACATTTAGGCAATAGGCATAATATATGGTACAAAAAACATGAGAACATATAAATATACAGTGGCACAAACAACAGCATGGGCAATATTGCAAATAAATCCACATAGAGATCGGCAGAAAAAAGGAAGCATATTTTCACAAATCTAAGTGTCATTCTTAACACTAAATAAACCTGAACCTGATTCAAAATGTATAAGGAGGAAAAGATATCAATGAATATGATTATTATATAATGTTTTTCAAATAATACAGACAGGTATAAGCGCATACATAACGTAAAATAAGTAGTTAGAAATCATAAAAACACCAGGATGTTTCCAAAAAGGGGCGGATTAGAGAAAATTATGTAGTTCAAAGTCTGCATTGAGACCTCTTGGTGTCATAGTATCTAATTCAAAAATCCACCTCATTTCTGCCTGCCCGAGGGTTTTGATTTTATCCCCTCCTTGCCAAGATGTTTTAGGTTTATCTATGGCCATAAAACATAATTTGGATGGATCTTTTTGATGTGCAACTGTGAAATGATGGGAAACAGTATGCTTCTCATAGCCGTTTCTGATGTTCCTGATGTGTTCTGCAATGCGGATTTTTAGGGTTCTGGATGTTCTGCCTACATAGTGCATTCCGCAAGGACACCATAGCATATAAATATCCCCGCTAGTCTCACAAGTAATAATATCTCTAATTGTATAGGTTTTTGCAGAATGAGGATTTTTAAAATTACATAGAGTTTTGCTTTGCAAATTATTAGTTTCTTTACATGCTTGACATGTCCTGCATCTGTGGAAACCGATAAGTTCTCCAAAAAAGTTTTTATTGGACTGCTTAGTTTTGTCAGTTTTCAAGAAACCATTGCTTAAGTGATTCTTTAAAGAAGGGACACCTCTGTATATAATTCTGGGACTTGGGCCTAATATAGATTGCAGACTGGGATCTTGACGTAATATAGGCCAATATTTATAAATAATATTCCGCATATATTTATTATTGCCACTATAATCCATAATTAAAGGTACTCCTTGCAGTTTCTCTCGTGGAGTCTCCAATTTTGTTCTCAAACAATCTTTCCTATCTATAAGGCTAATTTCTTGGATGGCCTGTTGGATAGGGTGTGTATCGTAGTTTTTATTTTTTTATTCGCAAACTTATTCTTCAGGATATCTGCCTGTATTAAAAAATCTTGGTTGTTACTGCAATTTCTAAAGAGTTGGCTCTATGGTACATTCATGAGCCAAGGGAGAAAGTGGCAGCTATCTGCCTCAATAAAACTGTTGGGGTCCACTTTCTTAAAGAAAGTGCGAGTTTGAATATGGCTAGAGTCGTGGTAGAGTTCCAGATCTAGAAAATTTACTCTTTCCCTACTATACTCTGCTGTTAACTTAATATCCCAAATATTAGAATTGAGGAATGTAAGGAAGGAATCTAGGGACACAGAGTCACCCTTCCAGATGAAAAAAAGGTCATCTATATACCTATTGTAAAGTATCAAATTAGCAGCCCAGATATGTTCTCCATATATAAATGTCTCTTCCCAGAAGGCCATGAAGAGATTGGCGTAACTGGGGGCAAATTTCGTGCCCATGGCCATACCAGTTAGCTGCAGGAAGAATTTGTCCTCGTACCAGAATAAGTTATTCTCAAGTATAAGGCGAATGCCTTCCAAGATGTAGTTAATTTGGGGCTCTAGCATGTCAGATGTATTGCTTAAAAAGAAGCAAACTGCTTCACATCCCCTATTATGTTGGATAATGGTATATAGTGAGCTAACGTCAAATGTTACCAACAGATAGTCATCCTGCCACTTAAGACCGTCTATTTCTCGAATAAGGCTGATGGAGTCTTTGAGATATGATTTTGTATGTACTACATAAGGTTGTAATAGACTGTCAATATACTCTGACAGACGTGATAGAAGTGAATCTACTCCTGCTACAATGGGTCTACCAGGGGGGTTAGTAAGATGTTTATGTATTTTTGGTAGAATATAGAAGACCGGAATCTTTGGATGTAGGGGGTTCAGATACTGGAATTCTTTTTTGTCCAAGATGTTCGAAATAAGGCCTTTATCTAGAAAGTGCGCGAGTTTAGTTTTAATTAGATGAGTAGGATTGGACTCTAGACGTTAGTATGTGTTTGTGTCGTTAAGCTGTCTGGTAATTTCGGTGCAATACTGAATTTTATCTAGAAGCACTATTCCTCCACCCTTGTCTGCGGGTTTGACAACTAGTTCTTCTTTGCCTACTAAAGTTTGGAGTGCTGCAATCTCTCCCCCTGACAGATTATGCTGAAATTTATTCAATTTTTTGACCTTTTTAAGATCTTGGACGACCATTTTTTCAAAAGTTTTAATTTCGTCCGACTTCATCTGTCGTGGAAAAAAGGTTGATTTATTTTTCAGGGAACTGTGAATATATGTATTATATTGACTAATAGGTGTTTTCTCTTTGGGATTTTTCATAAAAAATGTCTTTAGACAAATACTGCGAACAAATTTCTGTATATCAATATATGTATTGAACTTATTGATACCGACTGAGGATGCAAATTAAAGACCTCTATTTAAAATCCTAGTTTCATCTAAAGTTCATACATGACTGCTGAGATTGAAAATGCCTGCTGGTTCTACCATCTCCCTCTTTTTTCTTTGCTGAACTCTAGATCCTGCTCTGGTTCCTCTATAACGGGGCTTCTGTCCCTTTTTTGGGGAGATGTTTGGCAAGAGTTTCAAATCTATTTTTGAGCGGAATGTAAATAGGATTGATAGAGTTGCCTTGGGGCGTCTGTGGTCCTCTAAAGGTTCTCTTTGCATGTTGCCATTCTGGCTCAAAAATTGACCTTTCTATCTCTATAAGGAATGTATTGCTGTTGGTGGTAAGGTCTCTGAGTGTGGGGTCTATATTGATGGTATTGTCTTTGTTGTGGATAACTTTTATAGGATTGCTGTTGTTGTCTTTGGTTGGAAAAGTGGTGTGGGAAATGGCGTATCGGTTCAGTATTAAAGGATTTTTCAGTCCCTCTTGCTCTAAACGGAATAAATTTTGGGGTTTCGGTACTATTAGAAACATCTTGTTGCATTCTAGGTGTTTTAGGACATTCTGTGGATTCCCTGGAGAAATTCTTTACTTTGTTGTTAGTATAATCGCATTGATCTCTATATAGTTTTTTCTTTTTTCCTTCAATGATGTCATTTTCCAATTTCCCCAAATTGTTCTTGATTTTAGACATATAGTTCTTGAAGAAAGTATTAGGAAGTTGGGGTGAAATTTTACTTTCTAGGTTCCTAAGATCATGATCGATCTTGGATAAATCGTCCTATCTAAAACGGATAATAAGTTCTATTAATTTGTTGGAACATTCCTCCAGGATTTTATCCCAGAAAGTGAGGAAGGTATTATCTTCTTGGGAAATAGTAGGTCACTTTAAAAAGCGAAGGACTCTGGGAGGGATCTTTTCTTTTAGGTATCTTTCCAGAGTCCCTATTTCGCATTTGATTTTAATTTCTCTACTAAGGAGTTTCTCCAGTTCTGGACATAATTGTTCCAGAGAATCATCATTTCAAGTGACGGGTAAACACGTATCTGGTGTAGAATCTAAAGTGCACTTATAATTATTGCGACCTTTTTTTCATCTGGAAGGGTGACTCTGTGTCCCTAGATTCCTTCCTTACATTCCTCAATTCTAATATTTGGGATATTAAGTTAACAGCAGAGTATAGTAGGGAAAGAGTAAATTTTCTAGATCTGGAACTCTACCACGACTCTAGCCATATTCACCAACAGTTTTATTGAGGCAGACAGCTGCCACTTTCTCCCTTGGCTCATGAATGTACCATAGAGCCAACTCTTTAGATTGAAAAGAAATTGCAGTAACAACCAAGATTTTTTAATACAGGCAGATATCCTGAAGAATAAGTTTGCGAATAAAAACTACGATACACACCCTATCCAACAGGCCATCCAAGAAATTAGCCTTATAGATAGGAAAGATTGTTTGAGAACAAAATTGGAGACTCCACGAGAGAAACTGCAAGGAGTACCTTTAATTATGGATTATAGTGGCAATAATAAATATATGCGGAATATTATTTATAAATATTGGCCTATATTACGTCAAGATCCCAGTCTGCAATCTATATTAGGCCCAAGTCCCAGAATTATATACAGAGGTGTCCCTTCTTTAAAGAATCACTTAAGCAATAGTTTCTTGAAAACTGACAAAACTAAGCAGTCCAATAAAAACTTTTTTGGAGAACTTATCGGTTTCCACAGATGCAGGACATGTCAAGCATGTAAAGAAACTAATAATTTGCAAAGCAAAACTCTATGTAATTTTAAAAATCCTCATTCTGCAAAAACCTATACAATTAGAGATATTATTACTTGTGAGACTAGCGGGGTTATTTATATGCTATGGTGTCCTTGCGGACTGCACTATGTAGGCAGAACATCCAGAACCCTAAAAATCCGCATTGCAGAACACATCAGGAACATCAGAAACGGCTATGAGAAGCATACTGTTTCCCATCATTTCACAGTTGCACATCAAAAAGATCCATCCAAATTATGTTTTACGGCCATAGATAAACCTAAAACATCTTGGCAAGGAGGGGATAAAATCAAAACCCTCGGGCGGGCAGAAATGAGGTGGATTTTTGAATTAGATACTATGACACCAAGAGGTCTCAATGCAGACTTTGAACTACATAATTTTCTCTAATCCGCCCCTTTTTGGAAACATCCTGGTGTTTTTATGATTTCTAACTACTTATTTTACGTTATGTATGCGCTTATACCTGTCTGTATTATTTGAAAAACATTATATAATAATCATATTCATTGATATCTTTTCCTCCTTATACATTTTGAATCAGGTTCAGGTTTATTTAGTGTTAAGAATGACACTTAGATTTGTGAAAATATGCTTCCTTTTTTCTGCCGATCTCTATGTGGATTTATTTGCAATATTGCCCATGCTGTTGTTTGTGCCACTGTATATTTATATGTTCTCATGTTTTTTGTACCATATATTATGCCTATTGCCTAAATGTTTTTTACTATCATGCTTTTATATTCATATATTTTCTGCGAATTTTATGAGCTATATATTTATTGTGTAAAACCTCTAAAGTTAGTTAACCATTGTTTTTATATCTGTGTATCTTTTATCCTTTGATTTGGAGTCATGTTTGCTATTTTTTATGATGTCTATACTATTTATCTGCTGTATTCCTGGGTTAGACTATTTTCCCCGTTATGCCTGTCTAATTAGAGCCACTCCCTTAACTAACGTTGTCATAACACATGCGACGCCCTGTTTACACACATTGCCGTAGTAACTAATCACGTGGACTGCATATAAACATTGACTTCTCGTGTGGGCGTTACTGCCTTGAAGAAGCCGATAGAGGCGAAACGCGTCGCAGGAGTGACGCCACACGAGACTACCTCACTTCACAGCTGCTATCTACCGTCCTGCTGCTTTTCTGCTGTTGTTCTGCAGATTTTATCCACGTGGATTTCCCATTTATTTCTTCCCAAGCAGACCTACTATCTTGCACTTCAAGACTGGTGATTTCATATACCCTTGTTCTATTGTTTTAATGTAAGCCTCAAGATTACAGGGGGCCAATAAATGTTTCCCTATTGTTATTTACTTCACTATGTCTGGTTCCTATTTGTCTTCCCTTCTGAGATAAACTCCACATCTAAGATTCTACCGCTTATGGGAGAGTGATTTTTTGCCGCTGTGGATTATGGGACTTTTAGTCCTTCTGCGGATTATACCTAGAGCCGGTCCTGAGGCTCTAGACCACGTGAGTCTAATACCAGTGGGGGTCACGGCTACAGATACATCCGTTACTGTCTTTTATACTACACCATTGTTTTTCTTTTGTTTTTTTCTTTTGCAAATATCCTGTCTATGAGTTTGTCTGCTATTTAGGATAAGTATCATCATTTTTATTGTTTCTCACTTTCACCATTACCCAGTTTAACTTTGCGCAACACTTCACCACTTTACTATTATATACAGTGTTGTTTTTGGGGAAGTCACACTAGTGTTTGCTGCATTTATCCACATTTTTGTATTGTTAAGCGCCTATCACATTTTTTTCACTATCAAATATGCGTAGTAGTGAGGATGAAGGAGACTGAGGAAGTATGAGTGTTCCCTTTTTCCACACTTTTTTGTTGCTATATATGATCCATTTTTGCCATTAAAACGACCTTTTATTTTATGGCGTATCCAGAGTGCGAGTTTCCTCCTTTTTTTGTTAAGACTGAGGAAGTACACCAACTAGCTCAACAAGGAAGCAAACAAGGGGTTTAAATAGTAACTGACCTCCCTGAGTCCCTCCTCCCAACACCAAGTCTCCGCCTCCTCCATAGGCTATACAGAGGAGGAGGGAGTGGGGGAAACACCACTTCACCTCTGTCTGGTCCTACAGGACCCACCCTGTGATGCGTTGCCAACCAGAGGTAAGACATGCCCCCTGGCTCTTGTCAGAACACGCAAGCTAGACAAGCGCGGTGTGCCCACAACTTGAGGCCGGGGATGCGGCCTACCCCGCGGCCTCAGGATCGCATCGCGAATGGTCCCCAGCGTCCCAGATACAGCCCTGGAAGTGGACCCTTGGTGCGGGGTAAGTGAAGGACCCTGGACCCGACATAGACAATCAGTTTGAGAGGCTCTGGTATCACTCATATTTATTCTTAGGGCTGATCTAAACAGGTCACCAGTTTCTCTTTCACAAGTTGACCCACACAATAATAAATACACAACATATTGAAAGGCAGTATGCCTTTCTATTATGGAGTGGCCATGCGTTGGACAAGAGTTTTTTCACTATTGCTCTGGGGATTTTGCTTGACTAGCTCTAGAAAATATAAACTAAGTTAGCCTTAGATCTAGGGTTAGTGTTAAAGGCACTGCATCACATTGTTTTTGCTGTGCAGGTAGAGCATAAAAAAAATATTGAAAGTGATCTATACATTATATTATTAAAATTACAAATAAATCCCTAAATTAGGACAGAAATGTGTAGTCTCCTGCTTATGAATTCACACGTGAAACTAATTAACTGCTTTTCAATGGGAAATGCATAATTTGCATACTGTACCACATGTGATGTCATAAGCAGTAGACTCCACAGACACATTTAACCCTTTCACGACAATAGACGTGTCAGGCATGTCCAGCTGGGAACTCTGTCCCAGACAATGGACATGACTGACATGTCCTGCGGTGAAACAAGCATTTTTCGTGATCAACGTTGTCAAGGCAATAGCCAGCACCAAAATTTGGGCTCTGGGTAAGCCACAATCGCTCCACGGAGCGATCGTGGGAGCCATATTGCAGGAGCATCAGGCTCCTGCAATATGGCTGTGCCCTCTTGTGGTCAGAGCTTTGGAAGTGAAAAAAAATTAACTTCCGTCGCTCTGAATATGTTGGTTGACTGCCCCTAGAGGCAAAAAAAAAGACTTAATTATCTTAAATCTAGGATTAGGGTTAGATTTGCTTTTAGGGTTAAAATTAAATTAGGGTTAGCTGAAGGGATAGGGTTAAAATTAAATTAAAATTATATTAAGGGTTAGCATAAGGGTTAGAGTTGGGGTTAAATGTAGGGTTCAGGTTGGGGTCAAAAGATCAATATAGAAATAAACAAAAAAACACTATTTTTGGTTTTTGCCCCATAACTCGCAAAAAAACTGCAGAAAAACATGGAAACATGCATTATTCTGAACTCGGGACAACATTTAGAAACTGTTTCGATAGGGTCTTTTTTAATGATTGTATTTTTGTAAATTATATTTTAGGTCAAAGTTAGAAAAAGTTTTTATTTTTCTTTGTTCATCTTATTTTATGAATTTTTTTGTAGTAAATTATAAGATATGATGAACATAATGGTATCCAATGAAAGCCCTTTTTATGATGATAAAAACAACATACAAGTTGTGTGGGTACAGTATGTGAGAGAAAAGAAAATTACAGCTAAACACCCCAGAAATGTAAAAACAGCCCTTGTCACCCAATGAAAGTGAAGGTCAAAATGTCTTGTCACTAAGGGGTTTAAAAAACATTTTCCACCTAATTTTGGCATCATTTTTATGCTCTACATTCACAGTAAAATAAATGTTTAGGTGATACAATCTCTTTAAGGTTAGGATAGAGGTTAAAAGGTCACTGTAGGAAACAAATGCTTAGGAAAAAGCAATACGCTGCTTTAAGTTATTGCCCTATAACAAGCAAAAAACAACAGAAAGGCACTGTAAACATTGGGTATTTCTATACTCAAATCCATTAAATTATCCAAATATTTAGCAGTGTTTTTTTATTAGTGTTTGTAGATGTGTACATTGTTTATGTACATGTTCAATTTTTCATCATATTTTATTATCCTAGTAAATGTATAGTTTACAAAGGGGCTACATACTGTAATATCATTTTGTTTTCATCACGTACAGTATAACCCGTAAAACAATGCCAAGACAACCCACTTTAGAAAATAAGATGAAAACATTATCTAAAATATGTCAGTGATAAAAAATTGTAAGGATTTAATAATAGTCCTGCCTAGACTTTTCTTTTCCAGTAATTGGCTGATTTGTATTATGCCATTAATATCTCTACGATGAAGTCACTATCATTTTTGGAAGAATCACAAAAATAGCAATCAATACTGAATAATGTATGCACTGCTAGTTCATTTTATTGGTTTGGATTTTATAAACATAACACATGTGATATGCCATATTTATAATAATATTAAACAATGTTTATAAATTACTGTAGAATGATAATGACTATAGACAACATGCATAGACAGCATAATACAAATCAGTCATGACTGGGGGGAAAAAGTCTAGGCAGAACTATTATTAAAGCTTTACAATTCTGTCCCTGACATATTTTAAATGACCTGTTTATACATTATGCAACATTATTACTAATATGGCATATCAGATGTGTTATGTAATCCAAACCAATAAATTAAGTAGAATTGCATACATTTTACATTACTGATTGCTTTTTTATTATTCTTCCAAAAATCACAGTGACTTCACTGTAGAGTGATAATAACAAATAAAATAAATCAATCAGTAATTAATATAAACATTATGCAATTTTATTATAAGTATGGCATATCACATTTGTTATGTTTATTAAATCCAAATCAATCAAATCATACAGCATTGCATACATTATGCAAGATATATTCAAGGGGTTTATTCCAGCCTGTAGTGCATGCAAAATAATGGCATTATTAAACACCGATCAGCCAAAACATTATGACCAGTGACAGGTGGCAAGGCAGCTGAGGCAGTGTGATGCTTTGAGCAATGTTCTGCAGGGAAAAAATAGGTCCTGCCATTCATGTGGCTGCTACTTTGACACATACCACCTACCAAAGCATTGTACACCCTTTCATGGAAACAATATTCCCTAATGGATTTGGCCTCTTTAAAGATAATATGCCCTTCCACAAAGCAAAAATGCTTTAGGAACACAACAATGAGTTCAAGGTTTTTACATGGCCTCCAAATTTCCTAGATCTTAATACAATCAAACATCTGTGGGATGTACTGGACAAACAAAAACGACCCATTGCGTTCTCCCCTCCTCTTTGGGGCAGATACCACAGCTTCATAGGTCTAGTGGAGTCCATGCCTTGACGGGTCAGGGCTGTTTAGGCATCAAAAGGCAACCTATGCAATATTAGGGAGGTGGTCATAATGTTATAGCTGATCTGTGTATGTTTTAAATATTCATCTAGGATCAAATCCATTAAATTATCCGGATGACTTGTGCTATGCAAATTTGTGTAAAATAGAAATATCCAGTTTACACTATACACTACTCTATTTTGGGTGGACCATCTGCAGTGGAGGGCTGGCAACTTTTGGAACAGGGGGCAAAAACAATTTAGTGGCCCATTGTGCAACTTCATTATCATCAAGAGAGAGATACTGACAGATAAGGTACACAGATAGAAACATGGACAAGACACATAGATAGACAGCCAGAGCATTGGTTGGGCCTGATATCCATTTTTGTCCAGTTTTCACTTGCCTTTTATAGCCTCCTTTCTACCTTAGATCCAGAAATGAACAGGGGAGAAGAAAGGTTTGAAGGAACAACGAGTACTTACCCCTCACACATGGGGAATGCCAAAATGTATGCTTTCTATCCTGACCTATTGATCCCAGCCAGAGACTCTTTAGAAAATGCCTGTACTATGCACTGGGGCACTTAAAAGTGAAAACTGGTCCAGCCCCAGCCCATTGTGTTAGGTTAGATAGCAGCCTTAGGGGCAATTTCCCTCCTGCTTTCCTTTGTTAGCCCTCCCCTGACCATCTGATGCTTGACTGCCAATAGGAGCCAAATGGCTAGAGAGTTGATTAGCTTTTCTGCTTTTAATGTTTCTTAAATGCACTGATTATGATGATTATGAGGTAACATTTTATTTTTGATCATATAATTGGCTAAAGGTCTTCAAAACCTATTTGCAGTTTACAGTCTTTTCTATATAACAGCTGTCACCTTGCTATAACATGACATATTACACTGGCCAACATACACTTTCCTTCCTCATATCTGATGTTATAAAATCAGCAGAAATAGTTGGACTTGTATATGGAGTGTACTTCATGACTCATATTATCTTGTTTTCTTTGCTGTATCTTGCATTTAGTGCTTCCCATAGTATTTAAAGTGGGTTCCAAGTTTGGAACTAAAACAACAACAACAAAATCTGAGCTTTTGGTTACATTATTTTGTCAAAGCATTGTTAAACTTACCTACCAGAGCATAGTGTTTCAGGTGTCTACATTTACCTAATGTGTTGTGAGCATAAAAAGTAAGTATACACTGTAGCGAATGTAGCCAAAACATTTTGAAATTATTATTGGATATATAATTAACTATAAACCAACATAATTAATGTTGGTGTTATCTACATGTTACAGGCTCAAATAATAAACAGATCTATTATAATACCAAGGTATAAGTTCTAGGCATTTAAGACAGGGCTTTTTAATGACCCATAATATGCCACCAGGAAAAATCATTATCATTCACAGTGCCATGAATAAGTATATTATTAATGATATTATTAATGATATTTTATGACTTTTTTTTATCCACTATCATAAATTTGATGTAATTGGCAGTTCAGCTTCTGTTTTTAAGCAATTGAAGCCTATCAGACAGAGAAGCACAATATTACTCTTGCATGTGGATGAGCTGTAAGATTGATGGGGTTTCTACATAAAGTTAGATTAAGTTTCTTTTTATATAGTGGCTGCCTGTTTCACAAAAAGCTACAAGTCTTATAAACCAACGCATTCACTGTATGAACTTACCCTACACATAGCTCATATAGATTGAGGTACTCCTAGAGTGTTGATGTTGAACAGGTGGGCCATGAGGGGCTCTTATCTTGATCCATAGGTTCTATTACCACTTAATTACATCCAGCCCCCAACCTAAGCATCTGGCAAAGGCCCTCCATATTAAAAACAAAAAATGGACAACACTGAGTAGAGATAGAGGTTCCTTCTTGTGTTGACATTTGAGACAGAAAATACATATCTGTATTTATAGGTAGTCTGTTTAAATTTGCGAATTCTCTAGGGAAGTCCTAGCTAGATGTTTTAGCTATACTAGTACTGTCTTTGCCATCTGGTGATGATTAGAAGCATAAAACAACTTCTGTGTAAAAAAAATATAATTATCATCTAATTAATTTCTGTTTAAAAGGGAAGCTAGTAATCACCTGATATAGTTTAATATATTATCAAGTTAAAAGAAAAAGTAACAACAAAGCATAATCTATTCAAGCTGATATATTAGTATTTCAGACAAAATGAGTCTATTCTAAATAAATCCCATTAAATAGGATTATAAGGGGAGTTGACTAAATTATATACATACTATATTGCTTGATGTAACGGTAAAGAAATTCCATCCTTCCTCTGTAGTCAGAAACATTTTACCACACCAGGTAGTTTTGCTCAGCTAAAATAAGACACTGAACCTAATGGTCAGTATTTAAAAGTAGTGCTTTGTGATGTCATGAATGCAATGACATCATCTATGGTGTAAGTTACAGGCCAATATAGATGTGGTCAGTTGCTATGAAACCAATACACAATGTACCTGAAAGGTTGATCCCAATGTGACCTATCAGAGTTCCACAAGTGTCAACAATAGAAATGTAGCTGGTTGCCGGGATATCAATACACAATGTCCTGTGATCAATCAAATGGCCTGTCAGTATTCCATTTATGTTATTAGATATTCATTTTTAGCTTTGAGAAGGATGTATAAACTACACATGATAGGCATGTATGTGACTTATTAAAAAATGTTTTACAGATTCTGATCTACATGGGTTTTTGTAACTCCAGTTCTATTCTGGCATATAGGAATATGGACACTAAGATTTTTGTGTAGTAAGTTAAAACTATATGATGGAGACTTTTCCCCTCTCCCAGCCTCTTTACCTTCCTTGCTCGGCAGTTTCATCTTTAATCAAGCTTTGGTCTGATCCAAATAAGTGCATCCCTGTTTGCAGTACAGTTAATTTAAGACACAAGTTCATGTTGTGTGAATCATTTTAACCCAAGGATAATGGGGTAAATGGGAGATGAGACCACATCAAAATAAAGGTCCACTTTATATTTCAGAACCATCATGGTGTTATTTGTTTCTAAATCAAGTCAACACTTTTACAAACTATTGGTCCATAAAACAAGAATCTCTACAGCCCAGAAGGATGCCATATTTGGTTGATTGATCATTCCTCTGAAGGAGACAAGGAAAAACAATCTTAGAAGAGGTAGGTTTGAGTAATGAGAAAGAGCAAACATTATTTTGTGAACTACCTGCATTAGAGAATGAACAAACTGGACAAGTAGGGATTAAATCTGCTTTTTTTTTTTAAATAGAAGCCTAGTTTCATTTTATGAAGCTTATTTCCATAGACTCAGTTTCTTTTTTCAGGTAGTGGAGGACTTCTTCTTCAAGGAAGAAAAGATGTCCCTTTTTCGGATAGTTAAAGTGAAATCTTCCAGGAATACAGTTTTTGCCTGTTCCTCTTTTAAAGCTTCTGATTGATTTTTTAATGCAGCATCATTCCGCTCAGTAGTAATAGCATATCTTTTGAATTCCACAATGAAATCTTCTACATGTTTCTTTCCTTGTTTAAAAGTTTTTTTGTGATTTTAGACTGAAGAAATACTGTTAGGATCATTATATAGTTATAAACACTTTTGAAGAATTTGGAATGAGCCTAATAAATGATATCATTAATTAAGTCCACTCTATAGGCTCATCTTTAAGTAGGGAAATCGTTGATCAAACTTTGATTAGATCAGTATAACACAGTTTAGATCAAAAAGTAAATTGCATGAATTAATGAAACTACTGAACTTGTTTCTATCACCTGAGAATCTTTCAGGTAACGCTACATTATGTTATTTTTCATAACCCTGCAATTGAGCCCCTTTGATAGCGGGCTTTGTATGCAATAGGTTAATATGGGTTTGCAAATGGAGATGAGAGTCGAGAAGCTCTTATATTACGGAGTAAGGTAATCCAATTCGGCTTATGGAATACATGTAATGCTATTGGCTTTCTATAAACTGAAATAGAGTCCCCATTCATAAGAATTTCTTATGAATGGGGACTCTAGTTCGGTTTATAGAAAGCCAATAGTATTACATGTATTCCATAAGCCGTAAGTCTATAAACCGAACAACATTCTGTTTATAGACTTTCTTTTTATAGAATAGCAATAGCATTACATGTATTCTATAAACCGAAAGTCTATAAACCGAATGTCGTTCGGTTTATAGACTTTCGGCTTATGGAATACATGTAATACTATTGGCTTTCTATAAACCGAAATAGAGTCCCCATTCATAAGAATTTCTTATGAATGGGGACTCTATTTCGGTTTATAGAAGGCCAATAGCATTACATACAATGTAATCGCTGAACCCCGAACTCCAACACGGACATACAGTGAAATGTCCGTGTTCGGGTCCGGGGTCCAAAAACCGTAAAGTTCGGTACGAACCCGAACAGTGCGGTTCGGGTTCGCTCAACACTAATTAAGACCTAACGAAATCAAATCAGAATCCATTGTAGAAAAGGATTTATATTTTTAAGGTTCAGTTTTTATTTTTGTGTTCAGAAATACAGATAAAAATGATATCCAGATTTGTGTTTGATAAGTACCTTTAACTAAGAGATTGATTACAATCAAGGAAAAAGACATAAGTAAAAAAAAAAAGACCCTTAAATGAGCATTTGGTTTTCTAATGAGCTAAAGCAAGGTAAATACTTTCACAGTCCTTATATGAGGTATTTGTAATCCATGAAACAAATCTAGTAGATGTTAATATAGTGCTTATTTAAGGATATACCATGTTTGCCAGAATATAAGACAACCCTGATTATAAGACGACCCCCAAAACTTTGGATATTCCTTTAGGAAAAAAACTAAAACCTGAATATAAGACTACCCTATAGGAAAAATGTTTAACTTGTATGTATTCACATGTAAATTTATTTTTTATATTTAAAAAAAACTATGCTATAAAAAATCCTTTCTTGTTTTTATTTCCTTTTATGTGCCAATGCTGCCTCTCCCCCCTCCCTGCACCAGATTTGCCCAATGCTGCCTCTCCCCCCTCCCTCCCCCAGACTTGCCCAATGCTGGCTCCCCCCTCCCTCTCCCAGACTTGCCCAATGCTGACTCCACCCCCAGTGTGTGCTCCCCCCCCCAATGCTGTCTCTCTCCCCGATTCCTCCCTCCCTCCCCCAATACTGGCCTTCTCCCCCTTCCCTCCCTCCCCAATGCTGGCTCTGTCCACTCTCCCTCCCTCAATGCTGGCTCTCTCCCCCTCCCTCCCCCCAACACTGGCTCTCTCTCCCATCCCTCCCCCCAATGCTGGCTCACTCCCCCCAACGTACCAAATCTCCCTGGTGGCTAGTGGGGGCAGCTGGGGATGTCTGCACATAAATGCAGACATCCTCCATGCTGCCTGACATTTCCGTCTATTATGACGGACAGCTGGAAGGTCATGTGACCTCCCAGCTTCTGTCATAGAAGTCCCAATGTAAGTGCCAGGCAGCAGAGAAAGAGTTCTGCACATATGTGCAGACATCCACCAGCTGCCCCAATCTCCGTGGTGGGTAGTGGGGGCAGCCGGTGGATGTCTGACTTCCCGGCTTCCATCAGAGAAGTACCAATGGACGTGCCAGGCAGGAGGGAAGAATGCGTGGATGAGACGGCCAGGGACACGGAGCAGCCTGGTGAGTATTGAAGAAGGGGGAGGTGGCATCCTGGTGAGTATTGGGGAAGGGGGGAGGTGGCATATTAATCAGAAAGATACCACTGGCATATTAATGGGCACATTGGCTGTGGCATATTAATGGGAAAATAACACTGGCATATTAATGGGCAAATTGTCTGTGGCATATTAATGGGAAAAATAACACTGGCATATTAATGGGCAAATATTAGATGTACAAATACTTACCTTGCTATTGCTCCTTTGATTAATACCGTATTTGCTCGAATATAAGACAAGGTTTTTTTCAGAGCAAATTTTGACATCCTCAAATGGATGTCTGACTACAAGACTGGGATCCAGGTGCAGGGGGGTGCAGGTACCTGGATTCCCCTTGAAGCAGCTGGTGGATGTCTGCACAATGCGCACAAACATCCACCGACTGCCCCAAACTCCCTGGTGGGTAGTGGGGGCAGCTGGTGGATTCTGACCTCCCGGCTTTGATAGAAGTCCCGACAGACGTGCCAGCCAGCAGCGGAGGATGTCTGTGTGCTTTGCGCAGACACCCACCAGCTGCTTGCGAGGGGGATCCTGCAGCTCTGCGGGGGACCTGGATTCCAGTCTTGTAGTCAGACCTCGATTTGAGATCTGATTATAAGAAAAACCTTGAATATAAGATGAGAGGACTTTTTCAGAGAATTTGCTCTGAAAAAAACCTTGTCTTATATTCAAGCAAATACTGTATTAATCAAAGGACCAATAGCAAGGAAAGTATTTGTACATCCAATATATAAGGTACTTGTAATCCAATGCGCAAGGTAGATGTTATTACAATTCTTATATGTGGATATAGTAATCAAAGGAGCAATAGCAAGGTAAGTATTTTTACAGCCCTTATATGGAAGAATTTTTCCAACTTGCCTCCTTTGGCTTTAAGTTTGAAATCCCCGTCTCAATTCCCTGCACTCTCTCTTTCATGAATAAAGCCCTATAAAGGCCTTTATGGTTGATGAAAATGTTGTTTATGCTAAGCCAACTCTATTGTATATGGTTTAAGAAATGTTTTTTTCTAATATTTGATACATGATTAACCTGAAGTATAATTACATGTCACCTGAAGTGTGGTATTTGATACCTGATTTAAAATACTTTATTGACTATACCATACTTTCTAAGTCTGCCACTCTCTTTCTGTTATTTTCAGGATATTTCTTTTAATACTATATTGTTCAAAGAAAACTCTTCATTGCAATTATTTTCGGAACATACTTGATGCTAATGTGATGTTTTGAGACCTTCTACATGGGAAATGTTTTTCTCAATCTCCTTTTGCATCACTTTCATGTAATTGCCGTGAACTAAAAAAATGATTTAAAAAAAATAAAAACGCTCCCTGAAGCTTAGCCGTCAACTGACATTTACAACAGAAGCAATTTGCTATGGCAGGTTATGGCAACTTTGTTTCCACAGTGCATTCTACAGAAACTTTACAAGTGCTCTTTAACACAGCAGCAAAGAGTTTCAGGACATCTGAGCTACTCCATTTACTTGGCATTTGGATAAGCCTTTGGAGTCCTTCAGGCCGAGGGGAGGTCGTGTGAAAAGACTGTTGCTTATTGGTACAGCGCAAGTAAATGTCAGTTGATGGCTGTGACCCGGCTAAACTTTATTGAAGAGTCTCACGGTAATCCACCGTGAGCAGTGGATTAATAGCCTGTGTTTGACGTTTGAGTACATTTTAAAAACCTGGAACTCGTTGATGTGTTCCTCAAACCATTCCTAAACCATTTTGGTTTGGTGGCAGGGCACATTCAGTGCCATCAGGGAGTACCATTTCCATGAAACGGTGTACATGGAAATCAACAATGCTTAGGTAGGTGGTACTTGTCAAAGTAACATCCACATGAATGGCAGGACCCAAGGTTTCCTTGAAGAACAATGCCCAATGAATCACAGTGCCTCCGCCGGCTTACCACCTGTCAGTGGTCATAATGGTAGAGCTGATCAGTGTATATGTTGCCCTCCATACAGTCTGTATGAACCAGGTGGTGCAAATACCCCATGGCCTAAATCACAATAATTAAATAGACCCTGATGATTAGTTAGATAAATGGAAGTCAGATATATGGTGGTAAGAGTTCCCCAAGGGGTAAAACACTGCTCACCAAGTTCCAAGTATATGAACAGAAAACCAGTCATGTAATAATTCTATTGAAAGCCGCATACTGAAAAAAGTTTTTAATAAGGAAAAATTTCATCTTTCCAAATAATTGTTTACTATCCCCTATTTCAAAAGAAAAAAATCAGCAACACAAATACTTGGATTAATACAGATAAAGACCTTCAGTTATTGAATGTTTAAATGAACCTTAACATCTTCAGTTCTGTTGTATTTCCTTTACTGTTTTTCAGAATATGCATTGCATAACAAATAACAAAAATTAAAAGACCTTCAAACAATCCACAAGGTTGTGAATTTGTGTGAAATCACAGAATTATGTACATGTCTCATGGAATTGGTTTTGTTTGGTCTTCATTCGCTAATGCTGCCAAGTTTAGTCTTTCGTTTCGTAGCTATAGCCTTGACTAATGAAAGATGCATTTTTGTCCGTATTAAGAATAAATGTATGTATGATATTGAAATGGAGAATGAATGTGTAGTACTAAAATATTAAATACATTAAATCTGCTTTGTGTAAGAAGGTGGAAGTCAGTCTATACTTTGGTAAACTGTTGCTGAGCTTCATGGGATTTATAGCTACAATTGCTAGCCTAGTTACAGGCTAGCGATCCTTGTCTAAACAGTTATTTTAAGACTTAAGATACAAACATAGAAATAAGAGATACTTAATTGCTGTTATACCATTATCCACCAGGAGTCACTAGTAATACCTATATTGGTGTTCCAAATTATCAAATCTTCAATTGTAGTCTCCATGAAGTCAGAATAATGTTGTTTTCTTGGACTGAGAATTCAGTATCCCAGCAACACAGAATATGTTTACTGACATTGTATAATATTACAGATAGCTACACAAGCTCTACAAAGACCTAGTGAGGCAAGACAATGACTGAATATCCCTATAATTGCATTTAAAGTTGTCCACGGAGTACCTCCTAGAAATAATGTGCATTATTCTTATGGCATGACATGAGAACCAAATATTAACCCACAAAGACATGATAAACTAATATACTGGATATACATACGTATGTCGTATAAATAGCACACAATTATTTAATAATTAGAGCCATAACAGCTCCCAATACACCCATTTTGCACTCACAACTTCCCCCAGGGGCCAGATTTGCACTCTGGATTTACCCCAGTGGCCAGAATTGCACTCAAGACTTGCCCCAGTGGCCAGTCTTTCACCCTGCCGATGCTGCCTTTTTCACCGAGAGCAGAAATGTCAAGTGACACTCTGTGTTTAGATCATTCAATAGTGTTATGCAACAACATGCTATCCACCTGTGTCATTGGCACGTTGAGCCACCGACCCGTGAGGTCAGCAACTTGTCCAATTGCCACAAAAGCAGACTTGGTGTGCCAGTTGTAGCAGAGTGCCTTACATTAACCATCACTGGTCTACCCTATGTCTGTATGTCCATTTATACAGTGGTATCTCAAGGGCCCAGCAGGGTCACACCCGTGCTGTTGGCATCCAATTCACAGCACACAGTGCTGCTGAATTTTTTTCTTTTAAGCAGCTGCATCTGGAAGAGACTGTCCGTCTCTTCCAGATGCAGCTGCTTAAAAGAAAAAAATTCTTTTAATTGACATGGAGCAGCTTGTTGCGTATTGAAGAAGTGGGAGGTGGCTTTCTGGTGAGTATTGGGGAAGGGGGGAGTTGGCATAGTAATGGGTAAGATAACACTGGCATATTAATGGGCATATTGGCTGTGGCATATTAATGGGCAAAATAACACTGATATATTAATGGGCATATTGGCTGTGGCATATTAATGGGCAAAATAACACTGACATATTAATGGGAAATTGGCCGTGGCATATTAATGGGTAAAATAACACTGGCATATTAATGGGCAAATTGGCTGTGTCATATTAATGGGCAAAATAACACTGGCATATTAATGGGCAAATTGGCTGTGGCATATTAGTGGACAAAAAAATACTGGCATATTAATGGGCAAACTAACACCGGATTGCTAATGGACAAAATAACACTGGCATATTAATGGCCAAATTGGATGTTGCATATTAATGTGGAAATTGGCTGTGGCATATTAATGGGAAAATTGGCTTTGGCATATTAATGGGAAAATTGGCTGTGGCATATTAGTGGACAAAATAACACTGGCATATTAATGGGCAAACTAATTCTAGATGACTAATGGGCAAAATAACACTAGCATATTAATGGGCAAATTGGATGTTGCATATTAATGGGAAAATTGGCTCTGGCATATTAATGGGAAAATTGCTGTGCTATATTAATGGACAAAATAACACTGGTATATTAGTGGGCAAATTGTCTGTGGTATATTAATGGGCAAAATAGCACTGTCATATTAATGGGCAAATTGGCTGTGGAATATTAATGGCTAAAATAACACTGGCATATTAATGGGCCAATAACACAGACATATTAATGGGCAAATTGGCTGTGGCATATTAATAGACAAACTAACACTGACATATTAATGGGTAAATTGGCTGTGGCATATTAATGGACAAAATAACACTGGCATACTAATGGGCAAACTGATACTGGATTATTACTGGACAAAATAACACTGGCATATTAATGGGCAAATTGGCTGTGGCATATTATTTTGGCAAAATAAAAGTGGCTCATTCATGGGCAAATTGGCAGTGCATATTAATGGGCAAACTAACATTGGCATATTAATGGGAAAACTAACACTGGCATATTAATGGTCAAACTATGGTATATTTAAATAGGCAAACTGGCTGTTTAATGTGTTAATGACAAAGTGACTGTGACATGTTAATTGGTACATGACAGTGGCATGTTCTGTGGGGCAAAATAACATGTATTATGGGGGAAAGTTACACTGTGGCATGTTCTGCAGGGGCAGTTCTGTGGGACAAAGTATCTTACGACTCCTGCACACACAAAAAAATGTGCAGGGCAAACGGGGCAGCTGCCCAGGGCCCATTCATTATTGGGGCCCAAGGCAGATGCCCGTGGGCCCCCGCTACCCGTGCCAGTACTTACCTCCTTGCTGCTGTCCCCCGTTGCAGGTCCTTGTCTGTGAGGGAAGCGTTGTTCGCTCCCCTCCAGCTGCGCGCATCAATAAAGTTTATTTTAAAAAAAAGTTTGAACAAACTTTATTTATACGCACGGCTGGAGTGGAGCGCACAACGCTTCCCTCACAGCCACGGACCTGCACCGGGAGACAGAGCAGGAAGGAGGTAAGTACTGGCTGGGGAAGGGGGGAGGACGGTGGCATAACGAGCATACTGAGGATCAAAATCCTGGCATATTAAGTGGCATTATCCTGACATATTACATGGCAATAGACCTGGCATATAAAGTGGCTATATCCTGGCATATTAATTGGCTATATCCTGGCATATTATATGGCAAATTCCTGGCATATTAATTGGCTATATCCTGGCATATTAAGTGGCAATACCCTGGCATATTAAGGGGCATTATCCTGGCATATTAATTTACTTTATCCTGGCATTTTAAGTGGCAATATCCTGGCAAATTAAGTGGCAATATCCTGGCATATTAATTGGCATTATCCTGGCATATTAATTGACAATATCCTGGCATATTAATTGGCAATATCCTGGCATATTTATTGGCAATATCCTGGCATATTAAGTGGCAATATCCTGGTATATTAAGTGGCAATATCCTGGCATATTAAGTGGCAATATCCTGGCATATTAAATGGCAAATTCCTGGCATATTAATTGGCAATATCCTGGCATATTAAATGGCAATATCCTGGCATATAGAGTGGCAAAATCCTGACATATTAAAATGGGAAAAGAATGGCATACTGAGGGGCAAAATGCTGTAATATTAAATGGCAAAGGAATGGCATATTAAATGGCAAAAGAATGACATATTGAATGGCTAAATTCTGGCATATTGAGGGCACATAACACTGGCAAATGGGCACCTAACACTGGCAAATGGGCACCTAACACTGGCAAATGGACACCTGACACTGGCAAATGGCACAACTGACAAATGGGCACATAACAATGGCAAATATGACACAACTGGAAAATATGGCACAACTGGCAAATGGGCACATAACACTGGCAAATGGCACAACACACTGGCAAATGGGCACATAACACTGGAAAAATGGCACAACTGGCAAATGGGCACATAACACTGGCAAATGGGCACAACTGGCAAATGGGCATATAACACTGGCAAATTGGAAAATAACACTGGCAAATTGGCACATAACGCTGGCAAATGGGCACATAACTGGCAAATGGGCACATAACTGGCAAATGGGCAAAATTGGCTGTGGCATATTGGCAATCGTGGTATAATGGGCAAATTCGCTGTGGCCAAATTGATACTGTGGCATGTTCTGTGGGGCAAAATAACATGTACTATGGGGTAAAAGAAACACTGTGGCATGTTCTGTGGGGCAAAATAATGTGTACTATGGGTGAAAGTGACGCTGTGGCATGTTCTGCAGGGGCAGTTGAGTGGGACAAAGTGACACTGTGGTATGTTGGTGGGAAAATTTATACGGCAGCATGCCAAATCATGTGGGTGCAATATGAGTACAAGCCAAGTGCTGTGGGTACTGTACAGTGCTGTGTTAAGACCTTTAGGTTCAATGTGGGTGCAGGGAAACGTAATAAAAATAAGAAATTAACAATTTTTCAATAACATTTTCATTACATATGAAAATAGATGAATATAATATTAAAAAGTCCATATAAGTATACATGCAGCTAGTTATATACATATATTTGAGCTTTTATAGCTTTTGATAAGGCTGGAAATAATTTAATGTTTTTTTTTTTTGTGTCCAGAAAAGTAATATTACTTTACTGAGAGGGTGGTGGATGAGAGGTTAATATATGAAGCAGTTTAAGCATGCATGTGATAAGCATAAGGCTTGATATCCTTGATATAAGAGAAGGACAGGGACTAATGAAAATATTACTTTACTGAGAGGGTAGTGGATGCATGGGATAGCCTTTCAGCAGAAGTGGTAGAGGTTAATACAGTGAAGGAGTTTAAGCATGCATGGGATAGGTATAAGGCTATCCTAGATATAAGATAAGGCCAGAGACTAATGAAAGTATTACTTTACTGAGAGGGTAGTGGATGCATGGAATAGTCTTCCAATAGATGTGGTAGAGGTTAATACAGTGAAGGTGTTTAAGCATGCATGGGATAAGTATAAGGCTATCCTAGATATAAGATAAGGCCAGAGACTAATGAAAGTATTACATTACTGAGAGGGTAGTGGATGTATGGAATAGCCTTTCAGCAGAAGTGGTAGAGGTTAATACAGTGAAGGAGTGTAAGCATAAGGCTATTCTAGATATAAGATGAGGCCAGGGATTAATGGAAGTATTACTTTCTGAGAGGGTAGTAGATGCATGGAATAGTGTTCCAGCAGAAATGGTAGAGGTTAATATAGTGGAGGTCAGAAACTTTGTATTATTTTACTGAGAGGGTAGTGGATACATGGAATAGTTTGTCAGCAGAAGGGGTAGAGGTTAATACAGTGAAGGAGATTAAGCATGCATGGTATAGGTATAAGGCTATCCTAGATATAAGACAAGACCAGGCGCAAAGCGGAACAGTTGGGAGGCATGTAAGTGGCATTTCTGGGGTGGAGTTGCATCCTCTCCAAGACCAAAGTCGACAACAAGCCAGCATGTCACTTACGTGAACTGCTAGAGCAGCAACAAAGTGGTGCGTTCTTTAAGGACCTGCTTAGCTTACACTACAAAACAAATTTGCTCCTATTTTTTTGTTGTTTAACTCCTTAGTGACAGAATTCTATGCTGCATTTGATGTGCCTTGAAGTTCGGGTTCTGGATTTGCCTCTTACCTGTGCGGAGACTAGCTGCCTAATTATTGACACTCACTGAGTATTTTATTATTTATTAGTAAGTTTACATTTTCAGAAGATTCAATTGTACATGTGTTGATATACAGAGAGCACCAGTGTCTTTGCATTTGTCAAAAGTAGATGCTAGTTTACCCTCAAACTATGGACAACTACTGGGCTTCTATATTACCATATTTGCTTGAATATGAGATTACCCTGATTATAAGACGACCCCCCAAACTATGGATATTCCTTTAGGAAAAAAACTAAAAGCCTGAATATAAGACTAGCCTATGGGAAAAAAGTTTAACTTGTTTATATTCACATGTAAATTGCTTTTTCATATTTAATAAAAATTTATTATTTAAAAAAATGCATTTCTTGTTTTTATTTAGCTTTTATGTGCCAATGCTCCCCCCAACGGTGTCTGTCTCTTTCCCCCACCCTCCCCCCCAAGTTGTCTGTCTTCTCTCCCCCCAAGTTGTCTGTCTTCTCTCCCCCCAAGTTGTCTGTCTTCCCTCCCCCCAATGTTGTCTGACTTCCCTCCCCCCAATGTTGTCTGTCTTCCCTCCCCCCCAATGTTGTCTGTCTTCCCTCCCCCCCAATGTTGTCTGTCTTCCCTCCCCCCAATGTTATCTGTCTTCCCTTCCCCCCAATGTTGTTCCCCCCCCCCCCATCCTCCCCCCAATGTTGTCTGAATTCCCCCACCCTCCCCCCAATGTTGTCTGTCTCCCTGGTGGCTAGTGGGGGCAGCCGGAGATGTCTGCACGATACGTGCAGACATCCTCCATGCTGCCCTACACTCCCGTCCATTATGATGGACAGCCGGTCCGTCATAATAGACAGAAGTGTTGGGCAGCATGGAGGATATCTGCACTATCGTGCAGACATACCCCGGCTGCCCAAATATCATTGGTGTCCAGTGGGGGCAGCCAGAGGATGTCTTCACGATACACGCAGACATCCTCCGCTGCTGCCCAGCACTTCCACAGGGACTTTTATGATGAAGCCGGAAGGACCACAATCACACAGTGGTTCTATGGGAATAAATTATACACTTTCAAAACCTCATGTCAAAGTACATCAAGGCCTGGATGTAATAATGCTTGTAATAACACAATTTATAAACTTGTCTTTCCCATGTATTTTCATGCAAAATATTACAGCTACAGATTAGAATTGAACCTTTAAATGTGTGTTCTTCACACGAGTAGGTGCATTATGGCCTCAAACTATTATTTTTATCTTTTGAAGATAGGAGTTCCCACGCCGAAGACCTCTCAAAAACACACTTGGTTAACGTCACTAAATAATAAAATCTTATCTATGTGATGGCACAAACAGTTTCAAATGTTAGAAAACATAGTATTTTATTCCTTTGTAGTGTTTACATCATAGTATAATGTGAAAGTTGAAAATATGAGAACAGCTTTTTCTTCCCATGGGTGTATAGTCTGGGTTCAATCAATTCCTGAAAGCTTCAAGTTATGTTAGTGAGGGGTCAGTGTGTCCCGTAGCTTTAAAAAGCATTGCAATCAGTCCATTGTGCAAGGTAGAGGTGTATTTCCAGTTACTTAGCACAAAGCTGATGTTCTCAGTACAGTTTTAAATGAGATTATTCATTGGCACAATTTGTATGCTAATAAGTACTGCTAAATATTTACTTATAAGACAATAAACTAATGATCAATGTTTGAGGGAAGGAATTAGATGGATTAATTTAGATCTAGAATACACTTTTCCATTTCCTGCAGTGAAACAAATGTGTAACATGATAATGTTAAACAAGAGTCATCTGACTGATTCATAATTAGAATAAAGGATAGTTCACCAGTGATCAAGAGCCTCTGATTTTATTTATATTACAAAAGTAAATTCATCCATACATTAACTAAATGCTAGACATACAAAAGATTTTACATTTAGTCTTCACAATAATTAAACTTCTCCTTACATAGTTGAATTTGAAGGAAAAATGGGGGGGGGGGGGGGGGTATTCTTCAGAAATTGATGTTTTATTCCTCATGGTCTACAGAACTATACAGTTACTATGTGCCAAACTGTGTCCTATCCTCTTCAATACACCATCTCCTTATACAACCCAGTAGACAAATATCTTTATATAAGGCAATCAAAACCATTTTTTTCTAAGACTTTGCAAATAGACTACATTCAGATATTACTCAAGTTGTCAACTACTGTCATATTATTTCTGTATTTACAGAACAGTATATTCCTATATTAGTGACATCTCCACTAACACTCTCTTTAAAACTAAACTATTTGTTGACCTCCAAAAATGTTGATTGATTTTTAGCTGCGAGAGTTTCGTGGACACCTTATTGTATTTCATCATGTGTAGTTAAACTTTTTGATTGCCTATTTTGAGTTACTCACCCCCTATTTGTCTTTTGTCTTTACAGGCTAATTGGCTGACAGTGTCAGCCAGTCAAAGACTAATCTTTCATTCTGAGTCTGCTCTTCAGAGAGCAGACTCGTAAGAGATTGGACCACATGTTTTTTTGTTTTTGATGAAAAGATATGATGAAAAAAACACTTTTTCTAACTTTGACCTGAAACACTTTTACACAATTACAAATGGTAAAAAATCCGCCTTCTATATTGTTTCTAAATTTTTTCCTGAGTTTAGGAATATGCATGTTTACATGTTTTTCGTTCTTTTTTTGCAAGTTATAGGGCGATAACCAAAAGTAGTGTTTTTTGTTTCCTATTTTTTCCTACAGTGACCATTTGACCTCAATCGTAAGCCTTATGCTAAGCCTAACCCTAATGTAACTGTAACTGTAAGCTAACCCTTATTCTAACCCTAATGTAAGACTAATTTAGCCTTTTTTCATTGCAATATTGCTGTCTGCCTCTAGGGGCAGTGTAGCAATTGAGTGACAGACATGATAATGTATCAGTTATCCAGAAGAGGGCAGAATCATATTTGAGGAGCATGCTGAGGGGTGCCCTGAACACCAAATTAACAAAATAAGTAATATCAGGCAAAGGAAGTGTCTATAGAAAATTTTACTTAATGGCATTAATATAAAAGCAAAGACATGGGAAGACTAAAAATCTTAGGAAGACTTAGAGAATGGCTCTAAAAAGAACAACTCGAATTTTTGTTTGTCAAATGCATGAAAGCACTGGATCGATTTTAGACGATGGTAACAAGTGAGGAAACAATATAGGGAAAACATGTCACTCTTTGTCCACTCTGGCATTTAAATGTCCACTCCAAGTTATGTCCTTTTTCATTGTGAGTAAGCATGCTCTATTATTGTACATGCTCTATTGTGCATAGATAGATGTGGAATGATTGGTCATTCTCAATGCTTCCCTCGTTGAAAATGGGGAACACAAGCAGCAAATACAGATCATGTTATTGCCTACATAGACTTAACATTGGTCTCAAGCCGTCTGTCTTTTCCTCTCTCCCATGTCCGTCTGTCTTATCCTCTCTCCCATGTCCGTCTGTCTTTCCTCTCTCTCATGTCCTTCTGTCATGCTCCTCTCCCTTCCCATGTCTGTCGCACTCCTCTCACTCCCCGTGTCCATCTGTCTCTCTTCCTTCCATGTCCGTTTCTCTCCTCTTCCTTCCCATGTCCGTCTATGTATCCTCTTCTTTCCCATGTCCGCCTGTCTCTCCTCTGTCAACACATGTCTGTCTGTCTCTCCTCTACCATCCCATTTATGTCTCTCTCTTCTCCCTTCCCATTTATGTCTCTCTCCTCTCCCTTCCCATGTCTGTCTGTCCCCTCTCCCCTTCCCATGTCTCTCTCTATTCTCTACCTCCTATGACTGTCTCTTTGTCCCTCTAAACATGTATGTGTCTTTCCTCTTCCCAATAGCTGTCTCTTTTGCTCCTCTCCCTCGTCTGTGTTCTCTCCTCTCTCCCCCACCCGTCAGTGTTCTCTCTTCTCCTCCCTTCAGTGTTCTCTCTTCTCCCCCATACGTGTTCTTTCCTCTCTCTCCCCATCAGTGTTCTCTCCTCTCTCCCCTCCCATCAGTGTTCTTTCCTCTCTCTCCCCCCCCATCAGTGTTCTCTCCTCTCTCCCCCATGTTCTCTCCTCTCTCTCCCATGTTCTCTCCTCTCTCTCCCCCCCAGGGGTATATCTTGGTTTTGTGCTGTCCTAGGCAGACAAAATTTGGGCACCCCCCCTACCCACAATGCACACCCACGACATGACCCATCACCCCATTTACATGCCTCCATAACCCCATTACATACACATTGCCAATATTATTTGCCATTAATATTCCCCAGCCAATTTGCCCAATAATATGCCAGTATTATTTGCCATTAATATGCCCCAGCCAATTTGCACAATAATATGCCAGTGTTAGTTGCCATTTAATATGCCCCAGCCAATTTGCCCAATAATATGCCAGAGTTATTGGCCATTTAATATGCCCCTGCCAATTTGCCCAATAATATGCCAGTGTTATTTGCCATTTAATATGCCCCAGCCAATTTGCCCAATAAAATGCCAGTGTTATTTGCCATTTAATATGCCCCAGCGAATTTGCCCAATAATATGCCAGTGTTATTTGCCATTAATATGCCCCTCCAATAATATGCCAATAATAATACCAATTCCCCCAGTACGTACCCCCATCTCCCCAACACTTACCTTTTTCCCTGGTGGTTAGTGGCAGGCAGCATGGTCTCCTCCATGCTGCCTGTTCGGCTCCCAGGCGGTTGTGCCTGACAGGTCACGTGACCCGGCGCCCGTATGACGTCAACGAGCCGGTCACGTGACCTTTCGGCACTTCCGTGTCCCACTGCACGGGAAGCCGAACAGGCAGCACGGAGGTTTCTCTGTGCTGCCTGTTCGGCTCCCCATGCAGCCTGGCAGGCAGAGTGATGGTGAGGGGGGATCTTCCGCCTCTCACCTCCGTCTCTGCCTGCAAGCGTTTTTTTTTTGTTTGATTTTTTTAAGCGTCGTTTTTTTTTTTCTCGGGTGGGGGGGGGGTTAAGGGCTATTGCCCCTCCCCCCCCCCCCCCTGGATCCACCACTTGTTTCAATAAAGATTCACGGAGACTTCTAATGTGTAATCATATTTCTGTGCCTCCGTAGATTTCTGCTTTACAGTATCATGCTGCTTTATCCACTCGCAGAGTGCTTTTAACCTTGGTGCTTGGAAGCGCTCCTCTTCATTAATTCATTGGGCTTTATTCAATGAACCAAGTCAATGCCTATTAACTCAAACCTTTCTATTGCAGTCCATGGTATTCAATGAGAGATACAAATTAACTCAGGTCATTGAAAATATTCCATTTACTGAGATCAACAGGCTTCTGTACCTCCACTTAGTAAAAAATTATAACATAAAGCTTTATATATGTGTGGGCAGTGCTTGTTAGCAGGTGTTTAGTCACTTTAAAAGTTCTGATATGACTTCAAAATGACATTTAATAGGTATTATCAGAATAGCGAGAACTATGAGATTTTAATCCAGCATTACATTTCCCAGGGCACATTCAGAACAGACCATGTAAAAGTTAGGAGAATAAAACTTAATGCAAAAAGAAAACCAGTGGCGTCTACTTACTAAAAGGTGAGTTGAGGTGGGATGTACTTGCATCTCCCTGACTTAATTAGTGACTAACTGTGAGCTTCTCTTTTTTTTTTTTTTTAAGTCTTTAACCATGCTTTATCCATGGCTGAGCTCTACTCTAAAAAGAAGCTTACCATGGTAAGCCCTGCACAATGCATAGTTTAGATGATGAATTTAAATATTCATCTCATTAGAACAATGCTTTGATATTTTTCTATATATCGGTGGTATTAAGATAAAAGTTTTGAGAAGTTTGCCCAGGGGCCTACCAGTGTCTTAAAGTGGCACTGGTGTTGTGGTTTTAAATGTGAGTAGGTTGAAAAGTGACTTTAAAGAAATTATTTTAACAATAGGCCAAATTGGTTTTATTTCATCCTTAGTCAACTATTCTTTCCACTACAAGGACAACTTAGGTAGCTCTGATTATCATAGCCAAAATCGGGCCCCCCGAAGTCGCGACATTTTCAGAGCATCTTGGTGGGAAGAGAACAAACTAATTTCAAGCTACTCAGGTAGCTCCGATAAGCCTTTGAATATGTCCACAATTCAGAAATCAATGGTCAATTCCACATATATGTTCTGATCCCAAAACATAGTCAAAGGGAACTTAAGTGAAGTGGTAGCCTCAAATGCTCTACTGAAAAAATAGCTGGAAATAACTGAAGTACATCGGAATTGAAACTGAAAGCAAATTCAGAAATGCTTATATTTGCAACAAAATGATTACACACAACCCGAATCAGTGACAAGATTACAGTACAAGTTGTGATAAAACCACATACCACATGAGTACAGAATAATACAATGCATATGTGAAGAAAAGTACAGTTGTGTCCAATGCAACAGTACAAACAAGCACCATAGTGCACCAAATGAGAAGAAGATGAGAAATTCCCTCAGGAAAGGGATCACTGACCATATGAACACATGAGAGATCAATTTCTGATGTTAAGAAAAGTTAAGAAATACTAATACATCATAGGCCACATCATACATTGCTGTCCCCACTTAAAACACACCTGTAGTTGTTTACAATTATTGTTAGCAATAATTTGGATGGCCTGGATGCATACATTCAGATATGACTATTCTGATGTTTGTCCTGTTGACATCCATTGAAGACTATGGAATGAAATAGTATGTATAGATACTGCATGATGACCCACATAACACACCATGTCTTGCTGTCATATTGCCGGTACTCTAATCCACCCATCCATCCTGAATGAGTATTGGTTGATGGTCAGGTTGCATATGTGCGATTGGCGAAAATGAAAATACTTAAAACAGCTTTGCTCCTTGATTGGTTACACTACCCTGGCTTGCGATTGTCATCAGATTCATATTTAAACCCCTCAGTTGCAACTTACCAGTGCTTGTGATAGGTTTCCAGTACCTGTTGTGGGCTCTCCTAGGGTTTTCTAGTTTTTTGGTATCCTGTGTTCCTGACCCGGCAAGTTCCAGGTCCTGCACTGCGGAGCCAATATTCTGACCATCACAACCATACGTATCAAACTGTTCATGAGTGCATCATGCGACAGCCAGTGACCGCCCTATTCTTCTTTTCTTTAGCCCCAAAAAAGGCCAAATTAAAAACCATAATACACGCCGCAACTGTTAAAAAAAAAAAACGAGCGCAAAAAAAATAATCCATCTTCGCCCATGGAGGGCCCCGTGCAGACTGAGCTCTGCAGGGCGGGGGAACGCTTATAAAGTCTTGCCCCGCCCTGCAATTAAGCTCAGAGCACTGTGATTGGTTAGTTTAAGCCAACCAATCAAAGTGCTCTGACAGGTAAATGAAGAGACTGACAGGTAAGTCTCTCCATTCACCTGTCACAGCACTCTGATTGGTTGGTTTGAAATCCAACCAATCAGAGTGCTAGCCATTTTAAACAGAGTGGGAAAATTCTAAAGAACTTTCCCACGCTGTGTATAATGACACATAGCACTCTGATTGGTTGGATTTCAAACCAACGAATCAGCGTGCTCGCCATTTTAAACAGAGTGGAAAATTCTAAAGAACTTTCCCACGCTGTGTAAAATGACACAGAGCACTCTGTTTGGTTGGATTTAAAACCAACCAATCAGAGTGCTGTGACAGGTAAATGGATAGACTTACCTGTCAGTCTCTTCATTTACCTGTCAGAGCACTTTGATTGGTTGGTAGGTAGGCATTTTTTTTATTGCTGGGGGGGGGGGGGAGTGACTAGTGGCTGGGCACCCCTAGTCACTTTATTTGTGGTCCCCACCCGCCGCTCATGGGTGGGGACCTGGGGGGGACATTAGGTCCCCCCCACCCTTATTGTTATAGGGTCCCCACCCACAGGCAATGGGTGGGGACCTGGGGGGGACATTAGGTCCCCCCGACCATTATCATTATAGGGTCCCCACCTGCCGGCAATGGGTGGGGACCGGGGGATACATTAGGTCTCCCCTAAGATTATTAGGGTCCTCACCCACGGGCAATGGGTGGGGACCGGGGGGGGGCCCTTATTTTACTTGTGACTGGACAGCAATAGATGTCCAGTCACTAGTAATTTTAAATTTGTTTGGGCGATATGAATCGCTGAACCCCGAACTCCAACCCGGACATACAGTGGAATGTCCGTGTTCGCGTCCAGGGTCCAAAAATCCTAATGTTCGGTACGAACCCGAACTTTGCGGTTCAGGTTCGCTCAACTCTAATCTCCAGTTATTGTAAAATAAAGTTTTTACCTTGTATAACTAATAATAAATAATAACTATATTGGTATCTTTGACCTCATGATATCTACACTTGCTTTGGAGTGTTTATGTTTCGCTTTATTGGGCATTGTTCCACCCCTTCTATTCACGTGTGGGATTTGTTTATTCAGCAAGTGTATATAAAGATGGGGGGTTTTAACACATAATTAAGCTTGAAAAAAAAAAAACAGCAAACGGTTGAAACTTTGCTGTTACCGAATAAATCCACTGGTTCGGTGAGTGCTGGTTTCTGTGTGCTACATTTATTGTTCCATGTATGTCCAAATGTCATCTTTTGAACAGATATATTGTATTGTCACTGATATGTTTATGATATATATTACATATATGAACAATTCACATGTTAAAAATCCAGCTGAAAATGATTTATACTGTACTTTCCAGCCCTTTAAAGTTTAATTCTCCAGCTAAAATCTGAAGAATTGCTATGTGTGAATTTCATATAAGTTTTTCAAATTCTGAACTTATTCGGGGGATCGGCCCATTTAGCATAGGCTAAATATGATGCTTTTCATGGTAAAGTTACCCCATCCACAATACATCTGATGTTTCAGTTCCTGAATGGCTCAGACAGCTGATTTGGTCCAGAAATCAACCATTTTGGGTAGCCAAACGTGATTTCCCAAACTTCCCTGGTTTTTCCCAATGTGGCTCCATTTCGGGCCTGATCAGTGTATACTGAGTAGACAGTTTACTGTTCGTAATATGTTTGCAGTCCCAGGGCCCATATTGACATGCTGACCAGATACTTTAGGATATTTTTTGTGGCAGCTCATATGTTAGGAAGTTTAAAATTGATACAAGGCTATTGTCTGGTTTTACTGTGTCATTACACTGGGTACACATTTTATTACTAATTATTTTCTTCACATTTACACATCTGGTCTGCAAGTCACTAATAACAGAAGCAAGAGGTTCTTTCATGTAATGTTGAAAAGATTTAAGATATTTCTGCCTTTGAGTAATTGTTAAATTTGACAGCAGGACTACTCATTGTAAAACGAGCTGCAATTAAAGCAATTATGCAGATCACACATCTTGTTCTGGTACAATGAGGTTTTTCTGGGACAATTTCTACTAGTTACAGCAGACAAGGTTAGAAAGGAGGGAGGTGGGTGATTTGTCTCAATTAAGGTTTGGACTAAACTTTTTAAGATCATACTTATTCTCGGTGGAGTATCATCTCCACCTCCTGGAAACATACACTGCTGGTTTTGAAGGTGACAATGTTAAAAGATACTTGCATCTTAAAGTCTCTTGGTGATATCCAAAAGGTGTGCAAGAAACAGCAAACTGTTTGTTTAAAAAATTAATAATAATACATCCATAGTGTGCTTATTTAGGTGGGACTGTTCCTATATTTCACCCAAAATCCCCCTGTTCCTCTTTCCTCCTCTGGTGTCCTTTTTTTCTGAGAGCTCTTACTTTGTATGAGTGCATTACAGAGCCCCTCAGCAATAAAACTCACAATAATAAGCATTAAAATGAAATGCAATATGTTATTCTATTCATCTGTGTACATAAAATACTTTATTCTTATTCTAAATGACTTCCCAAATAACAAAAATAGTTAATGATTAGCCATAAAGTCACTGTAGCCACACTTTCTGCCACTCCCCCAAAATAAAAGTGTTCCTCTTTGGCCATTTGACATTTTGGAGGTATGATACACCAGATAACTGCAGCATTTTACTATAAAACATATCTAGAAAATCAAGATGCCAAGGATTAAAATAAATGAATGTAGTTCACTTTTAATTCTCAATTGTTCTGTTTTGGTGTTTATGATAATATTCAGAGTGCACAGAGAACATATGGAAGGTAACATTTCACAGAAAATATGCCATTTGCCATGTGATACAGACAGTGCTGTATTTACCGTGAGGCATCCTAGGTGGATGCCTATGGCGGCAAATTTTGGGGGGCGGCAGCACCCCCCAGCACTGAAAAAAAAAAAAATTAAAAAAAAAAAAAAATGAAAAAAAACAAATCCGGCCCTTTAAAAAAAAAAAAAAAGACCGCGTTTGCAGGCAGAGACGGAGGTGAGAGGGGATCGGAAGATCCCCCCTCACCAACACTCTGCCTGCCAGGCCGCACGGGGAGCCGAACAGGCAGCACAGAGAAACCTCCGTGCTGCCTGTTCGGCTCCCCGTGCAGTGTGCCGACACGGAAGTCCCGACAGTCACGTGACGGGCGCGCTGACGTCATACGCGCGCCCGGTCACGTGACCTGTCGGCACAATCGCCGGGAAGCCGAACAGCATGGAGGGACCATGCTGCCTGCCACCAGGGAAAGGTAAGTGCTGATGGGAGACTGTGTGTGTGTGTGTGTGTGTGTGACTGAGTGTGATGGGAGTCAGAGTGTGTGTGATGGGAGACAGTGTGTGTGACTGAGTGTGATGGGAGTCAGAGTGTGTGTGATGGGAGTCAGAGTGTGTGTGACTGAGTGTGATGGGAGTCAGAGTGTGTGTGACTGAGTGTGATGGGAGTCGGAGTGTGCGTGATGGGAGTAGGAGTGTGTGACTGAGTGTGATGGGAGTAGGAGTGTGTGACTGAGTGTGATGGGAGTGTGAGCTTGATGTGAGTCTGAATGATGGGGCATGTCTTAGGTGTGTAACGTGGGTGTGCAGCTTGGGTAGGGGGGTGCCCGGATTTTGTCTGCCTAGGGCAGCACAAAATCAAGATACACCACTGGATACAGAATAGAATAATAGAGGAGCAACAAATTTGCCTAATACCATAGAAATTATATATTGCTCCATTTATTTATATATTTTATATTTTCTTTTAACATGGACATCACACATTTGTATTGCAATTTTTAGATTTTTTTACACTATAACTGTCTGAGAATAGTAATCCCATTTCCATGTCAGGTAAAAGGTCTGTGTTAACGATCAGCAAAGCCAAACATTTTGCTGAGCTACATATTTATATTAGTAATTTATAATAATCTCTAATGTAGTTCCTTTAATTAATGTACAACCTTCAACATAATATCTCATCTTTGTTTGTTTCTCCAAGTTATGATGCCAACCGCATGGTTACAAGGCTTTAAAGAGACTCCATCACCTAAACATGCTATAGATGTATGAAATAAAAGATTGTCTATACATTGTGTTTGTACAATTGCAAGAAAATTCATTGTCTAAGAGTAAAATGTATTTTAAACTCCACTATAGATGTCTATTCAGTCTCTTCTTTATGACATAACATTATGACAGACAAGCAGTGGCTTACTATGCAAATTTACCATTTTAAAGCAATTCATTTGCTTATGAAGCCACAGGTGATGTCATAAACAGGAGACACCACAGACAACCACAGCAGGGTTTAAACACAGTTTTCTTTTTAACTATGCATTTGCTTGTAATTTTGCTTACACAATGTATTGATCATTTTTTTCTTATTCACACCAATAATTTAATGAGCGATTCTGCTGCATTGTACATGTTGTGTGTGTGTGTGTGTGTGTCCACAGTGCACTTCTCCTTGTCCTTTTCACAGAGCTCCAACTTGAATGTCATGAAGAATCAAGGAAGCTGCCAGGGAAGACATCAGTACAGATGTTCCATGCCAAACACTTCATAGGAAACAGAAACCCTTGGAGGAACTTTTTAAATGATACTATAGACAGATATCCTCTTTACCTAGATTCTACATTACACTGACAGGGCTGGTAACATTAACACAGACATACCATGGTGTTTACTGTGACTAAATTATTATTCTGGAGGAGTATATGGAGGGCCAATTCCCGCTCCTATGCAGATACAATTACTTTCCTTACCATTGGCCGAAATACAGCCCAGACTCTTTTTGAGGATGTCATTCTCCAACTTTATGATGATTTACCACCGACCACAATGCAATTAGGGTTGCCATCTGGGTGGGCAGGTCAGTAAAAAATTGGCATCAGGCCAATGATAAGTCTGATGATGGAGACAGTAGCATGTAGTATGTTTCTGAAGAAAAGGTGGCAACCCTAAATGCACTGGAGGAAGTCAGTGTCATTAATTACTGGCCGCAGGTGACAACAAGGCACTCAGTGCTGCTGGAATTTACCCCAATTGCTGACGGTTACCAGAGAGGACCGGCAGATCACCACGTATAACCAAGAGAATGCATTTATACATGATTTAAATATCCCATAGAGGGAGTCACCAGAAGAAACTGGATAAATTGTGACCTGACAACTGCCTTAAAAAGTACGAAAATCCAGATTACCCCTTCAAGCAGTGAGACAGCAGTCTCAGTACATGCTAAACAAAGAACAGATGTCAGTCAACACAACTCCAGAAGATGATGGACTGCTGCTACAAAATAACCAATCCGATGTCCAGCATGCCACAAAATAGAAAATATAATAAAGTTAAAACACTGAGTGACGGTGACAGTAGAGACAGGTAGACATGAGCGGTTTACAACACCTAACACGTTTTAAGCTGACAAGAGCTTTTAATCCCATGCTGAACTCTGGATTCGTTATTTTGTCATTACAGTCCATCATCTTTGAGTTGTGTCTGCTGGCATCCATTTTTCATTTTGCCATTAAAAAATGCCTAAAAAGCCACTGTATATTTAACTGTCTCTTTGGTCCTATACTCGAACTTACTCCACTATGATTGAGCAACAAGGACTCAAAATATGCCATATAGTACGGCTACAGTAGCCTAGTTCCAGGTTTTAGGCTAAGTGGGAGTACTGAAATGTCAGTATTTGAAGTTAATAATTTTTGTTTTAATGTGTTTATGGTTCTTGATTGCAGGAATGACTGATTATTGAATTTTGAAAGTTTGCCCATTTGATGATCAGAACAACCTCTTGGGTCTATTCACTAGAATTCAAGAATAGCTTGAGGAGGTCAACTTTGGAGGTCAACTTTCATTTTGAAATCAAGTCAAATTTGGAATCAGAGTTTGACTTAGAAATCTCAGGTTTGAATCTTCCCCATTGAAAGTAATAGAAGGCAAAATGATCAAAGCTATTTCTGAGACGAAGTCCTAAACTTGGGTGCCAAATTTAACTTAGTCTCAAAATAAAAGTTCACCTCCAAAGTCGACCTCCTCAAACTATTCTCGAATTTTAGTAAATAGACCCATTTGTAATTAGGGCCAGGAGCAAAAAAGACAATATCAGATGGGAAGGGGTTAAACCTGTCCTCAAGGATCCCCAACAGTACAGAATTTAGGGTTTACCCAGTTGAGTTTAAGAATGTGTATAACATCTGGTATGGTTCCCTAACCATTTGGGGTCCTTGAGGAAAGGTTTAAGAAGCTCTTCTACAGATAATATCACTTGACTACAACATATTTGATCTATTGAAAAACATAAATTAATAGAACACACTTCTATCTAATTGAAACCCGTACTTCATTAAGGAGGAGTAGTGTTAAAATCAAATTTTAAACAGGATTTTTGCTAATATGGAAAAATTAAGTTTTAGATGACACAATTGGTGGAAAAGGACAAAAAAGAGAAAAGCTGGAAATTAATTTTTTACATTTAGAATTAAAATTTTTGTAGCATTATTATTAAATATTACTTTACAGAAATGTCTTTGCATGCATGATATAGACTCTCAGCAGATCAGGCATATGTCAGTAAAATATGGAAGACAAAGAACACCTGAAATAGACATAGGGTCATCTTTTATAGAAAGTAAGGTCAACCATTACTGATGTGAGCATTTTTGAATCACTATATGGGTCAGTGAATCGTTGCTGTCCTCATTTCAACGGGCAACTATAACACTTCCCACAGCAGGTCCTGTGTAAGTGATTACATGCCCAAGTCAAACTGCGAGACTCAATTTAGATTGGTGGCTAAAGTGACTTAAACAAGACAAATGCATTAGACCAATGCATTGCCAGCAACTAAGCATTACTGATCTTCCTACACGTATAAATCTGTCATCATAATAGTTGTACAGTAACACTGCATATAACTGTAAAATAGGGACAGCTAGGTTCTGAAACACTGTATGGAATATGGTAAAAGTTAAAAGTTTACCTTGGATTAAAATAAATATTATTAATGAAAAGCCCCAAATGTAAAAAATGCAGATTTACTTGCAGTGTTGGATCTCCTTCCATCTAGTTCAGTGGTTCTCAAGCTTCCTAATGCCTCGACCCCTTTAATACAGTTCCTCATGTTGTGTTGACCCCCAATCATAAAATTATTTTTGTTGCTACTCCATAACTGCAATTTTGCCACTGTTATGAATCATAATGTAAATATCTGATTTGCAAGATGTATCAAATTTACTGTATTTGCTCGAATATAAGACAAGGTTTTTTTCAGAGCAAATGCTCTGAAAAAGACCCCTCGTCTTATATGTGGTCAGATTTTAAGACCCGGTGGTTTTATAATCTGACCTCAAATCAAGGTCAGACTATAAGACAGGGATCCAGGTTCCCCGCAGAGCTGCAGGGGACGTGGATCCCGGTCGTTAACAGCCGGTGGATGTCTGTGCGATACGCACAGACATCCTCCGCTCTGTCGTCCGGCACGACAGCCGGGACTTCTATGATGAAGCAGGGTCCTTCCAGCTTCATCATAAAAGTCCCGGTGGAAGTGCCGGGCAACAGTGGAGGATGTCTTCGCGTATTGTGCAGACATCCTTCGGCTGCCCCCACTAGCCATCAGGAGATTTGGGCAGCCAGGGGATGTCTGCACGTTCGAGAGAGACAAGGGGAAGGGGGGTCAGAGAGAGACAAAGGGAGGGGGGCAGAGAGAGAAAAGGGGAGGGAGGGGGCAGAGAGAGACAAGGGGAGGGAGGGGGGCAGAGAGAGACAAGGTGGGAGGGAGGGGGCAGAGAGAGACAAGGATGGGGGGAGAGAGAGAGAGAAAAAGAGGGAGGGAGGTGGAGAGAAAAAATAAATGTTTGGGGGGAGGGAGGGGGAGAGAAATAACACTGGGGGGAGAGAGACAACGCTGGGGGGAAAGAGAGAGAGAGAGAGAGAGAGAGAGAGACAAAGCTGGGGGGAGGGGGAGAGAGAGACAGCATTGGTACATAAAATAAAATACAAATAAGAAATGCATTGTATTAAATATTAAAAAGCAATTTACATTTGAATATATACAAGTTAAACTTTTTTCCTATAGGTTAGTCTTGTATTCAGCCTTTTAGTTTTTTTCCTAATGGAATATCCAAAGTTTGGGGGGTCATCTTATAATCAGGGTCGTCTTATATTCGAGCAAATATGGTAGATTTAGGAGCCAGCAAAAAAATCTAGCAGCCAGACAATGGCACATTCACGCAACCACACACATACACAGTCAGTCAGGTCACATACATACAGAGACAGTCATACATACATACACACATAAGCCATCAGTTGCTTTATTTTGGGGTTTTTTAAAGAAAAGAAAAAAAGTGATCAATGACTGCCCCCTCCCTGCTGTTTTACCTCTTTGCATGAGAGGGGGATTTCTGCTGCAGCCTGGTCCATGCCTGTCACACAGGCACAGATGTGACACCCGGCGATCCGACATCACAACGCGAGGGGGCAGGGCAGGATGCGCAAACTCTGCTTACCCTTTTGCTGCAATGGTAAAATACTTTTTAAAAAAAAAAAAAATGGCGACCTGGCTCCCGGGCTTTGTTGAGCCCTGCCTAAGACCATCGGAAATATGTGTTTTCCGATGGTCTTAGGCGACCCCTGTGAAAGGGTCATTCGACCCCCAAAGGGGTCGCGATCCACAGGTTGAGAACCGCTGATCTAGTTAAAGGAAACTATGCACCATCATAGAGGTACAGATATATATTATTAGTCACCTTTGTTTCTCTATGGAGAGTCATTGGGAAAAATTAGGAATAAAATAGCCAATGCGTTCAATATCCCCCCCTCCCTAATTCTGAGTGTACTTGGGGGAAGTTAAAGAGTCACTTAACTTTGTTTCTAATATATTTCTAGTATGAAATCACATGTAAAAAGTCTACCGACCCTAGTGTAAGGATAAAATGATGTATATTTTTTAAGTTACATGCCATTTTAGTCTCTGACTTGCAGTACCCATGCTTCACAGTAATTCACTGATAGTGGGTTGAGATACCCTCATTTTTACATGCAGTCAATAGAGGGGACTATAAATAGATTATTTCAAATCCTGAGGATGCAATATGAATGCTGTGACAAGCCCTGTGTGTGCAATCTTGGTGGTGGGACAAACCCTGTTGGTGTAATTTTCCTGCTGCAGCAAGTCATATGTGTGCAATCTGGGTGCTGAGCAAGTCCTAAGGATGTTATCTGGGTGGTGTGACAAATCCTATGTGTGCAATCTTGGTTTTGGAACAAACCCTGTGGGTGCAATTTGGGTGCTGAGACATGTCCTATGTGTGCAATCTGGGTGCTGGGCAAGCCCTGTGGATGCAATATGGGTGTTGGGGCAAGTCCTATGAGTGCTATTTGGGTGATCGGTTAATTGTCATCTTTGTAATGTGGTTGCTGGGGCAAGTCCTATGGGTGTGATCAGGGTGCTGAGCAATGCCTATATGTGCAATATGGTTTCTGGCAAGTCCTGTGGTTGCAATCTGGGTGCTGGGCCACTCCTATTTGTGCAATATGGTTGCTGGGCAAGTTCTATGGGTGCAAATGAGGTACTGGGGCAAATCCTATGCTTGAAACCTGGGTGCTGGGCAAGTCATATGGATGCAATTTGAGTGCTGTGGAGTGTCCTACTTTTGCAATGTAGGTGATGGGCAAGTCTTTTATGTGCAATCAGCTGGCATGCCATTGCGTAGTGTCGGATTATTAATAACCATAAAAATATGAATATGAGTTATTAATTATGAATCATAAAACATATGAAAATTGATGATTCATATATATGGGTCCGACTAAAAATACCCATATCAAGAATTCGTTATGTATGTGAGAGTTTGGATGACGTTTTTACAAAAGTAAATACAATGCAACAATGCATTTACAATGTAAATACAATGCAACAATTATTAATAAAATAATAATGAATTTATTATATATAGAATAAAGATCAAATGGTAAGCAAAATAGCATAACAACAAAATACAATATCAATAGATGTTAATCATAATTCACATGTATGATTTATAACATAAGTAAGTAGGACAAAACATTAATTATGCAGCTCTGTACCTATATCAACATGCATGTAGTAGAATTTACTATGCAGTACGTTTCTGATCGTAAGATGGCCATGCATTTTATTTAGATACAACTTACAATGTTAATGATTAGTATTTAAAATGGTTAATGATAGTACACCATAATTACCTACAAATTACCAACATACTCTGCTTAGGTAAGGTAATATTACTAAATCAATCACTACTCAAGGTGGCTATTTCTTAATCTGTTCGGTAAATGATAATGTATGTATTCTAGCTCAGACTTTAAGAATGAGAATCTTAGATAATCTCTGGAGATTAGATATGACATATTTGGGTAAATAGCTAGACTATAAGAATTTATGGTTCTTTGTAATATCTCTAGGATATTCCTCTGGCTTCCTTCTGCAGAAAGGATGACAGATAAACACCAAGCTATAACATATAGATCCCAGAAATTGTGGGATTTAAGTTAAATTTACCCAAATATATATGCTAATGACATCCATAAAAATTGAGATTATGCTAGAAACAAATTACCACATTTATAGATTACCGGCAGAGGTTGGTTTGCTGTTGAGACTCCTTCCATTGAAGAATTGAGTGATGGGAGTTACTCCTGGGACTTAGCTCAATACTATGGGTATGGAGATTTCTATTGTTATAATGAACATGTGCTATTAAAAGCCTCATATTCCTGAGTCCTCTCCAGAAGGAGAGAGACTCAGCCCTTTTCTAAAACATTCCCATCTCCCACAATCAGTCCCCCCAGTTCTCTCAGGTATCTCCGGTCCTTCTTTTCTACACCTCAGTACCAACTTATCAACCAAACCTTATCTCAGACTCACACCCTGTTTCTGTAACTTCTAGCCAATTGAATGGATGGGTGTATTTAATTTAAATGAGATGATGTCATGGTTTATAGCTACACCTGGATTGTGAGTATAATATAAGACAATATATGTTTAAATGTCTAAAAGTGTTAATACAATTTGAAATTAGAGTAAATATGTATCATATTCTTATTCTTATCATTGCACATTAAATAAAAATGTATAATACAATATATACCACACTAATAAAACAATAAAAACAATATTCTAATTAGTATGTAGGATTAATAATACTTTACATTTTAATTAGTGAAGGTGTGATATAAGTGTATATTTTATTGGGTGATTTGAATCAACTAGGTCTATTTATAATAACCCTTATTAGATTCTACAAATCAAAAATCCCAATAATCTCAGTGTGTCTGTGTCTGTCAGTTTCTGCCAGTTTGGGTGGGCTAGCAAGTTGCAGAGAAACCCCCCTTCTCCTCTAGTATGTACACAGCTGTGTCTGCATCAGTACAATGAGATGTAATAAACCTTGCACAACAATGGCCACCTTATCTGTTCAGGTGATACTATGAACTTATCAGTAAAATATTTGGTTACAGATAACAGAGTTAGGAATGTGGAAGACTTTCCTTTTATCCTCAGGGACACAGAATAAGATTTTAACACACAGAAGTATGTCCAAAAACTGTCACAAAATGGAGGCTGCTTGCATCCATCTTGTTATACTTTGCTTCTGCTTTATTCATATGTATCAGTCTCGAGATTACTGATCAATACCTCTGACAGTAGGGAACCAAAAGTCTTGCACCAGCCATGTGCATGATGGATAAGTATCTGCCTGTATTACTCAGCATAAGTGACACAACTCGATTTTCAGAAGTGCACCCCAGTTCCTCTGCCTTGTTTACACATTGGAGATATGCTTTTTTGCCCTTCAGTCTTCCATTCCTGATCAGAAAATGCCAGACAATACATGGGTGTATCAGGGTCCCACTGTTTCTGCCAATTCTGAGCTGGTAGTACTGCTGTACATCTCCTGATTGCGAAGGGAAACAAGCACGATGTGTCTTTTATCTGCTGCACTAAGTTTCCTTGGCTGACTACTATGTCTATTGTCCTCAACGTTGCCTATTTAGGTATGCTTCTTCAAAAGAGATGTCAGGCCCCAAACTGTGTTCAGACTCACCCAGGTTGTATCCAGTTATTTTCATATCCTTTTTGCCTTGTTTTGCTTATTAGTTAAGCTCATTCCTGCTTTTGCTTTTTATCCCTGTACCTTGTACCTAACCTTGCTCAGCCACAGTGTGGAACCCTTTTCCTTTCTTGACCACAGTGTTGAAGCCTTTCACTTTTCTCAGCCCCCCCCCCCCCCTTCCCAGAGTGGCATCTGGCCAGTTGGCCTCAGAGTTGACCTAGAGGTGCGCCTCCCCAATCCAGCTACAGTTCAGATCCTGCGGTGTTCCTTGTCCAAACTCAGTTGGTGAATTTGATTTAGTCTCAAAATAAAAGTCGACCTCCAAAGTCGATTTTTAGTGAATAGACCCATTAGAGTCATATTTAGTTCTGCCCTTTCTTAGAACCCTGTTAAACGGTTTTCCTGTTTCATGCTTATGTTCCTTTATTCACTTGCTGTGATTGATTTCTGCTTTTCCTGCTGTTTGTTATTCTTTTGTTCTATTCCAGGTTTTTGTTCTTTGCTCAGTTCCTCTATCTAAATTCAACCAGTCTTCAGTATTCAGGTTTGTTATGTGTCCTGTGTGTCTATTTAATGTAATTCTTTAGATTCTGTTTCTATCAGAATCAGTTTACTATCTCAGAGTATTAGGTTAGTTCCTATATTTATGTTTCTATGTTTTTGACCTTCTGTCCATGACGCACCTGAGGATCTCGGCTCCTTTCTCCCATCTCCATGTCCCAACTAGGTTCCCCTTTGGAAGCATTTGAGGATCTCGACTCCTCACTCTGTCCCTTGTGTTCATTAGCCCTTGCCCTGTCCTCTGTATGTTGTCCTGTGTTATACATGTACATCTGTATGTCTCCTAAGTTCTGTAGTTATATCTTATGCTTTGCCCTCCTCATGTGTTAGTTCTCCCCTTATTCCTAATATTGTCATCAAACTTAACAAACCTGGAGCCTAAAAGCGTCCCAGGAAATGCTGTTAACCTGCACAAGGCCCTGTGTCTCCACATTTCGCACATTGGACTCCTGCATTGAGGTGCTCAATGCATGCCTCGAAAACACCTGACTTTGTGCAAGTATTTCTAGACTAATTGATGCTGTATTGAATGAAATGGGTGGTCGAAACAAATATTGATTTGATTTCATTTTTTTCTTCTCACTTTGCATTTTGTTAATTGACAAAAATAAATTAATAACATGTTTATTTTTTAAAGGATTTTCATTTTACAGTATTTTCTCACATCTGCCTATAAATTGTGCACAGTAATAGATGTTTTTCTGCAAAGGGACCAGGACGATGGATCCTTGTAAAGGAAAGAATGAATGGGGCCATGTATCATGAGATTTTGAGTGAAAACCTCCTTCCATCAGCATGGGCATTGAAGATGTAACATGGCTGGGTCTTTCAGCATGACAATGATCCCAAACACACCGCCCAGGCAACGAAGGAGTGGCTTCGTAAGAAGCATTTCAAGGTCCTGCCTAGCCAGTCTCCAGATCTCAACCCTATAGAAAATCTTTGGAGGGAGTTGAAAGTCCGTGTTGCCCAGCGACAGCCCCAAAACATCACTGCTCTAGAGGAGATCTGCATGGAGGAATGGGCCAAAATACCAGCAATACTGTGTGAAAACCTTGTGAAGACTAACAGAAAATGTTTGACCCCTGCCATTGCCAACAAAGGGTATATAACAAAGTACTGAGATGAACTTTTGTTATTGACCAAATACTTATTTTCCACCATAATTTGCAAATAAATTCTTTAAAAATCAGACAATGTGATTTTCTGGAAATTTTTTTTCTTATTTTGTCTCTCATAGTTGAAATGTACCTATGATGCAAATTACAGGCCTCTCTCATCTTTTTAAGTGGGAGAACTTGCACAATTGGTGACTGACTAAATACTTTTTTGCCCCACTGCATATATATGAACAAGATATATATATATATATTTATATATATATATATATGTTTAATATGTGTGTGTGAATATATGTATAAATATATAGCTGTATACAGTATATGTACATATATATACATATGTATATATATTTCTGATAATTATTCATTTGTAGGCAATCACAAAGAATGTGTTTGTTTGCAATTACTCCTGTGTTTGTGCACTGTAGGATTGAGTTTAATTTACTACCTTCTTCTCTATATAATCATATTTATGAGCCCTGCAGTCATAAAAAGCCAACCTGTTCTTCAAGGGTATGTTTGAATAGCAGGAATATATTAAACAAAGTAATCAATGCAAAGTAGATTTTCTCTAGTAGTGTATCTACTTTCCGCAGAATACTTATGCATAAGGTAATCTATCTTTTAGCAGCTTTACATATTCATACATTTATGTACTGTGAGAGTTAAGGTAACCTTTACCATCTACAAATGAATCTGAATAGATAAATGAACATCGGTGTTAGAAGCTCTATAACCATTGCTCTGTTAAGTTCCCACCTTCTCCCTTATGATTTGAATTTTAAAGGGAAGAGATGACCTTCTCATAATATCTGATATTAGTAATTTAAATAGAAATTGTAATGTATATAAAAACAAACTTATCACAATTACCTATATAAAATGGACAGTGATACAAGCTACCCGTCTTTAAAGACAGGAATGTAAATAATGGATAGCAGCCATCTTGTTTTATTAATTTTGTAAATAAAACTGCAATTTCCAAGTCAGGTGAATACTATTAGTCAAGGGAAAAAGAAAATAATATTTTGGTGATAATATTACTTTCAAAGTGCCATTTCAAATAATATTTAATAATAATAATAATTTTGAACCATTTCATACTTTGCATTTTAAACAATGTTATCGTAAAATATGTCTCTTACTGGGGTTGCCAACTTGACTATTGCCTTCATAATTAACATTGGCCTGAAGCCAATTTTTTTTTTGCCCTGCAGGGGAGTGTTGGTAAGGGGGGCAAAGATGAACACCTTTACCCTAGACTGCCTTCTAACATTTCTATATGGGCTGGGGCTTGACAAGTTTTCACTTTGAAATGCCCTGGAGCATACCAATTTCTACCTATCTATAAAATACTCTTGTCTTTCTATCAATCCTTATACCTTATCTGTCAGCATATCAATCTATGTGTCTATCTTTGATGATAATGGGTAAGCTGATGAAACTGCACCAACTAAATTGGTTTTGTCCCACCCCAAGCCAAAAGAAGCCAGCCCTCCCCTGCCTACAACCCTAGCTATTACATGGGCTACTAGGAAATAACATGACTTTCCTCCTGTACATACTTGACATTTTTCAATATATCAAACAAATAAAGTGTTTGATTTCTCACTGTTGGCTGTGTGTGCCGTGGAGGAGCCACACTAGTGTTTTTCTGCACTATTTATATTGTTAGCTTTATTAGCGCCGATCACTTGTACACTATTATTTTTCAATATTTAATAACAATGTAACTGGACTAATCAAAATGGACTATGACCATTTTGTTTTCTTTCCTTAAAAGCTACATAAAGTTACAGTACATGTGAGGTAGACTGTGTCTTTAATGTTAAAAGTTTTTCTCATATATAAAGATAATGATATATTTACTGCTTTCTCCGGTAAAATGTACCCCAATCTACACATATTTTTTGCACGTGCTTCAATGCTTAAAAAATACATATGATTTAAATATGTCTAAATTGGCAAAAAGATTGGGAAATTTTATGAAAATACAGACCTTTTTAATATTTTAACGCACTGCTACAGATGACTTCTTAATCAAAGATTCCCATTTCAAATGTCACAATAATTTACTCATGGGGACACAATCCAATTTGATGAAAGGTAGCATAGTCACGCTCTGCCATAGCAACATCAACATTGTCACAATAACTTCAAGTTATTATTTTGGGACTTCACACATTCCGTTATCTTCAAAATTCCTTTTGTCTAGGAATTGTGTTATACACTTTTCATATTCCAACACTGACCTATATGTTTTTACTCTAGGATAATGGGTGATGCTGCAGTAACCTTTCTATCGAAGGAGGGCAATGCACACAGTTTCTCCTCATGTAAATGTCCTCAGATAGCAAGTCTATTTATAAAGTAAGGCGTTGATGTGTTACTACACATTTTTCATTTTGTTTAAGTGAGCAGGCCTCATTATTTCTGATAAATATACGTTATATTGATTTTTAGAGCCCTGTGACATTCCACAGCAACAGACAGCAAAGAAACAGAGTATTCAAGAATTTACAACAAATTCACTAAACAGCTGGAAACAAATGGTGTATACAGTTTAAACTCTGAGGGGATTAGTAATTTAACAAGAAATGTAAGTGCTTTTAATTTAGTATAACTGTCTTCATAATGATTGCAAAGTACAGTGTAGCAAGGCTACTATGTGGCCTAAAAATGGCATTAAAGGCTGAGCAAGTAAAGAGATACAAACATGCCACATGCTGTTTGTGTAGGTGCACAAGGCTACCAAAGCTAGGTTGTGAGAGATTATGCAAGGTACAAAAGGGAAGACAACACAGTTATCATCTGATATGTATGTATGTATGTACACAAAATAATCTGTCTGGGAGCAACTGGACTGCATTGATAGCAGACTGTAGGTGCAAGAACTAAGACAAGACGCAAAGTGACAATGTCCAATTTCCGATATATATATAAAAAAAGTTCTTGTAATATGTGGAATGGATCCATATCAATGGCCTTTTAGTTAACAAAAATGGGGTTTTTTTTGCATTCACTCCCACTTTAAATAAATCATTGTAAGATTTGGATATCTGTCTGAATCTACTAGTTATACAGCTATGTTGCAAGTCTATTTGAAATGTCTTATTTAGTGAATTAAATACACTGCAAGTTCTCTTTATGGAATGGTAGGTTACAAAATAGTGATTGTAGCTCCAAGTGAGCATATTGCGTATTTGATAATAATCAGTCCCTTGGTGCCTCACTGCTGACACTTGTAGCTGATTAATGTTAATATTTTAAACATGGTGACAAAACAGAGGTAATCTGTTCTCCCTCTGCCGGGTTCTGCCTTGGGACACTTTCACACCCCTTTAGAACAACAGTTTTCAACTATTTTCTCTCACACTCTCATAATCTCAAAGTATCTCATTTAATTCCGGCACAGATTTTGCACAGCAGAGAACATCGACTGGTCTATGCTGATCATCTCAGTGCTCTCTAACCTTGTGTCCCTCACAGAGTTGACAAGTTTGTTTTTCATCCTTGGTTCTGTTTTTGTTGTATAGCTAATGTTTTGAGCAGTCCACGGACAAATATAAATCTAATTTTGTATTTATTTTTTTACCTTAATGGAAAATTAAAGGAATGCAACATTCAATATTGTAATGTCACTTTTGAAGCAATAAAACAGTCATATTGCACTATAATTCTAGCAGTCTTTTCTTTCTCACACAGGCATAGTTGTGAACTTTCAAATGTTAATAGCTATTAAGTATTACCAGCACAGAAAAAAAATTCTTTCCTGCAAAAAACAAATATGACAAACTTTTTCTTGTAACTGAAAACAATCAACACATCTCATCCAGAGTTAATTCAAGTCCGTTCTACTGTGGAAAAAAATAATTTTGAAACAAGCTGACTCATAAGATAGCAGACAGATGTTGAAACAGCTGTTTAAGAAGAAATATAAATGCCAGATGGCAAAAACGTTATTACAATTCACACAGCTCTCCACGTGTCATGGCAAAAGTAAGCCATTAGAGACATGCAAATGGAACCCATCCAAAGGTTTTGGATATCCCTACGTTTGTTGACATAGTAACAGAGACACACGTGTGTAACGTGTGTATATGGAGTCAACGTTTTAAGGTTAACTGGGATATAGGCAATTAGGGATTTGGAGATGGGATCAAACTGTCATCAAGTCGACTTTTCAAATACATCACTTAGTTGCACTTTATGTTGTGCAACTCTACAGTACATAATGAACATTACAGTCTTGAGATGTTTAAGTTAAGGGTTTACACAATAAAGAGAGAATTGCAGGCAATTGAGATGAGAATTTAGGCCACGACAGCTGAGTGGGGTAGATTTTTGTTTGAAATTCTCATCACAATTCCCTGCAATTCTCTCTTTACTAAGTAGACATTATGGTGTTTACTGCGATGATGGCCAGCTTTGGCACTGCAGGTGTTTGGGAACCACATATCCCATGATGCTCAGTCACACTTATTACACAAACATTTGCAATGATGATTAGCCATCACTGGTGTAGTAAATGAGTTCTCAGAGAAGAACAAGATAAATTGATTTTATATGAGCAAAATACTGTATTTGCTTGAATATAAGATGTGGTGTTTTTAGATTATTTTTTTTTTAGTTTTTAAGATGTCCCCATATCTTATATTTGAGATTCATCTTCTAATCAGACCTCAAAGAGATTTACCAGGAGATTTGACTGGCAAATCTGGGGGTTGATTGGCAAGTCTAGGGGCACCTTGGTAAGTTTGTGAATACATTGGCAAGTCTGGGGCACACTGGCAAGTCTAGGGCTTTTTGGTATAGATGAAGAGGGGAAAATGCTAAACTCAACCAGACAAGTCAAGTGTAAGTAAAATAACATTGCCAAATATTTGAAAATAAAAAAATAAAAAAAAACGAATTACTACTTTAACTAAGCTCCCACTCCACGTATTTGACCCTTCCCCAACCTATCCTCACTCCCCACCAATTCCTCCCTAACTCTGCCAATTTTTTTGTTCATTCTCCTGTGCGAATTGGCACATGCAAGCAAGAGCTGCACATTATTCTCAATGACAACAAAAATGTTATTTTCTAATAAACAGATACAGCTGATTGTATAGTGTGTACCAGCTGCATGCAGCTGCAAATTAAACACAGCAGCAAGCAAATGCTGTACATGGCAGCAGGTGTTAGGTGCTTTTAGGGTTGAAATCCAGCCAGTATTTGCATGGATTCCTTATAAACATCGGGGAGGCACTCAAACTAGAGGGGGGCTCTGAGCATTGGCTTAATTCTCTTATTTGGCAGCCCACAACTGATTACAATTTTTTTTTAAAGCATCTGAACCATTTTAAAAAAATGTTAAAAACATGTAGATAACTTTGTGCGCTCTACTAACTAATGTAGACTGTGTTTCAGGGGACAGGCATTTAATATTCAACACAACAAAAAGTTGTTAGTGTACAGTGCACAAAGTGAGTTGCGTTGTACTCACAATTTTTTAAAGTAATATTTCTATTAAATTTGATATTACTGTATTTCACTGTTGTGGCATTTTTCTGCCCTATTCCTCTTGTCTGTATGCTATAACACACACATGCTGAGCTATCGTGACAACCTCTAAGAAAGATAACACTACAAACCCACTACAAACAACTTCAACCACACATTCATAGAGTGCAGTATACTGCTCCTGGCTTGTGAGTACAATTCCCATCATCCAACATATACATATATAGATTTTTTTCAAAACAGAGTACACTATTGTATTTTTTTCATTTATTTTTTGGTATATACAATGCAACTGGAATCTTCAATCAAATTCATTCTACCTATTTGAGACATAAGAATTGTTTTAAAGTCTGATTTTTCAAAGGTCACAATGAAGATATTTATTTAAGCACAAAAAAAATCACAATGCATATATTTTATTGAAAAAATAAAATATATAAAATTTTATTTTTCTGCGCTCCACCTATATATCAAACAACAGATTGTTGTCTCTCTCTCTCTTTGGGAGGCTTTGTAAGTGTTTTCCTCCATGTGATTCAGAAGGACTGGAAAGTACATTGCTTGATTTAATCAATAATGAAAATGATACAACCGAGCAACATTCACATTATTATTTGTTTTTTGGCAATTATATTGCTGGTGAACTCGTTAGAGGAAAGAGAAATGAACAATGTCAGTTGCTTCTTTAAGGGTGCAATTTCAGGTAGATTGAACTGAAGGCAATGATATGTTTAATAGTTTAAGACCAAGTGATTGACTGTCTCATCACTCCATCTTGTCTGTTAGTTTTCCAGCCTGCTCCATTTCATTTTTTTTCTTTTACATTACATAATTTATTACATTGTGAAATCCTCTTGTAGCTTTCACTTTATAGATCTTTGGAAACACTGCTCTTGGCAAAAACAACAGAAACTTCAAACCTGCAAAAATATGTTGAGTATGTCACCACCTTGTAATGATATTAAGTAAAACCAGTAATTTGAATCTATTACATATTCAAATAAGAAAGATTTTTTTTTTTTTTTTATATTTCAATCTTTATTCAATTTAATTAATTTCTTTCCAATAATCTAAACAAACACGTAAATATACATAGAAGTAATTCGACGGGTCAAAATACGCATTCGTTTGCAAAAACAAAAATATTTTAGCATCAAGGTTGCTCCAATACATTTTCCAATTTTAACACTTATAAGAGGGGCAAGAGGATGGGAGGGAGAAGGAGAAGAACTAGAAATTAAAAGGAAAACTTAACCTCGACTCCCCTGCCACCCAAAGTAGCCCCCAAGATGCTCTCTCATACACACCACATCATCCACATTCGCATCCTCATTCGTCTAACAACTAACCACCTGGGGTCTTGATCATGGCGGGGGGGGGGGGGCAGGCAGTGCTCTATACTTAGCTAAAACCTGCGGGGGGTGATGGCCGAATAGTGAGACAGAGGTGTCAAAAAATCTCCTCACAGGGGGTAAATAACCCCGGAAGAAGCCAGGGAACGGGGAGACGCCCCCGACCAGTGATAGAAATCAGTTCGATAGCTCCCACCATTTTGACCAAATTCCCTACATAAGTTTCTTTACTAACTTTATTTTTATTTTTGGCCCTCAAGAGGAAATGTTTTTCGGCCTCGGCCTGGAAGTTTATCTGCAACTTAATTTCGGGCCAGGACGGTACTTCTGACCTCCTCCAGTATCTTGATAGACATATTTTAAAAGCTGCGAGAATGTTGATACAGAGGGCCTTCCGATTTTTATCAGTTTCCCGTAAATCTAAATGGAACAAAAAGGCTTGTGGAGTAAGTTGCCCTTGATTAGGGGTCACCCCTTCTATTAAAGCAGATGCCTTCTGTCTTATCGCTAATAACTCGTTGCAATCCCACCATATATGACGGTGAGATCCAGTTGCCTGGTGGCAACGCCAACATAAATCGTTTGCGTTTACGTCAAATTTAGCCAGTCTTTTAGGAACTAGATACCATTTATGAGTAAGTTTATAAAATTGCTCATGAATGTTGATACAGTGATTTGCTCCCCTAACTTCTTGCCATACCTTGAACCACTCTTGGGGGGCAAATGACTTATCCAAATCGATCTCCCATTGCGTAATCGCCTACGACTTCCCAACCGTCACCCCCGTGTCAAGAAATCGTCGAGATTTTGCTATTACATTACTGGTCCCCACCATAGTCAAGAAATTCTCCCAGTCCGACACATCCGTGGGAGGATGTTCCCCAAGAAAGGATCTAAGTCTAAGATAGTTATAAACTTTACTGCCTGGGAGATTATAATTTTTAGTTAGTGTCTCAAAGGAGGTCAAGTTGTCATTTGTATATAAATCGCCCAATATGTTGATCCCAGCCTCCCTCCATTTCTGTAATTTGATATCCCGTATACATAGCGAGACTATCTGCAGAGGGGCAGCTTTTGATAATGTGTCTCTTATATTATGTGATCTCTTTAATTTATAAAATGAGTTCATTCCGTCTGTTATTGTCCTAAGCGGACAGTCCATATTTCGATAAAACTCGCGGGGTAACCAAAGGAGTAAGGCGGGCTCGTTATTTTCACATGCCATCTTTTCTAACCTGTACCAACCTGGGCCATATCTTTGGTTCTTCCAAGCTAATACATGTGACAATTGACACGCCTCGTATGTTCTACGCAAGTCTGGATATCCCAGTCCGTCATATTGCAAGGCACGTTTAAGTGTCTGACTGGGAATGCGTGGCTTTTTAGATGCCCAAGCGAATTTTGAAAACATTAAGTCATATTCTCTCAAAATCTTAGTCGGAACTTTATACGGTATGGTTCGCAATAGATATATAAGCTTCGGGAAGATGTAGGCTTTTAGTATGTTAATACGGCCCAACCAAGATGTTTCCAATTTTGCCCAGTGTGAGATCTGTTTTTTTAGGCCTATAAGTAACAACCTATGGTTCACTGGGACAATTCTATCTAATTGCCTCAAAATTTTGATCCCTAGGTAATCTATTGTCTTACATACCACCCCTTCCCCGCCAAAAAGCCGCCTTATCTGACAGTTGGGTATTGGGAGATAGAGGGAGATAGACTGTGTTTTAAGGAGGTTGACCTTATAGTTAGAATAGGAGCCATACAGCTCAAGGGCTTCAAGGAGTGCTGGTATCGAGGTTAGGGGATTCGACAAGGTCAGCAAGACGTCATCTGCATAGAGTGTAATAAGATGTTCATCCGAACCAATCGGGATCCCTTCCACGTCTTGTGAGTTTCTCAAATATTGGGCCAAGGGTTCAATAGTGAGTGGTATAAAAGGGGCGCTAGCGGACAGCCCTGTCTAGTTCCGTTGCGGATATCAAAAAACTCCGAAGCCAGGAAAGGACCCCTAATCCTGGCCCGTGGATCTGCATATAGTGCCATTGTTGCGTTGTAAAACGAGCCCATAAATCCAAAAGCCAGGAGAGTTTCCGACAAAAATCTCCAATCCACTCTGTCAAAGGCCTTCTCCGCATCAAGAGCAATGACAGAGGGTATTTTCCTTTGATGTATACTATCGATAATGTCGAAAACCCTCCTAGTATTCTCAGAGCCCTCCCTACCCGGCATAAAGCCGGCTTGGTCAGGATGAATCAAGTTATGGATCACCAGCTTTAAACGATTAGCCAGGATCTTGGAGAATATCTTAACGTCGGTATTTATTAGTGATATGGGCCTATAATTACTCACCATCTCCGGGTCCTTACCTGGCTTCGGAATAGGGGAAATAGAGGCCTCCAGCATCTCCTGTGGGAATCCCTGTCCTCTAGTAAATGAATTATACAATCTGACCAGTATAGGAGAAATCACTGGCTCGAGTATCTGATAGAAGGAAGCTGGGAACCCGTCTGGGCCTGGGGATTTGCCCTTCTTCATCTCCCTGATCGTTTTAGATACTTCCACTAAAGTGATCTGTGTGTTAATAGATTCAATCTGGTCATTCGACAAGCGCGGCAAGCCGAGAGATCCAAGAAACCTGGTCAAGTCAAAGCTGGATGTCTCCGGTTGTGGCAGGTTATATAGTCTCTCATAATATGCTTTAAAAGCTGCGGCAATTTGTTCTGGGGCAATGCAAGTCTTGCCCTCATTTACTATCTTATTTATTCTTGAACGTGCATTTTGGGTTTTGAGTTTTTTTGTCAATTCTTTCCCCCCTCTGTTATTGCTGTAATACCACTTGCTTTTTAAGCGAGTCATTGCAGTTTCAGCTCTAATCCGGAGAGCCCTCTTAACCTGCTCCTGAACAACCTGGATCTCTCTGCTTGTCCGCTCGGAAGGATCCGCCTTATTCCTGGCCTCAAGGGTTGCCACTACAGCATACAGCTCCGCCAGGTCCTTACCCCTTTTTTTCTTTAACCAGGCGCCCCTTTTAATCAAGTAACCTCGCATAACACACTTTAAGGTACACCATAGATTCTGATCTGACGTTTCTGCATTATCATTAGTTTCGACACACGATTTAACCTGTTCGATCAGTTCCTGGGCCCTCTCTTCTGACTCTATCAGCTGCTCATTTAACCTCCAGCTGTTACGGGTTTGATAGTTAGGGTTATCTTTAATGTCCAAATATATTGGGGCGTGGTCTGACCATGTGATGTTACCCACACTGGATTTGGAACATCTTTGAAGCATAGGGCCCGTTACCAAAAATAAATCGATTCTTGAATAAGTCATATGAACCCTAGAGAGGAAGGAATAATCCCTTTCCTCCGGGTGATGCACCCTCCATACATCATAGAGGTTTTGCCTAAACAGACAGGCTGAAAAGGCGTCTGCTCTTGCCCTTATACTAGCCTCCTGCTTCCTCGCATCAACTGTCCGTCTATCAAGATCGAAATTAGTTATCGCATTGAGGTCACCTCCAATAATCAAAAAGCCTTGAGCAACCCTCTCAATACGGTCCATTGATGAATTTACAAATCCTACGGTGCCCTCCGAGGGGGCATAAAGATTAGCTAATGTATAAAGTATATCATTAATTTTGCAGACCAGTATGATTCTCCGAGCTTCCGGATCTGTTTCTAGATAGATGAGTTTGAATTTAATTTTGGCCGTCACTATAATTGCCACTCCCCTCTTTTTTTTCAATGCCATTGCAGAGGAATATACATGGGGGTATTTAGAATATTTCCACTGAATTCTCTCATCTTGCCTCCAATGAGTTTCCTGAACAAATACGATATCGATGTTGCCCTTTAACAATGAGTCATACAGATACGATCTCTTATGAGGGGAATTTAAGCCCTGCGAGTTTATCGACATTAATTTAATAGCCATCCCTCACCCAATCGACCATCAGATCCCCCCCAGCCAAGTTCCCACACCCCTCGCCCAGCCCCCCAGACCTCATCAACTATCCATTCAAACACACCACGTATCTTCATACCCTTCAGAGACATCATCTCTGATATGTATGCGTCAAAAATTCCCTGAAACCACCAGGGAAGATAGGGAGAGTGAATATCCGCCGGAGGAGAGAAAGGGGGATAGAGAGGAGAAAAAGAAAAAAAAAAAAAAAAGGGGGAAGACTCAGGCCAGCCTGCCTCTGGATTATGATACCATTCTGTACTACTCCTCCGGTTGAAGACTAATTATCAGTGCTAGAGAATCGGGAGTCAAAAACATTCTTCAATCATCAAGGGAGACCCAGCGGTGAAAGGGGAGCCGGGGGGGGGGAGGGAAGAGAGGAGAGAAGCGGAGAGAAAATAAATAAGTAAATAAGATCGCAAAGAACCCTGCCAGTAAGACCCTTCTCCTCTTGGTATCAATATTCGAAAAGCAGTCTCCAGGAAAGGAAAAGAGGGAGAGTAAAAAATAAAAAAAAAGAAGAAAAAAAAAAGGAAAATCTATGTATATACATATGTTGTACCTATAAAATAATAATACATTCCGTAAATCACAAAGAGTTCCTATTATACAGTGATGCCACTTCTATCCTCAAAAAAGTCTAATAAATAGATAATTAACAAAATAAAGAGAAAAAAAAAAGCGTTATACATATAAAGTAACAATACATTCCAGAAATCCCAAGAATTCATATTGTGCAGTGATACCACTTCAATAAAAAAAAAAAAAAACATTATCCCTCAATATCTAGTCCTTCCTACTTTTCTTTTGCTTTGAGAGAATAATAACCAGTGTCCTGCAAACACTCAAGCAATAGTTCATATACATATAGAATAACAATAAATTCCAACAATCGCAAAAAATTCATATTGTGTAGTAGTACCACTTCAATCAACAAACGAATTAGTACGATGAGAAAAATGGAATAGGGAAAGCAAAGAGAAAGAAAAAAAAAAAAGAATCTGTGTATATATATATGTGTTATACATATAATGTAACAATGCATTCCGTGAATCACAAGGAGTTCGTGTTATACAGTAGTGCCACTTCAATCCTCAAAAAAAAAAAAAAAAAATACATTATGCATATAAAATAATTCATATTGTGTAGTGATGCCACTTCAAATAAAAAAAAAAAAAAATACATTATTTCTCAATATCTAGTCCCTCCTACTTTTCTTTTGCTTTAGAAGAGTAAGAACCAATGTCCCACAAATACCCAAGCAAAAATTCATATACATATAGAATAACAATATATTCCTACAGTCGCCAGAAATTCATATTGTGCAATAGTGCCACTTCAATCGTCAAGCGAATTAGTACAGTGAATAAATTAGCGTAAAGAAGAGAAGAAAAAAAAAAATTGAATCCATAGATATAAATAACAATACATTCCTGAGGTCCCAATAATTTCATATTATACCACAGTGCCACTTCCATGTCGAAAAATCTGTGCCGTGAGTAAATGAAAGAAAAAAAAAAAACACACATTTTTTTCATTAAAATAATAATTACCAGTGTCCCAAAGACAACCACAAAACTCATATACATATATAGTAACAATATATTCCTACGGTCGCAAAAAATTCATATTGTACAATAACGCCACTTCAATCCTCAAACAAATTAATACAATAAATATAATAGTATTAGTAGGGGGAAAAAAAAAAAAAATTGATCTCTCAATAACTCCCCCACCCTCCGACCCCCCCGAAAAACAATTATATCTTTAGAAGTCCCCACAGAGACAATTTATCTTTGGCCTGTTGGACGTCAAGACATATATGGGTTTTATCTCTGTGTAGTATACGTAACTTAGTCGGAAAACCCCAAGAGTAAGGAATGTTTTGTTCTCTCAAAATAGTAGTTATATCAACAAATTTTCTCCTGGTCAGTCTTGTTGACAGAGACAGATCCGCATAGAGGGCCAGGTGTGCGAACTTCAATGATTTCGCTGGATTTTTCCTAAATTCTTTAACCAGATCATCTTTGGTTTTACAGCTGCTGAAACAGACGATTACGTCTCGGGATATATTGCTTTGAGTCCAGGTAGTAGGCTTTGGTAGGCGATGTATCCTTTCGAAGGGGGTCGATCCTAGGTTTTTTGGATCTATATAAACGGATAACATTTCAAGTAGGAAGGTCTCGAGATCACCAATATCGTCTGGAATCCCTCTTATTTTCAAATTTGATCTTCTCGAGCGATCTTCTAGGTCGGCTACCTTGAGATCCAACCTATCGATGGTCAGGTTGGCTGCTGCATTCTGTGCTTGAAGGTCATGAATCTTCAGGTGTAATGTCTCGATTTCCACGGACTGCGTCTTTATAGCCGCCTTTATCCGAGCAAATTCATCTCTATTATCACTTAGCATTTTATCTAAATCAGATTTAATTTTCATGTAGAGGGCATCCAATGCTGCTGTGAGATTAGGCTGGGTGATACGTTCAGTGATGTCAGGCGGAGAGAGATCTAAAGCTCGGTCAGGCGAGGTTTTGTCCACGGCCACTGAGATGTTTAAGTGGCTTTTCGGAGAATAATAAGACTCAATAGGCACTGGTTTACCAGATTTGCTTGTATTTTTATGTTTGTCGCCCTTCTCCTGTTTGTCAGTTTTAGGTGCCATGATCGGCGATCAAGTAGTCGAATTTCCTTAATGACCTTTAATAATATCTCCGCCAAGTAGAAATACAATACAAGTAGGGGTTTGTCAGTTTACTTCAGTTTCTATAAGATGGAGTAATGTCTCAAATAGTAGCACAGGCCCCAAAGATTATAGGGGTTCACCCACTAATAAGTGTACCTTGCTGGAGGCTCCTACAGAAATAGTAACTGCGGGAAGCTGAATTTGCGCTACCAGCGATATGTCCTGGATGCTCCTGAAGTTAGTCCCTCTCCCAGCCTGTCGGAGTAGCCCGGGTCAGTGTACTCATCCACTTAAGCCGCAAGGGGACAAATTCACTAGCCAGGCTGCAACACTTGCTGTCAAAATACTTTGGCTAGGTACAGAGATAACCTCTAGGTCCGCAGTAGAGGAAGCCTGGGTTCTAGCCATACAAGTCTAGGCTAAGCCTGTACAGGGCTATCAAGCTCTGCTCCCACCTGACGCTCTTTGTAGAGAGTATGACCTGGGTGATAAAACCATCGTCGGGTCTCAGCCTCTGAACCCAGCCTCCGAACACAAAATCCAGTCCTGTATAATCAATTCAGTCCAGACTAGCACCAGTAGTGCACAAAATCTTTGGGCGTAGAGCAATTTGTTTAAAAATCCACCCGAGTAGGCCCTACAAAGCCAACCCAAAAAGCCTGGGAGCGGTGTCTTACCGCGTTTCAGACACAATTCAGTTGGACCACGCCGTTGTCATCCGGAGCATTATAAACAGGCAGCCAACTTATCCACAAGAAACAGCTCCGTCATCGCTGTGCTGTTTCGGCAGAGGAGACGTTAAATACACGCATGGATCAGCATCGGCGTGTCCCGAGTCTCCTTCCTCTCTCTTCCTTCGGCGGACCACTCCCCCATACGCCACCCGCTACGTAGCTCTTCCTACGTCATGACACTCCTCATTAAAATTATTTTGACATCACCTTGTCCAAATAAGAAAGATTTATCCAACAGTGTGTATGCTGTTTTGGATATTTAGTATAAATAGCCTTTGAGTCAGACATTGACATGCTGAGAAGTGTAATATTAAAAAAACAACTTTTGGCAAAAAAATAACTTCTGATTAATTGAAAGATTACATCAGGTGTATGCATGTTTAATTAAAAAAAAATTTGAATGAAAAATGTTTAATGAAAAATTACAAAAAAGGTAAGTTATAGAAACATAGAATGTGTCGGCAGATAAGAACTATTCGGTTCATCTAGTCTGCCCAATTTTTTTTTTTTGAGTACTTTTATTGGTCCCCCGTTCAAGGTCTTATAGCTAGGATAGCCTTGTGTCTATCCCACGCATGCTTAAAATCCTTGACTGTGTTTACCTCTACCACTTCTGCTGGCAGGCTATTCCATACATCCACTACCCTCTCAGTAAAGTAATACTTCCTGATATTACTTTTAAATCGTTGCCCCTCTAATGTAAGACTATGTCCTCTAGTTGTGGTAGTTTTTCTTCTTTTAAATATACTCTCTTCCTTTACTGTGTTGATTCCCTTTATGTATTTAAATGTTTCTATCATATCCCCCCTGTTATGTCTTTCCTCCAAGCTATACATGTTAAGATGCTTTAACCTTTCCTGGTAAGTTTTATCCTTCAACCCATGAACCAGTTTAGTAGCCCTTCTCTGAACTCTCTCCAAAGTATCAATATCCTTCTGGAGATACGGTCTCCAGTACTGTGTACAATACTCCAAGTGAGGTCTCACCAGTGCTCTGTACAATGGCATGAGCACTTCCCTCTTCCTACTGCTAATACCTCTCCCTATGCAACCAAGCATGCTGCTAGCATTTCCTGCTGCTCTATTGCATTGCCTACCTACCTTCAAGTCCTCTGAAATTATTACTCCTAAATCCCTTTCCTCAGATGTTGAGGTTAAGACTGTACCAAATAGTCTATATTCTGCTTTTGGGTTTTTACGCCCAAGGTGCATAATCTTGCACTTGTCCACATTAAATGCCAGTTGCCACTGCTCTGACCATTTTTCTAGTTTATCTAAATCATTTGCCTTTTGGCTTATCCCTCCATGAATATCAACCCTGCTGCAAATCTTTGTATCATCAGCAAAAAGACATACTTTGCCAAAAAGACCTTCTGCAATATCGCTAATAAAAATATTAAAGAGAATGGGTCCAAGAACAGATCCCTGAGGTACCCCACTAGTAACAAGACCTTGCATCGAATATACCCCATTGACTACAACCCTCTGTTGCCTGTCACTCAGCCATTGTCTAATCCATTCAACAATATTGAAATCCAAACTCAAAGATTTCAGTTTATTGATAAGCCTTCTATGTGCGACAGTGTCAAAAGCCTTACTGAAATCTAGGTAAGCAATGTCTACTGCACCACCCTGATCTATTATTTTAGTTACCCAATCAAAAAAATCAATAAGATTAGTTTGGCATGATCTCCCTGAAGTAAACCCATGCTGTCTCTGATCTTGAAATCCAAGCGACTTTAGATGTTCAACAATCGTATTCTTTAACAAGGTTTCCATTATTTTCCCCACTACTGAAGTAAGACTTACTGGTCTATAGTTGCCCACCTCCTCCCTACTACCTTTCTTGTGAATGGGCACAACATTAGCTAATTTCCAATCTTCTGGAACTACTCCCGTTAACAATGATTGGTTAAATAAATCTGTTAACGGTTTTGCTAGTACACCACTAAGTTCTTTTAATAACTTTGGATGTATCCCATCAGGTCCCATCGACTTATTTGTCTTTACTTTAGACAGCTGAAGTAAAACCTCTTCCTCTGTAAACTTACATGCATCAAAAGACTCATTAGTCTTTTTCCCTAAATGAGGTCCCTTACCCTCATTTTCATTTGTAAAAACTGAACAAAAATATTCATTAAGGCAGTCTGCTAAGCCTTTATCCTCTTCTACATAGCATCCTTCTTTTGTTTTTAATCTAACTAATCCTTGTTTTACTTTCCTTTTCTCATTTATGTTTCTAAAAAATGTTTTATCCCCCTTTTTCACTGACTGGGCTATAGTCTCTTCTGTGTGTGCTTTGGAAGCTCTTATAGCTTGCTTTGCCTCTTTCTGCCTACTCTTGTAGTTCTTTCTATCTTCCTCACTCTGAGTATTTTTATAATTACTAAATGCTAGCTTTTTATTTTTTACTATTTTAGCCACCTCTGCAGAGTACCACAGTGGTTTCTTCAATTTTTTGCTCTTACTGACAAGCCTTATGCAATTTTCTGTTGCCTTCAGTAGTGCAACTTTTAGATAATCCCATTTCTCCTGGACTCCATTTAAATTGCTCCAGTCTGATAATGACTCCTTCACACCTAATCTAATTTTAGAAAAGTCTGTTTTTCTAAAATCTAAAACTTTTGTTTTTGTGTGGTGTGACTGCGTCACTGTTCTTATATTAAACCACACTGTCTGGTGATCACTAGATCCTAAACTTTCACCTACAGTAATATCTGATAACAAATCTCCATTTGTGAACACTAAGTCTAGTATGGCCTGCTTTCGAGTTGGCTCCTCCACTACTTGTTTTAGAGATAATGCAAGTAGGGAGTTTAGGATATGCGTACTCCTGGCGCAAGTAGCTGTTTTGTATTTCCAGTTCACATCAGGAAGATTAAAGTCACCCATGATGATCACTTCTCCCTTCATTGTCATTTTAGCTATTTCCTCAACTAGTAGATTATCTAACTCCTCTATTTGTCCAGGGGGCCTATAAATCACACCTACCCGAGTTACCATATGATTACCAAATTCTAATGTAACCCAAACTGACTCTATGTTCGCCTCACTAACTTGTATTACGTTACATTTTAAGCTATCCCTCACATACAGGGCCATATCTCCCCCTTTTTTACCTTCTCTGTCTTTTCTATATAAAGAGTACCCTGGTATTGAAATGTCCCAGTCATGTTTTTCATTATACCATGTCTCAGTAACAGCCACTAAATCTACATTCTCAGTTGCCAATATTGCCACAAGTTCATGGATCTTATTCCCTAAACTGCGAGCATTTGTAGACATGACCCTAAGCTTATCATTTTTCAGCACACTGACTACAGGTAACTTCTGTACCTTTTTTGGGGGGCATTTGGATTGATGTTTTATCGCCATTTTGCCCCCCTCTTTTAGTTTAAAAACCTCCTAGCAAAACCTCTGAACTGCTCACTGAGAACATTCGTTCCCTTTTGAGAAAGATGCAAACCATCTTTTTTGTACAGTTCCTTTCTATCCCATAGTGAACTTCCATGAGAAACAAAGCCAAATCCTTGCTCCCGACACCATTCTCCAAGCCACAAGTTGAAGTCCCTAATACGCATCCGTCTATCATTCTGAATGTTATGCACAGGCATAACTTCAGAAAAGGACAGTGTGGACACAACCTGCCGTATATCATTGGCAAGAACACGAAAAGCTTCCTTCACCTCTGAAACCTCATTGCAAGCCAAATCCTTTGTCCCTGGATGAACCAGTACATCCAATTCTCCTTCCTGATTTGCTTGCTTAACAATATTAGAAATACGCCTCCTGTCTCTGCGAGCAGTAGCTCCAGGAAGACATCTCACTAAGCCAATACTGTCCAACTCCGCACCTCTTATGATAGAATCGCCCAACAACAACTGCTTTCTATCAGGCCTCACCTTCTCCTTGCACACCTTAGCCACATAGGAGAGTGGTTCCTCAAACTCTGCGTCTGAGCCTGCCTCCACAACACCACTGCACTCTGAAAGTGCTGAAAATGAATTCTGGACAGCCACAGACTGCGGGACATGGGTGCTCTTGTTTTTTTTTTTATTACTTTAACATTTATTTATATAGCGCCAACAATTTACGTAGCGCTTGGTACAGAGTAGAGAGGGGAACAACACACTATGTTAGATGAACAGAGACAGCCTGATACATGAGGTAGAGAGCCCTGCCCGCAAGCTTCCAATCTAGAGGGAATTTGGGGACAGGAGACACATGAGGTGAGTGAAGATGGTTGTAGTAACAGTAATTGGGGCAGGTGGGTTGGGCCAGAGGTTAATTATTGAGTAGTCATAGTTGGATGTAAAAGTAGCTGCATGATGTCATAGCAATCAACCAGTGGTGGTCAGAGTTAAATATAAAACCCTAATCCTAGCATTACTTAAAAGAAGGGGCACAAAAAAATGTGATTAAATTCCTGTCAATTCACTGGTGAGAATTGCTCCATAAATCAAGCTATTCATGTACCAGAGAAATGCACAAGAATTGACAGGAAATGGTGACCGAATTTCCCAGCTGCCAAATTGACTCAAAATACACTGAAAAATGCAATAAATAGCCTCAAACATCACTTTTTCCATTGTACAATTCACTTGAATTGAGCTTAGCTGAATTTAAATAAATAGTATATCATTTAATATATAAAATCAACAAATGTATTAAAGTATATACATGCATTATATTATATATGTAAAATAATATATGCATAAAAATAAATATTTTCATATTCATAAATTTATTTCATAAGTTCATATATATATATATATATATATATATATATATATATATATATACAAGTCCAACGAAGAAAGTAGAAAGCACGCACTCACGGGACTGATTCAATCAATTTTTAATAATCTTTTAGTCGATACTCCAGACGTTATACCAAACAAGTAGTCGACGTTTCGGTCCCCCTCAGGAACCTTTATCAAGAATACATTGTATGAAAGAAAGTTATTTATGAAATATCTCAGAATAAATGTACTTGTTACATATTTATATAATTATTTTGGTCGGTTAACTTAATGGGTTAATTATTTTTATGGTTCAGCACAGAGGATTGAAAATCACAGTGATAATGGTGATGAGGATACAGACAAAACTAGTAGGTTGCCTAGCTCACCTTCATCCGAACATTAAATCTTACTCTAGCATCTTGCTAGTAGTCATGAAACGCTCTGGATCATACTTTCACCAGGTTGTTTTCTCCTCCCCGGGAGAACTCACCATGGCATATCTCTTGACATTGGTGGATCTGGGCCCAAACCTTCTCTAAGTGACTCCTCCCTACCTTATTTTATTATCATTGCTTTATTAAAAATAAAATATAACTTAAATTTATATTAAAAATAATCTCATCCTATGTTTGTCTGTGCTTTTTTCCAAAATCAAAATCACACGTCACGCACTCACATATATAAATAGTACCCTTTTATTTCCATAGTCTAAAATGTTGCATTGCAAAACAATGTTGGCATCCTCGTTTTGAAAATTAAATGGTACTCTGATTTTTGTTAAATAATGGGGGCAGGTGTTCTGACAAAAAACTCGAGCAAATTCTACTGCACAGGCGCAGTAGAATCTGCTCATTGCGCACCACAGCATGGCTGTCAATCAGCCATAACTTTGGCAGAAGTGCGCCTGCGGTAGGGACACACACCACCTCACGCCCCCTTCAGATCAGATGCGGTGACAGGTAAGTATAAGCGTATTACTCATTATTGTCATTTACTAGCGTAGCAAGCAATTGGTAAAACTTATTTCAGTTACATGCTATGCTAGTAAGTGGAAGACCCACACGGGGGACAGAGGGGGACACACGGGGGGGGGGGGCTGGCTCTTCTTGATGGGGGTTGTGATAGGCACCTTAGGCTCCCGTGTGTCCCCCTCTGTCCCCAGTGTGTGTCTTCCACTTACTAGTGTAGCATGTAACTGATATAAGTTTTACCAATTGCTTGCTACGCTAGTAAATGACAATAATGAGTAATACGCTTATACTTACCTGCCACCGCAGCTGATCCGAAGGGGGCGTGAGGTGGTGTGTGTCCCTCGCGCAGGCGCACTTCTGCCAAAGTTACGGCTGATTGACAGTCGTAACTGTGTGCGCATGCGCTGTGGTGCGCAATGAGCAAATTCTACTACACCTGTGCAGTAGAATTTGCTCAAGAAATTTGATAGAACACTGGCACAAATATCCTAACAGTTGTTGATGATTAATATCCGGTGATGGGATGACACCCTGTAGTAGACTTTACACAAGAGCTGCAATGTTTTTTTGTGTGTAATAGTGTATGTTAATGTATATTCATACATGCATGTAAATTCCCAAACTTTTAATGAGGTTACTAATTAGCATATGGGATTCACATTTTTTTTACAACGGGAAACTACAAATAACAGGTTGATTGACAAGAAAATTACACCATGTAGGCCAAAACTGAATAGTTGGCCCCAAAAATGTGCTTTGCTCCAAATTAAAACTGGAAAATAATAATCCTTAATTTACAAGTAAAATCACCGAATTGCAGCAAGCCAGGGATTATACTGGTAAATTCAAGGATCACAAATTTGCAGCTACTTGAATAGGAGGAATCATATGCTTTCTAATGATTTTTCAATTTAACCGAATTGACAGTGCAAATTTGGGTATAATAGCCAAAATGCACTTGAAATACACTATATTGAATAACCGAAACAAGGCTTTTTCTGCAATTTGGCTATTTTACCCCAATTTTATTCAATTGAGGTGCAATTTGGAACTGTGGGGATATAGGCCTTAGTGTTCCTTTAACCAAATATAGAATTCCTGGTATCCTTTTACAAATGTACCACACACAGAAATGATAGACCTCTGGGATAACTCTGCCATCACTAAGACCAAAGACCCTGTACCCTGAGCACCCCCAGGAGATACTTGGGTTATCTAATAGAGAACTCGGTCGGGGGGAATAGGATCGAGACTAGGTGGAAACCACTACAAGTACAATCTCTTCAACAAAAACATTTACATTTATATTGAATGTATGTTTGCAAAGTGAGAAATCTATTATTTAATGTCTGCAATATTAGTTGTCTGCTGCTTAGACTTGCCAACACCTAATCAATGTTTTGAATGCTAATACAATACGTAGTTTCAGAGAGTAGTAATGACTTTACCTACCCCTGACTGATGTGTCTGTAGAAGGGCAATTCCATTGCTTGCTCACTACAGTCTGGACCAGGTAGTGTCTCTGTATGGGTGCATACTGGCCAAAAAAAAAGCTTATGTATTACCTTTAGCTACAATGCTCCCAAGCTGCAAGCAAGCCCCAAGGAACATGGCTGCTCTGACACCTGTTCTTGCTGGTCTAATGTAAAGGAGAAGTGCAGTTGTGTCTGCTTTCTTTTATATTTTGAACAGAGCTCTTTCCTTTTCACTCCTTCTAGCTGTATAATAATAGGATATTGGTGGTATATTAAAAAAGCAAGTTGGGTATAATTACTTTTATAAAATATATATTGTCTTCTGCCGCCAACATTTTTTCAATACGTTTTTATTGAGGAGACAGTAATAAAGGTCACAATGCATGGCACAGCAGCAAAAGTATAAATATAAAAAGAAAGGAACAAAAACTGCAAATCAGTATTTTCCCTTATATTACCACAGTCTTGTGGTCTTCAAACTTTTCATAAACAGTAGTAAAAAAATGTCTATTCAAAGAGCTCCAGTTTTTGCATGGATTAATGGAGACCTGAACTTCGGTGAACTGACCCTTTAAATTGGGCTTTTTGGGTGACTTTGGTGAGAAAATCAGAGCTTCTTGAGTCAGCCCTATATAACCAAACCTCTGGTTCTCCTGCTAGCAGATGGGGTCATGGTCAAGCACTGATGGCTTTCGGTTTATGGAATACATGTAATGCTATTGCTATTCTACAAACCGAAATTGACCTATTCGTATGAATGGGAACACTCTTACCCACATTTTACTTCATTTTGCAGCCCTCTAGCCCTTTCCAGGACTTTTTAAGAGGCATTTTAGTGGCCAAAAGTTTGTGTCCCCATTGACTTCAATGGGGTTCGGTTTCGGGGTCAAGTTCGGGGTCAAGTTCGAGCACGGACCCGGACATTTTTTTGAAGTTCGGCCGAACCTGTCGAAACAGAACATCCAGGTGTCCGCTCAACTCTAATTATTAGTTGATGTAAATGTTCACGGCTTGACAGATATAGCATTGATTAGCAGACTATGCTTGCATAAATTAACATAATCAAGACACAAACAACCGGATAGGTAGAAAAAAGGACACAACCAAATTATTTCCAAAGTCATTTTCACACAAAACCTGTAACTGTGAACCATGACTGTGTTAACACAGACAATGACAACCATAATATAACACTTACATTAAAAACCCCAAGCTTGCCAAAGTACAAAGGTGCCAAGCTAAACACCAATTATGTTGGTGATAAACAAACCTGGCCAAAACCTCTCAAGTGTAACATGCCAGACCAACTCTTGAAATGTTCTAATAAAACTTACCTATAGCTTATTCACTTTTTCCCTGGCTGTATTCTGTCATCCCTACATCCCTGGCATGGTGCCAATTAAGCCTTGGATTAATTTCTGACCAAACTGCCTTAACAAAAGGGACCAACTCAAATAGAAAAATCAAATACCAATACCTCATTCCAATTTTCCCTGGGGTGTATGTTATCTCTATCTTGTTTACCCTGGTGTGAATTATTAAAACATCAGGCCTCATGTCCAACAGGGATATTTGATTATCGTAAACAACACCCCTTACAACAACATGAATGCTATCCAAACTATTTCAAGTGAACTAAGTCCATGGAGAAGTCCAGCTGCATACCGTTGTACCTAACTGCTGCTCTACAATGGGGCATTCTACACAGGCCAAATGTGTCCTGTTTGACAGCAAGGTGCGGTCCACCTGCCTTAACTGTCCTCAAACATGTTTTCAACTGCTTGTGTATTACTGCTAAATAACCAAACATAATGTGGCCCAACATGCACATGCATTTCTGATTATGTGGTCCACTTCAGGAAAAACTTGAATGTCCCTAGCCTATTCCATTTAGCTTACATGCATTGCTTTCTACCACATTGAATACCTTGGTTTTTGGCAAAAGTTCACTAATATAAAAGTGCCTGGAAAATGCGTCAAGGATGTGCTTAAGGTGCATTTATTTAAAATCAGGCTGGTGTTCAGATTACCATATATGGGTAGTTAACGAATTACTGATATATAGGAAACTATACAGTGAAATCATATAGACTGAAAAATGTGGAAATAACTTTAACAACAAAGGGATGTGCTCCAATGTACAAAGCAGTCACAGGAATCTGCGCTATCTACTTGCAATGCGTAGATTTAGGTTGTATTGGTGCTCGCTGTGCCAGCGCAGCCTATGTATAAAAAAGGAGGTCCCTCTTCCCCACACTGAAAAGTGACAGGAGTTATTTAAAAAAGCGCAATCACCATTATACATATGGCGCTTTTTTCCATCAGATTGCAGTGCAGAAGTTTTTATACATTTCCCATTAATTTTTAATTATTGAAAACACTAACCTTTTTCTTATCCTCCTGTTTATCTTATTCTGCTCCTTATAATATTTAATATTTAAGACAGCCATTGTGAACCCTGTTTGAGCCCTACTGACAGATGGCAGTGAATGAGAAACAGTATTTATACAATAACTTCATTATGACATCACTAGATTCTATGACCTCACAATGTTCTGCAGGGGTTGTTTTTTTGTTCTTCCAATACATACCGCAATTCTTCACTTTCTTTTATAGCCCACAAGTGATGACGCATTCACCAAATCAGAATGAGTTAGGTATTATACATAGAAGTTTCTTTCAGTTTTTACTTTTTGTTACATAGAGACAAGTGAAAATCCTTGATTACTGCAGATTGCAGAATCTAATCAGTGTTTGTGGCAGAGCCAGCTGAAGCTATCTGAAAACAAATAAACTCCCAGAAAAATAATGTTACATGTTTGCTCTTCCTGCCTGTATAGGGATCTAGGACAGTTCATCAATGCCATTTCACCACTGACAGTTCATTGCAACAGTTTCAGTGCTGAACTGTCAGAGGTGTATGACAGTGTGGCCATTTCCCCGCAGCAGTGTAAGAGCAGACATCCCTAGTAAGCCTTAATATAAATCCTGAACCTTAATATTAATCCCGAATACTAACCCTGAACCCTAATACTAACCCCAAACCTTAATACTAATCCATAATACTAACCCTGAACCCTAATACTAACCCAGAACCTTAATACTAACCCCTAACACTAACCAAAACCTTAATACTTACCCCGTACCCCAATACTAAGCCCTAATACTAAGCCCCAATAGTAGTCCCGAATTCTAATAATAATCCTAAAACTAATCCCTAATACTAACCCCTAATAAGTGCCTAATACTTACCTTCTATGTGATCCCTCGATGAACTGTCCATCGCACGAGAGGTCGAAGTAAAGTTGGTACATGGAAGCAGCTGCAATGAATGTTCCCATCCCCCCCTTTAATATTTTATGTGGATGTGTATTATGTGGAATTGTGTTCCCAAAGCAAAAAAGTATTGTGAAGTAAAGTCAAGTTTGTGTAGCCACTTCAGGTACAGTTGTCGGACATGGGGCTTTAGAAAGGATAACTTATTTCCCAATGATGGTGTTCATTTGAATGAATTTGAATGTGTTGACATTTTTAATTTGGAATTTTAGTAGTCAATTGAGTGGCCTGGAGTATAATTACTCTGCAGGGGATGGTGGCATGGTAATGTTTGTACTAAAGTTTGGACTGTTCTATTGAGCATTATAATGGGTAAGGATACATAAAGTGTGGTGCCCAATGCAGTCCCTCCCTTTCATCCACGTCTTAGCTTTACTGCTGCTATGGACATATCCATTGACATGAAGCCTATTTTATTGCCAGTTTCCAGATCACTTTATTGTATGGTTATTTATGGCTACTGAAAAGAAGGGGTCCGTGCATCTCTGCCTCTCAAATGTATTTATTGACAACACTGTTATCAGAGATGGACAATTTGTAACACAGACAGCAGAGGGTTGATTTATGGAAACTGATAAATAGGATTTCCCTTAGGATCAACCGGAATACTAACGGTCTGGCTTGTAGACACCTTGGGCTTAAAGGGCCCCCACATCTAGGCTGAACCCTAAAGCTCTGGATGTAGGTAGCAGTTTAGGTAGGCTATCAGTTTGCAAGATGACTATAACACAGCATAGTAAAACATCCAATAAAAGGGCCATTGCAGAAAATTGTTTACTGACTAACTCTGTGGAAACAGAGGTTGGGCTAATACTAATTGGTATTCAATGAACTGGCTTGGGAAACTGTTGAAGATTGTGATTTCTGAGACTGTAATTTCTGTGTATGCACACTTAAAAAGTGCAAAAATTCTTATCATAGTGTTTAACCCCTCGTGAAGCATGGTGCTTGCATACCAGATGATGCAAGCACCAAAACTCCACTTTTTGTCCCTGGCCATCGATCACAAGGTGATCGGTAGCCAGGAACACAATGTCAGAGACCTGATAAGGGTCCTAATAGGCACTGTGGGTCCCTGCCAAAAAATCGAGAGGCCTCCTAACGTCACGTGTGACGTCACAGAGGTGCGCCCGAACCTAGAAGTTCAGGTACGGCCCAATTCAGAGAAATGTAGCCAGTGCTCGCTTAGAGCACCGCCTACATTTTCCCTGATAGACTGAGGTCACTCAAAGTGGCCTCATCTGACAGGTGGGATCCAGCTGCATGTCCCTGCAATGGGGCCCAAGAACAGCTCATCGCAGGGAGCCACAATAATCTGTTAAATGCTGCACCGTCTATGCCATCCTAGCGTCTTTTAAGACCAGTAAAATTAGGATGGCATAGAAAATAATAGATTCACAAAGGGGTTAAAAGTTAATCTTTTCTACACTAACATAAAGGATTCATTTCCTAACAATCAAATACTGAGCTCACCCATTGGTAAATAAAGCATTCACATTGTATTGGTGCTTGAGTATTTACATTAGTTATATTAGAATAGCTTGTGAGAATCCTACTGGTCCAGACAGACAAAAAACGCAATTCAAAACTGCCATCCTGCAGTCCCAACTTTGTGCAGTGCTTGTCATTATTTTTCTTATATTCTGCACTCATTTGCTTTCCCCTTGTTTTGTTTTGTTTTGTAATCTGCTTGCTTGTCTGATTCAAGGGAAATATTTTACTTGCCCTAGTTTCATATTTTCCTCATCCAGTGTGATGAAAGAGTTGTTTTATTTTAGCCATAGTTGCTTTTAGGACTAGCTACATATGAGATGTCTTGTTGTCATGTTGACAAGTTAAACAAGTAAAAGTGATTCACTACTAAATACAGAAAATTATATGGATTTAAATAATGTAACTACAGTTCTAGTTTACATAGATATCTCGATTTTTGTGTGAATTTTAAATATTAATCCATTTAAAAAAACAATAAATTATTGGATCGCAGTGTAAGTTATATTTCTTTGCTTAGTTAGAGCTGTAACGAGATGTTTAGTTAGAAAGATCTCTGATTTTATGAATAATTAATTTCGTTTATTTCCAAAAAATACTTGTGAATTACTTTTGTTATGTCTATTTTTATTTTAATAATGTAACATTATTTCCATTATTAACATTGAAATTAAAAATATGCAAAAATATAATGGAAACTTTAATTTTTTTTTACTTTCTAAAACAAACAACACATTGATAGTGACATTTCTGGTAATATATGTATTTAAGAGCCAAACAGTTGTTTTATTTTATATCCACTGGAATGCTTCACAAGAGTACATCAATCATTAAACTTGAAGCTAAAAGTTAAGTTCCTTCATTCTCAAAGGGATTTGTGTCTGTCAATTAATAGAGATTAACTGGAACACTTTTTACTAGCAATTCCAAGCATGTGTGATTTAGGGACTTTTCATTGTTGTTTAGAAAGAGAAAATGAACAACACATTTTACATATGTAGCGTGCATGTGTTTGACTCTGCTAGTATATTAGTCTCTTAGTTTTGTTTGCTTGCGTTTGTAAACGAACGGTTAATGTGGAATTTTTAGAAATGCCCCTAATAGAATCAATGTGTTTTTGTCACCATTTTGTCTTCGTTTCCCATTTAGTATGGCTGGAGCTCAATAAAAAGGAAATGCTTTTTCGAAATCGATGAGGCGTAGGTTTCCTTCATGATCCTCTGAAATAAATCCTAATCCACGTTGTACACGGTCCATGAAGATGTATATGCGGAAAATGCCTCTCTGTTAAGGAAGACATTTTCAACATCTGTTCAAGTTGATTAGTGAGGTTCTACAAGAAAATCTGATTAGCAGTAGATTAATTATCAAGTAATCCCTGGGTCTTTTTACATTTTTTGTTTTGTTTTTGTTTTATGAATAGCCGATGTTCTTGATTCAGGGAAACAAGACAAATGATGTCTTATTTACTTCTGCGGCACAATAGATCGTTTTAAAGAAATATCTCTATGAAAGTGAACATAAGCAGGAAAATCTGTAGTTGGGAACGTCTGGCTGGGGAGCGCTATGTTGGAGTTTTTCCATTTCCCAAGAAGCACTGCAGAGGGCATTTAGCACTAAACTTCAGGGAAAAACAGTAGCAAAGTTTACAATCTGTACGTTAAACTGCAAAACTTTCCCGCTCATAGACCAAGCCACAGATTGACTTTTTGTTTGGTAACCAGCATCCAAAGGAAAATCTTGAGCATCGTCTCTATCTGAGAGATTACACAGTTTCAGGGTTTAATGACAGCTTTCCACTTAGAGTTGCCACCCAGATGGTATTTTACCAGCAGGCCGGCAAAGATTTGGCTTAAAGTTAATGTTAAGTCAATGAAAGGTATAGCAAAGCCGGAACCGTTTTGAAGAAATGGTGGCAAACCTGTCTCTGTGTAATACATTTGTGGGTAACACACACGTGATGCGTTTTTTTGAACGTCATTGCATCCTCATCCTGTGAGCTTCGTGAAACCACTGATTGAATCCCGCTGTGGCTCCTTGGAAGACACTAAGATCAATGAGCACAGAGGATGTTAGCAGATGATTTATTTTGCAATGTGATAATTGCCTGTTTTAAAAATGTATCAAATATGATTATTTACCAGCCACCATATCAAGCGTGGTACTTTGATAGGGTGCCATCTTTGCAGAAATTCAGTTTGTGAAAGTTCATCCCCCTAGATATTCCACGGTCAACTGTAAGTGGTATTATTATAAAGTTGAAGCATTTAGGAACAGCAGCAACTCAGTGTCAGTGTAGCTGTGACTTTAAGAATATTTGGAAACTCAACTGCAGAAATAAATGACAATCCACACAAGGTATAACGTTTAAGCAATTCTTGTATTAAAGTTTAGCAGCAAAAAGAAGAAAAAACTGACTGATATTGATTGCAGAGAAAAAAGAAATGGTTTGACGTAATATGGAAAAAATATATGTAACTTGATTGAAGTATTAAGTAAAAAATATGATGGAACACTTGATTGAAGATATGGAAGGTACTTGCGATTAGGTGATAGAGAAAAATGCAGGATAACAGGGACGGTCCATATTCAGAAGATTGGAGAAGTACACAATTCGATTCAGAAAGCCAAAGGTCAGGATTGGAGAGAGTAACAATATCGAGTGAGGAAGCCAAAAGTCAGGATTGGAGAAATAAGAATGGTCGAGGATATCCGGGTCAGCAACAGGTAATCAAAAATGAAAGTAGCAAGATACTCTAGGGTAGCTTGGAGCTAAGGAGTCAGGAACAACAGCTGCTAAAGACAATACTCAGCGATTTGTGTCTGTTGCAGACTGTTATTTATAGTCACAGGAAGATCGCGTCATTGAAGGGGACGTGGCCTAATGAATGGGTGTGGCCTAATGAAGGGGCATGGCCTAATGACGCGATCGCGAGAAAAAAAAAACCCGTAAAAATGAAAGCCTGACACTCAGCCATGAAGAGGAAGACCATGTAAAGAAGAGCGGGGTTACCGACTGCTGATGTCCATGGTGCGTAACAGTCGTCAATGCACTCCAGATTCCATAGCTGAAGAGTTCTAAACTTCCACTGACCTTAATATCCCAAAAAAAACTGTGCAGCAGGAGCTTCATGGAATGGGTTTCCATGGCCGAGCAGCTGCATGCCAGCCTTATTTCACTAAGTACAATGCCGAGCATTGTATCAAGTGGTGTAAAGCACCCCACCACTGGACTCTGGAGCAGAGGAAATATGTTCACTGTTTGGCAGTCTGATGGGAGAGTCTAGGTTTGGCAGATGCCAGGAGAATGTTACCTGCTTGACTGCATTGTGCAAACTGTAACATTTGGTGGATGATTAATAAAGGGACCCCCGTGAACCAATAGGGAAGGGGGTCATGACTGCTACCTAGGCCAAGTTCAGCTAGCAGCTGGAGTAATGTTTAAATGTTCAGGTTACGCTGGTTCCTAATTGTTAAATAAAGCTATGGCCAAGGCCTTTATTTAGGGTGGGGGATGGAGTCTGAGAGGCTTTAGGCCTAAGCAGTGATAGTATGGGGCTGTTTTTTAGGGGTTGGGCTATGTCTTCCAGTAAAAGCAAGTCTTAATGATTCAGCATACCAAGACATTTTGGACAATGCTGTGCTTCCAACTTTGTACGGACAGTTTGAGGAAGGCCCTTTTCCATTTTAGCATGACTGTAGCAAGGTCCATAAAGACATGGTTGGATGAATTTGGTGTGGAAGAACTTGACTGGCCCTCACAGAGTCTTTACTTCAACCCAATCGAACACCTTTGGGATGACCTGGAATGGAGATTGCAGATGCCTAACCTCACAAATGTTCTACTGGTTAAATGTGGAAAGATTTCCACAGAAACACTCCAAAATCTTGTGGAAAGCCAGATATTTAGAATGCAATGTCATAAAAGTCCTTGTGGGTGTTATAGTCAGGTGTCCCAATACTTTTGTCCATATAGTGTAGCATAATATTGCATTGCATATTATCTTTCTTCATATTATCTTGCTTCTACACAACAGATTGACATATTTATTCATTTCTCTTTATAGGGTGAGTGCCTATTGATCTGTCATATTTTAAATAATTAGTTCCTCAACAAGTCACATCAGCTCCCTGTCTGAATTACATTTTTGTCATTTTCAATACTACTCACAACAGCCTTAGCTATAAAGTTACTGATCTTCTTGAACGGTGGATAATATGCTCGAGTTTTATTGTTGGAATTGTTTCATTTCCATTTATTTCCTCATTAACTAATTTGTCTCTTCTATTCTGTGCTGAAGCTGAGCAGTTAATTTAGTATTCTCCATCCTGTATTATTTTTATAGGATTCTCATAATATTTGTCAGCTGTGCTTGTAATTCCTTCATGTTATTCATGATGTTATTGGTGTAGATTGTTTGTGTATTATTTTTAATCATTTTCTTTTCTTTTTTTATTTTCTCATTACTTGCAGCAAAGCAATCTGTGATCACTTCTGTCAAAACAATTAGACATGGCAGATTCTTTCATTATATTTCTTACATACCAGGATATGGTGGAGCTTTTGGAATATTTTGCATAATGTTTAAAATATGGAGGAGGATAGAGATTCATGTCGGGATGACTTTTGTTATTTCAAAAATACTCCCAAAATAAAATAATAAAAAAAATGAAAAAAGAGATTTCATAAACACATTTAAATAGGCACCTTAGGGCCAGCATGCTTCCCCTCCTAGGAGCTAACAGGCTCTCATGCTAGCACCATATAATAAAATGTGCCCAACCCCCAGGGCTAGCAGAATCCCCTAGTTGCTCCACATAAAAAATAATTTCCCTCCCATGGTCAGCAGGGCCCCTCACTAGCCCCATGTAACAAAAATGGTCCCTAGGGGATAGCTGGCATGACATCACCTGTATTATTATACCACAAAAGATGTTATGGTGGTGTCGTTCCCTAACTTTTATTGAGATTACTCAAGTGGCGTATGGGATATCTATTGGCCGCAAGCCAATTTTCCTGGCCAATCGGTAAAATATCAGCTAGATGGCAAAATATTGTTCCTGTTCAAAGGTCCCTATAGAGAAGGGGCAACTTAATTTCAGAAAAACATGGGTTCTTTGGCTACTGATTCCAATGCAGTGACTCATGTACAAGCTAAGAATGACTGTGAAGAGATAAAAGGGCAGTGAAGCTCCAGGGTTACCAAACCTATTAGAAGCTGCCAGAAACTTAAAAAGTACACTGCTTCTGTTCTGTGTGCAGAAGAATTGATTTAGCAGAACTGTTAGTGCTCTTCTGCTGACACACCTTATTGCACAATTGTTTCTATTTTGAGAAGATGCAAATATGAAGATATTCCGAAGAAGCAATCTGATTAAAGTGAGTCTGTCATCCAAAACATTTTTTGCACTATAACTTAGCAGTTAAAACTTGTTTTTACCTGTCGTTGATCATTGCTAAATCTGTTCCACATTTGTAAATACATTTGATTAAGCAAATTCTAATAAACGTTTACATTTTAAAAGTTGCTAGAAACTAGCCCTGTTTTGGCAATTTAATCACTCATCTCCCTATATATACATGTTTTCTGTATCACAGAATGATTTACTGAACAATAAGACTATATTCTATGTAGGGAAGTGGTTAACTCAATTGGGCTAGGTGAGACTCCTGTAGTTCATACAGACTCCTATTATTAATGTGATTTTGTTATGAGATGCTTCAAATCATTCTTCTTTCTGTAGCAAAATATTTGTTTTTAAAGAAGTGTATCACTTACCCCTGCTCTTCTAGTAGTGCAGGTCTAGAATAAAGGGGAAACATAGCAACAGCTGTAGGGAGTGGCCCTAATATTTGTAACGATAGTAATCATTTTATGTATTATAATCATGACTTCCTGTGGTTCAGACTCTTCTATTATTATTGCAATTTTGTAATGAGATGCTTTAACTAATTTTTCTCTCTGTAGCAAAATAATTTTATTTACCTATTAGCAATTAAGAAGTGTATCACTTACCCCTGCTTTTCTTTTCTCAAGTAGTGCAGGTCTAGAAGAAAAGGGGAAACATAGCAATAGCTCTGTCCGGTACACTGTGAGGTCACAGAACCCAGTGATGACATAATAAAACTGAAGTAGTTAAATATTATTTCTTGTTGAACAGGTGTCCATTTGATCATTGATGTTAGCGATCAAATAGTGGGATACAGCGTCTGTCTTGTTCTATATGTATTATAGTGATTACCTTAGGAAAAGGTAAGCAAAGTACCAATTAAAGTGAATTATGGTTAGACATCTATAGTAAAAGAAAAGCATGCTATTCTACATTGTTTGGGTAATATCTGTATCTGAAAATTATTTTAGTTGCCCTTATAAATTAGCTCCAAAGTCCAAAATGCCTCTTCAAAACACCCAAATGTGGTTTGCACGTGTCTTTAATTGGCCATCTTATTGCAAATAACTGATACACATATTAGGCACCCAGGGATGATGCTTTCTTTGAAACTCCTGCACCTCGCACAGGATTTCCCCCAACTCTTTCATCTCCCTGGTGTCTGGTATGGCAGCTCGATGTCTGAACCTCCTGCCTCACGCAGATATTCAAAATCTTTCCGAAGATCATAAATGAACATCTCGCTATTCCACACATGAGCATTCATGAGCTAATCTGTTATTAGAAGTAGAAGATTGCAGACTCACAGGCTGAGCATTCAACCCTTATCTACCTCACATTAAACACAGATGAAACAGTTGAGCAGAGCAGAGATTGAACCCTTCACTGAAAAAGCAATAAAATATGAATGCATAGTAATGACATCAGCCACTTTGAATACCCATAGCCTTCAACCCTTCTAAGCTAGAACAGAATGTCAAAATCTGCAAGATAAGTCTATATTCAACCAATTAAATATGTACTATGTAGTTATTCTTTAAAACAAGGTTATAATGATATACAGATAAACAGAAGGTCACATTGCACTGTATAGTGTGTTCACCTGTATTTATCCGAACTTACGAAGCCTTGCACTCCTAATTTATGAACATGCATACTGAAGAAGGACTGTCTACACTTTAAAAGCAAATAACTGCCAATAGAGTTGGGAGTGGCGCTAATATCTGTAACAATAGTAATCATTGTATGCATTATAATAATGAACTAGATGGTATTCCTCTTTACAGCTCAGGATTTATTTTGATGGCAGATGATAAATAATTTGCAGAAGACATGCATGGGCACATACACTGAAGACAAACACATAGTTGCCAACAGTCCCCAATTTGCCGTGACAGTCCCGTCCTGTCAGATTCAGGTCTGTCCCAACACTAATACTTCCTATGCGATCTGCCATAACATTATGAACACTGACCAGGTGGCAAGCCAGCAGAGGCAGTGTGATGCTTTGGCCAGTGTTCTGCTGGGAAACCTAGGGTCCTGCCGTTCATGTGGATGTTACTTTGACATGTCCCACCTAACTAAGCATTGTTCCAGTCCATGTTTCCCCTTTTGTGGAAAAGGTATTCCCTGATAGCATTGGCCTCTTTAAGCAGGATAATACAACTTGCCACAAATCAAAAATTAGAATTGGTTTGATGAAGACAACAACGAGTTCAAGGTGTTCACTTGGCCTCCAAATTCCCCAGATCTCAATTCAATTGAGCATATGTGGGATGTGCTGTACAAACAGCACCTTGCAACTAACAAGACTTAACCCCTTAGTGACAAGACATTTTGACCTTGACTTTCCCTTGGTGACAAGGGCTGTTTTTACATTTGTAGGGTGTTTGTGTTTAGCTGTTATTTTCTTATTTCTCACATACTGTACCTACATAAATTATATGTTATTTTTATCGCCATAAGATACCATTATGTTCATCATATCTTATAATTTACTAACAAAACAAATCATAAAATATGATGAAAAAATAAAAAAACACTTTTGCTAACTTTGACATAAAATATAATTTACACAAATACAATCATTAAAAAAGACACCATCTAAATAGTTTCTAAATGTTGTCCCAAGTTCATAAACATGCTTGTTTCCATGTTGTTCAGCAGTTTTTTGTGAGTTATATTTTTTCCTATTTTGACCTTTTCACCCCAACCCGAACCCTAAATTTAACCATAACCCTAATTTTAACCCCAAATCTAACCCTTACGCTAACCCTTAATATATTTGAATTTTAATTTAATTTTAACCCTATCCCTTTTGCTAAACCTAATTTAATTGTAACCCTTAAAGCTATTATAACTCTAACCCTATACTTTAGCTACTTAAGTCTTTTTTTTTTTCATTTCAATGTTGCTGACTGCCTCTAGGGGCAGTCAAGCAGCATATTCAGAGCGTCGGAAGTGAATTTTTTTTAAAGTTGATTGCGAAAACCGCTCGTTTCACCCCAGGACGTTTCAGGCACATCCATTGTCGGTAAAGGAGTTCCCGGCTGGATGTGCCTGACACGTCCATTGTCACAAAGGGGTTAAAAAATCTGCTGCTAACGTCTTGGTGCCAGACTTTCAACTCTATTATTGATATTAACAAATTTTTAAGAGATATAACTGTAAAAAAATTATTTGCCTTAAAGAAAGAGAATGGGGAGGAGGAGAGGGCCAACTCATCTCAACCTGAAAGTGACCCAGGGAAAACTATTTGTCAGGAGACTGGGTTGTCATTTGGGGAATTATGTAACCTCCAGGATTTGGAGGAATTGTTGGAAATACAAGTAGAGAATAGAGAAATCAATCAAAGAGTTAACTATACAACTCTAACAAAACCCTCACTGTTCAACCCACATATGATCAGGGGTAAACTAGAACGTACATTCCAAGACCTGGTAGAGAGAGACTTTGAACAACTGACAAAAAGAAGTAAACACAGCAAAAAATCCAACCTTAGCTCAGAAGAATGCCAAGCACTAAATAAACTAACCATTGACCCCACTATAGTCATAAGAAAATTAGAAAAAGAGGGGAAATGGACACAACAGACTATGTTGAGGAGGCTTTGAGACAATTAAATGATCAAGACACATATACCAAACTTCTGGGTGACCCTACCAATGCCTTCCAAAAAGTCCCTGGAGCAATTTTTGGAACACGGTAGAAGGATGGGTTTAATTAATAACAAGGAGTTTGATTTTCTCTATAATGAACATACAGTAACGGCCACCTTCTACCGTGTCCCAAAGATTCACAAGTCCCTTCTCTGCCCACCTGGTCGCCCAATAATCTTGAGCACTGGCTTGTTGGAAAAGCATCTATCCCAATGGGTGGATGAACATTTACAAACTATGGTTAACAACTTAAAAGGTCACATAAAAGATCCAAAACAACTCCTTAGTACCATGAATAAAATCAAATGGGAAAAAGTATTTTCATGCATTACCCTAGATGTTATGTCCCTCTATTCCAATATTCCTCACTCCAAAGGTCTGGAAGCAGTCTCGATTTTCCTTAGAAATTATTCAGATCACACAGTGGATTTACAGGAATATTTAATGGATGCAATACAATTCCTTCTCAATCATAATTATTTTATGTTTGATGATGCATTCTATCTCCAAAGGCGTGGCACAGCCATGGGAGCTAAATTTGCCCCTTCCTACGCCAATTTATTTATGGGTTTGTGAGAAAAGTGCCACATCTTTGGAGATAGTAATCCCTTTCGCTCCTCCTTCAATAGACGACCTGCTACTTGTATGGGGTGGCACAACGGAACAATTTGACTCCATTCCACAATATATTAATGTTAATTCTTTCAATCTTAAATTTACAGCCACACAGGAACAGGAGTGTATCTGTTTCCTGGATGTCACACTTAGAGGCGAAACTGACACGGGCAAAATTGTGACTAGTGCATACAGAAAACCCACAGCGGGTAACACCTTACTGCATGGACAAAGTTGCCATCCTCCCCACACTTTTACAGGGGTACCTATAGGAGAATTTATAAGATTACGTCGTAACTGTTCCTCAGAGGAATCTTTTAAAGTTCAGTCAGAAGATCTTAGAAATAGACTATTAGAGAGAAAATATATTACAAGAGGATATAATATAGCTCTCAATAAAAGAAGGAAAGATTTATTGGAGGACTGCAGTTCGATTCCACCCAGCAGGAATAAGCAAAATCATAAACAATTCCAATCAAAACAGAAAAATTGGCATAAGAACATTTTTTGCACGGAATACAGTGAACAATACAAACAGGTTCAAAGAATTATAACCAAACATTTACCAGTTCTCAAATTAGATCCTATTTATAATGAGATCCTGAAGGGTGGAATTGGATTTGTAGCCCGAAAAACAAAAACATTGGGGTCGTATTCATCCCCCAGTCATTTCTCAAATCGAACAGAACAAACAGCTAACAGACATCAACAGCAACAACAAAATTGGCTTAAATGCAAGGGAATGTACAAATGTGGAGGAAGGTGTTTATGTTGCAGATATGTTAAACAATCCAAAGAATTTCAATCAACTATTACAGGGGAAAAATTTGTTATATCTGATTTTCTTAACTGCAACTCAGCATTTGTCATCTATCTCATTATGTGTACCAGCTGTAATCAACAGTGTGTAGGTAGAACAATTAGGCCAGTGAGAGAAAGAATGAGGGAACATATCAATGACATATCAACTAATCAGCAAACATCAACGGTTAATAAACATTTTCAATATTGTTGTGGAGGAGATAAAACCAAACTAGTTTTTCAAGCCATAGAAAAAAAAAAAAAAAAAAAGGAGGAAATAAACAGAATCTCCTCAACAAAAGAGAGATGTATTGGATATACCAGACAACCACAGGGCATTAATAAAGAATGGGACCTGAATCATATTTTCAGGCACTAATTAACCCTATACAAGAGAGGAGGGGATACTTAATTAATATTACCGTATTTGCTCGATTATAAGACGACCCTGATTATAAGACGACCCCCCAAACTTTGGATATTCCTTTAGGAAAAAAACTAAAAGCCTGAATATAAGACTACCCTATAGGAAAAAAGTTAAACTTGTATATATTCACATGTAAATTGCTTTTTTAATAAAAAATTATGATATCAACAAATGTATTTCTAGTTTTTATTTCTTTTTATGTGCCAATGCTGCCTTTCTCTTTCCCTTGCCCCCATTTTTCTCTCTCTCCCCCCTCCCCTTGCCTGTCTCTTAACCCCCTCACTCCCCTTGTCTCTGTTTCTTAACCCCTTCCCTCCCCTTGTCTCTGTCTCTTAACCCCTTCCCTCCCCTTGTCTGTCTCTTAACCCCTTCCCTCCCCTTGTCTGTCTCTTAACCCCTTCCCTCCCCTTGTCTGTCTCATAACCCCTTCCCTCCCCTTGTCTGTCTCTTAACCCCTTCCCTCCCCTTGTCTGTCTCTTACCCCTTTCCCTCCCCTTGTCTGTCTCTTAACCCCTTCCCTCCCCTTGTCTGTCTCTTAACCCCTTCCCTCCCCTTGTCTCTGTCTCTTAACCCCTTCCCTCCCCTTGTCTCTGTCTCTTAACCCCTTCCCTCCCCTTGTCTGTCTCTTAACCCCTTCCCTCCCCTTGTCTCTGTCTCTTAACCCCCTCCCTCCCCTTGACTCTGTCTCTGCCCCCCTCCCTCCCCCTGTCTCTCTGTCCCCCCTGTCTCTCTGTCCCCCTCCCTCCCTCCCCCTGTCTCTCTGTCCCCCTCCCTCCCTCCCCCTGTCTCTCTGTCCCCCTCCCTCCCTCCCCCTGTCTCTCTGTCCCCCTCCCTCCCTCCCTCCCCCTGTCTCTCTGCCCCCCTCCCTCCCTCCCTTCCCCTTACCTTGATCCCTGGTGGCTAGTGGGGGCAGCCGGGGGATGTCTGCACGATACTTGCAGACATCCTCCATGCTGCCCGACACGGCAGTCTATTATGACGGACAGCTGTCCGTCATAATAGTCTGCCGTGTCGGGCAGCATGGAGGATATCTGCACGTATCGTGCAGACATCCCCCAGCTGCCCGATTCTCCCTGGTGCCTAGTGGGGCAGCAGAGGATGTCTGCGCGATGAGCGCAGACCTCCCCTGCTGCCGCCCGGCACGCTCGCCGGGACTTCTGTGACGAAAGCGGAAGTATCCGGCTTCTTCACAGAAGCCCCGGCGGTCGTGCCGGGCGGAAGCAGGGGAGTCTGCGCTCGTTGCGCAGACTTCCCCTGCTGCTAGAGAGGGGGATCCAGGTCCCCTGCAGCTCTGCTGGGGACCTGGATCCATGTCTTATAATCTGACCTCAATTTGAGGTCAGATTATAAGAGACCTCGATTATAAGACGAGGGGGATTTTTCAGAGCATTTGCTCTGAAAAAAACCTCGTCTTATAATCGAGCAAATACGGTAATAATTAAGGTTATAGGCATTCCTGACATAACATCATAGAAATAATATTAACATGCCTTACAGGCATCTTCATCATAAAATTTAGTTACAAAAGACTTAACTGGGACTTTGAATATAAAGAGGTCCAGTATATAGAGAACCTATTTTGAATTTAACATCATCATATTAGTGGAAGATGAGGGATCAGTGATGGTGGTTGGAAGAGAGGAGGATATTGTGCTTATATAATTCCAAAAATTCTGGTTTGACTATTTTTCTTTTTTTCTTTTCCCTCTCTTTCCCTTCCCCTCCCTCACCTCCCTTTTTCTCTGTATACCCCTTCCCTCTCCCCCCCCTTTTCTCCCCCTCTTTCTCCCTTCTTTCTCCCCTCTTTTCTTTCCCCCCTCTTTTTTTTTTCTTCTTCAATTTATATTATAACTAGGGTCATCAAGAATGCCAACATTTGCTATATTAACCTCAAAAAAAGCTTTCAGGGATAATTGGGACTATTACTGTATAAAAACAGGTTTGAGAAGGTTTGAACATGTGATCCGCATCTAACATACATAATTCCATGAAATCATGAAATAAAAATAAAAACTTTAATATCAAATAATAATTTAATATATTAATTTAATAACTTATTATATACAAAAAAGTTTTGAAAAGAGATATTAATCTTATATATCTAGGTTTTCTCTTGCACAGTTTGCATATACATATGCTCCAATCTCTGAACATTTGTTTGCTTTCCATATATCTGACACTTTTGTTTTTAACCTTATGTAATTGCACTAATCACTTTCAGGACACATGAGTTAATCCCAATTATGAGGTATAAGTATTTAAGGTGCAGATCTGCACACCTGAATTATGCCCTGACGAAGCGCCAACATGCAGGCGCGAAATGCGTAGGCTTTTTTCTATTTTTCTACCCACTGTGTGTTCCCACCCTCCACATTGAAATCAATTTTTGGCTTTGATTAATAAACAGTGATTTCCAGCGTACCTGGTCTCCAGCTGTTTTTTGTCCTCCCTGGGACTGTCCTCTACCCCCTTGCCGTATGGCTTCAAACTTTACATGTCCGGCGTGAGAGCTGAGAGGATAGCCCGTGGAGGGACCGCCAAGAAGTAGTTCCAGCCGTCTCACTAATTTCCTTTCATAGTAGAGTCCATGCCTTGATGGGTCAGGGCATTTTGGTATCGCAAGGGGACACAATATTAGGCAGGTTTTCATAATGTTATGGCTGATGTGTTTCAACACATACACAGCTTAAAAGAGAAGAACTAAGCTCCAGACACCCAGTATCTGTACAGGGAAGGGCTGGAGATCAATCTCCCAGGGTCACACAACCCTTGAGGCATCACTTGGCTTCTTGTAACACCACCTATTTCAGTTCTATCCTCTTGTGTCCTTGCCCCCTGGGTACAAATATTTAAACGTTGGCAGGTAAGCATGCATAAATTCCATCAGTGCATTCTCCAATGGGCACCCCACATATGGATGTGGCTCTTTAGGGTTTGTGTGTGTCTGACTGACTGAAAAGCCAGTAGGTTCTAGTAGTAGTACTAGAACCTAAGTAGCTCAACCTAAGTTTTTGCATGGTACATGGCCTTCTACATTGAAAAAGTTGGACTGCACTGCTCTGTGGTAACAGGTGAAATAATTAAGTAGTCAGTCTTAGTCCCAAAGCAGATATAAAAGAAGAATCAGATGTTGACAGTGTTTGAGTGAAACAGAGCTGTCAAAATTAACCCCCTCTTGTGCCTCTCAAACTACGCCCTTACAAAGTGGTTCTCTACAAAAGTTAAATTTCTATTTTATGACCTTAATGGAATTGAATGACATTCAAAAAATATCAGAATAGCCATTGATCAGTTAATGTGTAAGAAATGTGGCTAGCGCAGAGTGAAGGTTAAAATGTTCAACTGAAGGGCTGTGTCTGGCCGGCCAACCTCAGACCTTTCACTCTCCTATTCAATCACCTACCATGAGTGACGACAGAGGGCGACATTAGGACAATTATGTAAGGGGTGGTCTCACGGATCCAGGCAGAATTGGCAGAACTGTGTCAGGACATTAAACATAAGGATGCACATGTCCAGTCATTAGAGGAGAGCACCCCATTAACGCAAAACACAGTAGATACCTTGAACAAGCACATCCAAGGCCAAGAATATCAAATATATTCCTTGGACAATTGGGATAGGAGATGCAATCTCCAAGTATGTGGTGTCACAGAAGAAATCTCTGAAAAGTAACTTCAGCCAGCCATACAAGGCTTAAGCGACTCCATTCTGGAGAAGGACCCAGACACTGTACTTGAGCATTGATCAGATTAGGCAGAGGGGGGCCAATACTGCACTCCACAGATTTGTTCTGTGCACAATGCATTATTTCTCAGACAGAGTGGCACTTTTAAAGAACTACATAAAAATGGCGCCCATAAACATACAATGTACAGACATAGACTTACTTGCCGACTTGCCACGCACAACACCGCAGGTGTGCAGAGCCTTGAGACCTGTCACAGAATCCATGGATATCACATATTTGTGGAGTATGACTCACAGGCAAGAAAAAAAGAACAGAATCTATGTCCTAAGACATTCTCAATGGCCAGGGCCTTTGGAACGTTGAAGTATCTTAATGGTCAAAAATCAGCGACATTTTCAGATCGACTGAAACGCATGAACCTCTGAGGTCTGAATAGTGCCTCCAGTCCTCACTTGCAACACACCTTACTGTGTAGAAGAACTTGCAATACTCTTTCTATTTTGTTTGATCAAACTGCTCTTTCCTTTTTTTATCTACTCATAACTCCCGCTCTTATATGCGATGATATAACTGGTGCCCACAACCACTACATTACTACTACACCACCATCTCCACTGGGTTATATAAATGATACCTGCTTTACAAGACATTGGTCCTTAAGCTTGACACACTGACAAAGAACAAATATGAAATTTGCTCAACCCTACTGAATAGCCATGGACTTAAATGACACTTTGCCTTCAGGACTTTTTCTCTGCTCTGAGGATGGTCCCCAACATGAATAGTGGCGACATCAGTTAATACTTTTTTCTGCGTCTTAAAGTTTTATTTGTTGGCAGCTTTATACCAGTGCACAGTTTAATATGTTTGGAACTGTTTTCTGGCCATCCCAAGCATACAAACCTTTTCCATCAATCACTGTCACTACGTGGGACTGGCCCTTTTTTGTGCAGCTTCTTGGGCTGCCGGTGGTCTGTCCCTCCATGGCTTCTTCCCTCTTCCCTTTCTCCCATCTTTGATTTATTTTGTTTTCTCCTTTATTTTTTCTTGTCTTAAGTTTCTTCCCCATTTTCTCCATCTCTCCTTTCTCACTTCTTTTTTTTTTTTTTTTTTTTTTTGTCTCTTTGCCTATTCCTGACAAAAAATATTTTTGTTAAAAATTACTAATACACACTTATGTAATCGATAGATATAATGTTAACAATGTTTATTACAGGAGTCCAGGAAAATCTACATTTTTATACATTTTATTTGCAATTAAACATACAAATATAGAACTTTTATATTTATATATATATTATATTTTATATAAGTTGTTGCAGATATTATAAAGTGATTTGTTCTACAATTTTAAACATCTGAGTAAACATTGTATATAAATATATGTAAACATCAAAACATACATTTTAGCACAAACAACAATTACAAACAAAAACATTCAAGTTAAGAGGAGGGAAGAGATAATAGTCTCACATTATCTTTGAGACAACCTAGTTAACCAAAGGTTCCATATTTCAATTCTAGGACTATATCATTCTAGGTTTAGTTTTCTTGTTTTAATATCCTGATTTCAATTCCTACTTCTTATTAATGTTTTACTTTTTCTCATAGTGTGATTATGCCTTTAATTTATTTAAATGGTTTCTTGCCACCATTGATTTTTCATGTTATATTTACATGTATTTTTTATAAAGAATTGAAAAATCAATAAAAAATGTATTAAAAAAACAAAAATGTTCCATTTAAACCAGTAGTGGGATTTAAGCTCATGGTCCTTGGCATGTGAATTGGGCAAGCCACTGCACCAATGCTTACTTGCAGTTTCATGTGTGACCTCCAGGTTATGCTCTGCCTCTACCTGTGCAGTTTTGTATCACTAGTTGCCCTAACTTTTGATCACATGGGTTCTGTACACATGACCTTGATTGCCACTGAGCTGCTGCTCCAGCTGATCAGCTGGCTATTTAAACCCTCATTTGCCGTTTAGCCTTGTCCTCGGATGGTCTTATTGAAGTTCCGGTTTGTATTGCTTTGTTTCTGATTCCTGTTTTTTACCCAGTTTGTTTCTATTAAGTTTCTGGTTTCGTGATTTTTGTCTCTGTTTTTGGCATCTTGTATCTCTCCTGTGTTCTGACCCTGGCTTGTTTTTTACTTCTTTGCTTTGGGCTGTGGGGATCCCTCTGCTCCTGGTGGATCATCACAAGAACCATGGTCACTGGCCCATTAGGGCGCAACCCTTGGGGAATGGTGGTTGGAGGGCAAATCACTCTACTTTTGCCTATGTATAACCTGTGTTAAATCCCATCTCCATTCCATGGTTCTGCTTCAACAGACAATTGTGACAAAATAGTATATGGCCAGACAAAGCTTGATGTGTTTCTCACACTTTAGGGTTGACCCAATATGTACCAATAATTGGCCCGGAAATCAGATAGCCCCAATGTGCCTCTGAATATGTTTACAATTCGTAAATGATGATGGATTCCACACTGATATCTTCCCATGGTCTGCACAGGACACACAGAGGAGCTGTCAGCTATTCCTTGACCTTCACCAGGTCAGATGGCTCAGCTGGCCTTGGTGTCAGCTACCTCTTTCCCTCTCTATGGTAAGTCAAACATATAAAAACATGTGCATGTATGTTCATGTCACCTGTAGTAGAAATATGTGCAACAGATAGGGCTTTCATTCATGAATTACATGGAATTATGAATGGAGATCCCAAGTTATGACCAAAATTGCTGACTTGAAACATTCTCAATATCAGCAGCTCTGCATGATGATTCTAACTTGGTTACTATGGCCTATACTTGGGAATAACATGCTCCATTACATGCAATTCCCTCTTTCATGAATGAGAATGTTGATGTGAAATGTTCAGCACCCAACTGTATGCACTCAAAATTAACAATGCATACTTCATCATCAACAGACCCATTTTCACCATCACAATGTAGATGCACATATACACCACATCATTCATGTCTGATGTTGGCTGCATTTGAAATGCAATCTATGTGCAGTCTACTCTACATCCATGTACATGTGGACATGGATGTACAGTTGTATGACATTTATGTACTGTGTGCTACAGTGATAGGAATATGTGACCCCCCCCCCCCCCCCCATATGTTTAATCACAGGATTAGCATGTAATGAGTTCAGCATGAGTTTGTAGTATAGAACTGCTAACTGATTCTGTAAATAGATATAATAACTTCAGAGACAAAGTTGGACATTTTATAAGGTGTTTGTTAGTAAAGAATTTAAATGTACTATAGTTCAGATGACCCTGCATGTGAACTATAAGAATGTGATGCCTACAATTTCTATTTCAATGCCCTAAGCATCTTCCTCTTTTCCTGCAGATACATCTGTGGAGTTGCTAGGCATCACCAAAAGCGCGTTGGATCCCAGACGTCATGATCAGCTGAGCACATCAAGAACCTCTCCACAATCCGCTGATGATCCTCCAATGATGGCATTGGATGTTGCTGTGTAATACACTCATTACATATCTAATGTTCTAAGCTTTTAGAAAATAGGAATACCAGAGGAAGAAAGATGGACAGAGGGATTAGGGGCAACAATATGGAATGTCCATTCTATATAGAGACACTTGGGAGGCATGCACCATTCATGGTGAGCATTTACTGGACCTTGTGACACACTATTTAAGGATGTTCTGTGGATTTGTGGGAACTGTGTAGGAGATGTAAACAAAAGGCAAATGGTAGGTTTTTTGAGTTTCACATTTCGCAGAGTTATTACAAGTCGAATCCCACAATGTACAGCTTTGTTCTCTTCCTTACAGGAGGTTGGATGGCAGAGCTATACATTTAAACATCATAACTGGTTCAAGAAACAAAACATGTGTTTTAGCCAGCTAGTCTGAAAGTTTTTCTACTAGCTTATAATACTTTTCACCCGTGATATATCCATGCAGTATTTAGTAAACATAGGGTAAAGAGGCTTTAACACTTTTTAATACCACAGAGAACTTCACTTCAGAGGCTGAGAATTTAAAATAATTACACATTTATCATGTAATATGTTTTTTCCTCTCAAAATATTTTTGTATAAAAATTCAAAGAAAAGAATAATGTACGTAGCAATTTATTTTCTCAAGGTTAACCAGTGCAAATAACTGCAGAATACCAGTACACAAACAGGAATTCTTTCCCAATGTCACATTTGGTTAGATTCCAAACTAGTTTGAATGGAACATTTTAGCCTTGAATGTGAAATGAAGATGTACATTATTACATTAAGTAGACGCTGTAAAAAAACAAGTGCCTAATAAAACGATACAGTTATGTAATACAATTATGTCAGAAATTGTATTATTCCCAGAGGCAACAAGTTGGGGTGTATATAGGGATAATTCTAAAAGTGATTTCCAGCTGCCTGATTTTGAGCGCGAATAATGTATATCCACAATATAAGTGAAATACTATTAGACAATTATACTACATATAAACAAATCTGGCTTGCATCATTTGCTCTTTGGCCCCCATTAGAGGTTCCTATCTCCCAGATCTCTAAATTCCAATCTTTGCAGATGCCAAACAACTGAGTTTTCAATAACTCCATCTTTCACCATCATCTTTCTTTTTCCACGCCCTGTCCTTCCCATTTTCTTCTCCTTCAGTATCCTATGACAGGTAATATTCAGCCTTTATACAGTGGAAGTAACCACTAACCCTCCATAAGTTACTTAGCTTTTTATGAAAGCAATTATTTGCACATTTGCATTTTAAAGACCTCAGCAATGTATCATGTAAAAAGGCAAAGTCATACAACAATTTGGATGTACCTCCACCTAAATTTGTGAATTTTGACTCATTCAGACTTCACTAAGAGAGCAACATAGTTATTCAACATCTCACGCACAGAACAGCTGTCAAATGAATCGACCCAAAACTTAGATAATTCTGCAGTAAAAGCTTAATAAGCCAATGAAAGAAAATTTGAAAAGCATCTTACTCATAAAATGGGACCTATCATATAAAAGTTCTTTGCATTTATTTCTTCATTAATGCACTAAAAGATTACTTTTTTTTTTTTAAATAACTTTAGAATTCCAGCTATGTGCACACCAGAGAATGTGATCTTACAAACATGGTCTACTACTGATGTGCAAGTAGTCTATTATATGCCAAGGATTTCCTTTTGTTTATTCCAATTAACCAATAATTTATACAAAATGTAGCAGTAAATCACATGCTTGGTTACAGTAAACAAAAAGGCCAGGGAACATCTCCTCTAAGAAGTTTAACTATTGATCTCAATTGCATAACTATGGTGATAAAAAATGCTCAGCGGACTTAATTATTTGGGAAATTAGCAGCAAGTTGGTATCTAAATCTTTACGTATACCAAAATATTACAACAACCCCCACCCACCGAGAGAGTCAGTTGGAGGTGACTGTAGGGGGTTGAGGGCAGTTCAGGTGTTCAGTATGTTATGAATTATATGACTGGGTTATGGAGATAAAGACTACTCAAAGACAATTTAATAAAGATTGTAGCTCTCAAATATAGATAGGCAAGGTATAATTAAACTAGATTTGTACCTGTACCAGGCTTGACTTTTGCATCAGGTAGACAAAGTAGTAACTATTCTCCAAACCCCCGAACTATGCATTTTAGCACAGAACATTTTGTTACCATTTGATTGTTAAGTCTGAACAATATTTCTCAAGCTTGATAATTTATGTAATGGGATCACGTCATGGTTAAAAAAATAACCCTCTGCATCAGAAATGTGGCTAATACTAGCTTTGATTAAATTTAGAACAGACTGCACCTTTTAAGGGTCATCTGATTATAACCCAACTGACTATTAATGAAGGACTAATGTCAAATACTTAAAGTGGCACTAATGTAGTTTTTTAACTTTTTCTTCTTCTTGTAAAAAAAAAAATCTCTTATTTATCTGGTTTTGTGTGTTTACTAGACATGTGCAAAACTAAAATTTTCGTTTCGTTTTCGTCCATTCGGACGAAAATGTTATTTAATGAACGTTCGGTTTATAGGCTGTGGGCATTTGACTATACGGAGACAAAGTCTCCATTCATAATTTTATGAATGGAGACTCTGTCTCCATATAGTTAAATGCTATTGTATTCTATAAACCGACTCTATTTCGGCTTATAGAATGCAATAGTACTACGAATGGACGAATGAACAAATGATTTTCGTTTATTAACCATTCGTTCATTCGGCTTTCGTTAGCTTAGCATTTTCGTTCTTCGTTTTTCAGACGAATGGACGAAAATGCAATTTTCGGACGAAAATGCATTCGTCCGAAAACGAATGCACATGTCTAGTATATATTCACATGTAAATTGCTTTTTTAATAAAAAATTATGATATAAAAAAATTCTTGTTTTTATTTCCTTTTATGTGACAATGTTGCCTCTCTCTTTCCCTTGCCCCCAGATTTGTCGCTCTCCCCCCCTTAGTGTTGTCTCTCTCTCACCCTCCCTTTGGCTCCCCCCTCGCTCCCCTTGTGTCTGTCTCTTCCCCCCTTCCCTCCCCCTGTTTCTCTCTGCCCCCCTCCCCTTGTTTCTGTCTCTTCCCCCCTTCCCTCCCCTTGTTTCTCTCTGCCCCCCCCTTGTTATTCTGTCCCGCCCTCACCTGTTTCTTGCTCCCTGGTGGCTAGTGGGGGCAGCCGGGGGATGTATGCACTATACATAATAGACGGAAATGTCTGGCAGCATGGAGGTTGTCTGCACGATTCGTGCAGACATCCCCCAGCTGCCCGGTTCTCCCTGGTGGCTAGCGAGGCAGCGGAGGATATCTGTGCGATGAGCGAGACCTCCCCTGCTGCCACCCGGAACGACCGCCAGGACTTTTATGAGGAAGCCGGAAGTACCCAGCTTCATCATAGAAGTCCCGGCGGTCATGCCGGGCGCAGCAGGGGAGATCTGCGCTCATCGCGCAGACATCCCCTGCTGTTAGAGAGGGGGATCCAGGTCCCCTGCAGCTCTGCTGGGGACCTGGATCCCAGTCTTATAGTCTGACCTCAATTTGAGGTCAGATTATAAGACGACCTCGATTATAAAAGGGGTATTAATTAACACTTCCCTTGCTGATCACAGTTTCTTTTTACTGTGATCCGTTTCCTTCCAAGTTTATGACCCTCATTTAGTTTTTTCAAAATAAATTTTATTTTGTACATTTTTACTATATTACTTATATTCTTTTCATGTATTAATGTAATTACAGTTAACTCCTACAAGCCTGTGCTGTGATTATGACCAGAGCAAACGTTAACCCATTCGTGACGTTGGGACGTTCTATGCCGTCCTGATTTTAAGTCCCTTAAAGTCGTTAGGACGACATAGTACGTCCTGTGTTAAACAGCTCATATCGCGGCTCGGATCATGCTGCAGGCACTTGCAGCGGGATCCCACCTGTCAGATGAGGCCATTTTAAATGGCCTCAGTCTGACAGGGGAAATTACATTTCTCTAAATGGTGCGTGACGTCCGAAGGGCTTGCAATTTTTGGGCAGGGACCCACAGGGTCTATTAAGACCCTGATTGGGTCTCTGCCATAGTGTTCCTGGCTAACGATCACCTTGTGATCAGTGGCCAGGAACAAATCGTGACGTTTTGGTGCTTACGTCATTTGGGAAGCAAGCACCATGCGTCACAAAGGGGTTAAAGCTCTCCACTTTTTTCAATTTATTTTTTAATACTAAATTCAAATCATTTCATGCTATTGGCAATTCTATAAACCGAAATAGAGTCGGTTTATGGAATACCAATAGCAAAATAGCCATTACAAAATGCCTCGCTAGCCACCAGGGAGAATCGGGCAGCTGGGAGATGTCTGCCCGAATCATGCAGACAACCTCCATGCTGCCCGACACTTCCGTCTATTATGTATAGTGCATACATCCCCGGCTGCCCCCACTAGCCACCAGGGAGCAAGAAACAGGTGAGGGGGGACAGAATAACAAGGGGGGGGGGGGCAGAGAGAAAGAAGGGGAGGGAACGGGGGAAGAGACAGACACAAGGAGAGCGAGGGGGGAGCCAAAAGGAGGGTGAGAGAGAGACAACACTAAGGGGGGGAGAGCGATAAATCTGGGGGCAAGGGAAAGAGAGAAGCAGCATTGTCACATAAAAGGAAATAAAAACAAGATTTTTTATATCATAATTTTTTATTAAAAAAGCAATTTACATGTGAATATATACTAGACATGTGCATTCGTTTTCGGACGAATGCATTTTCGTCCGAAAATAGCATTTTCGTCCATTCGCCCTAAAAACGAAGAACGAAAATGCTAAGCTAACGAAAGCCGAATGAACGAATGGTTAATAAACGAAAATCATTCGTTCATTCGTCCATTCGTAGTACTATTGCATTCTATAAGCCGAAATAGAGTCGGTTTATAGAATACAATAGCATTTAACTATATGGAGACAGAGTCTCCATTCATAAAATTATGAATGGAGACTTTGTCTCCGTATAGTTAAATGCCCACAGCCTATAAACCGAACGTTCGGTTTATAGGCTGTGGGAATTTAACTATACGGAGACAGAGTCTCCATTCATAAAATTATAAATGGAGACTTTGTCTCCGTATAGTTAAAAGCCGGCATTTAACTATACGGAGACAGAGTCTCCATTCATAAAATTATGAATGGAGACTTTGTCTCCGTGTAGTAAAATGTCCACAGCCTATAAACCGAACGTTCGGTTTATAGGCTGTCGGCTTATGGAATACATGTATTCCTATTGCTATTCTATAAACCGAACTTTCGGTTTATAGAATAGCCATAGGATTACATGTATTACATAAGCCGAAAGTCTATAAACCGAAAGTCGTTCGGTTTATAGGCTGTCGGCATTTAACTATACAGAGACAGAGTCTCCATTCATAAAATTATGAATGGAGACTTTGTCTCCGTGTAGTAAAATGTCCACAGCCTATAAACCGAACGTTCGGTTTATAGGCTGTCGGCTTATGGAATACATGTATTCCTATTGCTATTCTATAAACCGAACTTTCGGTTTATAGAATAGCCATAGGATTACATGTATTACATAAGCCGAAAGTCTATAAACCGATCGTTCGGTTTATAGGCTTTCGGCATTTTACTACACGGAGACAAAGTCTCCATTCATAATTTTATGAATGGAGACTCTGTCTCTGTATAGTTAAATGCCGACAGCCTATAAACCGAACGACTTTCGGTTTATAGACTTTCGGTTTATGTAATACATGTAATCCTATGGCTATTCTATAAACCGAAAGTCGTTCGGTTTATAGAATAGCAATAGCATTACATGTATTCTATAAACCGAACGTTGTTCGTTTTAAAGACTTTCGGCTTATAGAATACTATTGGCTTTCTATAAACCGAACTAGAGTCGAGTCCCCATTCATAAGAAATTCTTATGAATGAGGAGGGACTCTAGTTAGGTTTATAGAATGCCAATAGTATTCTATAAGCCGAAAGTCTTTAAAATGAACGACGTTCGGTTTATAGAATACATGTAATGCTATTGCTGTTCTATAAGCCGAAAGTCTTTCGGCTTATAGAACAGCAATAGCATTACATGTATTCTCTAAACCGAACGTCATTCGTTTTAAAGACTTTCGGCTTATAGAATACATGCAATGCTATTGGCTTTCTATAAACCGAAAGAGTCCCCATTCATACGAATAGGTCAATTGACCTATTCGTTAGACATGTGCATTCGTTTTCGGACGAATGCATTTTCGGACGAAAATAGCATTTTCGTCCATTCGTCCGAAAAACGAATAACGAAAATTTTAACTAACAAAATCCGAATGAACGAATGGTTAATAAACGAAAATCATTCGTTCATTCGTCCATTCGTCCATTCGTGCTATTGGCATTCTAAACCGAAATAGAGTCGGTTTACAATACCAATAGCATTGTACTACATTCCATAAACCGACATGAATGACTTTCGGTTTATGGAATGCATGTAATGCTATTAGCTTCCTATAAACCGAAATTGAGTTCCCATTCATACGAATAGGTCAATTGACCTATTCGTATGAATGGGGACACTTTCGGTTTATAGAAAGCCAATAGCAGCATGTATTCTATAAGCCGAAAGTCTTTAAAACAAACGACGTTCGGTTTATAGAATACATGTAATGCTATTGCTGTTCTATAAGCCGAAAGACATTCGGCTTATAGAACAGCAATAGCATTACATGCATTCTATAAACCGAACGTCGTTCGTTTTAAAGACTTTCGGCTTATAGAATACTATTGGCATTCTATAAACCTAACTAGAGTCCCTCCTCATTCATAAGAATTTCTTATGAATGGGGACTCGACTCTAGTTCGGTTTATAGAAGGCCAATAGTATTACATAAGCCGAAAGTCCATAAACCGAAAGTCGTTCAGTTTATAGGCTGTCGGCATTTAACTATACAGAGACAGAGTCTCCATTCATAAAATTATGAATGGAGACTTTGTCTCCGTGTAGTAAAATGCCGAAAGCCTATAAACCGAACGATCGGTTTATAGACTTTCGGCTTATGTAATACATGTAATCCTATGGCTATTCTATAAACCGAAAGTTCGGTTTATAGAATAGCAATAGGAATACATGTATTCCATAAGCCGACAGCCTATAAACCGAACGTTCGGTTTATAGGCTGTGTGCATTTTACTACACGGAGACAAAGTCTCCATTCATAATTTTATGAATGGAGACTCTGTCTCCGTATAGTTAAATGCCGGCTTTTAACTATACGGAGACAAAGTCTCCATTTATAATTTTATGAATGGAGACTCTGTCTCCGTATAGTTAAATGCCCACAGCCTATAAACCGAACGTTCGGTTAATAGGCTGTGGGCATTTAACTATACGGAGACAAAGTCTCCATTCATAATTTTATGAATGGAGACTCTGTCTCCGTATAGTTAAATGCTATTGTATTCTATAAACCGACTCTATTTCGGCTTATAGAATGCAATAGTACTACGAATGGACGAATGAACGAATGATTTTCCTTTATTAACCATTCGTTCATTCGGCTTTAGTTAGCTTAGCATTTTCGTTCTTTGTTTTTCGGGCGAATGGACGAAAATGCAATTTTCGGACGAAAATGCATTCGTCCGAAAACGAATGCACATGTCTAGTATATATTCACATGTAAATTGCTTTTTTAATAAAAAATTATGATATAAAAAAAATCTTGTTTTTATTTCCTTTTATGTGACAATGCTGCCTCTCTCTTTCCCTTGCCCCCAGATTTGTCGCTCTCCCCCCTTAGTGTTGTCTCTCTCTCACCCTCCCTTTGGCTCCCCCCTCGCTCCCCTTGTGTCTGTCTCTTCCCCCCTTCCCTCCCCTTGTTTCTCTCTGCCCCCCCCCCCTTGTTATTCTGTCCCCCCCTCACCTGTTTCTTGCTCCCTGGTGGCTAGTGGGGGCAGCCGGGGGATGTATGCACTATACATAATAGACGGAAGTGTCGGGCAGCATGGAGGTTGTCTGCACGATTCGTGCAGACATACCCCAGCTGCCCGATTCTCCCTGGTTTCTAGCGAGGCAGCGGAGGATGTCTGCGCGATGAGCGAGACCTCTCCTGCTGCCGCCCGGCATGACCGCCGGGACTTCTATGATGAAGCTGGGTACTTCCGGCTTCCTCATAAAAGTCCTGGCTGTCGTTCCGGGCGGCAGCAGGGGAGGTCTCGCTCATCGCGCAGACATCCTCCGCTGCCTCGCTAGCCACCAGGGAGAATCGGGCAGCTGGGGGATGTCTGCACGAATCGTGCAGACAACCTCCATGTTGCCCGACACTTCCGTCTATTATGTATAGTGAATACATCCCCCGGCTGCCCCCACTAGCCACCAGGGAGCAAGAAACAGGTGAGGGGGGGACAGAATAACAAGGGGGGGGGGGGCAGAGAGAAACAAGGGGAGGGAAGGGGGGAAGAGACAGAAACAAGGGGAGGGGGGCAGAGAGAAACAGGGGGAGGGAAGGGGGGAAGAGACAGACACAAGGGGAGCGAGGGGGGAGCCAAAGGGAGGGTGAGAGAGAGACAACACTAAGGGGGGGAGAGCGACAAATCTGGGGGCAAGGGAAAGAGAGAGGCAGCATTGTCACATAAAAGGAAATAAAAACAAGATTTTTTTTATATCATAATTTTTTATTAAAAAAGCAATTTACATGTGAATATATACTAGACATGTGCATTCGTTTTCGGACGAATGCACTTTCGTCCGAAAATTGCAGTTTCGTCCATTCGCCCGAAAAACGAAGAACGAAAATGCTAAGCTAACTAAAGCCGAATGAACGAATGGTTAATAAAGGAAAATCATTTGTTCATTCGTCCATTCGTAGTACTATTGCATTCTATAAGCCGAAATAGAGTCGGTTTATAGAATACAATAGCATTTAACTATACGGAGACAGAGTCTCCATTCATAAATTTATGAATGGAGACAAACGTATAGTTAAAAGCCGACAGCCTATAAACCGAACGTTCGGTTTATAGGCTGTGGGCATTTAACTATACGGAGACAGAGTCTCCATTCATAAAATTATAAATGGAGACTTTGTCTCCGTATAGTTAAAAGCCGGTGTTCTGACAAATTTCTGACCAGCATCCTGGTGAGGGCTGCCTCATCTTGATGGGATTTGTGATCCTCCTGCTGTATTATTGATGCATCAGGAGGATCACAAATCCCATCAAGATGAGGCAAACCCTCACCAGGATGCTTGCCCCCTTATGTCCCGACGCCCCATGTTACTTACCACCTTAAGAACACAACAACGGACGCGCGCATTCCCAAACGGCTGGATAGGCGTGCGCATGCGCTGTGTATCGCTGTGGTCGATGATCTGGTAAGAAGGGGTGTGCAGGGGGTGTGAGGGGGGCGGGAGGTGGGTTGTGCAGCTGGCGCATGCGCGGTGGTCACAAAGTTACAGCTGAGTTATCAGCTGTAACTTTATGCGCATGCGCAGTGAGCAAATTCTCCTGCGATTGCGCAGGAGAATTTGCTCCAGAAATTAGTCAGAACACCGGCATTTAACTATACGGAGACAGAGTCTCCATTCATAAAATTATGAATGGAGACTTTGTCTCCGTGTAGTAAAATGCCCACAGCCTATAAACCGAACGTTCGGTTTATAGGCTGTCGGCTTATGGAATACATGTATTCCTATTGCTATTCTATAAACCGAACGTTCGGTTTATAGAATAGCCATAGGATTACATGTATTATATAAGCCGAAAGTCTATAAACCGATCGTTCGGTTTATAGGCTTTCGGCATTTTACTACACGGAGACAAAGTCTCCATTCATAATTTTATGAATGGAGACTCTGTCTCTGTATAGTTAAATGCCGACAGCCTATAAACCGAACGACTTTCGGTTTATAGACTTGCGGCTTATGTAATACATGTAATCCTATGGCTATTCTATAAACCGAAAGTCGTTCGGTTTATAGAATAGCCATAGGATTACATGTATTATATAAGTCGAAAGTCTATAAACCGAACTTTCGGTTTATAGGCTGTCGGCATTTTACTACACGGAGACAAAGTCTCCTTTCATAATTTTATGAATGGAGACTCTGTCTCTTATTAGTTAAATGCCGACAGCCTATAAACCGAACTACTTTCGGTTTATAGACTTTCGGCTTATGTAATACATGTAAACCTATGGCTATTCTATAAACCGAAAGTCGTTCGGTTTATAGAATAGCAATAGGATTACATGTATTCCATAAGCCGAAAGTCTATAAACCGGAAGTCGTTCGGTTTATAGACTTTCGGCTTATAGAATACAATTAATACTATTGCCTTTCTATGAACCGAACGAGAGCCCCATTCATAAGAATTTCTTATGAATGGGGCTCTCGTTCGGTTTATAGAAAGCCAATAGTATTACATTGTATTCTATAAAACGAACGAAAAAAATTAACGAAACGAAAATAATGAACGAATTTCGTCTGAAACGAATGCACTAATGAACGAAATTCGTTTTAGACGAAATAAATAACATTTTCGTCCGAATGGACGAAAACGAAACGAAAATTTTAGTTTTGCACATGTCTACTATTCGTATGAATGGGAACTCAATTTCGGTTTATAGGAAGCCAATAGCATTACATGCATTCCATAAACCGAAAGTCATTCATGTCGGTTTATGGAATGTAGTACAATGCTATTGGTATTGTATAAACCGACTCTATTTCGGTTTAGAATGCCAATAGCACGAATGGACGAATGGACGAATGAACGAATGATTTTCGTTTATTAACCATTCGTTCATTCGGATTTTGTTAGTTAAAATTTTCGTTTTTCGTTTTTCGGACGAATGGACGAAAATGCTATTTTCGTCCGAAAATGCATTCGTCCGAAAACTAATGCACATGTCTAGTGGTTACCCTCATCTTTGACTCTTAGCAGAGCTGATCTGGCTACAGGTTTGCACTGCCGGAATATGTGAGCTCTCAGTCAATCAGAATTGACACATATGTCTGATGGATCCATACGTCTAATGGAGCCTCTAGGGACCTGACAGTTACTCACTGCTTACATATAATCAATATTTGTTTTCCGATTGCCACTCTTGTGATGTGTGCTGGATTCCACCATTTAAAAAAAAAAAACACAACATTTTTTTGTATGGCCCTACTTTGCAAATACATTTAAATCATACTAGAGTGGTTTGTGAAATATTCCCCCCAACTGTCGCCCTTTAAGCAGGACAGTCCCCATTCAGAGTGAAAAATGTTCTGTGCATGTGCAAAATGATTAACCATGTGCAGTGTATGCACAAAGTTTAATCAAGACCCTGATTGGTAACACAACCACACATGCACAGTTGGTTTCCATCTATTTGCCACAGGCATGGTTGCCATCTGTCTGCTACCTGCACTCTGCGTGACAGTTCTACTGCAGTTTCAGAGTTGGGAGGTATAAGCTGGGAGATACACAGCTGTCTTCCTGTTTAAAAATGCAACATCTTGTTTGTGTTGAGTTAATATAATTACTTTGTAAATTGTATTATCAGGTACACGACCATAAATGGTGTTACTATTTTTTGAAACACAGAGTAGTATAAATAGAGTAGTATATAGTTATAAGTATTTCACACACTTTAAAAGAGTAAATACCAAAGATATAAAATATATATAGTGATAAACAATTATACATACATGCAAGTACACATAAATTGATGAAAACTTTGACCTTTGTTAACTCCTTATTGGTGGCAATTCGATTTGGTGCTTTCACGATCTTCTAGTCCTTCACGTTCACAGCTCTGGGGATCTTTGGAGCACAGATGGATGTTAATCCATACTTTTTGAATGCATATTTACTTTTATTTAATAGCTGAGCGTGACATTGTCTAAATTCTGTATTCATTCTAAGATAGATAGATTAATAATAAATAAATTACCTCTAGAGAGGTTACAAAATTCACCTTGACACTTACTTTTGTTAATTAGTCATCTAGTTACTGTAGTTGTACATGACATCCTAGGTAGTTAAGTCACACGAGAGTGAAAAGATGCTTGGGAAAGGTTACAGGTCAGGAATGTAAGGAAGGAATTTACTCAAACCAGTCCAGTGTCATTATAATACAAAAGGAGGATCCTGGATCTTTCAGGATTGGCATATGGCCCTTCTTGTCCTCCTCCCACTACATTATTGTTCAAAAGTGTGGGGTCACTTTAGTGCAAAATAAATATGAAATACAGTCAAGACGTTGACTTTTAAAATGATAAACTTGGATTAGCTCACGCAACGTGCCATTGGAACACAGGAGTGATAGTTGCTGATAATGGGCCTCTGATCTATTTGATATACATTTCCTGGACAAAATTTAATTTACTTTCAAGAAATTTCTATGTGACAACAAACTTTTGAACGTCAGTGTACCTATGGTAGCATGTGGCCACTTGGGTGGTTCATGGATAAACAGAAGCATCTACTGAAGGAAAGGCCTGTGTCTGATGTTTGTAAAAAGATTGCCAGGACCAGTGAAAGAGTACTAGTCTGACCTCAAGGGAGAATGAGCAGGCACCAGCGCCATTGGTAGGGAAGCTAACAGAACTTAAGCCCCATGGCTTAAGTGAAAAGCACTGAATGTGGAGATTGGGATTTTTCATACAATAAGCCCCCAGTGTGATGAATTTATAAACAGAACCTGCCTCAGTTATTCCAATGTATCATAATCTTACCAAAATACATTCGAGGTAAACTAACAACATTGTTAAGAATAGAATAGTTGTAGTTTCCAAAAAACAACCTGTTTTCGATTTGCTAGAGATGCCTGTGTATTTATTTGGGTTTTATATTAGTTTTTACGCTGATTCACTTAAAGATAATGTATCTGATTCCAGACTTACCAATCGATGATCCATGCTGCAGGTTAGTCTGACACACAGAGGGTCAACATCTCTCATGAAATTCTAAGCCATGAAAAATATAACTAAATGTTTGGATAAATGTATACTGAGTGGTAGCCTTGCATAAACTTGTTTAATTCTCACCTCACCAAATACTCATGGAAACTGGATTGTAGCCAGAGCTGTATTTCACAAATCTTCACTTCAAGAATGTCCAACAGGCAAATGCTAGGATTTGTCCACCAGAAAGAGCAATCAATAAACAAAAGAAAGGCCAGAACAGCAAAACGTCGATCGCTATGTATGATTTGTGGGTTTTTGAAGAAACAAATGCTTTTTAATCACATAAAAATTAAGTTTATTGTGTTTTAATATTATTTGGTATTATATTTCTGTTTTCAAGCCCAGATCAGACTGAAGCCATATATTGCTAATGAAATCCTTGCAATGGACTGTAGTATAGGGCGTGTGCTGTTTGTTTTTTCTTTGTAAAGCCCAGTGGAAGATGATGAAGTCATAGTCTGTTGACATCGAAAGCCAGGAAGACTGAACAAGATCATCTGTCAACAAATTACAATGCAAGTTCCTGGTTCTAAGAGAACATCTCTGTTATGAAACCTTCTGTGTTAACTGAATCCAAGGGCAGGAGTGGAATATGGCATTGGGGCTCCAGTGCCATTAGCCAATGTTTTGGCATTTTTATCTGTGTGGACTACATTTGCTATTATGCTCAGGGAGCCATGTGATTGCTGAGCATTATGGGAAATATTGTCCATAACAGCTAAAGTGAGAACGCTTAGTCAATTGCTTTGTATTTTTGAGCAACACAGGAAAAAGGATCGTCCACCAGGCAATCTTGTATAAAAGTATAATTTATTGTAAATTGTTAGTGATAGGGCATTCTGGATGTTGCAAACTCACATAATCTGAAACACCACAATGCTGCATGACTATGGAGACTTGTGCCCAAGAGGGACCAGACCTCACCCACAAATCTGTTGCTGGGATAAGGCTGTATGCTTCAGTCTGTTCATTTACTAAGCTTTCACTATCCATAATCAATTAGTAAAAAGGGCATCTTAGAGGGCATATGATAATGTTATATAAATATGTACAGTACCAATACAAAGGGCTCTCTTAAGACCTATTCATTAACAGAACAGTGCAAAGGACAAGAGGTCACTTGCTAAGATTTGGAGATTAATTCTAACACAGTGGATGGGATTTTTTACGGTGAGGACAATAAAGGTATGGAATTCACTGCCTGAAGAGGTGGTGCTAGTAAATACATAAAATGCCTTTAAAAGGGGCCGCCATATTTTTTTTTCATGTCTGAACATAGAGGGCTAAATATGTTAGTATAGGCATTAATATGTATTTGGTGCTTGTTTATCCAAGAAGTAATCTGATTGCCATTTGGAGTCAAGAAGGATTTTTTTCCCATTGAAGGCAGAATTAAAAATGCCTGTAAGAAGTTTTTTCCCCCTTATTTTGGATCAACAGCAGTAAACAAGAAGTAGAAAAAGGGTTGAACTTGATGGAGTCTTTTTTTCAACCTAAACAACTATATAACTATATGTATAACTTTATGTAACTATATAATCTCTCCAACATAGATGTTCAGCACTCAACATAGCTATGGACTCCTCAGTTATCCTACTAAGCATTTAGGTTTTAACAGGTGGCAACAGCTTGTACACAAGGTGCGACGATGTACTACACCATTTATTTGTGCGTGGTGAAATCTGGAAGAAACTCAAAAGTACAAAAAATTACGTTACCATTTACTATAGCTATTAAATGCATCATATTTAAATGTTGTAGTCCTCTACTGAACAAAGTGTTTAGTAGGTGTAAAAAGCAATCATATCTTTAGCTCAGTTGTACTAAGTGCTATATTGACCAGTGACCATCAGCATGATTCTATCAACACACCTTGGAAACTGCCTGTTATCATCACCATGATTCTATCAACACTCCTAGGAAACTGCCTATTACCTTATCACAGCAATCAGAAACAGCTTGTCATGATGTAATTGTCTTAAAAGATGCAATCAGGTTCTCTTTTCTCTAGACTTAGTTTGTTTTGCATATTATCTGAGACTATTGTTCATTCACACTCTGTTCTGAATGTAAGCTCTTACAATGAAAAAACTTAAAAGAAGATAACCAATTCACATTATAAGTGGAAGAAATCAATATAACCAGGAGAAGAAGAAAAAAATAACTAATTTGTAGCATTTAAAATAACATGAATTAATAGGGGGTCTTGTCACAAATCTGACCTCAAAAGTGAATTGCAAAAATCAGGCATTCAGTTTTTAGAAGAAATCTCTATTTGTGTCTATCTTTCTGATTCACACTGGCTTGAGCCTCTGGTATATCCAAGAAAAGTAATCCCTCTGCTCTAGGTGCTGCAACTTTGCCGGAACTGGTCTAGATCTCACAAACATAAGTACCAAAACAGAAGGAACATCAGCTCACTCTAAAATAACAAGAATTAGCGCCTACAAATAAAAACAAGATACATTTATTGGATGGGTAAAACACATCTAGGCCAGGCCTGCGAAGAAAAAAAAAAGTCTAACACTTGATGCGTTTTGCACAAAGAACTTGCTTAATTCTAGAAAGTCTGAACTGTTAAACAGTCACTTTGCTTAAAAATACCAGTCTACAGATATTTAGAAATAAAAATTAAGATGGATTAATACACAATATGGGGGTAGGAATCATGCAAGTAAGTTCAAATTACATTCACAAATACACCTCTGCAAAGCAACACAATAAATAACACAAAAACATGAGCAAAATAGAAAATAATTTGATATAAAATGAATGAATAAATTCAAAATAAAGGAAAAGATAAAAAAGAGGGAAGCTCAATGAATAAGTAAGTGTGAAGAAATAATGATATCTACATATTAACATGAGCAGGATACCAAACATAGGTAGTCAAGACCCTAGTAAATGGAGGAAGTATTAATAAAAAAAATAGTAAGCTTTAAAGGCAATATAGACATGAACAAGTATTACAGAACATAGCCATAATTATTTAAACTCTCTCTATATATAGTAAAATAACAATACATGTTAATTACATTAGATAAATATTACATTCTACAGATCATAAATGCATTCCAAATTCAAGGTGTTAATTTAGCCTATGATATCCAAGTAGCAGAAGTCTGGAGATGACTATAAATAAGAGGAATAAAGTAAATTAACTACTACATTTCACCTAGTTTAACATTCCACCCCTAAGGTACCCAGGTGGCCAAATGGAACATCCACTATACATTGGTTTAAGCCTGTGATCAAACTTCCATATATTGGGGAACCCTGGACTCTGAGTACCGGTGCATGTAAAACATCACTAATTACCATTATTACAAGCAAATATATGTGTTCATATAGGAGACTTGATGTCCTTGTCCTCAATATTGGTGAAATATTCCCTCATTCATGATTTTAGCTGGCATGTCACAAGGTATACACTACATTCTTAGAGGATTAAATTCCAAATGATGCCATTTCTAATTTGGAAACTGTTGCCAGTGACTATTGATACAAAATCGTCACTTCTTTAAACAAAATAGCAGCAAAATAGCAGCATTACAAACATTATAGCACATGGATACATGCCTACAACCACAAGCCGGTGCCTTATGCTTTAGGTTTGTGAAGCATGCTAGGTGATAACATATTATCTAAAGTATATGGCCACCTAGACACAAATTGAATACCTTGTTTATTTACTTCATCAGCTCTTAGGACTAGCAAGTACTTAAAAAAAACAAAAAAAAAAAGGTTCTAATTTTACTCTATGTAGTAACAAAAGCTAGATGATAAATCTGTGACTAGTGTTGAGCGAACCCGAACCGCACTGTTGGGGTTCGTACCGAACATTACGGTGTCCGTACCCAGAACCCGAACCCGAACATTTCACTGTATGTTCGGGTTGGAGTTCGAGGTTCGGCTATAAACCGAAAGTCTATAAACCGAAAGTCATTCGGTTTATAGACTTTCAGTTTATAGAATAGCAATAGCATTACATGTATTCCATAAACCGAAAGTCTATAAACCGAAAGGCATTCGGTTAATAGACTTTCGGTTTATAGAATACATGTAATGCTATTGCTATTCTATAAAACGAAATAGAGTCCCCATTCATACGAATAGGTCAATTGACTGTGACATAGTGTTAACATTTGGTGTCAGAGAATAAAATTGCAACAGGATTTGAAATTATCTTTTGAACTCAACGATTAATGTCTGATTTTAACATGTGAGCAGTCAGGAAGGATGGAAATGGAGCAGGAATTAATGAGAATGTGAATGTGTATGTGAATGTGGAAGTATGACACTGTAGTAGCAGGGGGCAGACAGACAGTGAAATAAACACAAGATTACAGAATTGTAGTATATGAAGAAGCACAGAACATGCTGAAGATTTATAGGTAAGTTGTTTTTTTTCAGTACATTACACCCGGATAAAAGGTTAGGATAAGGTGAAACCTTTTATGGCAAATTCTTTTTTTTTAGAGTTGAATGTTAAATACGTATATGAGGCTCAAAGATTCATGGTTCTACTCAGGACTGCCCAGCTGCACTCCTCAAGGGTCTTTGATACAACAAGTTTTCATGTTGCTTTGTCATACAAAAAGGTGAATTGGTTAATTACATGTTCATCCGAGAAAACCTTTAGCTGTGACAAAATTATAGCCTCGGAGGCTGAAATGGAAAGACTTTGTTCCAGCCATCAATTAAAGTTTATTAAGTTAAAATCCTTTTAACCAGTAGTTTTTAGTGGAAATGATTGTATAAAAATGCATATAAGGAATTAAATTATTGATATGAAAAAATATAGCACTGCACTATGTTCTCCAAATATGACCACCATAAACATGTTTACAATCAAAAATGACATTCTTCTTAATTACAAGTCCTTCTTAGATCGATCATTTATTTTGTCCCTGAAATCCGAACAATTATTTTCTCTATGGTAGACTGTCTTGTAAAATTAAAACGCACTTGTTAAGATAACACGTGTGTCTCCAAGACAGGTGTAAACCACAAGAAAACAATGAAGTCTCATATGGTAGAAAACTTAATGATTATCCACTAAAAGGTTAATTTGCAAATTATCATCTGCTGTAGGCAACCTTTGCAAAGTTTAGAATTTTTTTTTTAACCCGCTATAGTAACGGGCAAAAATGTATAAGTATTTTCCTTGTAACTTTATAATGGAGGTCATTGAATCAGTGCGGTAGTTTTTGGGTGTCATGGCTTTACAGGGGCATTGACCCACTTTAGCCTTTTAATCTACCACTTAACACACACTCCATTGGATCAACCCCAATAGCCTTTCATTGAGAAAAATATATTTGGGGTTTAATGAGATATCTACATGACTGCACATGATGTCAATACTTAAGAACCTGAAAGGTGTTATGGTCAAGTGATTATGAAGATATGTTTGTTGCTTTGAACCCTAGTACTTTTTACAGACAAAAAGGTTGTTGGTCAGTATTGAATAGTAGGGAGATTGAGAGACTGTAAGTAGTAACTAATAAAACATAAGGAATGAGGAAACACAGATAAAAGGTACACACAGCAGACATCCATGAAATCAGTTTTTGGGATTTGTATGGTGATAACTGTATAATCTGCGTAAGCAAGTAGAAATATGAAGGTCATAAAGGTTATTCACAAAATGAACATTGACCTAGAGAACACTATAATGTCGCAATGTAATGGAAAGAACAAAGAATAATTCTGTGTGATGGGTTTTAATGGATTATTATTTGAGACAGACGTAGGAGAATAGAGGCACACATTAGTGTGTTAATAGCTAAGGAAGAGTGGATCTTTGTTATGTAGAAGAAATGTCAAGGTTTAGCAAAAGCTTTAGTATTATGGAGAGTGGCAAAGTATGTTAAAAATTAGTAGCAAGCAGCATATGTGCTAAATGAATGGTTTAGAAAGCGAGTATTACAGTTATTATTTTGCCACCTACAACACATGAGGGTTAAGTATAAAAGTAGCACACGCAGAAGTAGCTTCAGGTAGTGGTACCATTGCCATGCGCGGTAATGTATAACACAATGTATTTTTTTTTAAATCAGACAACCATTGTCAAATTTATTTCGGCAGAGGCACTATTTCCCGCACGTAAGTGGGTTGTGATGTAAAAAAAAACGGTGAGGCACACTCCCCGTTATACATAAGAAACACACCTTTTTCTTAACTTCCTGAAATTTTCCTGTCTTGAAAGTATGAGTTAGTAAAATTCCATTCGCTCATAGGTTGCTGATTAAGCTTACAGACTTGTGTGCAGACTTAAGGTCAGATGTCAGTAAGTTTAACTGCATGCTGTTAGAATACAGGTAGGGACAAAAGAGTTTGAGCGTGTAGCAAGAGCATACGTAATAAGAAAGGAAGGTGATCTAAGCCAAACTTCCTCCAGGGGCATTCCGTAGAAGGGGAAAATAAAGCTAAATTCTATAGTTTGAAAGTGAAATCTACCAGTATTCACATTCTAGAAGAGCTAACTTGTTAGTATTGGAAATAAACCCTGACCTATTGATTACAAAGGTTGAGGTTCAGCAAAACAAATAACTATTAAGCGTGACACACAAATAACGAAGACCAGAATCACTTATTAGTGAAGATCGATATACTAAATTGCCATTCTATCAATCTCATTTGTAGATTTAACTTTGCATAGTTGTAGAAGTAGAATCAGTAAAGGAACTGCAGTTCTCACCCCATACCAGAAGTATATGGGCAAAGGTACTAATAATATAAATTTGTTGTTTTAATATTTTAACAGTGAGAATTATGGCTGATAAATGGAGAGAAAACCAGTGCGAAAAGCATTTAAATGTAGAGGAAATTGCGTAGTGCAAAGTCGGTACGCTGTTCGGCACTCCGGACTGAAATCCCGTTAGTCTTTTGCTGTACCGTCAGCAAACATTGCATAGTTCCAGATATGTCTCCCTCTACTGTCAGGTCAACTAACAGGATTTCAGTCCGGAGTGCCAAATGGCGTATCGATGGTGGACACCAAAGCATCAGAGTTGTTCGGATCAGGACATATTCATCATGAAAATGAACTCCCCCCCCCCCCCCCCTACCTTGGCAAGATATAGGTGAGGGGGTAGGTAATTAATTTATTTTATAGTCTGGGGGCCTTTTCCTTTTTTTTCATTTCAGGAGGACTTTGGCTATGTTCAGAATAATCGAAGTCCTCTTGACAGTATAAATGCTACCATATGGTTTGGTGCATTTCGGGGATGTTTAGGCTGCTTTTACTTTTCGGCAGGTATCGGCATGTAATTAGCTATATTTCCGGACATATTCGGAGGCACATCAGGGCATACTAGGTAGTTTCTAATTCGGTTCCTGATATGTTCCCGATGTGCCCCAAATCATTCTGGACTTTGGAGGCATCTTTTCAGCCTTAATGTTGGCATATATTGCGTTGACTCCTTAGGCTTTCCTTACTCATTACGGTACTTTTTAAACCAGTATATATGTACTTTGATTTGAATTTCCTTTTTACTTTGTAACCTCTTAGGGCTTCCTCCTTTGCTAGTGGTACATTGGAATGTTTTTCAGTTCCAATGTCCTGCACACATGTGCTGCGAACATGCTTAGTTCTCTTTATGGAAGTGAATGCAGAGGCTTGCTAAATCAAAGTAGTACATCCTTTCATGTGCTAGGGTCATTGCCACTGCTATCCTCCAGTATTTGGTCTCCTTGCTATACTCCAAGCTATTCCTGATGATTCCATTTCAGCGGAACCTTTTTCTTATCTGGTGGAGCATACTACATCAATCATGCTCTATTTTTGGCATGTGCAAATATAATATAGTTTGATATAATTGTGCATACAAGAAAATAGGAATGTTCCCCAACATTGCAAAAATTAAAATTCGGATACTTCCAATTTATGCTCAAAATGGTGTGTTCTCAGCACTTTCCCCAGAGGAAATAATAAATGAGGTGGTTTTCACCATTATAAAATTAAAAAATTAAAAAAAATAATTAAAAAATTAAAAAATAGAACACTATAATGTTCATTTGAAAATGCTAAGTAACTATATATAGTAAAATTAGTTTAAACAATTCTCACATATACATGATGATAGATAGATAGATAGATAGACAGACAGACAGACAGACAGACAGACAGACAGACAGACAGACAGACAGACAGACAGATAGAGTTAACTTATGTCATGAAACCAAAACCTTTACACCGTTAGTAAAAAATAGCTAAATAATAAAACAGGAGAGAAAACATATTTTTATAATTCTCCTTTTTCGCACAGTATAACATTGTATTACAGTCATTTTGCTACCTCGATGAGGATAAAAGCTTGGTACGCAGGATTGCCAACAGTCAGTAAAAGGAATTTTGATTTGCAGTAAAAATTATGTTAAAGAGACATCAGTCTTTAATCATTGATCTAAGTTATTATGCTGGATTAAGTTATTATTCTGGAAGACGTTATACATATGTTGTGTTAATACAGTATTCCATCTCATCATAAATATGCTTTTGAACTATCTAAATAAATGTAAAGCCAGTAAAGTTTTTCTTTTGATATTTTTTTTTCAATAGAGCAGTAAAAATAATTTGTATCAGTTGGCAACCTTTGTGGTACACAGCTCCTGTGAAGACAGATAGGTGAGGGCGGTAGCTGTTAATCATTAGGCACTCCTCCCACTGTTGTGGTTGTCTTTTTGCTAAGATGCTCAGGAAATACAGTCTAAAGCAGCTGGAGTCACAAAGGTTAGCAATCACTAGCCGAGGGCACTATCTATGTTCACAGTATGCGGGGATAGGACAGTAGGAATTGGAGGCGGGACACAAGCCTCCGCCCCTCTCTTCCATCTAAGTGCTGTTGGTTTTCGGACAGGAGGAGAGCAGAAGGGGGGGGTAGTCATTTATGCAGTGAAGGAGAGCGAGAGAGGGATCTGCTTTCTTCCAGTCACACTTCACATTCATAGAGTGCTAAGAACTCACCAAGGAAGAGACACAGAGGTATAAAAAGCCGGCTTGGAAAGATTGTGCATTGGCAGGACTTTTATTAAACCTAAGTACAGTCTGTGTATCCCAAACAAGCCCCAGGAGTACAGAACAGAGGGGAGATCAGAAGCAACAGAGGAAGCAGATGAGGACTTGGCAGCAGAAGACTGGACTCAAAGTGCAGGGCAAGCCTTGAGTGAGATCCAGAGTGGGGGGTCTTCACCCAAGTGTCTTATCTCCAGCTCTTGGGAACTTTATCTTGGAAATAAATTCTCACCTGTCTGAGTTTGGTCCCCCCCCCCCCCTCTTGGAGGAACCAGTGACCTGGTTCTAGGGGGTAGCAGGGCATATCATGGCTCTTGGATGGCTTTCTCTTCTCACAGTGCTGCTTGGAGTGCTTTTACCTACATGCCGGACTAACATGTTCACCAACCACTGGGCAGTGAGGATAGCAGGGGGAGACCATGAAGCCAACAGGATAGCTAGCAAATATGAATACATCAACATGGGACAGGTAAACCACTTTCTTGCTTCGGTGAATCTGGCATGTAATATTATGTACCAGTGATGACTAACCTTTCACACTCCAGCTTTTGTCATTTATGATGCTTAACAAACCTTACTAATCTTGTTTGGCTAGCTGAGCATCTTGGGAAACGTAGTCGACAACAGCTGGAGTGCTAAAGACTAGCTAATGATGTGCAATCGTGTTGATCTACCGTGTCTTAAGGTGTGCGCTTTTAACTTTTCTTGCCTGTCTTGCTCTGCTGGCTCAGTGTGGGGTCTCGCTGGCACTAACACTGTTGCTGAATTCCCACTGCCATCATCCTCTGAGTGAGAATGATGTGAGTTGTGGTCCTGTTGCCAACCCCTGGTAAGGCAATGGTTCTTCAACCTACTGCGTGTAATACTTGTAATAACAATAATTGTGTAAGAGATTTGGGGGTATCCCTTCCTGTATAATGACACTGTTTGATAAGGTATTCGCGGTGCTTAGCTTGTGGATTCAAAACAGACCTGATAGATCTCTGGATATCCGCAGGTTACCCCCCCCCCCCCCCCCCCCCCGGGATTCTCTATAGATACGTCTGCCAAACCTAACTCTTAAGCTCCTGTGCACGACAGTTCACATTATGCTTACTCGTTAACCTGGCTGAGCATCCTGGGGTCTGAAGTACATACCAGCTGGAATTCCAAAGGTTAATAATCGTGGGTGATCAGTACACCTCTCAGTGTACTGATCTCCCATGATACAGTTGAATCACATAAGTGTTCTAGTTATATGAAGTGCAAACACAGTGTGAGGCCCCTGATTTAGACATCAATAGGGGACTTTCCAGTACAGTAATTAAAGAAAATTGGATCAGTGATAATGTATGGTGTATGCAGTAGTAAGTATGTTCTACATGTACTTAATATTAATTACAATCTTGGAGATTTGAAGGAAACCAAACTTCTAGATTTGGTCTATCTTTTTGTCGATTGAGAACCAATCAACAAAAACCAGAGCTTCCATGCATTTATAATCAGCCATCCATTTACAAACTGCGTTTTGGTGGTGCTGGCAGTGAGGCAGTTAATGTTTTTTTTTTATTTTTTTTTATTAGTGATCACTGGACTGGACACCAATTTGATGTGAATCTTCATACTCCAGTTTGAATGTTGCCCTTTCTTGCTTAATCATACATTATAATTTATAACCCCACTTGCCTTAGCCACTTACTTCTGTATAAAGACTACTGTATACTGGAGCACTCAAGATTGACCCTTTGCAATTATAGACAGGATAAAATCACAGACTGTTTGCTTGTTAAAAGGTTTGCTGGGTTAAAATAAGGATGACCAAGGCCAGTTTGTCCATACAAAATACCCAGGCATTAATGTGTTAGAATTACAGACAAAAAGACAAAAAAAGTATAATAGTATTATTAGATATGGCATGTGTGGTAACAATCCAATACTGGTTCCTGCTATTGTTTCATCAGCTACATTAAACTTTTAACTGGCATCCACATTTTCATTTCAGTGAAATTAACACTTCCTTTACACTTTCTAACCCTTAATGTACAGATATATGCAAAGTACTGGTGTAAACTGGTAAATCTAGATTTAAAAAAAAAAAAAAAAACACATTAAAACATGTGGGCAACACATTGCAAAGTACCCTCTGGAATCTAAACAGTTAATGCCTCCCATGTAGAAATTGTATCTTGTAAATGAGGGTCTGTCCTTGATCTGCCCAGGGAGTTCAGCAGTTATAGTTTGCTTACTCCCAGCTAGCGCAGTTATAGAACATAGAGTCGTGAACTTTGGTACCTTTGTGATAAAAGTAAACCTATCCAGGCTCTAACAGAAAGCTAGGCTGTAATGTGCAGGGCATCCCTTGTTATGCATATAGACAGCCAGAAAGGGAAGGGGTAAGGTACAACAGGCAAAGCAACACCTGACAAACTCTTCCACTAGAGGCAAAAATATGATGGAGATTTTATGGAATGTGTCATCATCCACCTATGATCAGGGCAGTTTTTCAATTCAACACGCAAATAATCTATTGCGATATACTTCAGTGACCATATCAGATACCTAGACATTCGTTAGTAAGATAGCAAGCTTCTATTTCATGTGTGATATTGATGTTTCCAGTACGTTACTCCTCAAACGTGGAGGATCTTTAAAAAAAAAAAAATGGTTTAGTTTATCTATTTATTTAGCGCAAAGGTTAAAAAGATAAATGTTTGATCTTCCCATTTCCCATTAGTTTAGTGACACATGTACAACAATGGAATTAGAGTTTTAATTGTACTCTCTTTCCTGTTGAGTTTTGGAATTTCACCCTTAAGTATATTTCATTATATTAACTCGAATCCTATTGATGTTATTCGAAGTGTTATCTGTATTGAAAATAAAGATAACACTTACTTAACTGCTCCAGAAATGTATTTATAATGTTAGTCCTGAAATTTCTTCCTATATCTGGTTACTATGATCATCCAACATGAATGAGAGATTTTTTTCCTCTCATTTTGTATCTTTAACATAGCATTATAGTTTTTTTCTTTCTAATCTTTTCTTCTTTGTAGTTGAATTTTAAACATGTGTACAAAAAGTTGATTTGTGGATCTAACTTGTGCCTTCCATATGAGGACATGCGTTGCAAATCAGATGCATACTCCAGGCTGTCTGTAAAATATGTTTTTAATAATCAATACAGACCCCAGAGCACCTTTTGTTCTACTAATGATGTAAGTGTTCCATTAAATTGAGACTTCTTCTAAAACATTCCTCTATTTCTACATCCTTTATAACAAACTCAATCAGACAGTGAGCCATGTTACATGATTCAACCACAGTATCTTCAGGACACATGAATAGGGGTTGGGAGTATCCATGTCTACTAAGAAATCAACAAGACCTCAGCATACCTTACCTCTCACTCATTTGGCTGCACTTTGAGAAATGGCTATTCAACTAAATTTCCTATTAGAAATATGGATATACTTCAATTGCTCACAACCTGGTTTCCAAACATGCGTTCAGTGATTTTGATACATTGGAGGTTTGGCTCAAAACCTCTGTAAAGAAAGGAAATTGTGGTCTTTATCTTAGTTTCACTAGATTTGATCTTACACTTGCTAACAGAAACCACTGTACGAACCAACTGCTATCCGCTAAATGGTGCTCTCACGGTTCAACTGTGCTTTTTAGCACATGACATCACCTTCAGGAGTACTGCTATTCAGTTTAAAGAGAAAGAGACAAATTTCCTCTGTCATCCAGAACTAGGATGGATGTGTCAGTATACAATTTCAGTAATCCTTTAAGTTGTAAATATTGCCTATTTTGTAAAATGTTGCCAGAAACAAAAATCTGCAACAGACTTATTTTATACATCAGGATAAAAAATGAATGTAAGATTTTGGCTATATAATTCCCTCAATCAGGGAAAATGCAATTGCAAAATATGGATAGGACATACTTGAAAACAAGAGAAATCACAATGTATTCTTCCTGGTAAAACACGTTCTAAATAAATAAACGTATAGTAAATATAGGTTCAATGAACAAGGTAGTGCAAAAATCAGGCTACACTAGCTAAGTAGGAAAAATGAGGGTGTAGAAAGTGTTGTCTTGTTATACAGATATCATTGAATAAGACCAGTGTAGCACAGATCCTGCTTTCTACATCTGCTTTGATGAGTGTCATTTTTTTGGTTCTTTTTCAGGTTTTTGGAATATTCATCACATGTAATAAGCTATAACATTTCACCATAAGTATTTGTGTTTAAAGAAGTATGTTTGAATAATCCAATGATGTTTATGTCTAAATTAATAGCTACTATCTGCAATTGGGAATTGTAGGCACTGTAGCCTGATAGTATCATTTTTAGATAATTAACATCTGTTTAGAAGAAATACAACATGTAGTGTGATATCACTGGATATGTAATACATGCAGAATAGTCATGCTTTTCATAGAGTGTTTGGAAATGAACGAAACTGTAGTTACATGCAGTTTATAGAAAGGCTTGACAGGATTTAAAGTAATTCTGCTGAAGATCAGGCATACATTTACAAGTAGGTATTAGACAGAGTAGGTGGGCCATTTTTTTTTCTAAAGCTTGTAATTTAGACATTGTTTTGAGGAATTGCTTGCATGCAGCCAGCAGACACATGGAAAGGCTGTATGCAGTGAGGTGATTCCAGAGATATGTTTTCAGGCTTCTCTCCAAAATTAAATTGAGAAAATAGTTCAGAGGGAGGGAAAAAACAGGAGGTTATTTTGTTTTTCAGTTTCAAGCCAATTAGAAAAGCAAATCTGTATCTTCATGCTTGATATTGCTAATGTTTAGAAATATGTTATTAGCAAGCCAAAAACTATTACACCTGCCATTCCATTTGTGCAGTACTTTTACTTAGGTCTGTGTGGAAGCGCTGCACTTGTTCCCTGGCTCCTAGTAATCTAACCTCAAAATTCCAGTGTGGGTCTAACATTTTGCAAAAAATTGTTAACCTCTGCCTTAAGGTTATTGCATGTGGTGGCTCGCTGTTTGTGTAGCACCTCACTGGGTGGACAGGAGTGACACTGTTTAAATATTGTAATAATTCAACTTGATATGCTGAATGATGCCCTGCTGGTTACATATCTCCCAACATCTAACCTCAGCAGATCATGACAGCAGGGGGCTGAGTTAGAACGATACCAAGCAACTGCAGTAGCGCTATCACTCAATCTGGCAGCGCTACTGTGCACTATGCATTTTCCGGTGTCCCAGTAATTGGAGAATGAAATTATGGATTTCAGTCCTGAATCACCGCCGAACTCTATATTGGTCCCATTACATCCCATAGGACACACCTCAAACATATTTAATGCATATTCTTCTTATAATTTATGCATGTGCTTGCACTTCATGGTATAAACAATGTATCTTGTGGTGGAGTCCCTTTAAATTTGTTGTGGTGGGGCTAAAGCTGATTAAAGTGCCACGTCATGAGTGTGATGTGCGCAGACTGTTGAGTAGGCACTGAGTATGGCATGCTGCAGAATCCATCTCCTGTATTTATGAGAATAGTGTGTCTGTATGTTGTTTCTACAGGAACATGAAATAGTTCACCTCATAGCAATGAGCACAATGAATCTGAGGTCAGCACAGACAGGATTTGTTATAACTGGTGAATAAATAAATATATTTATAAGGTATATCTATAGATCACTATAATTAAAGATCACTATTATTAAAAAAAAAAGTTTGCCGGGAGAGGCACTGCCTGGGGAGATCAGAAGATCTCCCCTTACCAGCCCTCTGCACAGCGGAGTTGAGGATCCTGGTGAGAGGTGAAGGTCCGCCCCACCCTGTGAAGCAGAGCAGCATTTGCTTCACGGAGGAACTGCGGGCAGCAAAAGCTCCATGTGTTGGATTTCCCATGCCCTGCATCATCACTAAGCGCGGGGAGTGCGAGCAGCACATACTGAGCTTATGCTGCTCGCGGCTCCTCCATGCTTCAAGTAAGAATGGGAGGGGTAGGGAGAACAAAGGAGGAGAGGGAGAGAACGGAAGAAGACAAAAAAGAGGAGTGGGGGGGGAGAAGACAGAAAGGGGGGTGAGAACAGAGAAGGGGAGGAGGGGTAGTGGGAACAGAGATGGGGAGGAGGGGTTGAAATAACAGCGATGGGGAGGAGGGGTAGAGAGAACAGAGATGGGGGAGGGGTAGCAAGAACAGAGATGGGAGGGGGAGAGAGAACAGAGGTGGGGGAGGAGGGTGAGAGAGAACAGATATGGGGGAGAGAGAACAGGTAAGAGGTGGAGGGGGAGAGAGAGCAGATATGGGGAGGGGAAGGAGAGGGAAAGAGATACGGGGAGGGGAATGAGAGGGAAAGAGATACGGGGAGGGGAAGGAAAGATAAAAGATATGGGAAGAGGGAAAGATGTATGAGGAGAGGAAGGAGAGGAAAAGAGATATGGTTAGGGGAAGGAGAGATAATCGATATGAGGGGAAGGAGAGATAACCGATATGGGGGGATATGGGGGGAGGATGAGAGACAGACAGATATGGGGTGTGGGAAGAGGAGAGACATACATGGGAAGGGAGAGAGATATAAAATGGGGGGGGGGGTTGAAGAGAGACAGACATGGCAAGAAAGAGGAAAGGTAAAAACATGGGAAGGGAGAGAGACATACATGGAGGGAGAGGAGACAGACAGACATGAGGGTAGAGAGGAGGGGTTACTCGTGAATGGAAGATAGTGGCAAAATCACTTATTCCCTTACTATAACAAGTGTTATACTGCCATGCAGGCTGCTGCAGTTGTCTTCACAAATAATCATTTAGTTTTAATGCTCCTCTTAGACTTTAACCCAGTTCACAGTCTAGAAACAGCATACTATCAAAACATCATCATAATTCCTGTGTAGAAACTGCCATGTCATTGCAACAGAATGGACTATGGTCAGCCTTTATTACCCATGAATAATACATTAATTAGTTTTCCCACTATGATGATAATTATAATCTAAAAGAGTGTTTGCTTAGAGCACTTAATCTTCACACTGAATGCAAGTGAGGGCTGGGGCTTTGTAGGATTGTATTAGGAAATCAGTTCCCTACATAAGGGCAGCATTTTATATAGGGGAATAAAGGTTCCAGTAAATATGGTATTAAAGGTCAACTCCTGCCTTAAATTACCACAAAAACATGTTTTCCACTTGTGGCTCTAATACAGAAGCAAAAGTGAAAATATGAGTAATCCTAGTATGAGGATATACTGGAATGTACTTTTTAAGGTACATGTGAGTTTATACACTGACCAACAGCCATGATGCTTCCCTGGAATATCCAGAAAGGGAAAATGCAGTGGAGGTATATGTATTAAGAACTGGTATCCTGATGTGGGCTGAGATGTATGCCGACAGACTCTCACTGCTAGCACAGTGAGAGGCCTTTGTTTTCACATGCCACCAACAGATAGGACCTTAACTGTAAAAACAAAGGTCTCTGCACTAATAGAGAGAGACTGTCAGCCTGACACGTAGTAAATATGCATGTATTCTATTAATGAAGCAAAAGTTAAAAACAAAGCTTAGTGCCACTTTAAGGTTACTTATTCTGGTGCCTTGCTGTTTATATAGCACTTCCCTGCTTGGACAGTGGCACTGTTGAAATTTTGTTATAGTGGCACTATTGAAATACTGGAGAATAAAACATTCTGGTACTCTCTTATGCCTTATGTTGTGCTTTTAGAAGTGTTGCAGGTACTGCAAATTTGTGAGTACTCCTTGAAAAACACTGGATAAAACATGAAGCAATGTTATAAAGTGTTACTATTACAAAAATACTAATTTTTCATTGATTAATAGAATCTGGAAGTTGTCAATGTTCTATTTTTAAAATATGTTTAGCAATTGATTTTAACCTAATGCTCACAACTTATGCTGAGGGCATATTGAGCCTTTCCCTCCACAGATTCCTGTCCCAATAAGAAAACATTTTACACAGATTTGTAGCTGGGTGGCCAAGAGCATACTAGACTTTATAACATCAACACATTTTAAAAATTGCTGAACTGTTTTAGAAAATGTCACCTCACCAAATATACAGTTTTATACTGGAATTAGGATTACAAGTTTTTTAAAGTTTGCTTTGGAACAGCACAAGAATATGAAATCTATTTTAAAACCACATAAACTTGTTAGTAGTGCATTGCTTTTGAAACCTAAATGTGCAAAGCAATACCTCTCTCACTAGTACAAATACACAGAGTTATATAGAAAATCTCAGTATAGACCCTATACAATTTATACAAATCCATGAACACATCAGGATGCCAATTCTTAATACTTATACCTCACTGCATTTTCTCTTTCCGGATTTCTAGTTGTGTGGCTACAAGAATAAAGGTGATGTGGTTTATTACTGTAATATTTCTGTTTGTGCAGTATTTGTAAATTGTGAAACATACTGTGGCCTAGATTAAACTGTTTTATTGTCATGCTTTGAATGCAAAAACTTAAATCACTACAGGGATACATAGATTGTAAACAGGAAACCAAGGCCTGTCAGTCTAACAAACTAAATTTGTATTATCCTACAAGGGCATTTTTATGCTACAGATAACTATACATTTGTAAGTAAATAATATTGGTAAATCTTGCAGCCTGTGGAGCAAATAGGTACCTTTGTAATAGTAGTTTAGAAATCACATCAAGGTTATATGAGCTTGTTTTTTTCAGAGAGCTGTGGCACCATAGATATACTTTTCAACATTATCAGGTCAGATGTGCACCCATTTCTTCTGATGGGGCAGTAAAGATGATGGTGGTCCTGAGCGAAAAAAAGAAAGGATCTGAAACTCTCTGCATAATTACAAGAAGTTTCCACGTTTGTCACATTACTACATTTTTGTAGCCTTTCATAAATAATATTTTTTTTTTGTTAATGCTATAGATAACTCATGTAACTACCATAAACAAATGAAAACACTTATTTCTTGTATTCTTGAACAGATGAATAGTAATTTCACCTCTGGAAAAAATACTCTTTAAGTGGTGCACTGAAATAAAAAATCCCATCACTCTGTAAAATCAGTAGGTGATTGGCTCCTATTGGCTTGGGAAAAAGGCTGACCCTATGTATACATCACAAAGCTTGTTCCTAATTATTGTGTGCAAATTTTTTTTGCATTACACGAATATCTCTTCTACTTAGAGAAATAGAACAGTTGCTGTAATAATTTAAAAAACACATTCTTACCTCTTTTAGAAAGCTTCTTAATACCTGTTCAGTTTGTCCACTTCAATAGAGACCCATAAGGTATCTATATGGTTACAGTGTTGTTCTCCCACGTCCAGCAGGAAGATAAGTAGAAATACGCTTTATTCCAACAATAGCGGGACATCAGTGGAACCACTTTGATGTGTACTTTGGGAACCCGATGGAAACTGACAAAATAAGAAAGGGAGATCCAGTACTACTAATATTATAAGAGGAACATATAGGGTAAATACATTGTGTAAAGGTATGGGATTGTATACTAATTTATGTTTTTATCGGGTGAATACAATAATCTGTACAGTACAGCACTTATGAGGGCAATTTTGATTTAGTGACATCATTTATTAAGTTACTGGCATCCTAATGCATGTGATGATGTCTGAGAGATATGCCAGTAAGCCTACGCATCATCAAGAAACAAGCAATGTCAGTACGATTGCGTCAGTAAAGCAATTTTTATCATGGGTGGAAGTAACTTTAATCAGTGTGTATGAGTTTGTTTAAAGAAAATGCTAATTATTTCTTTTTTTACCATGATAATTTTTGTCTTTAACAAACATATTAGAATTCATAGTATAATTCATAGTATACCGTATTTCGAGGTCGTCTTATAATCTGACCTCAAATTGAGGTCAGATTATAAAACAGGGATCCAGGTCCCCAGCAGAGCTGCAGGGGACCTGGATCCCCCTCTCTAACAGCAGGGGATGTCTGCGCGATGAGCGCAGACTCCCCCTGCTGCTGCCCGGCACGACCGCCGGGACTTCTATGATGAAGCCGGGTACTTCCGGCTTCGTCATAAAAGTCCCGGCGGCGGCGGTCGTGGTGGGCGGCAGCAGGGGAGGTCTGTGCTCATCGCGCAGACATCCTCCGCTGCCCTGCTAGCCATTAGGGAGAATCGGGCATCTGGGGGATGTCTGCACGATACGTGCAGACATCCTCCATGCTGCCCGACACGGCAGTCTATTATGATGGACCAGCTGTCCGTCATAATAGACTGCCGTGTCGGGCAGCATGGAGGATGTCTGCACATATCGTGCAGACATCCCCCGGCTGCCCCCCTAGTGAGGGGGAGGGAGGGGGCAGAGAGACAGGGGGGGGGGGTAGGGGGGCAGAGAGACAGGGGGAGGGGGGCAGAGAGACAGGGTGAGGGAGGGGGGAAGAGAGAGACGAGGGGGGGCACAGAGTAACAAGGGGAGGGGGGGCAGAGAGAAACAAGGGGAGGAGGGCAGAGAGAAACAAGGGGGGAAGAGACAGAGGCGAGGGGGGAGTCAAAGGGAGGGGGAGAGAGAGACAACACTAAATGAGGGAGAGAGACAAAGCTGGGGGCAAGGGAAAGAGATAGGCAGCATTGGCACATAAAAGGAAATAAAAACAAGAAATGCATTTTTTTATATAATTTTTTTATTAAAAAAAGCAATTTACATGTGAATATATACTAGTTGAACTTTTTTCCTATAGGGTAGTCTTATATTCAGGCTTTTAGTTTTTTTCCTAAAGGAATATCCAAAGTTTGGGGGGTCGTCTTATAATCAGGGTCGTCTTATAATCGAGCAAATACGGTAATCCCATGCTCATTAAGATGTTTGACCAACCTCTGGTAGTAAAGTGAGTTGGGCTGCAGTGTGATTTTGCACAGATATCTCAATGCATTCAGCTTGGGTCATGGAAACTAACCATTCTAATAGCCCACTTCCAATTGTCATCTATAATAGTTAAACAATTTTTTTATAGCCTCATGTTGTTCCCTGGTATTTTTTGTCTACTCACCCACCACATGCCTGTAAAAGTAATATTATGTTCAATACAGTTCTAGATTATGAATGTTGTCAGTGAGATTCATTTTATAAATGGAGTTGGGTTTGGTTTCAAAGCTATTTTAGATATTTTATAAAAAGAACATTGCAAGTTTTTGGTATTGTTATAATTATTTGTTTTCCTTTCATACCCTTATATGAACCACACCATCTGTATGTAATTATAGCTAATTAAGCCACTTATAACATTTCCTATGATGTCAGTAGTTCATTTAGCTGTAAGGAAACGCTATAACTAAAAGGAGACACATCAGTCTCATAATCCCCCCTCCCTCCTGTTTTGCTATGGTTAATAAAAGATTCCATAAGATTAAGTGCTACTCTTTCTTTGAATTAATTTATTCCCTGGGGGCCTGGTGATTGGGATATAAATAAAAAAAAAGGTAACCTGGGCCAAATGTTCCTTTAGTAGCCATCTAAGCTTAGGATGTAACTTGCGCTGTATTTAGCAGTGGCACTTGCCTTGTTTGCCTCTGGGGGGCCGCACAAAAAAAAAAAAAGCCACCCCTTTAAGAAGAAAAAAAACCTCACTTGCCAGCAGAGATGGTGGCTGGGGAGATCGGAAGATGCTGCCTGTTCGGCTCCCCATGCAGTGTGACGGGGAAGTGCTGACAGGTGACGTGACCCGGCGCTCTGAAGTCAGACACACGCCGGGTCATGTGACCTATATGCACTCACCGCATGGGCAGCTGAACAGGCAGCATGGAGCCCACCATGTGATGGAGGCATGTAATGGGGGGTAATGATGTCAAGTGATGGGATCATGAAATGGGGGTGATAGGGGCATGTAAGTGATGATGGGTCCTGTGCTTACATTTTACAGGGCCTCTTGTCACATGTCTCCATCCTGTTTACATACTTTTCTTATGAAGAAAGGGAAGGGGAAGTTAACCTTGGCATGTGAGCAGAGAGATCTCTGCTCTTATCCTCAACCTGTTTGAGAGACCTGGCATTCTTGGTGACATTGAATATGATTGGTTGTGTTTTGAAAGGTGTGTTTTTTGTTTGGTTATGTAAATTATGTGTTGTGTTTTGTATATTGCTCACCTAGATAATAATGGTGTACTAATGTCAAAACTGATTGGGAGCTATTTTGCATTACACAGGAAAAGATATTTAAGACACAGGGACAGACTTTATGCTGCAAATGCTGTATGCTGAAAGTTGGATTTTTATGCCACGAATAAGAGAAAATACACTTCATTCAAAGTATGCATGGAAAGCACTTTACTGCATTTCTAACAGCATAATTTGTTACGAGCTGCTACTATTCTTATTGTTACTAGTGCCTAAAAGTGTTACAATAGGCTATCAAAGCCAAATTCTGTGTTATAAGTTCACATTGAACAAATAAATATTGAGCATTCCTGCATTGTTAACCCCTTCGACGTCCTATCATCAAACGGTGGAAGTGATCAATGAGCCTGTGCTGCTGCAATGCCTTGATGTTGAGGCATTCATCAACACTGAAAAATCCCATCACTCAGAGTGATCATAGGCCCCATATTAAAGGCAGCTTGCCATTTCAATATAGTACTGTCCTGCTATAGGCAAGAACCTTGAAAATGATCACTGAGGGGGAAAAAAGCTATGGTATGGGTAAGCAACTAGGGTTAGCAATTAGGGTTTATGTTAGTAATTAGGGTTAGGGTTTGAGTTAGATTAGGGTTAGTACTAGAGTTAGGGGGATGATTAGTGTTGGGAGTCAAAAGGTTACAGTAGGTAAAACAAAAGTTAGAAAAATGCTACTTTGAGTTGTTGTCCTGTAACTTGCAAAAATAACAGAAGAACATGTAACATATGATGAAAATAATGGTAGCTATCTTAAGAATTGCTTTCTTATGACAATAAAAACAGTATTTAATATGTGTGAGTTTAGTAAATGAGAGAGAGAAAAATTACAGCTAACTACAAACACAGAAGAAATGTAAAATAAAAAAAACGTTTGTGATGAAGGGGGTCAGCTCTTACTTTGCAGATGCTACTTGTTGATATCATTATCATTTCTACAACTAGATGCAGTGTCATGTAAATTGGGATTCACATATTAATGATAGTGCGTCCATGGACATAAAAGTATTTGCACATTGAATGAAGACCAGTGTTGTTGTCATTCATATGTTTCCCTAATAATTTTCAATATGAATGTGCAGCAGGTCTAGTGGAAAGACCAGGAAGAATCCATAGTGGGCCAAAGGGCTAGATAGGCCGCAACGCTCTACAGAGCCAACATTTACTTGGTTACAGAGTTCATTTTGCCGCTCAAATCTTTATCTTGTTTTGCACACTTATTTAATGTGATTGTGATATCTGCAAGTAGAATACCTCTCTCACTGGGTAGATACTAGTACATATAATATTCTGGATGTGTCCCTTGTGTGTGTTTTTTGACGCACTAAGATTTTGCCATATATTCTATTTCGTGGGAGGAGGTATCAGTATACTGTACCGTATTTCAATATAATTCAACAACAATAGCACAATTTTCTTAGAAACTGCCTATAATTTACAATACAAATGTAGCACCAGGTATTCTCTAATCCTAAGGAAATGCAGCACTAGTTGTAGCTGTTTCACAATGAACAAAGGGCATATTGCATCATCTTTCTTTGTCAGCCACCTTGTTTTTGAATTTCAAGGGTGGCAAGACGTATGTCAGCAATAGATTACGCTGTACTTGTGCAACTACGTTCTCTCTATCCCCTTGGTTACTGTGGTAATGACATCTGTACTACAATACACGGTAGGTAATTGTTATCACAGAGATAACTCCACTAATTAGGAGCAAGAATGTCTGGCTCTAAGATTAGCTTATGATTTGTTGTTTCCAAAATTATTCTTCATATTTTTTGTATTAAGCACAATGTCTGTGTGTAGTGCACACACCAGGACATTAATTACTCAGAGGTCTGGAATTAAGAAGTTAGAAGCGTTCATTATATTATTAGTGAAACATGTCTGTGATCCAGGGCTTCTACAATAAATGGACCTTGTCTTGTAGTATAATGGCAATATGAACCGGATTGTGATGTATGTATAAAACAACAAGGATAGATGTCCTTTGATACATTTAGGTATCATATATGCTAACCATATATATGTATCATAAAATGCTGAAAATTACTGTTGGACAGATTGTCAGAGGACTGATACAAGGAGGGTTGAATTGATAATTGTGCAAGCAAGTTTGGTTTCAAAAATATAGGAAGGTAAGACTAAAGGGTAATAATACATTAACAACATCTTTACAGTCACACAATTATATTACATTCTGAATACGTAGGAAAAATAAATTAATGTTTTCCATTAACAATTACACACAGGGCCTTGTTCCATCCACTTATGTCCTCAGAATTTCAGCTCAATGATGCCTACTATAGTGTTAAAGTGGTAATATACTAAAATTAAAAATGTAATTTGTACTTAAATAATTACTTAAAAAAAAGTTACGTCCTGACACCATTTCATGACAGAATTCTAGGTGATTCTGCAAGGGAAAGGACAGACTGAATGGACAGTGTCCTTACCAAATGCTTATTTTCCTCTGCCCTGGTATAATTATCAAATACCAGTGTATTTTTGTAGCTTACAAAAACAGTCAGGCATGCTCAAAAGCAGTGATTTTTCTTTACCACTTAAAGTGCTGTGAAGTTTATTTAATCTTTAACATAAGTTTAAACATAGTAAAGCCCATGCTACTTTCTTATGTATATTTGAAGTCTGTTGACATTTCCACAAATGCTGCCTTTGAACTAAAGCGTTCACCTTAAGCCAACTTTACATTAATCTATACAGTAGACAACATAGTCTATATGTGGAATTAAATCTTTTCCTGCTCACTAGCTTTTAACATAATTGTAACACTAACATCCCAAGTAAAATTTGCAGCATTAGTACCAGGTGATGTTAAACTAATACAATAAATCTCACCCCTCTCCAGTACTAATACTAGTACATTCTGGGAAATACCATGTCATAGGAAGTGTGGTAACACTAACATTTCACTAGTTGTGTTCTAGTGTAGTTGTTCTTAAACTGTGGCTTGCTTACCAACAGTTATTTTCAGGACCATGTCAGGATGATAAAACATGAAGGAATACAATATGTTTTTAGACAAATGTCACAACAAGGTAGAAAAAGGGAACAGTAAGGAATTAATTATTGGTATTGAGTTAAAACTATTCCTATACTTTTAGTCTTAGTTACATTTACAAAGTAATGTATAAAATGTGATTCCCAGGTTTTAACCACTATTCAAGTGCAGGAGGAGGGGGAGGGGTTTCAGCAGTCTGGCTAGGGTTAAATGGTATGTTCTTTAGCAAGGCTGTTAGCATAATGATATGGGGTATTCTTTCAATAATGTCTATTCCAAACTATGCATATGTAGATCACTTAAACAATGGGGTGGGCTGCAAGATCACAATTAAATATATTAGCTGTAGTGACTGCCATTCTTTACCAAGACAAGGCCATTTTGCATTTTTCAATAGTAGAAATAAACATAGAAACAATAGGTTACTTACAAAGGGATGTTTGTCTTACAGTATATTGTATGTATGAAACGTCTACCATTGGAAACGGTAGAAGCAAATGCATTAGTGGAATTCAAGAAGGCTTAAAACAAAAAGCTTCTTATTGATGTTTCCCAGCAAACAAAAACCAAATACTACAATGCTGAAACAATAGAAACATTCTCAGTATGAGAAATGAAAACAGCATTAATACCGTTATATGTTTAACTCATTATACTGCACTTTATGCACTTAAAATACAATACTGCAGTTCATCCAAATATTTCCACACGGTTCCCTTGCTTGAAACACCAATATTTATAAAACAATACTTTCTACAGGAGCTTTATTGAGGAGAATAGTTATATCACTAAAGCTTGCAGATAGATGGGTATATAGACAGATGAATATGTATACTCTATATTTATATTATGATTAATGGTCTGTATGTGCAAACATAGAGGCATATTACATGTCATTTTGCAAATAGATCCACTATACAGTGTTTTCCAATTCCATTTGATTATATATGAGTTTGCAGTTACTGATACACACGGTATGAAAAGTATTATTTGTGGAATACGAAGATACTAATTGGGAAATATGTATTACAGTTTATTAGTCAGATTTTGTGTGCAACTTTGATCTCGCTTGTGAATGTCATATTTACTAAACATGCTGCATTCAGACCTTGATCTTGCTTCTCATATAATATCACACAGAAATTATCAATTTGATACCAAACATGGAGAATGAAAGACAACAACAAAACACACTTTTAAATGTCAAAATCTGTATTTATATTTGTTAGTAAGGTTTACTGCACAATGTAGTAATGGATATGCCTAAATTGCACAGGGTTACAGGGGGAAAAAAGAAACAAATTAAGATATCATATGATAAAATTGTACTAGTTGACATAATTGTTTTGACTGGTAATGATGTAAACCATAATACAGTAGTGAATCTTAAAGTTATGGTGCATGGAACATTTAAGTGTAAAATGCTTTCAGTGTTGCTGTTCATAGACACTTTAAACAGTCAAACAAAATGTTCTGATACAAAATGTAAACAATTCATTCTGTATATACATTATTAGGTAACCCCACATATATGACATTTGATTGGAAAAGAAAGATTTTTTTTTATTGTCTTTTCAAAAAAATCTATTTTCTAGTTTTCTATCCTCTTTTGTTTCAAACACAATAGTGATGGCTACCTTACTTGTCATCTTTTACTGTCGTGTTTGTGGTGTTAGTGAATTAAAGTCATAGCTGCTATGTATTTGCTCTCAATCTAATACAATTGATATCAACTGCTTTACATTAGATATAATGTGCATAAGCTAAAAATATCAACTTTTATTTTGATTTTAAGGGAACCATTGCTTAGATTATTAATGTCAAATCTTTTTATTAGGTCAATCGGATATCTCCCAGTCTAATAGGTCAAATAAGTTAGATTCTGTTAATTTAGCATACTCTTAATAATTCTAGAAAGCCTTTGTGGGATACTGTTGATAGTTAAAATAGTTATTGAACAATATCTGGAAACCTATAACTCAGGGCTTGACAAAGTTAACTGACTTTTAGGAGCCAGCAAAAAAATCTAGGAGCCAGACAACAACACATACACACACATACATATACAGTCAGTCAAACATACACATGCATACACATAGTCAGTCACACATGCATACACATAGTCAGTCACACACGCATACACACAGTCAGTCACACACGCATACACATAGTCAGTCACACACGCATACACATAGTCAGTCACACATGCATACACATAGTCAGTCACACATGCATACACATTGTCAGTCACACATGCATACACAGTCAGTCACACACGCATACACATAGTCAGTCACACACGCATACACATAGTCAGTCACACACGCATACACATAGTCAGTCACACACGCATACACATAGATACTGTCAGTCACAAAGTCACACATACACACAATGTCAGACATACAAGTGAGTCACAGGCCTAAAGTGCTAGAAACCTGACCAGTGACAGTGGTTGCAATGCCCAGGCTGACATGCATGGTATCTCTAGGGGGAATGGAAGCCATTTAGGGGTGACATTTCTTATGCAGAGGGAACCACAGCATAGAGGGCTGATTTTTACCCTTTCAGTCCATGGCACTGTGAGACATTGGTTTTACTTAGCGAGCCTGCACTCCCTGGCTCATGACGTCACGCACCTGACAGTACTGCTCCTAGCTGGTCAGAGTTGACGGGGAAATAAGGAAGGCAGATGAGCGTGTCACTTCCTCTGTAACCGCCCACCGGCGCGCTGATTGGCCAGCGGGGGTGTGACTGCAGAAAAGGGGGGCATTTTAAGTCCACGTTGGTTTATGCCTCAGTCCACGTTGGTCTGTGCACTCGGGCACTACAGCGTGGTGCGCGAGGGGGCGGAGCAGGAAGTGTGCGCATCCTGTGCACACAATCTGCTCCCTCGTGCGCCGGAGAATTAAAGTATTTTTTTTTTTTTTAAAGGATTCCGGCGACGAGAACACCATGCGGGGCTCATGCTAACCGGGCGCCAGGTCTGATTTCCTAGTCACCATGGCGACCTGGCGCCCGGCGTTTGTCGAGCCCTGCTATAACTAGCATTCAAGTGTCTATATCACACTTGACAGTTTTTGATTTATTTAGTTATAAAGTGTTTTACCAGGAAATATTGAGATTTCTCTAATTTTTAAGTATGTCCTGGAGAATATATAAAGTATAATGGCACATCTGCTGTATGTTTCTTTATCTCTTTTTCTCACAGCTCCATCTGTTAATGGCGTATAAGGAAATTAATTTGACTTTTGTGCGCTTGTGCTTTCAACGACAATTTGTTATATAAATGCTCGGAAACTAAGATTGGCTTTCCTATAGCACAGCTGATTGCCAATAGTTTCTAGAATTTAACTCTGAAGTTTACTATAGTTAGAGGTTGAAGTATCCTGGATAACATGTTGAACATTCTTTAAAACATAGCTAAATAACTAGATGTATGTAATCACACATGGCCATATGCTCCATATTCTGTAGGTGAACGTTAGGTAGTGAACTAACTGTTTTACAAAGAACAGCTGAATGTTGGGAAGATGCCACGTATAGATACAACATATAGTAAAATCATAGCTTGATATATTCTAGCCAAGATTCAGAAGGCCGTGTTTCTACAATTATCACTGCTCTTAATGCTCACTTATTTGAGTATTCTGGATAAATCTATATTAACTTTAGTTGATATTACTGCTGTCTAGAGAACTGAACACTTTATATAGCATTAATCAGTGCTTTCCAATCTTTAATGCTGACAGCAGTTTTCCATTAAAGAGCATATTATGGGGGGTCAGTAGCTTGTACTTTCTGAGCCCGAGGCAATAATAGAAAATTACTCCCCCACCTGACATTTCATTATGTCCGTTAATTGTCAGAAAAAATAAAACCAGTTCATGAATAAAAAGAAAATGAATGAGTTATCAATAAGTAATAGCCTCTGTCAGTAAATTGCTAGCCAAACATGAATGGTGGTACAGTATAAATATTGACGGTGATACAGAATAACTCCCATCAGTATATACTTAGGGAGACAAAGGCAGTACTGTAGCATAGCTCTCATAATTATAGTGAACCAGACATAAATTGTGGTACAATGTTGCTTCCATCAGTTTGTAGTTAGCCAGACATGGTACAGTTTAGCTTCAGTAGAATGGGAATCATGGGAACTGAAGTTCAAAGTTCATATTTGTATCTGATGATAATGATATATCCCATGAGACTTCTGTGGCCCCTGAATTGTATGCGTCAGAGGCTTGTTCCTCAGTCTCCACATCCTAGTTACTGCTCTGTCCCATACTGAAACAAATGCTGCTTAATTCATTGTGGTATAGTGAACTGGCCTGAGATCTTTGAAGTATAATTGATCAATCATAATATTAGATGGCTAATACAAACTCCAGACATTGATTCAGAAATAGTTTGCAACTGTAATTTAATTATGCATTTAGAAAGACATTAGCCTTGCACACTGTAAAGTTATCAAGAAATGTGAGCTTTTCCATATAATCAAATTAGAATATTGCTTACCGCCTCAATGCGTATTAATTAAAAATGTAATGTCTAAAAAAACTCTCTTCGGCAACTCTTTAGTCTTAATCAGCATTTTATACTTTACTTTGGATCACTTAACATATTCCCTTCTCGCACAAGGCACTGTGTATGTAGTATAGTGTTGTGTTTGAGCAGACTCCCATTTCATCTTGATGAAAAAAGGTCTGAAAGTTCTATTTAAATGAATTTAGATTAATTAGTATTTTAATTTATAATTGTCTTACATGTCAGTATAAGTGTGACCTGATCGTTTAATTGAGAGCTCTCTTTTGAGATGTTCACTTTTTTTGTAGGATCTTTAAGTGACTTCATAAGACAAAGTAACAGAACAAATAGATAGTGATATTATTAGGTTGAAAAATCAGGAGATTACGTGGGCCAAATAAGTCTTACTTACAATCAGTTTCTTTTGTTGAACTGACTGGCTGACGGTTTTTATACACTTCTTTCTATGGCCTCTTGCCCCCCAGGTTGAGGATGTAATATCAGAATGAATCATAAACCAGTGCTAGTGTATAGACTAATAACAGGTCTGCATTTCCCATAATTCCTGCTGGCCAATGTGAATCTGTAGTATGGTTAATCCCATATGGGTTCCTAGTGTCTTTTATTCCATTTTCTCTAATGTGACATCTCTTGTCTACCTTCATCTGTAGGTTGCGGTAAACATACATACCGTATATACGTGAATCTATAATGCACTATCGAATGTAATGCATACTTCAAATTTTGACACTCTGAAGGCAAAAAATGTTTTTGCCTGTGAATGTAATGTGCATTTGTACAAGAAGTATTTTTTTTTATTACAATCAGTTTATGCTACCAACTTACGATAGTTTTATTATAAATTACACTGCTATACAACAATATTATGGCATTTCTATAAGTAAGAGAGGGAAGGACGCATTCACAGTTTGTCTTTATTGTGTTGTGCTTTCATTTTTGTTAATAGCATTTTGGGGGTTTTTGATTAAGCTGCACCAGAAAAAATACGCAAATCTAATGCACCATTGATTCTAATGCGCACTCATATTTTGGAGACCAAATTTGGCAAAAATAGGTGCGCTTTAGATTTGAGTAAATACGGTATTAATAAAAGGATGAAATCCACTTTGTACAAGTGTTTTATTATATTAAAAGGGCTTGACTATACAATTACACTAGCATGTTGCCGCGAAGAAGAATCACAATACAAACTCCTTTAATAACTGGGAGTAACCGCATCTGAAAAGAGAAATGCTTGTAACGAGGCTTACAGCTGTCTCCATTCACAAAGTGTGTCTGCTACTTCTTTCAGTGCCATGGAGAAACTGCCGGGGTGTACATTAATGCCAGACTGAACAAATACTTGCGTGTGCTTAGTCAAACACTTCAAGATTATGCACAAAACCTCTCTAACTTTGAATGAATGGCCACTCTAAACGCAAACACTTACAAGCCTCTGCAGTGTTGGTTATCTGTGAAAAAAAAAATGTGAAGGGTTAATATACACATTAAATATTTCACTTAAAGGACAGCAGTAGTGAAAAATGAAGTTATGTTTAATTGAAAGTGGAAATGTTTAAAATAGAAATGCTTTAATGTAAGAATACTAATAGAGTTCCTGACTGAGCCATCTCTGCTCCATATATCTCTATCAAGAGGGAGGACATGTTGTGTAGAATGTTGGGTCAGATCTTCAGTCAAACTGTGTCAAGATTCTAGACCTTTCAGTTGCCTGTGATTTGGATCAAAGATGGCTCAGTAAGATATTTATTTGTATTCTTTCATTAAAGAATTTCTATATAAACCATTTACACATAATGCAATCTTTCAGTAAAAGATAAGCTAGTTTAGTGCCCTCAGTTGTCCTTTAAGCGACAGAAAGTAAATAAGTTATAGGTACAATTTACCAGTCACTATTGAATAAGCATAAAGTGACTGTAAAAATGATTGTTCAATGACACTATTAATATTTTTATATAGCTCCTAAATGTCACATATTTTTTTTTATCATTGAGGAATTTCCATCTGTATATTAAACTGTTTATTTTAAGAGCGGATTTGAGACAGTATACTAAAACTATTTTGATCATGACTTTATGTGATGTATCATTTTCCTCGAAAGGGTGAAAAAGACACATTTTGAAGCATTTTTTTATTTTGTTTCCTTTAGGTTTAAAATGACTTTAAGAAATGGCTTTATCGATCCATAGTATTTTCACAGCCAGGGGTTTGAGATGTCTTTTTTGTTGAAAACTCTTTTTCTGTCACATTTATATTCACACCTTTTAGAACCTATTAAGTGCTTTCTCATGGCATTTTTTGAAGATTGCCTTCCCAAGAGACAAATGCAAACTTTATGGAACAGACGCAGCCTTCCCGATGCTGTAAAAGCAAATAGAATATCAACTATAATCTGTCAACACATTATCATGATTATACAATCTGTATGGTGCTTATGGTAACACACATAAGAAATTTAATTAAAGCATAAAGGCATATATAAACAAATGGAGAGACTGCAATCATATAATGCTAAGACATTAAATTAGCAATCAGGGGAAAAAAGCACAATTAAAAACTAGGGAAGCTATGAAGAGTAAAGGTGTAAGATCTTGTAGCTGGTGAGATGGCTCAGTGGGCTAATGCACCATTCGTAGACTGTTTTCTGTCCTCAGGGTTCCGGTTTCAGTTCTTGGCATTGGGTTATAGTAAAATCCCAATGATGTACTTGAAATCAGATAATATCTCAAAATACATTTCCTGGTTAAGCATGATTCATTTATTGCATGGGTGTGCAAGCCTACTCATACTTAACTAGGAATGTGCAATTCAAGTTGCAGATGAATCTTCTCATGAAAAACAATATAAGAGAAAACACCATCTATTACATCTATTAATAACATTAAGTAACATATTAGATGTTAAATATGTACAAAATACATATATTAACAACAGCATATAAAGATGTAGTCTGGGCATAAGAGGCAGCTGCTCTGGGGAGGGGTAGGCTTCTACATTATTCATAGCGGACATTTACTGGACCTTGTGATGGACAATTTAATGATGTTCTCTGGACCTTCACAGACCCTGCCGTGGACACTGGTGTTTTTCTATGAACACTGGTATTTTTCTATGGACACTTCCTATTCCAAGCTGTGAGGCTAAATTAAATGGTTGGGCCTTGGTCAGTACACCCATTTACAGATAGCCATGAATATAACATAGTTATTGTTCACATTTATGAGAAAGTGCCATAGGATGCAGAGATTTTAAAAATTATTGATGGCACCTGCGAGTATTTTAGAGGTCATAATCGAACTTTTATCATCCACAAGAAGTAACATGAATTTTTATAGTTTAGAAGCCACTGTTTCTCAGTCAATCCAATAATTTTTGAGATGTAAGGAAAGGGGAACATATTAGATTTTTATATAAATCATTCAACAGATAACAGATGTTATGTTATAAAGAACCATGGCTACTAAAGTTGATTTTTCATTTTTTCTAGGTAATAGAAGAAATAGAACTGAGATAATACAGAACATTAGGGAATAGTACAGAACCTGTCACTTAGTGACAAAGGACGTAGCTGGTACATCCTGAGGGGGAACCCACATAGGCATCAATCAACCGTTATGATGGCTCGATATTGAGGCCCTATGCAACACCAAAACACCAGGGCATCGCGATTAGTCCACAGTGTGATTACGGGCGCCATATTGCATGGCAGCATGCCACTTCAATATGGCGCTACCCTGTAGCCAACAATAGAAATGAAAGTAATCAGATGTCACTCCGTTGCTCTGTTGCTTGACTTCACTAAAGGCAGTCAGCAACATTTCATTGAAAATAAAAGCCCTACATCAAACAACTCTAGATCTAGGGCAAGGGTTAGGGTTGCATTTAGTGTTATGCTTAGGGTTACAGATGGGTTAGGTTTATAATAAGGGTTTGTGCTCCGGTTAGGGTTAGATTTAGGTTAGGGTGATGATTAGGATTACTGACATTGCAACTTGTTATATGTATGGGTCAGCAAACCCACTTCCCTAACCACTCTAACTCATTGCTGTTTGCTTAAACCTCTGCATACTGCTGGGCATGACTTGAAGAAATAGTAAAAAAAAAAATCAAAATAAGAAACTAAAAAAAGAAAGCATTTAAGAATTTATGTATTACAAATAAAAATTGTATGAAATCTGTATTGTTGTAAAATTCTCTATTATAATTGAGATTGCTGGAAGCTAAATAGGATAATAAAAAAAATCACTGTAGTATCATTTTAATTTTGTGTATGGTTTATCCCTCCTAATGCCTAATTGCTTGGTATATTGATTTTGATGACAAGCTGCATTATAAACACAAGTGCAGTTACATGAAATGAACATTCATTTTTATGTTGAGATGAGTAAAGCTACTAATAAAAACTTGTATTCACTTTTATTCACTGATGTTCCAGACCAAAGGCCATGTCTTATCATTGTGTGTTTTTGTGGGCATGCATATGGAATCACTATGTTAAACAAGGAAGAGGGGTTGGTTACCTAATGTTGACTAATGTTGTACAGAATAAAATATGAATTAGTACTAATATATGCAGAGTTATTCCTGCGGTACAAAGTGAGAATATTATTTTCACTATACAGCTGTATTGCCTGTTTTGCTATTATTAAATGCAGTTTTGGTTTTGGATGATTCCAAAATGCTGCATGTTCTCAGGGAAGGTTCTGCTAATAGACCCATAGAAAAGTTACTAATGTTTTCTGCCTCAGCTTCTTTGCCCAGTGTCCCCATCCCATGTTTTACATATAAAATAAAATGACACATTCATTAAATAGAATAAAATGTATTGTTTTTTTTAATGCTCCACCCTATTTACCTTCCACAGTACCACTTGGCTGCTTAATCTCACTTGTTGTAGACTAAAATACTCATGATGCGAACATAATGGGAAGTATAGTCCAAATAGCTATGTATCACTGTTATGCAGTACACACATGCATTTTTATACAGACTGACACAAGCATGTTCAGGGAAGGAAGAGCTCTCTTCTCTCACAGGCCAATCACATGGGAAGAGGGCCGCCATCGGTGGGGTACAGATGTTACCCCAGTGCACATACATACTGCATTTTGTTTGCTGGGCTCTTGCTTGATAGTGCTGTAGACATTGATCCTGTCTATGTGTATAGGCTATGTATATACTAGTTCACAGGAAACAAATGACATCTTGGAAAAAGAAAAAACCCGTAATTTCAGTTTAGTTGAGTCGCTGTATAGTTTGAATTCAAAAACGACAGACATCCGGCAAGTTATTTGCTTATGAGCATCAATTCTGCTATGTGACCACATGTGGTCACCAGTCTGCTTACATGTGGTCAACAACCAAGTCCTCTATAGCCCACTAGAGAGTAGACATTTCATCTGTGGTGTCATTATCAACATCAGTAAAAGCAGAATTAGTTTAATGGTTGCTTAAGAGGATTTGTGTGGATTTCAACACAAAGTAGCACATATTTATGGCTTTTATCATATTGCATGCTAAATACATAGTCATTAATAAGTAGTTGGTCCCCCCATTGCAGCTATAACATGCTTCCACTCTTCTGGCAAGGCTTTACACCAGATTTTGGAGTGTTTCTGTGGGAATTTGTGCCCATTCATGCAGTAGAGCATGTGTGAGGTCAGGCACTGATGTTGGGCGAGAAGGCCTGGCTCACAATCTCTGTTCCAGTTCACCCCAAGGTGTTCGACGGGATTGAGATCAGGGCAAGTCAGTCCAGTTCTTCCACACCAAATTCATCCAACCATGTATTTATAGATCTTGCATTGTGCACTGGGGCACAGACATGCTGGAATAGAAAAGGGCCTTCCTCAAACTGTTTCCACAAAGTTGGAAGAATATCATTGTCACTGGAAGTAAGGAGCCTAGCCAACCCATGAAAAACAGCCCCATACCATTATTTTCCCTCCACCGAACTTTCCTCCTGACATCTGCCAAACTCGTCCACCAGACTGCCAAAACAGTGAAGTGTGATGTCACTCCACAGAACAGGTCTCCACTGCTTCAGAGTCCAGTGACGATGTGCTTTACACCACACGATCGGATGTTTGGCCTTGTACTTGGTTTTGTGAGGCTTGCATTAAGCTGCTCGGCCATAGAAACACATTCCATAAATCTCCTGCTGCACAAATATGGTGTTTTCTTACACTGTAAACATTGTATGTGATTTTTAATTAGGCCATGAGCTGCAGTTGAAACGAAAAAAAAAAGTAATGTTCAATATTGCATTTATATTTAATAAAAGTTTCTTATACATTTTCATTGACCTTTCTTTCAGATTAAAAAAAAACCACACTAATATTTTTGGTATATAAAACAGTTGATTTCAAAATTACTGAACACAATGATTTTAGTTGTCATTGCTATAATTTAAAGACAAGATTTCATCTTTTATTCACATTTCTGCACGCACATAATTAAGTTGTCAAATATAACCCGTGTTTTACATTTGTGAAAGATAATTGTTAGCATTTGAAAACTGTACGCAAATTATATTGATACACAAACAAACCATGCACAGAATATGTTATTGCTTAAATTTAAGGATCATCCTGACATCAGTATCTGAGAATCAATCCAAAATGTATTTATTATCTGTAATGCACAAAAAAGCAAATAAGCTAAACCACTAATCATAATTTGAATAAAATGTCATTAAATCCATAAATCAATATATCTTTGATATGTAATAGGATTCTGATATATGTCTTGAATAATATCTGTCATCATTTTATAGTATGTAGAAAATACATGCTTTCGACATGTTTTATATTTGTAATACTTTTTATGTCATACATTTGATTCGACCACATTAGATTATTATAATGCATATTTTTTAAGGTTTTTCAGTGTTTTTCGGGGTGGTTTTATACAACTGTGGGAATGGATCTGATTGAAACACCTGAATCCAAAAATGAAGGGGTGTGTCCGATTACTTTTTTCCCTATAGGGCATGTCCGTGGTTGTGAGGTGATCTGACATCTCGGTTCCAGGCAGGAAATTGCTAAGCTAGCTGTTGTCACCCATATCCATTACACACAGCCTTAAAAATAGTTGTCTATTTGCCCACCACCTCCCCAATTGATACATAGTAAACTTTGCTTTACCATCCGATGAAATCGTATAGAAAATTTAACTAGTTTGAGCTTAAAAAATACGAGTTAAATAGTGCTGAGATAGGTGAGGTTATTCGTGGCAGCCAAAACGTGATTTTTTACCTTCTCTGTAGTTAGGTCACACATTAGGAATGTGGACCGCAACTCTGTTCCCAGCATCATTTTAGGTTTTAGGATAAGAGATTATACCCCAAGAATGATAGCTTTAAAAAAGTTGCTCCTGTGGAATACCAATTGGTGCCAAAAGCACATGCATGTTTAATTGTATGACTTGGCCGAAGTGTAGGCACCTACCAACTGCATTTGTAATTGGGTAACAATATCTGTCATTGTGCAGCATGAAGAGTACTTGTAGTACAATAGGCAATTGTCAATCTTCAGCATAACCATTGTCACTACCGTCTTTTCCTCATTTGGAAGCGTGAAGTTATACTCAGCACTAGTAGCAGCCTGTAGAGAGTCAACTGAGTACAGTTTAAACATTAATATAATTTGAAAGGGAAGACATTAGGTTAGGCTAACTGAATTTTTGTCTTTTAAGAACTAAAATGTAGGAAATAAATAATGTTGATTCTTATTTTGGAGCAGTTATGTTTTGTCTCTGCAGTCTGCATTCCTGATGTATGTCAGTTTGCCACAGGTAGTCAAAATAAATGTCTCAGCTAGTGCACAGTGACACATTCCACCTTCAGAACATAAGATGTGCTACCTGAGAATGAAATATACTTTGAAAGTTACTAGCAGATCAAAGCATCTCGCAAACTAATCTTGCCCAGAGCTGTTTGAATTCTTGAAGCCCCCTATCAGATAAGACCAAAATAACCTGAGTCAGCATGCCACACAGTTGTCCTTGATCTAGGATGAAATGTCAGAAAAAAATAACATAATAGTAGCAGCGAAATCTAACAATAGTTTACTTTACTCCATCACTTGTGTTCAAATTATTAGAGTTTGGTTTATATTTTACAGAGCTCATCTTATACAACATAATCTCTAATACAACAGGTCTCACCAATATTAATTACATGTTTGTTGTATTGAACATTAGTTGTGTGATGTTTAACAAATCTACAAAGCCGTGTATATAGTCATGCTCCTAACTCATTCTATCCACGGTTGTTACTTGATCATTACCTGTTTGTCAGTGAAAGACATCTGTGGATCATGAACACCCATAGCTGCTTCCACTCAAATTAAGCGAAATATACTACAGGACTTCACAAATCTCATGAGACACCACTCCTAAAATTCCTACTGCTAATGTTTTTTATTGTTACATACAAAGCTATTCACTAATATTCGACTTTGGAGGTCAACTTTCATTTTGAGACTAAGTCAAATACGGCACCCGAATTTGACTTAGAAAATAAACCCCAGGTTCGAATCTTCCCCACTGAAAGTAATAGGAGGTGAAATGATCAAAGCTATATTTCAGACTAAGTCATATTTGGCACCTGAGTTTGACTTAATCTCAAAAATTGCTTCAATCATTTTACCTCCCATTACCTTCAATGGGTAGGTTTGGACCTGGCTCTCGAATTTGACTTAATCTCCAAATAGAAGACGACCTCTAAAGTCAAATTTTAGCGAATAGACCCATTTGAAAGTAATAATTCCCTTGTTCCTAAAATAACTAGGCTGGTTCCTGAATTGGCCAGTTTGTCTCCTAAAGTCTACAAACATTTGTCAAGCCTTGATATTATAATTCACTTCATGACTGACATAAGAATGTCTTGACTCTTTACCTGAAGATGCCAAAAATATTTGTCAGTGGGAAAATACAAAATAGTTTTTTGATTTGATTTTAAGATGGAAGAGACTAGAAAGTATCCAGAGTGGTTGCCTAGTCAATCAACAAACAGAGACACGTTTTAATGTTGATGCTTTCAGGCAACACAATGGTTTAAAGTTCCCCAAGAACAAGACTTCCAATGTGATAATGGCACTGTGAAATGTAGCATGACTTCATTACTCGTTATGTAATAATGCAAATTAGATGCACATTGCCAAGCCTTGAGCCATGTTTTAATCTTACAAAATATGACAATACAAAGTATTTTTAAAGAGCTTAGATAATGCTGAATGCACTTCAAAATAGTTTTGAGTCATTGCGAAAATATTATTGTTGTAGTGTGGATCTTTATCTAAATGCAGTCGCAGAAACCTTTTGTCAAGGACAACATTTTGGTATTCTGTTCAGTGATTACACGGTTGTGTGGAAATACCTATAGTTATATGCATCTTAAAATTAGTGGCAATATACTGTCAGGTAAGTGTTTGGCTAGGGGGACATTAGGATAAGGTTTTGGGGCACACTAAGGACAAGGGCACATTAGGTTTAGGTATTGGGGTATGATATGTATTTTATAATAATATATAAATATATAATATATTGGAGGGAAATAGAATAGAATATAGAACATTAAAAATACCAGAGTAATACAATTACCAAGTGCTTTATTGTAAATCCAAAGCCTACAGAGGTGGAGAAAACAATGTTTCACACTTTACACGTTCATATTTTTACATAAATGCAGAATAGATGGGGATTGCAAGTCCAAGGACATACATTGAGGTCCCTTTGGACTATAAGATTGTACTTAATAAAGGGTTTAGGCTTTTATAACAAAACATACACTACTGTGTTAGATACAAACTCTGGTTGAAACATAACTCAAAATCTAAAGTATTATTATGCTGGCTGGTGGGTTGATAAACAGGCATGAGTGACCAATGCAGCAATCTGGCCTGATTTAAAGGGTTTTGAATCCAAGTCGCCTTGTATTACTATTTACCTGCAAACTAGTTTGTTGCACTACAAGACAATTGGCCATAGTAAAACTTCAGGAAATATATTAACTTAAAGGAACACTAAACATTATTTTTCAATTGTGCTTCTTATATAGATACACACGTGAAATGTTAGTTGTGAGGATAAACTGGCATGTACTTTTGATAGTCCACACCAGTTTATCCTCTGACCGATAGCTGCCATGCTTCCATAGGAAGCAGGCACCGTCCGGTCGGCGACAGAGCTACATGCCGAATGCGAGGGTCTCTCGCTGCTAGCACAGAGAAAGCCCCTTCGTTTTTGCATGGGATCAGCAGGAGTGACCTTAACTAGGTCCCCCTGCTGATCCCATGCAAAAATTAGGGGCTCTCTCTGCACTAGCAGCGAGAGACCCTCGCATTTGGCAGTGAAAGCAGGGCGAGCCCCCGCTCTGATTGGCCGTGTGTGTGCTGACATTGCCAGGAACTGCTGTGCCTCGCATGTGAGACACAGCAAATAGTAAACCCACGCGCATCTATTAAGATACACGGCGGCTTTACTTACAAGTCCCGGGGCATGTTTTGTTTAACCCTTGCTTCCTTCAAGGAAGCAAGGGTTAAACAAAGTACAATGTTCCTTTAAACATTAAAAAAAGTGCATCTGTGTTTTTATGATTTTATTTCTAGTGTTTGCTTTCTTGCTGTACATGTAGCTAGAGTTTCGGACAGGGAGATGGGACAGTTCATCACGCTGCATTAACGAGCTGCTTCATCGCCCCCTCTCGCATGATGACCAGTTCATCAAGCGAGAGGTCATCGCTGGACAGTTCATTGCAGGATCAGTAAAGGTGAGTATTATTAATGTTTACTGGGGTTAATTTTAGTATTAGGGTTCGGGGGGAGGGTAGGTATTAGGGTTTTGGGGGGTTAGGTATTAGGGATCGGGGGTAGCATTAGTATTAGGGTGAATTTTAGTATTAGGGTTTGGGGGGTTAATTTTAGTATTAGGGTTGGGGGGTTAATTTTAGTATTAGGGTTCAGGGGGTCACTTTTAGGGGGGTTCATTTATTGAGTGGTGTACATTTGTAAGCGCTGACAGTTCAGTGTTGAACTGTTAGCGCTCACATTGCCGCGATGAAGCGGCTGCATTCATCTTCACTGCTGACAGTTCAGCGTTCAAACTACCGCGCTGAACTGTCAGCAGTACAGCAGCCGTGAAGAAGTGTCCTAGACCCTCGGACAGTACATTGTAGTCTGCACCCAAAAAAAAGCATACTTGAGATATATACATATACACTTAGTTATACATGTGAAATGAGATATCATCTATAGTTAAATAAAATCATAATATGAAAACAAAAGTCATATATAAACGTTTTTAAAACACATTCACACATAACAATGAACCATTAAAGTTTTGGTCTAAATATAAGTTTTTTAAAGCTGCAGTAACAATTTATAGTTGTTATTCTGCCTGCTTATGCAATTAAAACACTGCAGAAATCATGTCCTCTTTTTAAAGTTCTCTAGACTTAATATCTAACAAGCTGTGAATTTAGCCTTGGGATTTAATAAATTCTGTCTGTCCAGCCTCCTCTCCTTTCTGCTATGTCACGTCATGCACTAAGCAACAAGCCGGGGGGGGGGTTATCACCTGGCAGAGCAACACCAGAAGATTAATAAACCATTTATTAGATAGATTATGACAGAGACAGTGGAGCAAATAAATATGACTAGGTTGCTCCAGTTTTGTCACTTAAGCTGTTACAGCACTTATCCATCGCCCACATTTTTCTCTTTAGACGGATCTATTTGTAACCCATGTGCTGCCACCCATCTGTGCCCACCACAGCTTTAAGGGGGCAGTTCCACCTACACTGAAAAATGTTTTAAGATAAATACAGCATCATGTAATTTAATTAAAAATAAACAGTTCTGTGTTGTGTTAGTACTATGACCCTGCAGTTTGAGGTGTAACAGAACTGCCAAACCAGATAGGCCTAAAGAGCCCATGTTTGCATCTGATGTGAGAAAAGAAACAGGAGAAGGTGAGACATAGTGTCTACGGAGGGTACAGCAGTAAGAGAAGACTTAAATAGTTCAAGCCACTCCCACAGCACTGACTTATTAATCAACACTCCCTATCTTCTAAAAACTGCAAATAACATGTAACAGATTTGTTGCTGTTACTATAGCAACAGTTCTGCCCCAACTATCTACCCCAGCTCTTCTTATTGGATGTCACAGAATTTATTGAGAAATGTTAACTGTTTTATAGAAAAATATGTACATGTAATTTATTTTACATATATGTACAATATACAGAATATAAGCTGAAAAAGCCCTTTAAAGGGACACAGCACTCACTGGATTGTCATAAAGGTAGCTTGCCTCTCATCTCATCTAGAAACAACTGCTCCGTGGTTTTGAGAATCATATGCATAGAGCTAAATAAGATTGGACAGTGAGACCAATCATGATTTAACTGATCCCTTACAAAATGGGCATTTACTGACGCTCTAGTAGGGGTTCTCTGGATCTACCTATTAATATTAGTGATATATAGACCTCCAGTGATATGATTCATATTAATACATGCAAATCCATACATTTCAAGTATCAAAATATTTATATAATGTAATTCCAGACATGTTAGACTTCAGATGAGCAGTGAGAATGATATGAAGCTTGCATATTGTTTTCAAAAAATCTGGTTATTATTTTAAATCCTTAGATTTCTGTATGTATTATCTTTTTTTTTTTTTTCATTTATCCCAGTTTCTCATAAAGATTAAGAATAATATTTGCTTAGTGATTTATTTCTTGAATAGAAAAAGAACACTGGATACACCATCCAAGTGCTATATTTAAATGATCAGTAAAGGCTAAATACAAAGTGATTTATTTAAAAGGGTACTTGACATGAAAGCTGTATCTGTAAAATGATAAATAAATAAAATAATATAATATAATAATAATAATCTGAGCAATATTTTGAACTAAAATTTTAACGCATGCAGCAAAACACAAAATTACCACAACCCACAGCAACAAACACTAATTTCTAAAACATAGAAAGTATAGAGCAGTGATGGTGAATCTTTCTGGATCTCAGTGCTCAATCTCCCAGCAAAATGCAAGTAATGGACAAAGTGGCCATTTATAAATATGTAGATTTATACATTTAAACTTGAGAGTTAGAGTAGTTATGGGACTTTGTATAATGAATTTAAATTGTTTTATTCTTTATTCCATATAAAAAGTTATTGGTTATGCACCAGGGCCATTAAATTTGCTATTAAATGTGCCTCTCACTTTTTTTATATTATTATTATTTATACATTTAAAAGTAGGCACGTAAATAAAAACTGAAGGGCCCCAGGGAAATTTTAATTTAGGAATCCTCCCCTAAAAAACCCATTAAAATCCAAATCTAACATACACACACAAATAGCCCCCCCTTCCCTTCAATAGCCCTACAGTAGGAGCATGTTGAATCAGACCGCAGAGAGAAGTTTCACATGGTCCAGAACTCAGTGTGAGTGGGTCACACAGCACTTGGTGTACAAAATGGCATCAACAAGTTGAAGAAACCATCAAACCAAAAAAATATATTCTGCTTCTCCTTTACATTCTCCTTAGCTTTTCCTGGATCCATTTTTCTTGTGTTTGTAGATGATACACATATTTTCATTTACATTGTAATCGATTCTCTTGAAGTGAATGTCACTTATATAATGTTGATATATATTTGTTTCATATTAACTCCTGGCTTCTGGTGGAAAGATTGAAGTACTGCTCCCTAATAGGGTGGCTGGTTATTTTCCCACTTTATCATATCACTGTTTGTATTTTAAAAATCCCCATGTGAAAGAAACAGCTTTTAAGGCGAATAGCAAGTTTATACAAATCATCAGGGTTTTAGTATCATCTGCCAGAAATGGCGACAACCATTAATAATACCCAAAACCTTTATGATAATCTATTGAAGTAGGATTAGTATGAGCAACAGGTATACCTTGACCACTAGTACAAAAACCCTTTACCTGGTCACAGGTAAATTACATATTTTATAAAGGTATATACTGGAGGGTCTACTCAATAAATAGAGAACTGCAGGGAATTGAGACACGAATTTCAAACTTAAGGCCAGAGTAGCTGAGTTGGAAAAGATCTTCCAGTCAGCTGCATTGGAGAAGCCAAATGGATAATTTGCTTAGCAGCTACCCAATGAGAATCATTCCCTGCATTAATAATAATTTAGAACTGAAGGGTTTTCACATAAACAATGGATTGAGTTTTTTTTTTTTTTTTACTCTCCACTGTTGTCTGAAAGGCAGTATATTATAAAACATAACTGGATACAACCTTTCAGTGCTGAGTAGAGTGGTTGGCAGCAACTTATAACCACTGTTGAATTACTATTGTGTTGTAAGGGTCCCTCAAGAAGAAAAGAGGTTAAGTGCCAGTCATAAAATATCAGGGGGCATTTGATACTATCTGGGCAAGTCATACATCTTTTATTTTAAATGTGGATGTATTTGTGACAGTCTGGTTATTAATAAAAAAATAACCTTCTTGTGTGATAAAGTGGAAAGGAATTGACTTCCTTTCTAGGTTCTAATGTGTTCTTTTTAAGAATTCTTGGGGAAGTGCAATAAAGTACTGACATTTAAGACTCAAGATAAGGATGATAAATATTTGCAAATGTTATTTATTTCCCTGTTTTTTTATTGAAGAGGACAGTAGAGAATAAGTATGAGTGATGATTACTACAGTTCTTACTTCCACCACACCATATTGGTGGAAATAAAAAACACATACACATAAGGTGGTTAGAGATAATGATTACTGCGTTGAGTGTATTTTACTCTTTGTTTTTATTTTGGTTAACACCATCGTATCTTTTAACCATTTATTTTATAGCAAACAAATGCAGTTACTGACATGACAGGTGATAGAGATCACATACACCTGCTTGTTCCTGTGCAAGTGACAGCTATACTCTACAATTACCAAGTACCTGATTGCACAGGATATATGCTTATTCTTTGGTGTTAACCTCATCTCAAGTATTCTGTGAAAGGTCTGTACACTAACAAATGAGCTGCAAAAGTAAGAGATTAATAGATGTGCTAGAAAGACAGTTCTATTCTCTAAATAGACCACAGAGAACTACTAGGGTAAAACTCTACTTGCCGCTTCTTTAACACAGGTGGGTTTCAGTATTAGAGATTTCACAAGTTTAATGACATGGTTTGTGAGAATTACAAGCCCATTAGCAGCTGCAATTATTAAATAGCATCTTAAAAAGTGATTAAACACCCCGCCGACTACATTATTTTATTATATCGGATGCTACTTCTGTCTTTTGCATGGTGCTCCTAGAGGAGGGTGACATCAGGCTTATCACAACAAACACACCCCCAAATGGGAAGTCATGCTCGTCTCTTCTGCAGCTAATGGTTGTGTATGTCTCAATTGACGTTTACAGTCTGCTGCCACGTACCATTGCTCAAAAGATACCCCTGTCTTTTGCAAAAACTAAGGGGGATTAACTTTGGAATAGTGCACAATCATAACATGGTTTATTTCCCTTTTTTTAAAGGGACGTAAACATTGCCTATACTGTGAATGTAGAGAACAAAACATGACTGATAATGATCTATACACTGTGTTAGCAAAATTACAAGCAAATGCGAGAAACGTGTTTTAAATGTGCCTGTGGGGTCTCCTATTTATGACATCATCTGTGGCCTGATATGCAAATAAACTACTTTTCAATGTGAAGCGTGTAATTTGCAGTCAGCAATGTTAACTCTACGAAGTTGATGGCAAGGCTGGTATTTTTCTGAAGAAAAGGTAGCAAGTGTAATACATAGACATGTGAAAGCACTGTGTATGTACTCAGTGCCACCTTTGTTCATGCCAAATGCTTCCCCCATAGTTATTATTCTTATTTTTGCATGCTCAAATATGTATCTCCTTGGTTTGTGTATACTTGTATGTTTTTATTGTCTTCAGGCGTAAAGTAAGTTATTTTGCATAGTGTACACATCCATTCGTTTTGCCAGTTGTATATAATATTTACAGCACATTATAATTTACCTTATTGGTCTGTGAAATATTACATGTGGTGGATGCATGGAATGATCTTGAAAACTGCTTGATGCAGTAAAGGAATTGAAGGAACCATGGGATCAGCCTAAAGGTATCCTGAAGTTAAAACAAGATTAAGAAACAAATAAGTTTGGAGTTTTCTCAGCAGCCAAAAAACATGGAAGACTACATGAGCCAAATTGTTCCTATTTTCTTCAAATTCTATGTTTTTATGTAAAATGATAGGTTTAGAAATCCGTCCATTATTACAGTCGATTTTTGTTGTTGATTTTGGATGATGAAAACAGTAATGGCAAAATGGGTTCATGTTGTCTGTTGTTGAGAAAATGGACATTTTGGGAAACATACTTTGGGAAGCAATTGTATTTCAAAGGCTGAAGCAGAGAACCATACAAGGATGGGTAAATGGAAAGATTTTAACTTGCAGAGATACAAGTTCTTCTTTTTTTTCTTTGCTTTAGAACACTCGTTAAATGTCCAGCGCTGCCTTTTATTTATTCCATTTTTACAGCTTTAAAAATATTTACCATTAACATTGTTTTTCTTTAATCCCGCTACTCTTATGAGTCCTTTAAGTTAACGACCCACATAACACATCATCGTACATTTTACACAATATTTCCTTTAGCAAAGCAGACAGAATGTTTTTTAATGGTGGCAGTCATTTGACTTCTTTTTTTTTTATGTAGTTTGTTATGTGTCAGTCTGGACGTGCATTGATATAGAACGCTGCATATAAATTAAACATTAAAAAGGTAGACACAGGCAGCCTTAGAAGCTCAATTATAATCTTTTGGTTATGCAGTTAGTGCCTGAAGGACACCCACATCTATTTCATATCACATGTCCTTCTTTTGAAAGATGATCATTGGGGCTCAAGTAACTTTCCAGCACAGCATGTGAATGCATAATTTATAGACCTCTTTCTCAAACAAAAAATAGCAAAACATAAACCAGAAATCCACTCAATATGAACCTTAATCTTTCTTTTTCTTCTATTTCCCCCCCCACTCACAGATTGGGACATTGCAGGATTACTATCACTTCTACCACAGTAAAACTATCAAGAGGTCTGTTATGTCCAGCCGAGGCACACACAACTTTATTTCGATGGAACCGAAGGTAAGAAGATCATTATTCTGTGTGACCAAAGCAGCAGGTCTTCCATTTTTAATGGGTAATGTCACACCGACAAATGATGCTCAGTTGCCATCTGACTCCTTTAGGACTGATGCATTATCTGTCTTGTTTGACAGTCAAGTGTATACGACAAAGGCTAGGATTAACTAACAATGGGCCTTCAATTGTGCAACTTTGTGGCGGAGTGAATAAAGTCCCTTAACCTCTTTTATGCTGGCCTGCCGGAGGCAATAAAAGGCAGTGATAACAAAGTTGTACATATTAGTGTGCTAAAGTTCTGCCTTGTGGATAATTATTTAATCTGCATCTGTCCTCTAGATTGTAAGCTTGTGAGCAGGACTCATGTGTCAGTCTGTCTCTCTCTCCGTTACGTAGTCTGTAGTTCCCTTTTTTGCTCTGTACCAAGCGCTACATAATTGTTGCGCTATATAAATAAAAGTAATAACATCTAAGTAAATAATGTTTACTTATTGATTGAAGTATTGTTGTTTTCACAAAATAGCAAAATGCAAAACTTTAATATATATATATATATATTATTGGCAACTTCAATATATATATATATACCGTATTTGCTCGATTATAAGACAAGGTTTTTTTCAGAATTTTTTTAATGAAAACTACACCTCTTCTATTAATCGAGGTCTTCTTATAATCTGACCTCAAATTGAGGTCTGATTATAAGACATGGATCCAGGTCCAAAGCAGAGCTGCAGGGGACCTGGATCCCCCTCTCTAACAGCAGGGGAAGTCTGCGCGATGAGCGCAGATTCCCCTGCTTCCGCCCGGTACGACCGCCGGGGCTTCTGTGAAGAAGCCGTGTACTCATCGTGCAGACATCCTCTGCTGCCCCACTAGGCACCAGGGAGAATCGGGCAGCTGGGGGATGTCTGCACGATACGTGCAGACATCCTCCATGCTGCCCGACACGGCAGACTATTATGACGGACCAGCTGTCCGTCATAATAGAGTGCCGTGTCGGGCAGCATGGAGGATGTCTGCACGTATCGTGCAGACATCCCCCGGCTGCCCCCACTAGCCACCAGGGATCGACTTCCAGGTGAGGGGGAGGGAGGGGGAAGAGAGACAGGGGAGGGAGGGGGCAGAGACAGAGACAGGGGGAGGGAGGGGGGCAGAGACAGAGACAGGGGGAGGGAGGGGGGCAGAGACAGAGACAGAGGGAGGGAGGGGGGGCAGAAACAGAGACAGGGGGAGGGAGGGGGGAGACAGAGCAACAAGGGAAGAGAGGGGGAAGAGAGCTACAAGGGCTGGAAGAGACAGAGGGAAGGGGGCAGAGAGAAACAAGCGGGGGGAAGAGACAGAGGAGAGGGGGGAATCAAAGGGTGGGGGAGAGAGACAAAGCTGGGGGAAAGGGAAAGAGAGGCAGAATTGGCACATAAAAGGAAATAAAAACAAATGCATTTTTTTTATATAATTTTTTATTAAAAAAGCAATTTACATGTGAATAAATACAAGTTTAACTTTTTTCCTATAGGGTAGTCTTATATTCAGGCTTTTAGTTTTTTCCTAAAGGAATATCCAAAGTTTGGGGGGTCGTCTTATAATCAGGGTCGTCTTATAATCGAGCAAATACGGTATATATATATATATATATATATATATATATATATATATATATATATACATACATACATACATACATATCTAGGGACACATTTGCCGCTAGTTAAAGACATGCCACTGGATATCCATAGACATTATGGATATGTGCTTCATTTGTACATGCTGTACATAAATCATCCAAGAACATGATTAATTAGTAGTATTAAACACATGTACAGTAATGCACAGCCTTTTAACAACTTAATGACTTGTAGGTAATCGTTTGTGTATGGTTTGTAATTTTTAATCCTGGGATAGAAATTAAATTCTGTTGCAGTAAGCAATGGATCCAAGAAAAGGAAAGAGGGGGCTATCTCAAGGGCATATAGATGGTAGGAATGTCTTGAGGATGTCAGATAATTTAGGAAAGGTGGATAGTATAGTTGTAGTATAGTTTCATTTATAAAATTCGTTCTCCAACATACTTTACTTACATTGACAGATATCTAAGAAAGTATTCTTTTTTTATCATTATAAAGAACGTTGTTTTAGGGATCTTGATTTGGAGATTAAATTATTCCTCAAAAGGATGAATATCTTCATTCAGATGGTGTAATAGAGAAATACAAACAAATAGTGCAGAATCCAAAGAAAATATATGCAGGTCTACTACAGAAGCAACTTGCAGAATGGATAAAAGCCTTACATTGCACACAATGCAGAGAAAATTCACCCAGCCTGTAGATCCAGAAACATTTTGTCAAACTCTACAAGTTTTGCAAGCTATCAGGGTCCAACTTCATCAGGATTAGCCCTAACTTTTGTTGTAATTTAACATTATACATTGACACACTTAGCAAAAGTCCCACCATACATAACACCCATAGCTAGTGTTGTAGGTTTCCCACATTACTCACATGTCTGTGTTGCTATTCAATGGTCTAGATTTGTCAAAGAATACAAATGTCTCTTTTATCTCAGTTTTATGACAAATCAGAATTTTCGTAATTTGTTGTGATGTAGTATAGATATAAAATAATTTTTAACATTTTACTAATTAGCATAGATTTATCCTTAAGTACTTGCGTTTCATCACAGAGAGGACAAAAGATTTTAAAGAGTTAATAATGTATATTTTTCCACTATTCAATACATCACCATAATAATGCTGTTGTATGTTGTTGTATGTGCACTTATTTTTTCTGATTACTCTTGTTAGGAGGTAATATATTTTATCTGGTACTATTCCTGGAGAGCTGAATGTTGTGCTGGATGACAGAAATTAATCACAACAAATGTCCTTTTGGTGGTGACAGTTCCCTTTTCTCCTTTCAAGGACAACTAACATTTGTTTTTTTTAAATCCTTGCTATCTTAAGGGAAGCAAGGGTTAAAAAAAATGGTAGCTCTGTCTCCCAACGTGTATCTTTAAAGATGGACACAGGATCTTTTCTCTCTACTCTGCCCCATAGCTGAGGCAGAGTCAGTTAGGAGGCTGAAAAGTCCCCTCTTATCTGATCGAGGTGTGTGTTCAGCAGGGGTCTCTCTTTACTTGTACATAGAGACTTTTGTTTTTAAATGGGATGGTCTAAATATGTCGGAGAAATGCAAGTATAGTTCATGAATCTCCCCAATGGGGTGCACTGTTTTAGTAGTTTTAGATTTTTGAAGCTATGTCCATCAACCCATGAAAGTTAGATGAGGAATGTTTGTAGTGTATGGATGTATGTAAGTATAGATTGACATGTTTATTTCCTTCCTCTTGATGAAATACTTTGTCAGCTTTACTTGACATTTTTTCATTACGTTCTTATTTGTTAATGGAAGACATGTCATTTGATCTTTGTATCTCATATTTTTAAAAAGGAATTGAATATATATATATATATATATAAAGCACAGAAATGGTTTTATTTGCTGAATTATTGCAACACATGCTCATTAAACAACACCATCATTTATTTTAGGAACACTAATAAATCATTTAAAATATTTGTAGATATTTCAGTATCCAGCACCTGGCATTTCATGGTTGTCTGCAATGTTTGTAGAACTTTCTTCATCTGCCACCATATTTATAGCTTTAAAACAACAGTATAGGACTCCAAGTATAGTTGTTGGCCCTGGATTTATAGATGGCTTTCTATTAAGATTTCCTTTAGTGGGCATTCCACGGAAAACTGATTACAGCCATTTCCCAAAAGTGAGGGGAAAGCAGGTCAGCCGGTAAACTAACATCGTGCTTCAAGAAAGGCATGTCCAGCTAAATCTGGAAGATGTAGCGGCTGCACCTGTCCCATGTGCACTCTAAAGCTCTAGCGATACAAGACAGAGTCCGCTTGCATGAAATATATAAGCGTTAGTTATTACACTAATAAATGAAATTTAGAGCAACACGTCTCTACAGAGGAGCCACAGGGTATACCATGGATTTATGTTGTTGGCCACTATCTTTTCCGCTCAGACTCTCAAAATGCCTTGGTGCAGCATACTGATTAATCAATCCTAACTACTAGCAGCATTAACATTTCACTGCTAGCACCTTCCGTGCTAGTTATAAAGAGCAGTATCCACCTTTGTACTGTCTTATCAGCGGACAATATTTAATTACAAATAAATTGCTCAAAGTAGCGCAGTCTAAAACAGCAAATAATTAAATATTGCTACACGAACTTTGGCAATTAATATACTATATATACATACTTTCATACATTTATATATAATATACATAAACTTTATATATAAATCTACGCTTAGTGGGATATAAAATATAAATAAAAATGACGTTTTGAGACTGAAGATACTATAGTTTCTGTTTTGTCAATTCAGCAAATTCATTTGCCACATTTATCACACCAGCCAGATCCTCATTAGTCAGTATAATAGACGGAGAAGAACATTTGGTGGTAAATGTAGCTTATGAGTGATCTCTTGATAATAGTGTTAAAATGGCATGTACACAAAATGGAGAGCCGCAGGATGTAATGTGGAGAGAAATAATAAACACAAAAAATAATAGTGTGATTAGTTTTAAATGATTCGAATGATTTAAAGTATATTTGTTTATCACACACACAAATATGTTCACAAATTATGAAAACCAGTATGTATACCCAACTGTTCCTTTCTACATCTAGCACATAATATTCCCTTAAAGCATAACTTCTGAATGAAAATGTTCCCATATATAACTCAGCCTTCTCCACATATACATCACGTGTATATCTACACATTTATTGCAAAATGTGCAAATGGGAACTACATTAAAAAAAAGATAACGACTATAGAGATTCCCCAAGGATATCTCAAAGAGCCTAATCGTTCCAATCTCCTAAAATATAGATATGCAGATATAAATATGAATAATGTATTATAAATCGTAAAAAAACTTATATTAGCAACGAACAGTAAATAGCTCACACATTTCATCCCTTTAAATCAACAATCAAAATGTCTTATGTTGTTAGATTTATTTCTGATCTGAAACAAAATGTTACCTGTGCCCACTCAAGCTACATAAGACAGAGCTTGTTTTGTTCACCTGGGATGGGCATCTTCCTTATTCATGGTGGACATTTACTGTGACCACCTCTGCACTTCTAATTAAAATCTAGTTAACTACATAATAAGGGGAGCTTCACACTACAACCATTTATGTCCAGCTAATTATGTACTAATGAAAGCTATACTATAAATTAATAGAAGTTAGTGTATCTGGATCATATGGGAGTATCACTCATACTATCTGTACAGCCATTTACTGAAAGGATCTATTCATTTAGTCATTTATCTTCCTGTTATTTATGTGCCCTCTTTAATTTTCTCCAAAATAACAGCAATTAAATTTGATTAAGGGGGGTGCAATTTTCTTTTCTTGCCTTGGGCACAGAAAGAGCAATGGCTCTGGCACAAACACCAACTTTAAACTGTCCTCCAGGCTTTCCATATATTCTTCCAGTAAACACTTTATTTATATACAAACAGATCATTAATCCTTGCCAATGACCTGTCTTAATTAGTACATTTCACTGTTCCATGTACCATGAAGGCAGCACATATGAGGCATCCTCTCTACCACTGTTGACGGGGTTTGCAAAGAATTACAGGACACATTCCTACATGCCTTCAAGCTGTAGCGATGTCATATGACTGCATAGAATGATTTTATTCAGATTCACACAAATGGAGTCTGAGATTCAGGAGATTATTATTTTTCCTTTAAACCAATGCAAAATATTAAATATTATTAGTATTTGAAGCTCCTACTGAAGTCAAGAATTGAAATTCAAAATGTTTCATTTTTAGATTGAAGCTATAGCAACATGTGTATGATATATTCATTTGAATGGGTTTGAAGTATTACTGTCAGGTATTTACAGACTTGAGAAAAAGGGCATTAGAATTTAGTATGTTGTTGGTTTTTGCCTTGCGTTTGATTCTGAACCCCTTTTCCCTCTTCATCCACAATGGGCTAACTGCAGGAGGAGGGATCTCCTGCAGTTAGCTCAACTCTTAAGAAGTGCTGATCCAACATCAGCAAAAATACTGGAACTTTTAATGAGCAGATCAAATCACAACTGTAGGTGACTGAATGACTGGCTCCATTCATGTTTCTCTTCAATCATTCCAATCCCAAAGCAAGCATGATAAAATACAACCCAATAAAATAAATATATTTCTAGAAAAGCGAATTATACTAGTACATTTAAGATTATTCATTGTTGGTACCTTTGGCACTTTGTCATGCCTGATGACTCCTTTAAGGAAATATTTCCCTGGGTCTGTTTTTATCTTTCTTCAAATCTTCTCAGTTCAGTATTTACCAATGATGTGTTGTCACAGATAATATTCTCCACCAATCAAATATATTTCTTACCAGTTATGTGATTGGTTTACAGGTGTTGTCATGGAGATCCTTCTCTTTTTCTCTCATCTCAGAGGTTGCTATGGCTGTTGCCACTGTAATGTTTATAATTGTTTTATTACATCACAGTGGCTTGCCTCCCCAATAGTTCAGTTAATTGATGTAATACAAGCTACTTATGAATGCTGCTTGTTTTCTTGTGCAGGCAAATTATTAAGTGGCATTAAATATATCAGAGAAACCTTAGTGGGTGTCAAGATTGGTGAGCACTGCTAAAACAAGGTATCTATCACCTTTTTTTTAATTATATGGAGTGCCAGTGAGCTAATGAATATGATTTTGGTCACAGTTAATATGTATCATGTTATGTTTTACTTGTGCATATTATTCTTCTGTGGGTTCTGAACAGAATGACCTTCCACACTATTTTTCAACATATTCATTTTATCTACAAAAATAAATCAACATAGGTTTATTTACTGTGTGTTATTTTCCATCCAGCTAGTTTTCCAAGAAAATATTTTAGATTTCTGTTGTTACTCCTGTTGTAGAATGCTGCCTATGTGGATACTGTGAATTTTTATTAAAAATGACGAAAAAAAGAGATGGTAATTACTTTGAAATATGAAATATGTATTTAGTTTATTGAAATGTTACCTCTTGGAAGTGCAAGATTTATGTGCTTGCCGGCACTTGGTTAGAAAACTATATTTCAGGGCCTAGTTTCCTTGTTTATGACTATAATCTTAAAGTTTGTGTATTATACTTGCATATAGGATATTGCTTGCAACTCATCTTGAATTTATCTATTGCCATAAATCGCCATATGAAGGAAAGCCTTAAACAGAGACACCATTTGAAAAGCAGAGTTGAGCCTAAATATCAGTACACCACTTGACACATTTCTGTAGCTGTTAGGAGCCAGACAGACCAATTCAGGAGCCAGACTGATTATGTTTAGGAACCAGGGAAATAGAACTTCCGTAGAGTTCAATGTAAACCATTCAAAAAAGTTAGTAGTGATTTTAGGAGCCATAGATTCCTGGCTTCTGGTATTTTTTTTTTTATGTTAAAAAGATACTTCAGTCCTGAGTGGGCAACTTTATGAAAACTTAATTCAATGAAGTGTAACAAATGTTCATCCTGCATTGAATGATTATATTTGATTTGTTTTCTGCCTTTTACCCTTTGTGAACTTGCTACCTATATTGCCTTAAAATTCTTTAATATATATATATCGGGGCCATCATCAGAAATTGTGGGGCCTCTTACAGAAGAAAATGTTATGCCCCCCACCCTCATAAATATAGCCCACTCTCCCAACACTGGGTCTAGGGTATTGATAATTCATAGAAGGCCCGCTCTTACATGACTGGTGGTATCCAGCTGGTGTAATATGTGTAAGGATATTTCAGATAATGTATAAAGATTGGTAGATAAACAAGACAATTGAATAGAATATTATGATTAAGTGCCTACCGGCACGAAACGCGTAAGGCAGTTTTCCTGCTTCCCCACTACCGATACCACTATATTCATCCTGTTTGTCACATTGGAATTTATCTACATGAATTTTTTTTCATCAATAAATCGACTTATTTTACCTCATTCGGACTGGTGAGTGCCTATGTCTATTTGCTTGCTTCACTTCTATTATTTTGCTGCTATCACAGCACGGACGGAGCACCACACAGCCTGAGGTATTATTGGAGAACTTTCCTAATATATCTTCAGGTGGAGCCGGCAACTCCCTAACGGGAACCCTTTTCTTCTACTATTTGAGGCAATGATAAGTGAAAAGTGGTGCAACCCCTGCCTATAGAGCCTATAGAGTACAGAAAGCCTACAAAGGGCTTTCTATAAATCCCAGAGTGCCTAAGACTATGACTAAACGATCCACTGAGATATACATAACATGTATGTACATCTCATGACAATATTTTACAGTACTTGTCTAGGATGAGGCAAACTCAGGCATACAGCGGCTTTTTCTCATGGTGATAAACAGTGTGTTGAGCTTCATGGACATTCTAAAGCTTATTGGCTAGTGATTCTTTTAGGAATCATCATGCACAGTTGCCTTTTTGTACACCACTAACATTTTGAGGGTATGTCTTCAGGCTTCAGTTATAGCATGGTTTCAAGGCAAATATTAATAGGAGGACAGGTTCTTTAATTTGCACATAAGTAAAGCCACTTTGTGGAAATAATGGTACTTTACCAAGGCTTATGTAAGGTAGGAAATAATTCAAATATTATGATTGCAGTAATGCAGTATACTAACAAGGAAAATAAGTAGAACGTGGCCCAAAGTGCTCACAGTTTAATCCTTGTGTGGTAACTAGAAGGCACTTGGGGGATTATATTTAACCACAACAGTTAAATACATTATGGAATATATATTTCCTTTCCGCATTGGGAAATAGCCCTGTATTTGACACATTTCTTGATAATCACTGTGGTTTATAACACTTAGCAAATGTTTTCCTTGTTGGCAGGTGGAGTGGATACAACAGCAGGTGGTTAAAAGAAGAATCAAGAGGGATTACAAACAAAATAATGTACAATCCACTTATTTCAATGATCCCAAATGGCCAAGCATGTGGTATATGGTAAGTATCTATGCTTTTTCCCCCTTTTTTTAAAAACGCTACCCTTTTAAGTTGTGTAAAGTGATTTGAAAGTAAGGTAGTTGAATATAATTCATGGGCCCATTTTGTTCACTGTGGATGTCTGGTCAAATGTTTAGACTATTGTACCCTGGGGTTCTCAAATAAATGTCTGAAAGAGATATTGTCAAAAAATATAAAACAATACTGTGATAATAGGTAAATAAAAGCAGTTTTTCGGAATTGCTTTTGAACAATTTTTTTTATTTTCTGTTTGTTGTTCACTGTGTTTGTTTATATATAAATATAAGACAAATGTTATCTTTAACAAAATTAAATATTTTTTCAACATAGGTTTACAACATTTTGGAAAATATCTGTGTGGCAGTGCCTTGCAAGAATTACAACTAGTTAACCAAACCAGTAAAATCACAAAAGCTAAAATAGGTGATAACATAAATAAAATAAAAAATAAATACAATATGCACATTCCAGGTTTGAAAGAAAGAGATATACTTTTGGAATGAGTTTCAGTGATGGGCAACTAAAATATTAAAAATAAATAAATAAAAAAAAAGACATCACCCTACGGTGGGAGATGTTTATTTACTAAAGTGTGAATTGTGGTGTGTTGACAGCCCATGAAGTACAATATGTGGTGATGGCTTGGCATCATGACCAGTGCAGCTATCGCAGATGGACTTTCTAAGCCAGTTATATGGGAGGAGTAGTGAAATTAGGATGAGAATAAGCAGGCAGATGCATGGGTTAGAAAACAAATTTTGTTGCTTCCTCCAACATAACAATGTCTTGTTCCACCACTAATTGAGTGATCACACAAAATTTTAGACATGTGCATTTGTTTTCGGACGAATGCATTTTTTGTCCGAAAATAGCATTTTCGTCCATTCGTCCGAAAAACGAATAACGAAAATGCTAAACTAACGAAAGCAGAATGAACGAATGGTTAATAAACGGAAATCATTCGTCCATTCGTCCATTCCTTCTATTGGCATTCTATAAACCGAAATAGAGTCGGTTTATAGAATACCAATAGCATTACATACATTCCATAAACCGACATAATGAACGAATTTCGGTTTATGGAATGCATGTAATGCTATTGCTATTCTATAAACCGAAATAGAGTCCCCATTCATACGAATAGGTCAACTGAAAGTCTATAAACCGAAAGACATTCGGTTTATAGACTTTCAGTTTATAGAATACATGTAATGCTATTGCTATTCTATAAACCGAAAGTCTATAAACCAAATGTCGTTTGGTTTATAGACTTCCGGCTTATGGAATACATGTAATACTATTGGCTTTCTATAAACCGAACTAGAGTCCCCATTCATTAGAATTTCTTATGAATGGGGACTCTAGTTCGGTTTAAAGAAAGCCAATAGTATTACATGTATTCCATAAGCCGAAAGTCTATAAACCGAACGTCGTTCGGTTTATAGACTTTCGGTTTATAGAATACATGTATTGCTATTGCTATTCTATAAACCGAAAGTTGATAAACCGAACGTCGTTCGGTTTATAGACTTTCGGCTTATGGAATACATTTAATACTATTGGCTTTCTATAAACCGAACTAGAGTCCCCATTCATAAGAATTTCTTATGAATGGGGACTTTAGTTCTGTTTATAGAAAGCCAATAGCATTACATGTATTCCATAAGCCTAAAGTCTATAAACCGAACGACATTCGGTTTATAGACTTTCGGTTTATGGTATGTGTAGGTCAATTGATTCGTACGAACGAATAAAACGAAACGAAAATAATGAACAAATTTCATCTGAAACGAATGCAGTAATAAACTAAATTCGTTCACTAAATTATTTTTCATCCGAATGGACGAAAACTAAACGAAAATTTTAGTTTTGCACATGTCTACTAAATTTTGGCAAATCTGAGTGATATTGATGATTGGTTGAAAACCAGCATATTCCCACACATTTTTCACTTAGAAAAAAACATGTGATATATCCCGTCTCCCGCATTTTTTAGCATTTCATTTTTTAGCATTTCTTGGGTGGTCCAAGACCTCAAGTGCTGTATTAGGTGCTCTTCCCACTCCCACAAGAAGTAAAAAGAGCACTGAGGTGAAATCTGCAATAATAAGTAACTGTATACTAATTTTACCTCATAAATTTAGGTGACTTAGGCAATTGTAAATAAGCAACTGTATTTTACACTATGAAAATAAGGAACAAAACTATACAGGGTTTTACTCTTTCAGTCGGTTTATTCTTTTTACTTATCAATATGCCATTATATCTGGGACTTGGCAAATATGTGTAAACAAAAAGACCAGTTAATAAACAAGTCTGGTTATTTCTAGGAGCCAGGGAAATATAAATCAAAAAGTAACTCAGCGGTTATGGCTCCTTTATAGCAATGGGATATTATTTTTATGTAACATTGGTATTTGTGTAATAATTATTTTGCAATGGGCCTTGCTAAAGAAGCATTGAGCCTTCGAAAACTTAGTAAACCTGTCAATAAATAGGTAGATAAATTTAAAAATTAGGTTCAGACCCAACTCAGTCCATTGAATTATTCAACTGTTTATGCTCTGTTTATTCAAGTCATCTCGAATGAAAGGCTCACTGAATCTGTTTTACTGAAACAAGATTGGGTATCCTCAGAATTGAAGCCTGAGATGTTACACCAAAATGTTACCTCGACCAAGTACTTCACCCTTCCTGATTGGCAACTTCTTCCTCACCTGCTCCATAGTGGTCCCACTCACCTGAATGAAACAGAACATTGCAATGCCACATGACCTGGTGCTCTGACTACCAGCGAGTGGAGGAGGTATAGACCCTGCTCCATTTTGCTACAAGTATTGCTGGGCTGGTAACGGTAGTAATCCCCAACCAATCATCATAAAAAATAAAACTGGCGGCTGGAGCAGCTATACCTTCTCCCCCTTTTATTCCCATGCAGTGGTGGCTATGTGCAACTGTGGATCAATATTCGAAAAGGGAAGCAATCACAATAGATAGCCCAATAGATGTTACCCCAGATTTGTTTTTCACATGTAGACCGGGGTATGAATTGATGATTTTGAATAACATTATGAAAGTACATGCAGAGCAATACTGAAGCTAGCTTTGGCTCTTAGATCAAACACAATTTGTCAAACCCTGGTGTAGAATCTAGTCACAACATATGTGTGGGATGCCAATAAATACATTTTACTTAGAAATATTATAATTAAGGGCCCTGCACTAATGTTGGGAAAAAGGCACAATGAGGAGTATCTTATGTATAAAGGTAATTGCTCCATTTTTTACATGTGGGATTTGCACCTATGTCCAACAAAGCACATAGTATTACTCATAACTTTTGGGGGATTTAGAATCATATACTGCCACATACGATGATACCTCCAAAATATGGTGCTCTTATCGTGTGGTCCAATTTACAGATAACCTTCATAGATTGTATAGGCAGACAAGAACCATTCATCCTCAAACCTTATTTGGTCCTCAGGTTTAGCTTATGTTAAGTGTAGCCTTATACTTATGCCGTGCATGCTTTCTTCACTGCATTAACCTCTACCACATATGCTGGAAGACTATTTACTACCCTCTAAGACTACGTAATGCAATACTATCTGATGTTATTTGTATACCTGTCTATCATCTTTCCTGTAAGCTAACATGTTAAACATATATATATATATATATATATATATATATATATATATATATATATATAAATATATATGAATAGTAAATGGATAAATAAAGTTATACAGATATACAATACAAGAACATATAAATATTATTATTATGTGTTGTTATTACATACATTTGACTGTTATTTTTTTTTATTAGTAAATGTATTGAAAGAAAAAGGAAATATAATATATATAAAAGAGAAGGTAGTAATTAGTGGGAAGGAAAGAGGATTTAGGTAAGTATGGACCATGCATTATATTCTTTTAATTTGAAAATGACATATATTTATTTTTACAATAAACTCTAATTCACAAGTAATGTGAATAAATGCTGCACCATGCTATTCTGTACATCAGACACCTATAGTCTGTTAGATAAAAGATAATAGCAGCAAGAAGCTTGGATGTTGACTCTGGGAAACAAGCTTGGATTACATCAGTTAGAGTACAGTGAATAGAAATCGATTTTAAAGCATTGTTCTGGAAAATCATTTTTGCTTAAACTAAGGAAAAAATATATATTTCCGGTCACTGTCGTTTCTACCTGGGTAGAATAGCTTCTTGTCATTTCTGCCAATGTTTCATACTGTTACTGTGATAGGTTTTTCAAAGGTGATAAAGTTTGTTGTTAAGTTCAACAATATACACTGGTCGATATCTCTTTTGGAAGAAAGTTACAATCTTGATCAAACTGAACTATTAAAGAAATTGCCCCCCCTTCTATGTGTAATAATAACTAGAAAGGGAACATTCTCATTTCTAAGTACTTCCAGGGGGTGTTCCCATTGCCCATTTTCCAGGGCATGTTATTATTGCCCATCTTAATATCCCACTGGGAAGACATTTACACACTTGCAATCTGGTGAAAGATGATGATGTAGCAGCCTATACAACGATAAAAACTTTATTCATCCAGTTAACAAAACAAGTGTCATAAAGCAAAGGAAAGAAGGAGCAGGAGAAGCACTTGTTGAGGTCACTCTCCGGCTCTTTACTACAATGAAAATCTTAGTGGTGATTTCTGTTCATGTGTCTGACATACCCCTTTCTCTAGTAAATCAGTAATAAAGTCTATACAAGCTCTAACCTCCATCTACTTCTCCTAGACACTGCACAGACGTCGTGGGTTGCTTTGGCCAACTAATAGACACCATAAAACCTTAGTTATCTGAAATGGGAAGCTATAGTAGGGTGGAGTAAATCTAGAGGACTTCAATAAGATAAGGAATATATGCAATTGAATAAGATTATAATAGTTCTAATTAACATTCATTTATTGGACATTCTATGCATATGTTGTGACTAAACTCTGTATGTATACTCCTAAATTGGTAGTTATAAAATGTATACAATTATGGGGTAAAGTTTTCAAGGCTGACCAATCTGTTGAACTATACCAATGGTTTCCATGGTGATTACTTCACTTTTTAAATAAATTATTCCACAGTTACACATAACCCCCATTACATGGCAATGAAAGAGGAAGAGGGTACACTACAGCTCCCAGTTTTATCTATTATGATGGCATGGCGCTGATTGGTGATTTCTACCCTAACCAGCCCAGCAATACTAGTAACACAAAAATGCAGGGTCTTCATCCACAATCTGGGGGTCAAAGCGTCAAATCATGTGACATCGTTATGCTCTGCTTCATTCAGGGACTGGGACCACTTGGGAGCAGGTGAGGAAGTAGTTATCAATCTAGAAGGGTGAAGTAGAAACCATGGTATCTGCGACCTTTGATGTAAAATACGGGGAAATATTGTGGATGCCCATGCTTGTCTCAGTGAGATATTAGATAGTTGGCTTTAAAACTATGTCTGATTCATATTTAAAATAACCCTTTCATTGCTGAGGTGCAAGGGGTAGATTTGCATAGCTTTATGCAAAGGATTGAGTTCTAGGCGATACGTGGCAAACACAAGTGCTTCTACTCATCCATAGCTACTACATAGCTTGGGAAGCATTACTACACCTCTTGATTGAAGTTGTTGTTTTATCAGTTGTTCATTATGTGAGTGATATTATGCTATTTTCATTCTCGTCATTTCAATAATTGGAAAATGTCATTTTCATGTAAATGAGGTAGGAAAGCCTGTGATGCATTTTCCTTTATATCTAGACCTGGTTAAAAAAAACATCAGCAGCCCTCAGTGAATATTGGAAGCACAGAGATTGCCATCAGCTGTTTTTGAAGTGAAAGAATAAATGAGGAATCGTTAATCACTGGGGTTTACTCGTTTATTTTTGTAATCATGTGAATTTTAACAGGGAAATATGATTTCACAGTGACAAAATAGGCAAGAATAAATGTTAGAAAAAGCACTCCACGCTGACTTTAACACTGTCAAAAAACACAACATGGCTTTATCTATTTTATCACCATATTGCTAATTTGTAGTATATAAGTGGAATACAAAACAAGATCACTGACTCAACGGTAGCTACAAATATTGCTGGATAGCAGCACACTCACCACCTGGAGATTCAGCCATGTGTTTGTGATCCTCAGTCCTTACCAGTTCTGGAGTGTGTTTCCGTGAAGCCAGCACGTCACTGCTTCGCAGCATTTTATGCTTATATGTCTGGAGTTCGGCAACTGTGGGCACTCCACGCTTACTGTGATACACAACTGTGATAGGCTGCTAGTACTCCACGGAAGACAAAACCAATGTATAAAACGTATTTATTTAAACAAATATAAAACTGGCACAGTGGGGGGGGGGGGGGGGGGGAGTTTGACATTTCCCATTATATTACTAGCAATAAATCAAAATTATTAATTGCACCTGAATGTATTCTGAGGTTAGCCACTTGTAAGTACCCACATATTCTGCAGCATTTTGCAACGCGATACAGGAAATAAATAAATGGGACAATACAGCCGAATGCCCTGCTCACTGGTTCATGTTATTGAAGCAATTGTCTAATGGTAGCTATTTTTCATTTCATGAGTATATCATCGTTTGATTGTGTGTAGAAGGTTCAGTAATCAAGTAATGATTATCAGTTTACTTGTAAGGCACCAATGTTTTCTTTAGCCCCTCTATACACTCTATACATGATACCTGGAATAGTAATAGTTGTGAGAATGATAATAATAATGATGCTTGTTTCAACAAACGTGTGTCTACCAAGATTGTAACATCATCTATAGATTGTGCATTTGTAGAGAATATAGGGACTAGGGTTGCAATGATTAATCATTTGCTGTTAAAGGGACTTTAACAGTTTTGCTGTATGTCAACTTTAACCATGCCTCTGTATGGAGAGGCATGGGGTCACACTGCAGATTTGCATTACAATGCATGCACCATACAGGTGCGGTGCTCATCATGCAAATGCATGTTATATCACTGTTGCTTGTGCTTCCAGCAGTATTGTACAGCTGAATGCTCAAAATTTTCAATGGAGGAACATTGAGGGGGAGCTAATAAGGAGGCACAAATGAATTTTTAACACTTGTGTGTCTATTACAAAAGCACAAGTGAAAAGAACAGTGGTCGGAGCATGGGGAAACAAGAACAATAACCTATTATTGAAACACAAATAAAAAGTGGCCCTTGTGAGCAATAGAGAAAGAGACAGTCAGACCAGACAGAGCCCAGACATATGTAAGTGGCAGGCAGCCACTGTATGCACTGACCCTGTCAGGTGTTGTAGCCACACCAGTACCTATCATCCCTCCCAACAACAAAACAATAATAACAGGGCCATGGCTAGTATTAAAGATAAAGTGGCCCAGTGCCCCTGGTACCATACAATAAAAATGAATAGCCAAAGACATTTGGCCAACTCCTGACCCTGATATTTGAAGGGGAGGAGGGCATAGGCTTCCCAAGCACTTGTTTTTTTTTATTCATGATCAACCCTTTCAGTGCTTTGGGGAGCACTGCTTGCATTCCTTACCGCACTGAAAGGTTAATGTTAAAGGTTGCATTAAGCAGATATATCATGTAGATTTAGGTTGCCTTTTGTGAGGAAATAAGTTAACGGGCAAAAAACGTATGTAGTTATTTGCCCGTTTACTTTTACTGGTCCTGATTAAATCACAGTGCTGTAATTACCAGGGACAGCAATCCTCTATAGTAAGTATAGGGCTTTTTGTAACGGGCGCATTAATGATTTTACCATTAAATCTAGGCCAATGAGTTATGAAAAATTAAACATGGACATTTGCTGAGCATGATAGGAATTGTAGCCCACAGCAGGTACAGTACCAGATGTTTGTTTATACTTAATTGGAATTTTAAATAAAATAAATAGCTACGGAAAATAAATAATATTAATCATAAAATATGCATTGCTTTGTGACTAAGCATGCAGAAATGTTTCATTTCCAGTTTAATGTTAGGATTATTCTCCCTGCAGAACCTCAGGCACCCCAGAGTATGGGAGTGGTGTAATGAGTCACCAGTACTATGACTGCACTTAACCTTTACCAATGAATGGGGTATCAGTTGGCTATCCATAAAACATGGTGTGATTGGGGTTCCCATGAGGATACATTAAAAAAGCCACAACACTAATTAACGTTAAATATAAACTTTCTTAAAAACACCATATTAATTATACAGTAGTTGCCGGTGTTTATTTTATTTATTTAGTGGATGCTAGTTTTGATATTCAAGTAAAGGTTAATAAGGTGTACATTTAGAGCCCCAACATGCAGCCACAATTTAGTGAGCAGATAAAAGTAACAAGACTGTACAGTGTGTCTATTTTGTTACTATAACAGAGTTTACTTGGTCTCCTTGTATGTCTGGCTCAAGTGAGTATATGGCTAGTTAGAATATATAGCTGCAACTCGACTCATATAGATGCCATTATTGTAAGCTGTTGCCTTAGTTAGGATGGGAACATGTTACTGTATTTAAAATGAGTATTCGAATGTGTAATTTGGCCAGTATGAGATTAATCCTAGCCTATGACTAAATACGTGAACGGGTTTGAAACGCGTCAGGCTATTCAGGTGCCCTACTTAGGGCTGGGTTTTTGTGCACTGTGGACTTTATATTTATATTCAAGTTGTTGCATTTTTTAATAATTTTTTTTAAACATCCTGAGCAGCCTGCTTGTTTGCTCCAATAATCTAAAGTTCCCCTCAGAGCTCTGATGTTAGTCCAAAGAACCTATTTTCTTGTTTGAAATTTCACAGGATAACCTAGCCCAACTTTTCTCTCTACTGAATTACTATCTCCCTCATGCTAACTTTTACTGGCATCAGCAACTGTAAGGCCTGTCAACTTCCCACTTCGAAGATGGAGGACTCGGGAACCGATACACTAATCAAAAGAGCGGGGGAGATACAAAACAAACATAGTGATTATCGACATAGAAAAGGCATTTGTTATAAAAAGACAGATAATTAGATAGCACACAAAGGTCAATAATTGTAGACGCTGTTACAGTAATATTACTCTAGTACAGTTTATCAGTAAACTGACTATAAGAACCAGCATCAAGGGAATGTACATAAGAAAAACAACAAAAGAGAGAAAAAACATATTGGAATATGACCCCTGGCCAGACATGGTTACAAAGACATGTATGGACTTGCGTGCCTGAAAAACACAGAAGCTCTATTACACCACCAGTTAAAGTGCAGCCCCTATACTAGGCTACGGAATAGTATGTGGCCCCTTACAAAATCTTAACAAACTAAATTGACGAATGATAAAAGGAGGTACAATAAAAAATATATATAATTAAAATATAAGGTCAGATGTGTAATTACTATTGGGATTGTGCCAGTAAATCTTGCAGTAATTGGGCAAGGATAAGCTGATATCCTGCAGGTTTATTTTCTGCACAATTTGTTGTGTGTAAACATAAGATGCAACATGTTCTTATATTTAAATGATGTAGTAATTAATTTGTATCTAATCTCTGCATTCCAAAACAAATAGATTCATTGCTTTCTTCACAAACTGAAATATGTTCAAATAGCTAAGGATAATTTATTTGTATAGAATTCGCAAGATTAAACAAACAAAAATGTGCAGTTGTCCACATTTAAACAATCTTTTAGCACGTTACATGTGCTACTTCCTGTTCAAACCATACTGGACAAAAGCAGACTACTGTTCTAGGATGTTTATCTTGAACTAACATTTGGTGGTTCATCTTAACTAGGAAATATGTGGCTTTGAAAAATACCAGTCTTCAATTAAAGGCAATATGTATTAAATCATTGTTTATTATACTTTTTTTCACAACAAAAAAAAAAAACACATTAAATTAAGGAAGGATTAAAACAGTATGGAATTGGAAATAATCATTTATATTTTTTAATGTGCATCATTCTGAATATTGGTGCCACAGTGGCTGAGTTCCCCTTCATGTGGGGGCAGAAATGCAGTGGTTGTCTTTGACAGAAAATGGGGTGAGCCAATAACACAAAAGGGGTGAGGCTCCTGAAAGGGGGAAGCCTTGTCTGTAAAGAGGCAGTAGCCTATTGTATTTTTTTTTTTTAACTAAATACAACTCCATGCACACCTGGAGAGAGAAGGCTTCACCCAATTGCCTGGCACGTAACTAACTATCTGGAGTTTTCCCAGGTATGTTAATGTGTTTCTTTATAAACTACATGAATGGTGCAATTTGCACAATGAATCTGGAGTTATTCAGAAACATTAATTCAAAGTTTCAAAAAATAAAATTATTTTAGTCAATAAGTGTCTGTTCGATTCTTAGAGCAGTGCATTTGAACATATGTGGTATAGATAACAATTCTATTGTTTTATTTAGCAAAAACAGGGAAATATAAAGAAATTTGAATGTGAACAGTTAGAAAAAATGGAAGTAGGAGGCAGTATGAGGACATTGAGCCTGTTAGGAGTTACATAAAATGTCCGCACTGGAGTGGATGGATAGCTAGGAAGCAAAGAACATGCACATGATGCCTACGTCACATTTGGTATTCAATAACATGTGATTAATTTATCTATAATAATAAAATCTTGCCTAATACTTGCTTAGTGATTATTGCGAGCTTGCGCAAACAGAAACCTCTATCAAATTTCAACTTTATTATGAATCATTGTGTGATTGTGGCAGTTTTTAGAAAATACAAAAAGCATATTATCCTGCAACATAAAGCTGTTTTGTCCTGGAATGTGGATATGCTGGTGATATGCAGATTGTATTTTGCATTTTGTTTGTACACATAAATGTCTGATCAAATCTAAGACATCCCACTGTAGCCTGCTGTCTAAGCTCCACTTAACAATCAGTAGGCACACACTGCTTTTCATTTTCATCTATGGAATGATCCCTGACCCAGCAGGATGTGGTGAAACAAAAGAACAGGAGGTAAAAGCTTATCCAAACTTCTTCTACACATTCATCTTTAATGCACATCAAATGCCTTTTATACAGACAGTTTAACCCTGTGGCACCAAAGAAGTTCACAGATTACCGGGAAAAACAGGATTAGACGACACTATAGTTTATAACATATAAAATTATAGACATGCAGCAGATACACAGAATAATGGATTCATAGTTTTGCATATTATGTGTAAGAGTATTTTTCATGGTACCGTAATCCCTTGTCTTTGTTTTGTTTGTGGCAACCATATTTTATTCCCTTTCCCCATTTCCATCTGCCACAATCCTTCAGTTTGCAGTTTCCTTGCTCCAAGTGGTATTAAATGGTTTGTGCATACTGGTGGTGATAGATGTCAGAGCCCAAGAGTATTTTGCACTGGGCATTAGTATTAGTACATCTCTGATGTCACCCACTGGCTGGGTCTGTCTTTCATACAATAGCAGGATGGCTCACATTGTAGGTAAACCCACTGCCTATGGAGAGGGGTGTAGTGGACAAGGCCACGGGTAGGAGGCAGCAGGTGGAATCATTACGAATGTATACGTGATGTATGGATAGGCCAAATCTGTAAATAATAATGATCATAGTACAAAGATGGGTAGCAGAGAATAAAGGTGAGATGTGTGCCAAACATCAAGAAGACAAGAGAAACGAACCAAGTTAGGAATAGCAAGAGAAACACCCCCCCCCCCCCCCCGCAATACTGCAACACTATAAGGCACCATAATAACTGAGCATTGGAAAGCTGCTGGGTGGGATATCAGTGCTCTCAATGCACTCCCCGAAAGGTACCTGCCATGGATGTATTTCCCCAAACCCTAAACTTTGCTGTGATGTATGTTACTCAACCACAGCCTCTTATGTACTACCTGGTTTCTGTTTGTTTTACAAAACACTTCTGCATCAGGCATTAACAATTAATTAAAATATGTTGAATATGTGGTTAATATTTAATTATGTTAAATTGTCACCTTTCAAGTAATGTGCTTTGGTGAGGACTTGTCCTGTTTTAAACTGTAGATACTAATTATATCAACTAAATTAATGAGATTTTTTCAGAGTATGGGCTGGGACCATAATATATTTAATGCTAAATTTCTATGGTCACTGAATACTCCCCAGTAAACTCTGGTTTAACACAGACAAGCTTTAGGTATGATTGATTAAGATAATACATACTGCCTGTGGATGTCCCCGTTTTTTCTCATTTTCTCACAGTAGATAAGAACTAACAATAATTGAAAATAACCCAGACTTATCAAATTACTTTACCTTAACACTTTTTACAACACCAACAATGATCAATAACAACAAATCTAGGTAAAGAGTGTTCTAAACGGAAACTACCTGTTTATTTCTCATGGGAACTGGACTTTTAACTTGAAAAGTCCATTTCCAAGGAAACTATACATTCCTTGCTGTCCTCCAAATCACCATTAATTAACAAGGTCTCCCGTTCCATGTTGCTATATTGTCTTAACATTTCTATAACACTTGGGTGTTTATTCAACCAGTGCAAGGCTTACTTAATATAGTTACGTTGTTAACATGTCTGCTTTCAAATGAACCATCCTGGGTTTTATGCTAGATCGAAAGAAAAGCTAACTTGATCTAGAGGTGACCTGCAAACAAAATAAAACAGAACCAAAACAGTTGTGTCTGTTATTTCCCGACAGGCTCTTGAAAGCAGTTTTTTTTTTCTTTTACTTTTACTTTAGGCGCTTTTAATAGTAAATTAGGATATTATACGCTTTATTTAAACATCTCACAGCAGTACTTTGTCCTGCTGCCTTAATGTGAACCTCTAATTTTCCTTTTTTTTCCACTACTGTGAACAATTCACTCGCTATTCATTGATGAATAGTCCTGTGTATGTTCCGAGTCCCTACACCCTGTTTGTTGGACTTTTTGAAGTCTTGCAACATTTTGAATATGGCAGATTCGGAAATTCTCTGAAGAGATTCCAATCATTTCGCACCGTTCACACTGAGATCAAACTACTGGCTCTACCAGTAAAATACTCCCAACATTTAAAGGTCAGCCGTGGCTTTATGTGTCTCCATGACCTGGAAGCAAAGAAAGAAAACAATGGTGAACAGATTAGTTGATAGACCGTATTAAAAGAATTAGGTGCTTTCATCTTCAGGAATTATTCCATTGAAAGTAAGAATAAAGTTTGTCACAGATTTAAGTAACAAATATATAAACTTTCTCATCCATTTGTGAGATGTGGGGTTATATGCCTTTTCAGATATAAGATTCTGTTCTAGTTATATAGTGGTAGAAATGCATGAACAAATGAATTATACCATGATCAAATTGAAAGAGTTTATTGGTGAGTTCTTTATGGCAGCAAAGTACTAAATCATGAATGCAATTTAAGTGAATGTTTACATTCACTCCCCATTTTGTTGTATATTCCACTATATTATAAGAGTTTCTTTATTTCTGTTAATCTGGACATGTTTGTGTGTCTGCACTTGTACATTTATGCATGCTGTCTCTTTTTTTGCTTTTGAGGGATGATTGTCTATTTTAATTATGACAAATTTGCAATTCAGTATAAAGTGGGGGTTAGAAGGTGTTAAGATGTTTCCTACGTTTACTATTAGTTTACTAGTTACTAAGTTAATGTAATCTTTCTGGTACTGAAAAGGTTTAGGTTCCTTTATTTGAACTTTATTTTCATTTGATTGGGGAGATATACACAGTAACATATTATGGATATAGCTTATGCAAGCTAATCTATATACAAAATTAACTTTGTCCCATCTTTATTTCCAAACTTTTTCTAAGAATTGAAATAGAAGAATATATATATTTTGAACAGTTTAACAGTACTGCTACATACGTTTTTCTACATTTATTTTACTGCTCTGAAAAGTAAACCATCCAAGATTGTAGGTGCTATTTACTAAAAGGTGAGTTTCAATTAAGATTAGGGTTGCCACCTTTTCTACAAAAAAATACCGTCCATGCTGGTGCCTCAATAGACTTAACATTAGAGCCAAGCCAATATTTATACCGGCCTGCCGGTAAAATACCGGCCAGGTGGCAATCCTAGGTGACATGAGCATTTAATTTCGCCAATTTAGCTATACATTGTACTGGTACAAACCTGGTAAACTTCCACCACTAAGCAAACTCACCAGGTTTGTTCCTGTACAATGTATAGCTAAATTGGTGAGACTAAATGTTCATGTCTTGTTAACTCACCTCATCTCACTTCATCTCACCTGCAACTCACCTGCAACTCACCTTGTACTACCGTATGTTTGAGGCTTTAATAAATGCAATTTAAATTAGGCAGAGTTAATTTACAAATCCCCAGCATGCGTCTGTATTAATCCTGCACAGTTTGGGCACAAACAATATTTGAAATAAGTTTTAAAAAAATGTAAAAATAATATTAGATAATAACTAGCAATATCTGCATAATAAAACAATGTGTGTCGATCCTGGATGAAGTATTTATAGCACGTAGAATATGACGTTCAATTTCCACACTCATTAGTTGAAGACTATGCCTACCAGCACAGATTCTATGAAGGAAACCTTCTGATGCTTAGTCTTTACTCAACTAGTAATCTTCAAACCCCAAAAAAAAGTTTTGCAATTTTGGCACTCTACGTTCTCTTTAACACAAACGTGTATAATGCTGAAAAATAAATTCAGTGAAATGTGATTCCCATGCACAACAAAACTCAAATGAGAACATGTTCTTGCCTGTGCCGCAACTGACAAATACAGAATAGCAAGCAATAAATAAACCTAGATACAATCATAATGCTTAGTTTGTAGTGGTTGCAGCTCCTACAGAGACCATCTGAAGTAAAAGAACTTAATTAGACTTATTTATTTAGACATATTGTATAGCCGCACAGCCGAACAGAGCATCATGTATAAGCTTTATTGCTTCCTTTTCATTTGATAATGAGACTGCCGTCATTGTGCAAAATCTTCCATTTACAACAAATGGCTGCATGAAACATATAAATACGGAACTGTATGTATTAATAGTGACGAATCATGGCATAAATAGTAAATCACTTTAACAACTGGACAAATGAAAATAATTATTGCTTTAAACATATACAGCCTGAGCCCAGCCAAATACTTGCGTTTGCCCAGCATCTACATAATTCATGCTACAGCAAACTTTTTTATTGCTGTTTACACTGGCTCGATAGCCCATTAACATTTTAGTTGTTTAATCCTTGGCCACCTTTTAACAGGGATCTACAGCCATATTTGTTGCTCGTTTTATGCTTAGATATTGTGTGCGTCCCTGAAATATGTTATGATTAGTTGGTTTTTAAGGTGAAAAAAATGTTTCTGAATTTTATTTTTTCTATTTCATTTTTACAGTTTTTTTTTGAGATTTCCCACCAGCCAATGTACACAACCATTCTATTTTACAATTTTAGAACATTTCTGTGGTATATCTTTGAGACGTTTACATAGACCACAATAACATTAATTTTGTGTAAAACCAAGAGTACATTTAAAAAAATGTTGCTCAGTGATTCATTACAATTACAGCTAATGGGGGTCATCAAGTTTACTGTTCCCATGTTTACATCAGTGGATTGAGACATGGGAATCTGCCATAATTTAACAATGGTGGAGCAAAATGTTACCGCCCAGGCTGCCAATCCAATTCTCAAAATACCTGCCTTGCGTGAGCTGCCTATGTATAGCACACAAACTGCTCGTGCTCTGGATGTGCACACGTGACACTCGATGTCATGGAACAACATTATAGAGGGTTCGCACTCACTTGAGGAGTGCCCGGCCACAGATCTCCACCCTGATCTCCCAAATCATTTTGCTGGCCTCTGCATTGCTTTTCCTTGGACTTGGTGTCATGTGACACTCAGCACCCTGACTCTCTGGAAAGAGCGAAGGTTAAAGCGGCCAGAGGAGGAGGAGTCTGTGTCCATTTGTTAAATACAGATCCTCCATGCAGCACATATTGATATTGGTCTGGTTTAAGGAGATCTCCCAAACAACCCAGCATTATATAAAGCAAAGTTTGACGAATAAATGCTGGCGTATTAATGTCAATTTTGTTTAAAATGCCAAACCCACCTTCTAGCTTGTATGTGCATATGTCCCAGCAGCTGGGTGTTGTATGTGATGAATGAATACATAATAGACACATCCAAATGATAGTGACACATAGCCCCATCCAGCCTCATAGCAGAGTCGCTTTAGGCAGCAATAAAACTCACAATAATGTTTGGTGAATGAGATTGGATCACAAAGCTCTGCAGCAGTCACATACACCTTCTGAGCTTTCAAATAAGAAATAAAAAAATCAGCCCCACAAATCTATTTTTTTTTCTTTAGATTTAACTACATTGCCTTTTGAACAGTGCAGATAGTTGCACTTTTCAACAGGTTTTTTAATCAGACATAACTGTCTTTGGCCTCATGAAAAATGTTGCATTTGATTTCACTCCCTGTTTAATAACGTTTTTTATATGTTCCCTAGGAATTTGGCTAGCATAGAAAATATCTTGTTGTAAAAATTATATCATATTTGCATGACAGGTGTACTTTAATATCTTTGTTAGATTTTGCTGAAGGTTAGAGTTACCAGATTTCTCATTTAAGGAAAAATGTATTGATTTTAGTCCAGCCCTGTAATGGGAGAATTTTTCCAACTTGGCTACTTTGGCCTTAAGTTTCAAATTCCCTTCTGAGTTCCGTGCAATTTAGTCCTTCATGAATAAAGTCCATATTATATGCAGTTCTGGAACTTATGTCGTGGTTGCAGTGGACTCTGGGTACGACTTATCTATGCATTTGGTTCAGTGAGAGCCAACATGGGAGCCTGTGACATTGTTCCAATCGACTGCACACTCTGAAACTGAATATTGATTTAGCTTGGAATCTTTTTTTATTCATTTCTACGGTACAAGTAGATCACATCAGTGTTTTGGAATTAAAGCGATGTTACAGTAACTGCTTGTCCGAAGAAGTAAAGTTAAGGAATTGTAATTAAATATACATATGTCCGTTGTATAATATTACACTTAAAAAGCAACCTATTTGAATAGCAACAAATGTTTAAAATATCTCTCTCTTCTATCCACAGCACTGCAGTGATAACGCACATCACTGTCAGTCAGACATGAATATTGTGGGTGCCTGGAAAAGAGGATATACTGGAAAAAATGTTGTAGTTACTATTCTGGATGACGGCATTGAAAGAAACCATCCAGACTTGATGCAGAATTATGTAAGTTTATTTTTAATTCTTTATGTATAACACAGTTATTTTTGTAATACAGATCATGCAGTGGTAATGTGAAGATTATCATTAAAGTAATATTTTAATGCAAAGTAAAATTAGTTATGGAACTTTTTGACACAATGTAACATACTTTGCATGGGAAACTCTTAGTTATTTTTCAAAGCCTGGAAGGAGGAAACTATCCCTTCAAGAAAAGCACGATTTTCTTGGTGCTGGTAGGTATATATAACAAGCAAGAAATCCTCTATGGTTTGTTGTTGTTGGAGTTTTGTCTTCAATTTTCAACTAACTGAAAATATTTGTAATAAAAAATGAATCTTCTCTAAAAAAAGTTGTGTGTGTTAACCAAGTTACCAGGGAAGATGTCATTCTGTTGAATTACAGCTTATGGACAAGCTAAGGACTGATAGCTAGTTTTTAGATGTAGCTATATCTAGGCAGCTAAAGCCACTTGAGGATGAGTTTATAGTGTATAGAAAAGATAAAGTGCCACAAGATGTGTACACTCCTAATAACTTCAGATTAGTTGAGTCATTACAATATCTACTTTCTTGTTCCATTTTTCGAATGGTGTGTTTATTCAGTATTATAAGTCATCTACTGTTTTACTATAGGAAAAGCTCCTTCCTCATACCGTCTTCAGTTTTTTTTTCCAAATGATTAGTAAGAATTTACTCTTCTGTCCCGAGCTCAGGGGTGTTGCAAGGTCTCCACATGATCTGGAGCTAGAGCCCAAATGGGCTCTCTCGCACACACCGTCTCTCACACCTACACACGCTGTGTCTTTCACACACACACACACACACTGTCACTCACACCTACAGACACTCTGTCTTTCACACACACACTGTCTCTCTCTCTCACACACACACTCTCTCTCACACGTACACACACACTATCTCTTATATATATATATATATATATATATATATATATATATATATATATATAGGCACTCCCCATCTCTCTCACACACACCACGTCTCTCTGTCACACACACTTCATCTCTCTGTCACTCTCAATGTCTCTTACACACTGTCTCTCTTTTTTTTCACACGCACTGTCTCTCTCACACATACACATCATCTCACCCACACATCGTCTCTCTCTCACACACACACATGCACAATGCACCATCTCTCTCTTACACACACACACATTGTCTCTCTCACACCCCCGTCTCTCTCTCACACCCCCCCGTCTCTCTCTCACACACCCCCATCTCTTTTTCACACCGTCTCTCTCACACACACCGTCTCTCTCACACACATGCATCTTCTCTCTCACACACGCACACGCACCGTCTCTCTCTCACACACACGCACCAACTCTCTCTCTGTCATGCACTGTCTCTCTCACACACTCACTGTCTTTCTCACACACACGCACCAACTCTCTCTCACACACACCGTTTCTCTCTCTCACACACGCACCGTCTCTCTCTCAAACACATGCACCATCTCTCTCTTACACACACACACACACATTGTCTCTCTCACACCCCCGTCTCTCTCTCACACACATGCACCATTCTCTTTCTCACACCATCTCTCTCACACACACCATCTCTGTCACACACATGCACTGCCTCTCTCTCACACACGCACCATCTTTCTTACACACACGCACTGACTATCTCTCTCTCTCACCTGCACTGTCTCTCTCACATGCACCATCTCTCTGTCTCACACACCCTCTGTCACACACACACACTATCTATCTCACACACATACACACACACACACAATCTCTCTCACACACAGAGAGTCTCTCTCACACGCACACACAGTCTCTCTCTCACATACACACACACATAGTCTCTCTCACACACACACAGTCTCTCTCACACGCACATACAGGTTTTTTCTCAAACATATCCACTCTGTCACACATACACACATACACATTTTTTCATTGTGCCCCCTCCATGCTTCTTTATCTTTCAGGACACCAGCAGGGAGGGGGTCTCTTGAGGTCTTGATGTCTGTTGGCTCCTCTGAGCTCCGCGATGTCATGTGACACCCGGAGCTCTAACTGGAAGTCAAGTAGAGGAGGCTGAATGGCTGTGATCAGTAACTTGCATGTGGTCCAGGACACAGGACCACACACACACAGAGGGAGTACACAACAATCCTTCTATATCAGAAATAGGAAGGAAGTAGAGTTGACACTTTTACTTCCAAAATGCTGCCCATGCTACTTTCTTCATAGACTTAACAGTGGCTAGGGTTTCCACCTTTTCTTATAAAAAATACCGGCCATGCTACTATCTCCATAGACTTAGCATTGGGGTTAAGCCAATTTTTTACCGGCCTGCCAGTAAAATACCAGCCAGACCCCAGCAGTCAACTGGCTGTCACATATCACCAGATTTTTTCACAGTACTGTGTACACTAAAATTTATATTCACTGACATATTGAATAAAGGCCGCTTACTTCTTTTAAAAATCTTGTACAATATAATATTCAAGCATTCCAGCAAATTAACCTCAAGAAACATCATTACTCTGAGCTTGCATTAAAGGATTCTAGGAACCTGTGACAACACAGAATTCAGAGAAATCTATACAGCTGTTGGCAAAGTTAAACATGGCGGCTCATAGTGTGTGCGTTTTAAGAGCACTTGGCTAAAAAGTTGTCGTGTAATTGAGAATCTTGCTTTAGCGCTTGAGGGAAGATGATTTCATTTGATTTAGTATCCAAGTGGGAAATGAATGGGGAAGTGAAAATTGGGAGCAATTATGGAAGGGTTTTGGCATGTCTTACAAATGAACCATGTCAACTCTCCTAGTCTTACAGTATTACACTACTGTTAGTGGAGTATATCAGTAATGTTTATCTTGTGTTCTGTTATTTTGCATTATAAACTTAAAAAATAGTTAACTGGTTTATTTTGAAAAGCCTACTTCTTCGTAAAGAAACGTTTTTTTCAGGTTTTTATTTTTAACCACATTTGAACAGGAAATGGTTTAGGGTTATAATGCTGTTGGCAAAAGCCAAAAATGACATGTTTTGCAAAACATGTCCGGAGGACCAATAAGGTTGCTAGCAGGCTGGTAATTTTTAGGTATGCTTGTGAAGAATTACCTTATTACGTATACTAATCTACTCAAAACATACTTGCCAACTTCCTGGCAGAATAGAAGGACAAAATAACATGTATTATGGGGGAAAGTGACACTGTGGCATGTTTTGCAGGGGCAGTTCAGTGGGGCAAAATGACACTGTGGTATGTTCTGGGGAGGCAAATTGACACTGTGGCATGCCAAATCGTGTGGGTGCAATATGAGTACAAGCCAAGTGCTGTGGGTATTGTATGGTGTTGTGTTAAGTTGTTTAGGTGCAGTGTGGGTGCAGAGGAAGGGAATAAAAACAAGAAATTAACATTTTTTCAATAATCTTTTATTACATATGAAAATAGTTGAATGTAATATTAAAAAGTTGATACCAGTATAAATGTAACTAGTTATATATATTTATTGGAGCCCACCTCAAGCTTTTGAAAAGGCTGGAAATATTTAATATTTTAATTTTTTTGTGTGGTCAGAAACATAATATTACTTTGCTGAAAGGGTGGTGGGTACATGGAATAGTTCCAGCATAAATGGTAGAGATTAATACAGTGAAGTTTAAGCATGCATGAGATAGGCATAAGGCTATTCTAGATATAAGATAAGGCCAGAAGTGGTAGGTTCATACTCATGTATGTATTATGATGTAAACACAGCCCTCGACTGAAGCGCATCTGCACACGGTCTTAATTATATTTCATGTAAAAGTGATAAAATGCCCCTACCTGATGTCGATGTTGTGCTGTGAATGTATCTGTTATATACCAAGGATGCATGGTAATGTTGGTGGGAACTGGGTGATATAATCTACACTGTTACAAGTAGGTGGAGTTAAATTATGCTAGTTATATGGAGTCGTGGAGATTTTGACAGTAGATGTGGTCTATTGGAAGCTGAGCTGCAAAGTGTCCCTGGAATTTTTTTTCAAATGTTGGCAACCTTGGAGGGGACAGGGGTTTAGTGGGTGAGGGAGGGGGCAGTTGTAGCTTTGGCATGGCACCCTCTAGGCACACTAGTGATGTCACTGGTGGAGCCTAAAGTGGATGGAGCTCAATTATTTGCATTTGCTTGCTTTTTTCTCTTACACATACACAGTGTAAACCTAATGCTGCCTGTACACAGTGCAAATCATGACAGTAATAATGCAGAGACAGATACAAGTTTGAAAGGAAAGGACCCAAAAAAACAGAACTGTCCCAGCAAATCCTGGACTGTTGGCAACTATGTGGAAATATTAGGAAAGCTAATATTTTGTCCTCTAGAAAACCCAAGTACAAGTGTTTCAATGTCTCTGCAGCATGTACCTGTTTGCCAATGATGTTGACATATCCTGTGGCACCGCCCATACACCAAGCAACACTCTGCAATGTTGACTGTTGGGTTAATAGATGCATTTATTTATGTGGTTTTCTTCATACCCTAAATCGATTTCACGACTAGAGTGAAATAGCAATATCCAGCTTTATGAAAACAGGCAATACTCCAGTGTTCAATGTTCTTAGCACACTGCAACTTCAGTTTGTAATGTTTTTTTTTCTGATAAGGGATCACGCCAGTGAGAACAAAGTGGACAAATAAATGTATATTAAATCTAGTACTGGAAAAATAAATACGGGTTCGTTTCTAAAAAAAAATAAAAAAATACATGTCCCATGAAAATGTACCTTTTGCAGGCTTTCTCTCCAGGGCAGGCCCTTCCATGGGGCAGAGCAGACTGGGGCAACTGCACCAAGTGGCACCCTGGCAGGGCTGGTACTTTGTTGCACTATGCAGCATTTTTTTTCTGTCCTGTGTCCCGGGGAGCCTCAATCTGAGACAATATAAAGTCTGGGATTGAGAGCTCTAATAGAAGATGGTCTCCTGATTGGCTGAGAGTTAAAGGAACATTCAAGGAAGCAAGGGTTAAACAAAACATGTTCCGGAACTTGTAATATATGTATCTATATGTAATAGATACACGTGGGTTTACTAACTGCTGTGTCTCAGATGCGAGACACAGCAGTTCCTGGCAAACATCAGCACACGCACAGCCAATCAGAGCGGGGGCTCGTCCCGCTCTGACAGCTGAATGAGAGGGTCTCTCTCTGGTCGGCGACCGGAGAGAGAGCCCCTCTTTTTTGCATGGGATCAGCAGGGGGACCTCGTTAAGGTCCCCCTGCTGATCCCATGCAAAAACAAGGGGCTCTCTCTCCGGTCGCCGACCAGACAGCTGCCTGCTAGAGGATAAACTGGCGTGTACTATTTAAGTACACGTCAGTTTATCCTCATGCTAGGGACAATGGACATTTCACTTGTGCTTCTATATTAGAAGCACAAGTTAAAAAAAAAAAAACATTTAGTGTCACTTTAAGAAGCCTCTCCTGATTGGCTTAGTCCCTCCTTCACACAGAGCTGAAAACAAGAGCTGCCTGTAAAATCTCTGACAGTGTGTATGTGTCAGTGTATGTGTCAGTGTGAGTGAGAGCCTGTGTGTGTGCCATTTGCTGGGAGCCAATCAGAAGCTCCCACAGAGATGCATCTCTGTATCATCACACGGAAACTCATGTCTCAAGGTGCTTCATACCACTGTCCTTGCCCCAATCACACCTGTAAACAAAAGAGTGCTATAGTAAAGAACATAGAGTTTCCCTGCATGCGTCTGTATGCAAAGACTAAACTCAGTACAATGTATAGGTATGCATTAGATGCATAGAAATGTATTTTGATGCCTTAAGTGTCGGCTTTCATAGTCCATTTACAAGGCATGATGAGGTGTGAATTATTTAATCTGCCTGAAAGAACTCAACTGCATTGAACAGATCACATTAATAAGGTATCTTGGCTTTTATCTGAATGTAGCTCCATAGTCGAATAGAAAAGCGGGTGCTCCTAATGTTTGATACATTGATTTGTGTGTGTCTATTTTAACTCAGGATGATTATATTGTTCACATTATATGATTTAGAATAAATAAATACAGGCAGCTCTAATTACATATTTTCAATTTAATCTGATCCTCTCTGTGTCAGTAATTCCACTGGGATAGTCACTACGGAATTATAACTTGTTTGCCCTGCCCATTTTATGTGCTTGAGTGCTTTGAAATAATTGATGCTAGTTAAGATCCCCTTATGTTTTCTTTTGACATTAATTTACACTGTAGGGCCTTTTTTTGCTCATAGTAAAGATTGGCTTCTTTAGGTTTATTCATTACCAACCTTCTGAGATAGAAGATAAATTTACACATGCTGAAAAACTAAACAAGGCTTTAAATATATTTTACATATACTTAAATCAAGGCAATTTTGTGATGTGGAAATGGATACATAACCTTGTCGAGAAAGAGTACCTATCTTTTTAAAATATTCTTAATTTGTTGTTGTTGGTCACCTGCTATCAGTATGTGATCCATATTGTGTTCAGGTTTTGTGCTGCCCTAGGACTGACAAAACGCACACACACCCACTCATTGGTCACACCCCTTTCTCACATATATTTTTCAACTACACAGACTGACCCAACATACCTTACAACAGTGTCATACTATTATCCCTCCTCCACCAAACTTTAATGTTGGCACAATGCAGTCAGGTAGGTAATGTTCTTCTGAGATCCATCAAACCCAGACTCGCCCATTTAACTGACAAACAGTGAAGACACCACAGAACACGTTTCCTCTGCTCTAGTGGCGGCATGCTTTACACCACTCTATCCAACGACTGGCATTGTATTTGGTGATGTGAGGCTGGAATGCAGCTGCTTGGCAATGGAAACCCGTTCCATGAAGCTCCTGCCGCACAGTTTTTGTGCTGATCTTAATGCCAGTGGAAGCAGGGCTGATTCTGGGCTGGTGCACGGGGTGCACCGCGCCCAGGCACAGGAACACAGAGGCGCTGCTTTAGGAAGTTCACTCACTAACAGCGCCTTACCTCGAGGTGCGGACCGCAGGCTAGCAGTAACCGCACCAAGGGGGTGAGCACAGCGCGACGGGGGCAAGCTCCGCCCCATCACGCTGTGTAACTTCCGGATACTCAGAGAGCCGGATGTCAAGCTGACATCCGGCACTCTGAAGTGGCTATCGGACAGTATTCTGCCTCTGAAGGGATGAGAGGCAGAACACTGAAACGTTCTTCTCCCAAATAAAGGTAAATGTGCAGGGAGGTAAAAATAAAAAAAATGTAAGTGTGTGACTGTTAGGGTTGCCACCTGGCCGGTAATTTACCGGCACAGCAGGTATTTTGGGTCTTCAGGCCGGGGCCGGTATATGTAATATACCGGCCACGCAAAGCCCGGTATTTTCCTCCCCCCTTCCCCAGCCAGTACTTACCTCCTTGCTGCTGTCTCCCGGTGCAGGTCCGTGGCTGTGAGGGAAACGTTGGGCGCTCCCCTCCAGCCGCGCGGATCAATAAAGTTTGTTTAAACTTTTTTTCTCAACAAACTTTATTGATCCGCGCTTCCCTCACAGCCACGGACCTGCACCGGGAGACAGCAACAAGGAGGTAAGTACTGGCTGGGGAAGGGGGGAGGAGGGTGGCATAACGAGCATAGAGACAGACATGAAGGTACGGGGGAGAGAGAGACAGACATGAGGGTACGGGGGAGAGAAAGACAATCATGGAGGTATGGGGAGAGAGAGAGACACATGAGTGACTGACATGGTGAGCATGGGGTAATTTTATATATTACTCCTTGTGTACTTCTTTTGGTAGTATACTGCAGAAATAATTAAAAGCAATACTCAGTAATATGGGCAAATATTTATATTTATATAAAATAAAAGTTTGTGTTGGCCCTTCAAAATAAAGTTTGTTCTGTTGTCGTCGCCCTCCCCCAATTGAAATGGGACAGACATTAACAAAGGGGAGGGGTTAATTATATAGCCACGCCCACCTGGGGCGCCCCAAAAAAAACCTGCACCCAGGCGCCCATGACCCTAGGATCGGCCCTGAGTGGAAGTTTGGACCTCTTCCGCTATGGAATCAGCAGAGCTTTGCCAGCTTTTACGCACCATGCGCCTCAGCATCCGTGACCCCACTCTGTGACTTTATGTGGTCTTCCACTTCATCACTGAGTTGCTGCTGTTTCTAAACACTTCCACTTTCCAATAATATAGTTAATATAATAATATAAGTCACAAACTGACTTATTGCAAAGGCGGCATCCCATCACAGTACCACACTTGAATTCACTGAGCTCTTCAGAATGACCCATTTTTTTCACAAATGTTTGTATTTTCACAAATGCTTTATCTTATACACCTCCGGCTGATTGAAACACCTGAATTCATTAATTAATATCTTGTGTGATTTTTTTTAAATGATGCTTTATTCACCTGCCTGTTTATAATGCACTAAATATGGAGAAACTTTATATATCCTCTGAATAGTCTGTCTTGGTTAGATTTCACTCAATCACTGGTACAATTTTGGGAAATATTAGTCAGAATATTTTCCAGCACCACAGTCAGTTTTGGAAATCTACTGTTTGTAAGTCATAAAGTATTTTTAAACTTTTAGCAAACAAAACAACACAGTTAGAACACAATTCTATCAGCTAGTTCAGCAGGTAAACTTGTGTTTTTCTTCATATGGTTTAGATAGCAGAGACACCAAATTTAGAACTCTATGACAAGAACTGGATTGCATCTATATTCCGATTGTTGCACTACCTAAGGCTATGTTTCTTCCCCTTTTAAAATAGCTTAGGGAATTAATGTAGATTTACATGATGACATACATGCTTTCTTTCTATATGCTCTATGCAGATCACTTTCCCTTCTTCACAGGTAATACACAGGATTGGGAGCTTTTTATCTATGGATGAGTTACAGGAGCTGATAAGTAATGAAGCCATGATTTATTTACACTTTCTCCTTTTTCTTGGTTGTAGGATGCTCAGGCCAGTACGGATATCAATGGCAACGACTTTGACCCAATGCCTCGATATGATGCAAGCAATGAAAACAAGTAAGACGATAAATACTATGCTATAAAAACAGCTTTTATGCTTCTTCTTCAGGAAAAAAAGTAATACAATGTGTACCAGGGCTATCCAGCTCTCGCCCTTCACCTGTTACTGAGAAAGGTCTTAACAGAGACTCTATGCCGTTGCATGTTTTGAATGATAAAGCCATTGTTGTGGTCTGGCTACTTAGCTCAAACATCTTTGTAAATCACTGCAGCTCTGCAAGCAAGAGTTTAAGAAATGGACATAAACTAATACTGTATTATTTTTAAAAGCCGTCAATTGTTAATTTTGAGTTTGTAGCGTATTGTTCATAAACTAGAGTATTATACATTGATTTAGTATAATAAAAAAAATGTAGGCGTGGCCAACAGTTGTTAAAGGTTGCAGACATATATTAATAAAAGCAAACTAAAATTCTAGGCAGGTTAAAGAGATCCTTTGTTTATACTGTGAATGTAGGGAATAAAACCACAACCTATGCATTGTGTTAGCACAACTGTAAGAAAATGGTATAGATTGAGAGAAAAAGGTTTTAGATGTATCTGTGCAGGTTTCTGGTTTATGACATCACTTAGTGGCCTAATATGCGAAGGACCTAGTTTCAGAAATATGTAATTTTCATATCAGGCCACAAGGTGATGGTAGAAACAGGAGACCACACAAATGGCCCTTTCTCTTAAAATATGCATTTACATGATAGATATAAATATGTGCTATTCATTCAGAATATAAATAATGCTTAGTTGGTGAAGTCCCTTTAAGAGTAATTATAAAGTCCTTGTGTCTGTAGTGGACCTTGTGTTGAAAATTAATCTTTGAACAGTTCTGTGAACAGAAAAGGCTAAAACTATTGCCAAATTTATACTCATTACTTAAGCATATGTTCATTTGTTTTTTCCCCCCTGAACACGCTCTGCAATATGATCCATTTTTGTTAAACATAGTATGTAAATTAAGTGATATGTTTACAAACAGCTGAAAAGCGCACATATTTTTTATATAATACACAACCACACCATCTGAGATTGTCGCTATAAGAGTTTGATATTATAGCAAATAACATATTTTGGATTGCTAAATTCAAATCTGGTCTTACAAACACTCTCTTGTTTCGGGGGCTTTGTGAATTTCCAGATGACAGGTCCTGTTTAAAGGGGCCCTAACAGATATGCATTTTTAGAAGAGGAACGTATAAAGTTAAAAACATTTCAAAGAGTCAAATGTAGATGAAGAGGTTGTAAATGTGTTGACTTCACCCTTTTGTGACATCACCAACTAGCACAACATGCAAATAAATTATTCTCACTGTAGTACTTCATTGTATATTTTGCAACTTAATGGTCTCACAAAAGAGGTCCAGCCAGCTAATTTTAAATTCTGTCTTCTAACCTATACAGTGACTTATTTTTCTGCTAGAACTATTTCTAGATTGTTTAAGCTCTATATTCAAAGATAAATTATTATTATGTAACAAAAACACCTAAAAATTGTATATATATATATATATATATATATATATATATATATATATATATATACAGCCAGGTCCATAAATATTGGCACATCGACACAATTCTAATCTTTTTGGCTCTATACACCAACACAATGGGTTTGAATTTTTAAGGGACCAAAAGTAATGGGACAGATTAACAGTCATAAATCAAACTTTCACTTTTTAATACATGGTTGCAAATCCTTTGCAGTCAATTACAGCCTGAAGTCTGGAACGCATAGACATCACCGCTACTGCAACTGTCTTCAGTTCCTGCTTGTTCTTGGTGCATTTTCCCTTCAGTTTTGTCTTCATCAAGTGAAATGCATGCTCAATCTGATTCAGGTCAGGTGATTGACTTGGCCATTGCATAACATTCCACTTCTTTGCCTTAAAAAACTCTTTGGTTGCTTTTGCAGTATGCCTTGGGTCATTGTCCATCTGTACTGTGAAGCGCCGTCCAATGAGTTCTGAAGCATTTGGCTGAATATGAGCAGATAATATTGCCCGAAAAACTTCAGAATTCATCCTGCTGCTTTTGTCAGCAGTCACATCATCAATAAATACAAGAGAACCAGTTCCATTGGCAGCCATACATGCCCACGCCATGACACTACCACCACCATGCTTCACTGATGAGGTGGTATGCTTTGGATCACGAGCAGTTTCTTTCCTTCTCCATACTCTTCTCTTCTCATCACTTTGGTACAAGTTGATCTTGGTCTCATCTGTCCATAGGATGTTGTCCCAGAACTGTGAAGGTTTTTTTAGATGTTGTTTGGCAAACTCTAATCTGTCCTTCCTGTTTTTGAGGCTCACCAATGGTTTACATCTTGTGGTGAACCCTCTGTATTCACTCTGGTGAAGTCTTCTCTTGATTGTTGACTTTGACACACATACACCTACCTCCTGGAGAGTGTTCTTGATCTGGCCAACTGTTGCGAAGGGTATTTTCTTCACCAGGGAAAGAATTCTTCGGTCATACACCAAAGTTGTTTTCCGTGGTCTTCCGGGTCTTTTGGTGTTGCTGAGCTCACCGGTGCGTTCATTCTTTTTAAGGATGTTCCAAACAGTTGATTTGACCACACCTAATGTTTTTGCTATCTCTCTGATGGGTTTGTTTTATTTTTTCAGCCTAATGATGGCTTGCTTCACTCATAGTGACAACTCTTTGGATCTCATATTGAGAGTTGACAGCAACAGATTCCAAATGCAAATAGTACACTTGAAATGAACTCTGGACCTTTTATCTGCTCCTTGTAAATGGGATAATGAGGGAATAACACACACCTGGCCATGGAACAGCTGAGCAGCCAATTGTCCCATTACTTTTGGTCCCTTGAAAAGTGGGAGGCACATATACAAACTGTTGTAATTCCTACACCGTTCACCTGATTTGGATGTAAATACACTCAAATTAAAGCTGAAAGTCTGCAGTTAAAGCACATCTTGTTTGTTTTATTGCAAACCCATTGTGTTGGTGTATAGAGCCAAAAAGATTAGAATTGTGTCGATATCCCAATATTTATGGACCTGACTGTATATATCTGTAACTTTTTAAAATTGATATTTTTATTTACTTTTTCATCTTAACTGCAAACTGCATCAATTATCAGTAGCTTTCTTTTAATTATACCTTTTGGGCCTCTAAGAAAACAATAAACTCAAAATACCTTTGAATTGTCAAACACAACACATTTGTCATTATGATGAATAGATATATTTGCTGTGAATAGTCTGGGTTTGGTCTCCCAGCCTCCTGTGCATCTTCCCTGAATACAGTGTACGTTATGTTTCTAAATATTTTCCAGCAACACAATCAATCCATGTTTTTTAAATCTGTTGTTTGCAAATCATAAAGGATTTCAAGCTTTGTAAATAAATCTAGGAAACTCTGAGTAGTAATTTAGCTGAGGCATGAATCGATCTACTTTACAGTTCATTTCTCCCTACAGTGAACGGACTGTTTAGCTTAGTCTTCTCCAAAAATATTTGATTTCAAGTTATAGAAGGGGAATTGAACTTTGCAGCTAACTACAGAAGACCCACAAAAAATGTTTAACTTGATACCAAAAGCAATATTTTAACATACTTTAATGGTATAATGTTAAATATAGGACAAGTAAATGGATGGTGACCAGATGTTTAATTTAAGGGAAGTGGTCACTTATGGAGTCATACTATAGGTTTCTTCCTGTTTAGACCAGACGCTCTTTCAGATTGAGGGAGGCAGGCCTGCACTAATGATAACTGGGCGAAATCAGCCTCACAAATTTGTGGGACCAGAAAAAAAAGATTGCATACCCCAAATATAGGCGGGGTGTGATAGTAGGTAGGACGTGGATAAAGCTAAAAATCCATATAATCCAAATTAACATTAGAGAAGTTTAAACTGGGGACTTAGCAAAACAATTAATAGGTATAAGGTACTGGACAACATTAAAATTAAAATCAGTGCTACCCTATAAAGTGTGCAGCATCTACAATTAAAGGAGAAGGCTTCTTATCCAGTAGGGAACATGTCTTAAGAAACGTAAAAACAATTGCATGATTGGATTGACATCTAACAAACCTAAACACAATTCACCCCTCACCCAACTTATATTAAGATTCTCAAATACGAAATAAGCTCTCTTAGAGAGCTTAGCCTTTTCTTTACATAAATTGATTCAGTTATTTTACTGCAAAGGTATCAAAGCTGAAAAATACTCAAGCTACTCAAAATGGAATTACAAACCAAGATCCCTTATTTTCTATCAAAGTCATGAGAAAATATTCACAACCCTAATTAAATCAATTTGCCTCATTCTACTTCCAAGCACAAGAAACACCCACATGGGTAAACTGGAATCTTCTTTTTGCGTTCCTTATAATGTAATGGAACTGTCCTGTGTCTGTGCACTAATCAAAACTCTATATATGCACATTGCATTCATATTTATCTATGGATCTTGTGGCTACTGATCAACAAAACTATTGATGATCTACACCTCTCAACTAGGCTACTCTATGTCTAACTAACTACTAACTGAGGACCATGGGAACTGTAATTCAGCAATGTCTTCAGGGCAATCTGTTGGCTACCCTTGGACTAAAGATCCTATAGATGCTATCTCTTAATAAACAAAAAAGCATGTTCCATTTCTAAACCATAGCTGCTCCTTTCTGTTCATCAGTACAGGTTTTCTGGCACAGCCAGCCAGTTAATTTAAAGTTTAGTTACACACCAAGTGCAGTGTTTGCGTGATGATGTGGGACATTATTGAGCTGTTCCCAGAACATCTGGGCAATAAAGCAGGTTCAAATAAGTTGCATGCCTAATATGACACTTGTCTCCTTTCCAAACTTCACTTTAAACATCCTCCCCATAAATCAGTGAGGTCAGCCCCAAGGTGAGAGAGGCAGGGGGAACAAACCCATTGGTGGCAGGTTAAGCAAGGTTATTTAACATTAAAAAGCTGTAAACTGATGGATTTAATGACAGTGTAGGGTACTATTGTAGTAACTGCACCGTCATAAGCAAATGGCTCTAGCTCGACTGACTCAGATCCAGATGGCAAATCCAAAGCATTTGCTGGTTCCTTAGGAATGTTTAACCCATTGTATGCCAGACACCCGCTTTACATTGCACTGCACTGGCTACTGGTGCTCAAAGTCTCACCGTGTAGCAGGTATTTCTAGGCATTGATAGAAGCAGCAGTAACAAACATGTATAACTAGGTACGTGAAGAGTTTTTCCATAGTCATTTTGCTTGTTAATAGACTTATTTGGAAACCTTTGTTTAAAATTCATTGGTCACAAGCAGTAAATCATTGTGGGCCATATGCTCTAATCCTGGGTGTGACCATGATTCCTTTAACTGCTATGCGATGTCACAATCCAGCCAAAAGGTTACTCTGGTTTCTTACAACTTGGCTAATGGCTGGAGATCTTGTCAATGGTACAGACATATACTGGAATTCAGCTCTGTTCAATTGAAGACAGCAGTCAGCTGTGGATGAAGTCATCCTTGCTATGTCAAGCATCTAGCCTCAGTGTAATACTGTGTGTAATGCTGACCATCACTAGTAATCCCATATAGGTTGTTTTGGCATGGCCAGCACGCGTGTTCCTCTGGAACCTCTGGATCTAATTACTTCACATGACATATGGGAGGCAGAACTTTGCAGGAATGGACCCCAGCTGAGTGTGCTTTATGTAGCTATTTCTTCCCTTTCCAAGCTGAAAACATTCCCCCCCCCTTGAACTTCACTAAAGCCAAGGGAAATGCTGTTATCTTTTGAAGTCTATTAGCAGAGAAAAAAACACATTTTTATCTATGTGAGTAGAGATGTTTGCTGATGTAATTATCGTGCCATTGACTGATTTTCAACACATTTTCTCTTTGCATATAAAAAATTGATTTAAAAAATCTTTGACGGCAAGTGTTTATTATTTAAACGGACCGGGAAGGCATGTGTGTCTTGATTTGCAGCCATAGTGCGTAATTAGGAAAGCTCATAAGATGTCTTCTTTATTCTCTTGTTGTTATGTTCATCTTGGGGTCTGTTTACTAAACAGCAAATAGAGTTGGAAATATAAGTGAGCTGAATACTATTTCCAACCCAGCTACAAAGTGTCTAGGACAGTTGATCACTGCCGTTTCACCGCTGACAGTTCATCGCGGCAGTTTGAGCACTATCAAATGTGAATGACAACTCGGCTGTTTCACTGTGGCTCTAACCCTAAACCCCAAAACTAACTCTTAATAATAACCCTCAGAACCCCAGTACTAACTCCTAATACTAACTCCCCGAACCCCAATACTAACTCCTAATAATAACCCCGAACCCCAATACTAACACTAACTCCCCGAACCCCAATACTAACTCCTAATAATAACCCCGAACCCCAATACTAACTCCTAACACTAACTCCCCGAACCCCAATACTAACTTCTAATAATAACCCCGAACCCCAGTACTAACTCCTAACACTTACTCCCCGAACCCCAATACTAACTCCTAATAATAACCCCGAACCCCAGTACTAACTCCTAATAATAACCCCGAACCCCAGTACTAACTCCTAATAATAAACCTGAACCCCAATACTAACTCCTAATACTAAACCCCGAACTCCAATACTAACTCCTAATACTAACACCCGAACTCCAATACTAACTCCTAATACTAACCCCGAACTCCAATACTAACTCCTAATAATAACCCCGAACCCCAGTACTAACTCCTAACACTTACTCCCCGAACCCCAATACTAACTCTAATATTAACCCCGAACCCCAGTACTAACTCCTAACACTAACTTCCCGAACCCAATACTAACTCCTAATAATAACCCCGAACCCCAATACTAACTCCTAATACTAACCCCCGAACTCCAATACTAACTCCTAATAATAACCCCCGAACCCCAATACTAACTCCTAATACTAACCCCCGAACTCCAATACTAACTCCTAATAATAACCCCTGAACCCCAATACTAACTCCTAATTCTAACCCCCGAACCCCAATACTAACTCCTAATACTAACCCCCAATCTCCAATACTAACTCCTAATACTAACCCCTGAACTCCAATACTAACTCCTAATAATAACCCCTGAACCCCAATACTAACTCCTAATACTAACCCCCGAACCCCAATACTAACTGCTAATAATAACCCCGAACCCCAATACTAACTCCTAACACTAACTCCCCGAACCCCAATACTAACTCCTAATAATAACCCCGAACCCCAGTACTACCTCCTAATAATAACCCCGAACCCCAGTACTAACTCCTAATAATAAACCCGAACCCCAATACTAACTCCTAATACTAACCCCCGAACTCCAATACTAACTCCTAATACTAACCCCCGAACTCCAATACTAACTCCTAATAATAACCCCGAACCCCAGGACTAACTCCTAACACTTACTCCCCGAACCCCAATACTAACTCCTAATAATAACCCCGAACCCCAGTACTAACTCCTAACACTAACTCCCCGAACCCCAATACTAACTCCTAATAATAACCCCGAACCCCAATACTAACTCCTAATACTAACCCCCGAACTCCAATACTAACTCCTAATACTAACCCCCAATCTCCAATACTAACTCCTAACACTAATTCCCCGAACCCCAATACTAACTCCTAATAATAAACCCGAACCCCAATACTAACTCCTAATACTAACCCCCGAACTCCAATACTAACTCCTAATAATATCCCCGAACCCCAGTACTAACTCCTAACACTTACTCCCCGAACCCCAATACTAACTCCTAATAATAACCCCGAACCCCAGTACTAACTCCTAACACTAACTCCCCGAACCCCAATACTAACTCCTAATAATAACCCCGAACCCCAATACTAACTCCTAATACTAACCCCCGAACTCCAATACTAACTCCTAATAATAACCCCCGAACCCCAAAATTAACTTCCCCCCAATACTAAGCTTAAACCCCTAATACTAATCCAACAAATCTGTTCCTCTTCCTTCCACCAACAATTGTTAACATTTTTTGCAACAATTTATGAAACTAGATTTCTATTAATAAAACTAAATGACCAGAATGAAATTCATTTATTTGTGTTACATTTTATAGATCCTCAGAGGAAGTTAAATTAGAGTTTTATTTAACTGAATGCCAGCCAGTAATGTATTTTGTGCAATGAAGTCTTTTGAGGCACATATAAATATATATATTTTTTTTATTTGTGAGCCAAATGTTGTTTTAGCAAAAGGAATTGAAAAAGTTTACATTGCGTATTTACACATTTGAAAGATTACTAAAAGGTTATTAAACTTTCTCAATATCTAAACTGCACGTTTATTGGTACATGGTTTGATACCTGTACTCTGAGTGAATTTTCTATATTAATAGTGCTTTGATAAAAAAATAATCCAATTGTCCACACTAAGGTGTATACGTCAAAGCACAGTCAACAGTGGCTCATTTAGATATATGAGCAGAAACTCTCTTTCTGTAGTGAAAGAGATTACTTAGAGGTTTTGGATCACCTAAAAGTTTTATAGAGGAGAACGTAGAATATACAAAGTGCATTAAACAAAACCGGTCATGAGCAAACAGCGCACCTGTCCAGTATCCTTCAAATAATAATTCACGGGTGATCCAGGATTAAACTTTCAATCTTTATTATGAACTGTATAAAATCATAGCCAGGAGATCCGTGGTCTCACGCATTTCGCCCATACAAAGGGCTCTTTTGAGATGGCATTGTATGGCAGGTAATGTACTCTGGAAAGTGAGTCAACCACATTTTCAGCAAAGAAAGGCAAATTGCTGGCACCCCATGGTCAGTGGAACAGATATCAATAGCCCAATCCCAACTCCACTGTAGATGACATGATGCCATCTACCATGATGGGAACACTATGACACTGCAATAGTATATCAGATATCGGAATTTGTTCCAGCCTGAACTCCTTCCCACCTTAAAACTCAGAAGTTAGAAGTTATTCAAGCTCTGAAATATGCTGAGATCCATGGCTTTAAGTTGGTTTAAAGATGGCATTTTGCTATTAAAGATACTGGATTACACCTTCTAGAATTTAATCTTGGGAGTGCTACAGCTTTGGTGACACAGTAATCCCTCACTTTGCAAGCACTTCAGCACTGACATCACTGGCCACAGTGCCAAGGAAACACTATAGGGGACAGACATGTCCCTTCCTGTGACCCAAGTTCATGGAAAATCTGACTCAACATGTCTATCTCCTGAAAGAATGATATACGCAAAGAGCGCTCAATTGGCTACTTTATTTGGATTCTGTCAATAAAGTGTTTCTACTTAACACTTGTACACTAGATGTAATACTTCAATTACATAGAAGTATTTTTGTCTACAGTGGTACTTTAATGTAAACAAAACTGCATTTTACAAAAAAAGAACAACTCATTAGCTCTAAAATAGAACATACATCTGTCTGTTATTGTACATCTGTTCAATGTCTATGAACTGATGATAATGATAGGCCAATACTTTTTTCAAGGCAATCATAATGTCCTTTGTGATAGTTGTGATGTCTGTTTTTGTTTTTTAAAGCAATGCCTAGCTACTTAGTATCTTCTGCCTTAAATGCTCTGCTGTTTCTACTTTCTAAAAAAAATAATTAATATTTCTTTATTTTGCTCTTGCTAAACCACCCAGAATTCTTACAGAAGCTCTCCAAGAACCACATTTTTTAGTTTGATTTGTTTATTGCAAATGGACTGTCAAGAAACATTCTCATGTCAAAACATTTTAAGCTTTGCTCTTGAGATGAAAAGGATTTGGTTGTAGGTTAAAGCTAATATGAGGTGAGTTTGATCCCAAAGCAAGACCTCTAAGTTTAGCTCTTATTAGTTCTGCTGTCCTGGAGATTTCAGTGGTGGAAGTAAGTGCAGTGTTATAGGGAAGGCAGTCAGAAAACTCAATTGCTGTAAGAACCATTCTGTCATTCACTATAGGGTTACATTGTGTCAGTCATGCGGTGCACTGATGTGATTAGTGCTGTGCCAGATTCAACCTATGTCAAACTTCATTCAACAGAAACACTTCTGCCTTTGATAAATTGGCCGCTCCTTACAAAGCAGTTTCCTAATCCAAACGGGGATATTATTTAGTGTAAATCCCAGGAAGTGGGCAATTACAGAGTACTAAAAGGTTACTTCACTGCTCTGTAATTACCTTATTACATTATAATCAGGTAGTTGCTCACAATGACTTTACACACAGATGCCTCTAATAAAGGAGCCTTTAGAAAACCTGGCACGCTACTACTGAAGGAAGATGCCAGAGTTTTTGATGGCTACTCATATTAATGTGAGTATTCTTACTCTAATATAGGTGAATCCTGTTAAATACCTAACTTGCAGTGGTGAGATAGTATACTTTTTTGCCAAAGCGATTGGGGATTTTCATAGCATAGTGGATTTTATATTGCTGCCTGCCAGTTCATCCCTTGTAATGTTACAAGCTGACTAAATAGGCCAATCTGTTCAAATACACCAACACAATCTGCTAGGATTATGAATAAGGAGCAGTTCTGAGGCACAGTTTTAAGATTAAAGCAATCACCATGGAATACAATCAAATATTCTTGCTTGTTGCAACATGTTTTGTACTTTGTCCCAGCAGTGCTATTTAAACATAAATGAAAGTGTCCAATAGAGAGAAACAGACATACCTAACTAACTATTGCACTGGAGATAAGTGAATTACATTTTTTTTTATTTTTTTTTTTAACAATGGTTTTCTCTTATCTTGTTTGCCAAATACATGGAAATGCCCAATGATCACTGAAAGGTTGGACTGTAAGGCACAATATAATGTACCTTGCCAATTCCAACAAAGAAGTAAAGTGAAATGTGCCCTGTGTAACTTGATAAAATGATAATAATACTTGCTGTATCACACCAACAATGCTGCCTTCTGAAGCAATCTCCGGGGTGCTTTCAAACATTATACAAAATGAACGCAGAGTGGATCAATAGTGGTGGATACCTTAAAATTGAATACACAAATAATAGTGCAATATTGCTTTAAACATATACAAAACTAAAGTGACTTGTGGAAAATGCACTCACAAACATACGTGAGTAGAAATCATATCAGATGAAGAGTAGGTGTTCTTTCAAATGTTTAATCGAATTTCTGTAATAAAAACAACACAAAAAACATGTGTATGACCAGATAAACAGGAAGATACTGGCCCCTGTTATTAGGTAAAACTCACAGACTGTAGGAAATTGGAATCGAGTAGGAAAAGTGCAATAACATCGAAGAAGTCCAGGGATGGTATACAGATATAATGTTCAAAGGCGGGATCTACCTGTACCTCAAAGCGTTTCACCGGAAAATTCACGGCTTCTTCAGAATATGATTTGATTTCTGCTCACGTATGTTTGTGAGTTGCATTTTCCACAATTCCAACAAAAACAGAAATGGATTTTACTGCCTTATAAAAGGACAAGTGTAAGCACAAAAATGAAACTATGCTTAACTGAAAATGACATGTGTAGGAACTTGAAATAGAAATGCTTTAATGAAGAAAAAATCCCAATAAAGCACCATATTGAGCCCCTTTTGCTCCATATCACTCTATCTGGGACGGGGATGTTATTTAGAATGGGTCTATATGGGTCAAATATTCCTACATTTGATCTAAGATAAAGCAATATCTGACTCGAGAGTCAAAACATTTCTATCCATCAATAGAACTATATGGAGCAACGAGAGGTCAATAAGGTGTTTTATTTGTATTTTTTTCATTAAAGCATTTCTATTTAAAATGTCTGTACTAGATGCACTCTTTCAGTTATACCAGAATTATTAAACGCAGTGGTATATGTATGAGCAAAAAAACAAACAAGAAAAAGCAAACATTATATAGAAGCATAAATAAATTAGGAATATATGACTGCAATATTATAAGGGTATAGATATGGTTTTAGATATTGCTGTTTTGTTTTGCAATGGCACATTTGTTTAAACTGATTTGTTATGTGTGTTTGTAGGCTATGTCTTCTACTGGTCATTTATCTTGGACATCACTGTCTGACATGGCTTTGCGATGACAAATTGAAGTGAATTGGTCTCTGGTGTTATTGATACAAAGAGCAAGGGGCTTGAAGCTCACTGCTTCCCTGATTTTTCACAATGTAATTGGCGTGACTGAATATGAGTTGGGGATGGGGAGAACTGCTGGAGAGCTTCTTCCCATCAAAGAATAAAAGTGCTTGAGGCTCTTAAGCAAAGTATCTATTCAAAATGAATAACGGAGGTCTTCAGTATGCCAAATAATCAAAAAATGAGGATAATGCGTAAGTAATAGCTAGCTCAGATCAATTTGATTTGCGTTGATTTTTCAAACGTCACCCAGCAATGAAAAATATACAGATATTAGAAGAAGAGAGCAATATGTTTAGTGGAGCATGGATAGATTTGCTTTAATGCAGTCTCCTGTATTGCAATAAAGCACATAGAGGGGCATGTACTAAAAAAACTTATTTTGCACTTTGCTCCTTTTTGCAACGCACTAAAAATGTAACACTCAAATAGTAAATCCGTGCAAATTGCGAATAAAAACAGGCAACTTTGCAAATATTTTCTGTAGCTCTTTTGATAACACTTGCTAAAAGCTGGTGTAATTTTCACACGCAAATAAGAATTATTTTTCACAAAATATTCGCAAAACTCTTTAGGGTGTGCAAATATAATCACAATTTAAATATATAATCGCGTAAAAAATGCGCTCTAAATAAAGTGGTGCAAATCTGGAAAAAAAGCGCAAAATGTTACCAGTAGTCTCAAATTGCTCCTTACTCTTGTTTTACCTACTTTTTTCCCCCACTGCACTTGTTTAGTACATGACCCCATAGTCTAAAGCCTGGAAGAGAGGAATAGACCTGGGTTGACTCTAATAACACTGGAAAGCAGCGCTTAAGAAACCAAGACAAGGTTGCTAAAATCCTCTTTTGATTGTTATACTTAGAACTCTATAGAACTACTATTTCCCTGGCTACCAGTAATAGCTAGACTGGCTCCTATTCTGCTTGGCTCATAAAATAAATTATAGGTAGGTCTGATTTGCAATGTATATGTTGGGGGCCCTTTTGGGTATATTATAAGGTACAAAAATCTCACCCCTGTTTTACATGGACAAGTAAAAATAGTCATACTATGCTTTCAACATTATTTGTCTGATGCACCTTACAGTGACCTACGTGTCAGTACCCCTGCATTAAATCACCCATTAAAGGGGCACTTCTTTTAATTTCTGTATGTTGCATGTAATTTATCTGGCATGCACTTACTTTATGGTCAAACAATTTACAATTCACCTGTAGTTTTGCATTGAAAATAAATTCAGGGACATCCACTGAGGAGGACAGGACTGTTGGCATAGCAACATTAAACTGTAGGATATAGCAACAGTTGAGGAAAAAGATTATAAGACAGATCTATTTATTTTTGTATACTTTACATGATGCAGCACTTGTCCCAAAAAAACACTAATGGTGGAAAAATGCTCAACTTGCCTATTTTTCCAACTCCGCAATTAATACCTGATCTCTCCAGTGCACTTGATAGTTCTTTTTTTTTTTTGTTTATCAAATACATTTTTTATGTAGATATATTTACATTCAGAAAAGTGCTCCATGATCCTTTACTATTGATTTGACTTGTGATGGTTAAAATTGTCTGCAAGAAGACAGGAATTTGTTGTTGGATTTATAAAGAAAAAAAAGAAAACTCTTTTTTTGGCAGCTGGTGCTTTGGCATCTACAAGCTTTCTACTCTTTGTGATCTGCTGGAGTTCATGGAGAAATCAAATACATTGTGTATGTATGTATTCTGTTCTTTCTGTGTATCTCTAATATGGATCACATTATAGTTACTTCTTAGCAGCTCTTATGTCATCTGTACATTCTCTCTTATGGAAGTGGTGTATGCCATGTTATGACCTTAATCGATTGTCTCAATTTTGTATATAGTACATGTAATGTGATTTGGCTGCATTTATGTTCTTGGTTTTTTCCCAGTCCTTCTTTTTTCTTGTGTTATCTGCATATTCTCTGCTCCTGGAGTGTGTTTACATCATCTGTGCTTATTATGTTCCTGAACTGGTATTTATAACATACATAATTGCCCCTGAGCTGATATAGTTCTATTCTATGCACCTGTATGATATCTACACTATATTTGGAGCCTATGTCATCATAACTATTGATTATTTAGCAATTCAATTGCAATATGTAATGGCCAACTAAATGAGCAGCCGTAGGCCTCTAAAGTTTTGCTTTAAAGAACAGGACTTTTAATGCATGTATTACCTCCACCAGTTCATAGTTATAACAAGGATCGCCCTTTGGTGGTTAGGGGACAAAGGCAGGGTTGTTGCTATACGATTTTACTGTGCTTTAAGGTGCCAATGTTTGCTCTATAATGTGAAAAAATTACGACATGGTCTGAATAGGGTCTTCAAGGCCTCAGGTTCTAATCATGGGGTAGGCCGCCATTGGTCCTCAAGACATTTATATAAGAAATCTAAACTTATAGACTGTAAAGGTGACTAGCTACTCTAGTAAATCATTTTATTTTTAGGGAAACTTTGTGGTAATAAATATTTTGTGTTACTTAATTTAGTAACTGAGTTAAGGTTGTTAAGACCAAAATGTGTTTTCTCCAGGTAGAAACATGTCCATCAAGCTTTGCTTAATAATGCAACATTTTGTGTAACCAAGGTTTCCTGCAGTCTTTCAGCCCACTTTATCATCCTGACAGTAACACAAAGGCACCAATCCACAACCTTTTAGCCCTGTGTCTCTTTAGACTGTAATTTAAAAAGCCTGGGAACTTGTTCCTCTCCATTATAAACAATGAAAGAACCTCAGTGAAATGAAGCACACTCTCTCTGATCCAGAGTTTTCTCAGGCACAGGCTCTTTATGTTGTTTAAATTTGTTTTCTCTTGAGGCTCGACCACCTTGCAGTAGCTGTTTTCCTTTATGCTAGCAGTACCTGAGACAAATGGACATTGTCTGACAGTGAAAAAGATGCTTAGTTATAATCACCACTTAGACTTGCACACTGCTGCAGTGCTATACACATATAGTTTGTTTGTAGTTTATAACATATCCCAGTGATTCATATAATTTGGACATGACAGTGCTTTGTTAGATTTATATACACTTTTCCTGCTTTGGCCCTGTCCGATGTAACCTCCATCTCTGATGCGCAGGGTATAACGTTCCTCAAGATTACAGTTCTGTGTTGTAATCTAGGAATGAGATGCAATTTGTCAAGGGATACTACATATTTACATACAGTGCCTAATCTGGGCCCACAGCACAGATATATAGGATGTCCTGGCTTTAGCACAGGTGAGGGATTTAGTTGAAGAAAAAAATATACATTTTTTTATATGTTTCTTCACAACATACAAACAATAGTGATGTTATGTTATTATGCTAAATCAGTGCCATTATTGCATATGTTTGGGTCTGCCAAGGTCTGATAAGTGTGCCAAACATCACTGGGGGCTCTAAGTAGTTCCTTGAATGGGACTTGCTGTCCACAAGTTATTGATGTTAATGCCTTTTATTGTAGGACATACAATTTAATTGTGCAGATGTGCATGTGTACACTCCAGTACAGAGACCTAATTGTAGTTGCTATCTCTCTGCAGATGTCATAAACTTAATACGATATACATTTTCTAATACCGTATTTGCTCGATTATAAGACAAGGTTTTTTTCAGAATTTTTTTTCTGAAAATTGCCCCTCGTCTTATAATCGAGGTCTTCTTATAATCTGACCTCAAATTGAGGTCAGATTATAAGACATGGATCCAGGTCCCCAGCAGAGCTGCAGGGGACCTGGATCCCCCTCTTTAGCAGCAGGGGATGTCTGCGCGATGAGCGCAGACTCCCCTGCTTCCGCCCGGCACGACCGCCGGGGCTTCTATGAAGAAGCCGGGAACTTCCGCTTTCGTCACAGAAGTCCCGGCGAGCGTGCCGGGCGGCAGCAGGGGAGTCTGCGCTCGTCACGCAGACATCCTCTGCTGCCCCACTAGGCACCAGGGAGAATCGGGCAGCTGGGGGATGTCTGCACGATACGTGCAGACATCCTCCATGCTGCCCGACACCTCAGTCTATTATGACGGACCAGCTGGCCGTCATAATAGACGGAGGTGTCGGGCAGCATGGAGGATGTATGCACGTATCGTGCAGACATCCCCCAGCTGCCTCCACTAGACACCAGGGATCTAGGTATAGTTAAGGGAGGGGGCAGGGAGACAGGGGGAGGGAGGGGGCAGGAAGACAGGGGGAGGGAGGGGGCAGGGAGAAAGGAGGAGCAGAGCAACAAGGGGAGGGAGGGGGAAGAGACAGAGCAACAAGGGGGGGAGAGACAGAGGGAGGGGGACAGAGCAACAAGGGGAGGGGGGCAGAGAGAAACAAGGGGGGGAAGAGACAGAGGCGAGGGGGAGTCAAAGGGAGGGGGAGAGAGACAAAGCTGGGGGCAACGGAAAGAGAGAGGCAGCATTGGCACATAAAAAGGAAATAAAAACAAGAAATGCACTTTTTGATATAATTTTTTTTATTAAAAAAGCAATTTACATGTGAATATATACAAGTTTAACTTTTTTCCTATAGGGTAGTCTTATATTCAGGCTTTTAGTTTTTTTCCTAAAGCAATATCCAAAGTTTGGGGGGTCGTCTTATAATCAGGGTCGTCTTATAATCGAGCAAATACGGTAATTATGATAGCACAGTGTAGTGGCCAGCAGACTATATGGGCCAAATGGTTCTTATTTGCAGACATATGGTTCTATATAATATTATTCTCTATGCATTTTTGAATAGAAAGCAGATTTTTAAACAATGTAGTGACCCTCAAAACGTGTATTGCAAGATGATCTCTAGTGTCAACATCATACAACAGAAAGAGAGGCCTATATACCATGTTTTTCAGAACATTCTCTGTACTGTGGGAAAAAAAGCTTTTGAGACTTAGTTTGCCTTAACAGTTTTAAAAACAATCTTTACCATTTCACATCAATTCTAATATTCTTAAAATGTAGCCATGGACTTAATTATGCCCCTGCTTTGATTGGGTTAATTATGATAGACCATAGTTTATCTGCCACAGTTTGTTTGTTTGGGAGAGTGATTTCTACACATTGGGAATTTGTATCTGTTCCATGTAACTGCAGCATTTGATATTCTTTAGAATTAGCATACAATATTTTTATTCGCACTTAAATGTTGTTGTCAAAAAGCTTTAATCATTAATCATAATCTTATTTTGTTTCAAACAGCCAGGAAAAGTGAAATTTAGGATTCGCTGTTCCATTATGAAAGTTGTTTGTTTGCCTGTATGGTTTGCAGATATATTTTAAATGCTTTAGGCATCATGGGGTAAACATTGTGTTATTTTGATGCAGTGTTTGCAAATATTTGTTTCAAAACATTTTTATCAAATGTACATGGCAGTTGTCTGCATTCTAATTACACAGGGTTACCTGTGTGTTTATTAACAGCATACAGCACAGAGGGTTTAACCCCTTCCCGACCTTATGACGAGTTAACTCGTCATAAGAGCCGCACCATTAGCGACCTTATGACGAGTTAACTCGTCATGCAGTCTAGCCGGCGGTGCGCTCCGTGGGCACCGCCAGCTAGTCTGCAACGGGTCCAGGACTAAGCCTAACACGCGAGGCAAAGCTCCTGGACCCGATCGGTCAGTTTCCGGGCATGTGATCGCGGTGATTGCTCAATCACCGCGATAACATGCAAATTAGATGGCAAAGTCAGTGTGTTCACACACTGACTTTGCCTCTAATTCACTCTCTGTGCTTCACATTCTTATAGTGAAGCACAGAGAGTGACCTGTAAGTAAAAATAAAATAATTACATACACATAGGTAAAAAAAAAAAAAAATAACCCTTTCATTGCTGATCACAGTTTTTAACTGTGATCAGTTTCCTTCCACTTTATGGCCCTCATTTAGTTTTTTTTTAACAGATTTTTTTTATTTTTACAATTTATAAAGTTTTTTTAATAAATAAAGGTAATTTTAATATATTTATTTAATAAAATTTAACCCCTGCATGCCTGTTGCATGATTTTTACTGATCTGACATGGCACTCTTCAGAGTATTTTTTCTGTCTTTTTTGTTATGGGGGGTTTGGGAATCAATATTTTTCTTTTTTATTAGTTAGTTAATTAGGGGGGATAAGTGGGTTAGTGTTGCACTAGTTATGTAGCTTATTATTGGGAAAATAATGGGGAAAAACTTTTTTTTCCTCAAAAATTTCCTCTTTTATATGTATTTTTTGATACTAAAATGTAAATCATTTTTATGTATAGGGTATCAAAAGAAAGCTCTAACTGTCCTCTAAAAAACAACATATAACTTGTATGGGTACGTTAAATGAGAGAGAGGAAATTTATGTTTCAAAAACCACGTATTAAAAATTGAAAAACGCTCTGGTCCTTGGCCCAGGAAAATCCCTGGTCCTTAAAGGGTTAAAGGAAGCTTTCACATCTCATGTGTTTGAAGTGCCCTTTGAAGCTGAATAACACTTATTCTGTAAGTCATGGGGAGTTTAGTGAGAGGTAATATATTACTTAGCATCAGCAGTGGGCGACCTATGGCTTTTATAAAAAGAATAAGATGCTAACAATATCAGCTGATGCCTCGAGTTATCATAATGGGATTTGGAGCATTAAAGAAAAAGTATTTTAGAAAATATATGCATATCATCAACAGTAGGAATCCAGTGGAAGTATTTCACACTATGAAGAGAAATGTTCATTTAGTTTGTGGCATCCAAACGAACAGATGCACAAGATTGGCGGAGGTGGTATGGATTCCTGACATCTGTTGGAAGTCTCTTTTTACATAGGGGCCGACTCATATAGCGCCAGTATGTGTGCGCCATTTTTATTCCTCACCCCTAGTGTACCATTCTATATGTGCCACGTATACCACTGACATCATCATACAATGGTAAAGATATATAGAGAATGTGGTCTTAACAGAAGTTATTTATTTCATGAATGAGTGAACGTTGCTAACTGCACTGTAATGTTGTCCTATTATAGTTAATTATTTTCATGGTTTTCCCTACAGTCCAAGAGTTGACACCAATGCACTGGCCTCTTTCCAAATATCTCTAAGGACTTATGACATTTAAAACAACAATCTGCTCAAAATGTCATTGCTCCAGCAGAGTTAACTGCTGCTAGAATCCTGAGTGGTAGTGAGAAGCCAATTACCTTCATAATAATAGCTTTATATTGCTAGAAATGTTTTACCTTTATGTCCCCCAGCCAAAAAAAAAAAAAAATACCACAAGGTCAGAATACTGCAGAACTCTTGAAATCAGTTAGTGCTGGGGATATTATCCCAGCCGGAAGGCACCTGTGCCTGGCATTCATACTTCATCTATGCAAAATGTTCTATGGAAGTTATTTTATACTTTGATTATCACCCAGGATGTATTTTACTACTCATAGAGAGCAATGTAACTTTTTGGCTTTTATTAACGGTGAGTTGATGTGTGAGGATCATTGTGACCCTTATATAAGGTCACCAGATATCCACTTTATGGGGATACTCTAATGCAGAATTAAAGCCCCCTTAAAAGATCTTTCATTAGTCTTGAAATATGGCATATTTTATGGATTGATTTATTATTTTGTTTATTTAGCGCTAACTCGTACTCTTGTTTTGTTTCCTTCAGTGTATATATTATATAGTTATTTTATTTTTATTTTTTTTAACTACAGACACGGTACTCGTTGCGCTGGAGAAGTCGCAGCTACTGCAAACAACTCACACTGTACAGTAGGAATCGCGTTTAATGCTAAGATTGGAGGTAAGTAACAAATAAGAGTACCTGATTTCTGTTAGGCAAAGTAGAAATCCTATTATGTAAACAAACATAAATAGTTTTTCCTTCCGTTTGGAAATTTTGTTGCAACATACTTTTTAAAGCTGACAGAATGCAATTTTGGGGTTGCCATTGAATTCTGAAAAATAATAATAATAGTATTACAGTTTTACAAGTAACAGTCTGCCAATTCAATGTACATTATGGAATGTTATTCATGGCTTGTGAGAAAATGAAATAATGTTATCATATTTTATAGCCACTCCACGTGTGCTCTATGATCACGTGTAATTTGTGTTTGAAATAGTAGAGGTCCATTAATTCATAGAGATTTTTTTAGAATTATGCTGGTCATGCTTTAATTCATAAAGTCAATATTTCTTCTCATCCCATGTAGCAGTGGCTTTTATAGTAAATCCTCACACACCTCAGCAGGCAGACTTCCAAGATGTACTCACATCAAAGCTCTCCCTGTGCTTATGTCACATTAATCTTAAAATCATCTCTGTTGGAGTGTAAGGGCTGAGGATTTATGTCTGGAGGGTGAAATCTCCAAACTAGTCACATACCTTGAATATCATAAGGGACTACTCAGCTGCATTGAAGATTTTTTTGAACTCGGCTACTTTGGCCTTAACATTGAATTTCCCATCTCAATTCCCTGCAATTCACCCTTTATTGTTGATTTCCAAACAGTCAACACATTTCTGAGTTTACCTATACCTAGTAGAATCATAGAATTAAGTTTAATTGGAGATATCAGTACAAATGTATCATGTGATTATGTGTGCTCACAGGTAGTAGTTATTGTTTGCCCTTTAGAAACAGGAAAGCAAATGTAATTTTAAAAAAAAGTGGAAATGCATATCCACGATAAGCCCTCTACCTCAAAGAGACCCGCAAATCAGCAGTTAAAACCATAGGGTTTACTCAATAAAGTGAGAATTTAATAGGATTTAGCCCCTTGGCTTTTAGTGGGAAAATAGTTTGCATTGTGGTTAGTGAGTAGGGTTGCCACCTTTTGATCAGAAAAATACCGGCCTTGCTACTTTCTCCATAGACTTAACATTGGCCTGATGCCGGCCAGGTGGCAACCCTATTAGTGAGTCATAATCTAGGTTAAACATTTTGCCATTTTATTAGGGAACTACAGACAGGTCTGCATACTACTAATTACATAATATAAATCATGTATAATGATTCTTAAATAAAACAGTGATGTGTCCACCTTACCTTAATCATAGACATGTGGTTGCTGGTGACACAGGTTGGTGATAGAGTATAGATCATGGAGCTGATCATATAGGTCATTCATGTTCAACTGGTTTGCAAGATGTGGTCCTCAAGTGTTTTATCGAAACAGCCCATAAGGCCTACCATACTGTATCATGAAACTAATAAGGTTCATTCCTCCAATCTAAGTTTCTGCATGGTATGCGGCCCTCCACATTAAAAAGTTGGACAACAGTGATATAAGTAATCACAAGCCAATCCTGTACAATGTTTATTATCATTAATAAAGATAGACTATGACAATTTAATAGCACCCACATGTAAAGTATCACCCAGTGCCTTTTTCACTTTACATAGTGCTATCTGATATGCTCGCTCCAGTACTGGAGAGAACTTGGCTTGCAATCTCTGTGCGTGATTTGTCGAATGTTCAAGATGTACTTTATGAGAAAGACTAAAGGGGCAAACATATCTGTATTTTATTATTTATCTTTTGTGATTATAGGCGTGCGTATGTTGGATGGAGATGTAACAGACATGGTGGAAGCTAAATCTCTCAGCCTGAACCCACAACATGTGCACATCTACAGCGCAAGCTGGGGGCCAGATGATGATGGCAAGACAGTAGACGGGCCTGCTTCACTAGCTCGCGAGGCCTTTGAGAACGGCATAAGAACAGTAAGTGTATAAACACCAGAAAGAATGCCATATGTGCAACAAGCACCACGATTCTTTAACCCCTTTAACCGAGTAATGCTGGGCACATCCTCCATGATCAAGAGTTTCTATGTCTCAGAACTAAAATAGAAAGAAATATTGCCATTCCAGCTGAGATTTTGATTGGATATTAGGTTCCATCTCTTGGAGTTAATTATATTCTAACTTTTTAATTCCTGGAGTGAATTAGATCAAAATTATTAATATGGTGATCATTACCGTTTTGTACATCTTTGTTATTATTATTTTTTTTTAAATCTTCAGTTGGATTTCCAACATTCTTCTTTAGCATGTTGCCTGTGAAGTTATGATTCCTCACAGTATTTTACACTGTTTTTTCTTGTTTCCTTTTGGGTTTTTTTGTCACATTTGATCACGTTTTGATTTTTATCTGTTTATACTTTATAACACTTATTTCTGTGTTCGTTGTTTAGATTAGATTTAATTGCTTCAAACAAAGGTCTTTAAAAAAAAGGTCTGTTTTGCATAGATAAATACGAAAATTTGTTATAGTGTTTTGAATTTTATCTCATGCAGACTTTCTATGTATGAATGGGTGTTAGTGATTATTTACTAGATTCCAAAAGAAAACAAGAGATTTAGATTGGAAATGTAGAAGTTGGAGAAAATGACTCACTATCATTTATTTATATGGCCTCCCATCTCCATATTAGTCTGAGATGTCTGGATAAAAAAATTAATAAAGTAAAACATTCCATAGTCTGGTATACTTCCAAGATTAACTTGTATTGAAGTTTGATTTCTTCTTAGAAATTATTGGTCTGAATCCAAATCAAAGATCAAAGCATTATTGTAGCTTGTATTGAAATCAAGCAAACTCAGGTATTTGAGTTTCTTTGCTGATGATAAATACAAAATAATATGTCGAGCGATCATGTAGTCACAACTCCTACCATTTCATAGCACCACAGGCTACCTTCTCAAGGAATAAGCATGACTAAATACATGATTAAGCTAAGTTTAATTTTGTCCGAAGAATATGAATAAGATCCAGCCAGAGGGTCACTGGTTGACAACCCTGCTATATGTGGATTGACAAGCACTTTGATAAAATATAACCTGAGGGATTTTTCATATGGCAAACTTGACAAACACTTTCATTTTTGGGGGGAGGAGTGGGAGGTAAGTTTCATGTGATGAAAAGGTTACCCTCTCAGTTCATGCTTCCCTCATACTGGCACAAATTATCATAAAACATGTAAATCACCTCTATCCTATATTATCAGCTTGTAATCAAAGTTCATTTATGTCCATTTGTTGAACCATGAACAATATTTTAGTAAAGGAGAGCATGGCCTAGAGAGATTTCCATTAAGGTTAGTCAATGGCCCCATTAGTCAATGGGGATATTTAATATATAAATAATGCAGTTTTTTTAGACTGATATGATTCCATAATTTTACGCAGTTTTTTTCTGGGGTTCACAACCAATTTGTCACCACATCCTGTGTTAATAACTACATATTGAAATACTTGTCATTAAAAACTGACGCTTTGTTATCTATTATAAAATTTCAACTGCAAAATGTGACACTCTGATCTTAGTACATTCAAAGGAAATTGTTCAGCATTGTGACCCTGCAAAATGAAAAGCAGTTCTTTATCATTTCTCTTATCACAGAGCACTGCCAGGGGTTATTTTAGCACCCTGAACACTGTGACAAGAATGTTTCCCATTTCCTTGAATCTGCAAGTGCAAGTACAGCTTAAGACCATTTTAGACCTTTTCACATAGTCCTTAAAAATTAATCTTTGGGATCAAATGGGATTTGAACCTGGTCGTGAGGCCAGGGACAATACCACTAAGATCCTGAATTGAATTCACTATGCTCAGGAATAGTGTTGAGCGAACCCGAACCGCACTGTTCGGGTTCGTACCGAACATTACGGTTTTTGGAGCCCGGACCCGAACACGGACATTCCACTGTATGTTCGTGTTGGAGTTCGGGGTTCGGCGATTACATTGTATGTAATGCTATTGGCTTTCTATAAACCGAAATAGAGTCCCCATTCATAATGGGGACTCTATTTCGGTTTATAGAAAGCCAATAGCATTACATGTATTCCATAAACCGAAAGTCTATCAACCGAAAGACATTCGGTTTATGGACTTTCGGTTTATAGAATACATGTAATGCTATTGCTATTCTATAAACCGAAAGTCTATGAACCGAATGTCTTTCGGTTGATAGACTTTCGGTTTATTCGTGTGAATGGGGACTCTATTTCGGTTTATAGAATAGCAATAGCATTACATGTATTACATCTGAGAGTCAAATAGAACCGTCAAATACTGTGCTTACAGCGCACTTTGAAAAATTCTAATAGTTTTGGGTGGTAAATAGTACATTTGTGTCTTGCGGTGCACTTCATATCTGAGAGTCAAATAGAACCGTCAAATACTGTGCTTACAGCGCAATTTGAAAAATTCTTATAGTTTTGAGTGGTAAATAGTACATTTGCGTCTTGCGGTGCACTTCATATCTGAGAGTCAAATAGAACAGTCCAATACTGTGCTTACAGCGCACTTTGAAAAATTCTGGCTACCTCCTCCTCCTCCAGCGCAGCTTCCACCTACACCACCATGGTCACCGCCTCCTCAACCTATGGGTCACTTAGTATAAACTGAAAGAGTATACCCTGCACTCCAACCCTCTCTCAAATGGATAATTCTGTTGATCCTCCTGGCAGCCATGCTTTATATTTAGATTTATGTTCTTCCAAAACTAAAATCAAAGATTCCATCTAGTGCTATTTTATGGCTCATCTGTATTTTTAATTTGTATGTATTTTATGTTCTTTGAAGTTATTTCCCTATCCATATTTGTTTGCCATTTTACTTCCTTTTGCAGCCCTCTAGCCCTTTCCAGGACTTTTTTTAGAGGCATTTTAGTGGCCAAAGGTTCGAGTGACTTCAATGGGGTTCGGATTCGGGGTCAAGTTCGGGGTCAAGTTCGAGCCCGAACCCGGACTTTTTTCCGAAGTTCGGCTGAACCCGCCGAACCCGAAACATCCAGGTGTCCACTCAACTCTACTCAGGAATATTTGGTCCCAATGTTGCTGATCTCAATTGACACACAGAAAGCCTTTGACAGGGTGAGCTGGTGTTATATGAAAGAAGTCCTCTATCATTTGAGTATAGGACCCAGGATGAGGATCTGGATTGACTCGCTGTATTAATCACCTACAGCTAAGATCAATGGGGTCCTGTTGGACCAGCTCACCCTGTCAAATGGCACTAGGCAGGGGTGTCCCTTGTCGCTCCTCCTATTTATCCTAGCGATGAAACCTGTTTTATGTGCATTGCGTTCTAATACTAATATCGGGGGATTAGAAGTTGGCCAACTTGTTTATCCCACGGGAACTGGAGAACATGTACTCCTTGAATTATGTACCTCTTTAAACTAAAGTCGGGGAAGACAGACATAGATGGTTTCGACAAAAAATCTCATGGTTTGGGAAAGTGGGAGTGATCAGGATGAATATATTGTCAAGGGTCTTGTATGTTCTACAAACCCTTCCAATCTGTATACCGAAAATCTTTTTTAAAGACATTGAGAAATTTATAGTCGGTTTTATTTGGGGCAATAAACCAGCTAGAATATGATATAGATACCTTGTTAGACCTTAGCCTCTCTGGGGATTGGGTCTTCCAGATTTGGAATACTACCAAAAAGCAGGACACTTTGCAAAGGTAGTCGAGTGGACTAGGCCAATGGCAAAACAATGGGTTTCACTGGAACAGAGGGTTTATCGGTACCGATTCCTATGGCCACATGGGTCAAACCCTCACAGAAATTTTTTTTGAACAACTTACACCCCACTGTCGTGCCAACTGTTAGAATATGGGGGAAAGTGATAGGTTCCTGCGAAATGGTGAGTTGTCCCTCACCTTTAACTTCATTGTATCTAACAAGGATTTTCCATCAGGTAGAACATCTCCAGTATGGGGCAGGATCTTACCTGGAGATGTTAGATGCCAAAAGGCCGGGTGCCCCCTTGAAAGATTTAATGGGAGATCAAATGCCTTCTATGAACCAGAAATATTGTTATATGCAATTGAAACAATCTGTCAAATATATTTTAAAGCTGTGGCAATTTCTGCCTTATGCTATTTGAGTCACTGTGTGTAGTTCCTGAGGGACCTAAAAAATTAATTTCTAGTATACATACAATGCTATCTGGCACGAGGGAAGATGCAAAACCTTATTTTATATACGAGTAGGAGAGGGATTGCAACATTATTTGATCAGAGGCACAGTGGACAAAAATAGCAATATTGGCGCATTAAATGCTCTTTATCCATGGCAGTCCAAGAAAATAATTATAAAGTAATGACTAGAGAGTACCAACTCTCTTGCATAAAATATTCCCTCGGTAGTTGAATAGATGTTGGTGATGCCATCAGCTTGTGGGAAATTTCCTCCATATTTGGTGGGAATGTCCCTTTATTAAACCTTTCTGGGACTTGGTAATAGATAAGAAACATACTGTTTATGATTTGGACTTTCCAAGAGATCCGATTATGGCATTGCTTCACAACACAAAGCAATCAGCCAATATAAGAGATCCCTGCTTCTCATTTTTCTGAATGCCGCAAAGATACTGGTTCCAAGATATTGGGAGCAGGAAAGGGTTCCTACACACGAAGATTGGGTAACAAAGGTGGAGCAGATCAGGAAAATAGAGGGACAAATTAAGTTAGTAGAAGAAAGAAGTGGGGCAGATGCTATGAGATGGTCCACAGGGACATATTATCTTTGTGCCAAGCTTAGAACCGATGATTTAGATTTGTATCTTAAGGGGGGGGGGGGGGGGGGAGGGGAATGAACAGAAGGGATGAATTTCAAGAAGGAGGGAAGGGTAGGGGGATATGAAGAATGGTGTTTTGGATATATGTTGTTATGTGTAACTATATAGTAATTTTTTTATATGTAAAATGATTATAGTTGAAATAAATGATAATGTTAATGATTTTTAACTTTAATAATTGTAAAAATATATTGAACAAAAAGTTAATCTTTACTTAAAATCTGCCTCAATGGATTAATACGGAATCTCAAACTAAAGCATGTATCAAATAATGATATGATTAAAGGATTCTAAAAAAGTGTTAAATCAAGTTAATGAACATTGTAATTCAGCTGGAGCTGGCATGCAATTGCTTCCTCGCCTTCATCGAATTTAATGGAATTGACTTACATTGTAGCTACTCTTTATCTGAATGCTGTTATTTACAATTGTATACACTGTTCTAGATGAAGTAAAAATAATATGTTACTTTTCGTTTGGACTAACACAAATAAAATACTTTTTGTTACAAACTAAAACCATGGTTTTCAAGGCAGAAAGGTAAATATATATCTGTCATGTTCAACCTTTCACAAAAATCCTTTTGCTTTGCTGTTGATTCAAAAGGAGAGAAATACCCACTGAATTTCTTTGTAATCTTATTTAAAAAGGCTACAATTCTTTCTTGACAAGACGGCAATCATAGTTCTTCATTAATAAAAACCATACCTGTCTTTAAAACGATATCTTGTTACCCTATATTTCCTGCTCTGTTGTGGATCCGGCCTGTTCCTGATGTGTCTGAAACCCTTCTTATCTAAACACTCAGCCACTTGTTTTACAAGCCATATTCTGTGTGTCCAACCAAAGGAACCACTACACTTCATGACACAAAAATGTTCACAGTGCATTTTAGAAAAGCAACCAAACTTTAAAAATGTTTACATTTTTAATAGAAAGAAAACAAATTTAACATTGTAAAAGAAAACACTATGTTATGTAACATTTTGTTGCCCTGTTTGCTTCAAGCTTAACACTGTAACAATTGCTTATAGCTTCTGGGTTATTCTTGCACCACATTTGCATTGGGAGAGTTGCAGCTATCGGTAGCACAAACTTCCATATTTTATAAAGGCTACACTTTTAAATTGGTACACCATTATTCTAGCTATTAAAGACTGCAACTGTTGTGCCACATGCCAAATCCTCTGGGAGTATGAATTCTAAAACAATAAATTCATCAGGTAGGAATGGATTTTTGTCAGTGCATCTAATAAGAGATAATGCCTACCCTGAATTGGGCTCACTTGTTATTTTGCAGTCAATATCTTACGCGGTAGCACATTTAATTTTATTAAGTTGTGCAGACAGATCTCTTGCATTGGATACATGCCAACCAACACTCTTACTTTGTCTTACACAGTGACGTAACAGTAGGTCATCTCTGGCAATACACTGTAGACATGTGACAGAGACGTGCCAGTATACACTCAGAATATTCAACATATCCGGATACAACATTAAAACTAATAATTAATCCGTCTGTAGTGTGCTTGTAGTGCAGCTTTATTAACTGTTTATCTGCCTTGCTCATCAGAAACTTTAAATTATACAATGAAATATTTGTCTATAACTAAAGTTTGGTTTTTATAAATAATACTATACACAGATTGTTGATTATGTAGAAAGTGAAATATCTGTATTGAAATGCAATTATATAACATATCTGAGGTGTTACTTGTTAGGTCCAGGCTTATATAGTTAAATACATTAATTACTTAATAAAATTTAGTGCAAAATGATGCTGTCATTAGTGGCAGTGATGCCAAACAGAGAGGAACAGTGTTAGAGGATCAATTCCTGAGATGGCCATTGTTTGTGTCCAAGGTCAACAAAATGAGGTGCTGAGATAGGAACATTGCCTGGATATCGAGCATCCCCAGGACATGCTAGTTTCCTTCCTAGTAAAATGTATTTTTATTATTATTATCAGCATCTCTTTTTCCCCAACTAGTGGGGGACAAGATAAATGCCTCTGGCAACAGAGACATCTTAGCGTGCATCCTTTGCAGTACTCAAGATCATTGAATGAGGGCACTGTGGGGTATATACATCATAATGCACAACCTTTGAAGATACTGCATGGCCCATATACGTTTAAACTATTTGCTTAAACTCTGTCAACCTCAATATTGCTTATACTCTGCTTGTAGAGACTAACAAATTCCTGTATGTGAAATGATTTGTTCATTGTATTAGAAGAGTTCCAAGAAAGTGGATAAATTAGGAGGAAAGTGTGTTTTAAATATGTCTATGGTTTCTCTGACTTATGACTTCACCTTGTGGCTTGATATGCCAATTACACATTTCCCATTGAAGCGTAGTGAATTTGCATATCAAGCCACAGGTGATGTCACAGACATGTCTAAAACATATTTTTATCTTAAAGGTCAACTAAACTTATTTTTGTTCCTTGTGCTTCTAATATACAAGCATAAGTGAAACAAAATGAATTGTCCCTAGTATGAGGATAAACTGGCATATATTTTTGATAGTACATGCCAGTTTATCCTCTGATCAGCAGCTGCCATACTTCCCTGGGAAGCAAGCCGCCTGGTCAGGTTGATGACTGTCTCTCTCTGCTAGTGCATAGAAAGAATCTTGATTTCAGAGGGAATCAACCAAGGTGACCTTAGTATGTGAAAATGAACTAGCAGAGAGAGACCCCCACTGACAAGAGACCCCAATAAATGTGGGAGAGCATCTGCTCAGATTGGCTGTGTGCATGCTGACCGGTTGTGAGGCAGAGCCAAGAGTAAACCTGCATATATCTATAAAGATATCGGTCGGGTTTACTAAGGAGAAGGGGACACTTTTATTTAACCCTTGTTAAGTCCCTTCAAGTCAGTCATATTTTTAAAATATAGTTTATTAGCATCCTGTAATGAACCTCCTATTTTAGTATCTGTACTAAACTTGATCTGCGTGCAGTCATATGGGATGTGATTTTTATTTTTTCTATGTTAGTTTCCGTTTTCTGTTGAAAGACACAGAACTTTTCTATTAAAAAGTTCTACAGAAATGCAAATGCATTTACAAAAGTATCAAACAAAGCCGTGATTCTATAGCGTTAAGATATTGCGGTTGCACAATTGATAACAGAAAATACTTTTGATTCCTTTCCTTTGAACACAGCCAGCATTCCTGTCTGCTATAAATTAAATGCTCATAAAAATTTAAATCAATCAATGATTCAATAAATACAAACATAAAGTGGCTTTTTCTTATATGGTGATGTAGCGTGTTCTCCAGTTTTTAAGGAATGACCGTTTGGGACATTCTTGGTCATTCTGGACAATGACTGTTTTGACATTTCTGGGGTGTTTTTTTTATCTGTAATTTTCCTCATTCTTATTAAATGTACCCACAAATATTATATACTGAATTTATCCACATAAATAGGGCTTTCCTACACCATTAGTACTGTTCCCCCAGCATCATTATCACCACCCCTGTTCCACTAGAATCATTATCATCAGCCCCCCTGTTCCCCTAGAATCATTATCATCAGCCCCCCTGTTCCCCTAGAATCATTATCATCAGCCCCCCTGTTCCCCCAAGATCATTATCATCAACCCCTTTGCCCCCCAACAACACCATAACCAACCTCCCTGTTCCACAAACATCCTCAGCCCCCACCATCATCAGACAATTCACTCCCCTCTCTCCACCTCCCCTTTCCCCAACATTATCATGAATTCCCCCTGCCCTATCTTACCTTGAGGCAGTGAGATGGTACATGGCTGTTGTTGTTTCTCTTATTCCCCATGCCTTTGCCAATAAGACCTCGCAGTGCTTTGATTGACTTAAGAACATGGATCAGCTAGAGGAGGAGGAGGAGTCTGTTGAAAAGACTCTAATTCTCTGTAGTTCCACTCTACCATAGACAACAGTGGAATTTTAGATAGGGGGGGATACCATGGGGGGGGGGGGGGTGATACTATGGAGGGGGTGCTGTTGCAGTGCACAGTTTGCGAAAAATATGCACAATAAGAACATAGTAATTAGGCTTCAGATAAAATAGAAATGGTCATAGATTTGGGAAGCAGTATCAAGCAGGATGAATGTCCCTTTATTTATAATATCGTGAACCTCATAGCATTCTTGAGCATTTCTTAATGTAGCTCCAGTGTGGTACACTCTTTAGGTACAGTAATTTAATTGGGTGCAGGTTAATTCCTTAGTTTAGTTTCTCAAATTACTTTTGTACTTAAAGTGGCGCTCATAGTAGGGTTACTGTCATGGAGTCGAGGATTCAGTAATGCAGGAATAAGTAACCTGGAGGCATGGAACCTCTGAATCAACATCTCAAGGTTGTAAGACCCTGCTTGAAAATCACTACAGTTTTGGGACAATTCAGATGAATTATGGCAGAACTATTTTGAGAGTTTGATAAAAAAAAAAAAACCTTGTTGAGCTAAGTCCACTTGAACATGAATGGGTACCCAGGACAAAAATAAGTTGTAGGTTGAACCCTACATCTCCCTATAAGTGCACTAAACAGAGCTTATGTTAAGTCTATGGAGGAAATAGAATGGCCGGTATTTTTTTGAAGAAAAGGCACGTTGCAGTCTGAGTTTAGTTTCTGAGCTATGGCTAATCACCATTAACACATATTTAAATTCATAATAAATGTACTTTCCCCCAAAGATGACTATATTTGGTGCCAAATTTTAATTTAATAAATACACCCAATGGATGCAATGTTTTTTTTTTTTAGAAGCGAGCATTAGTTTACAAAACACAAAGACGCAGATGTCAGCCTAAAGAAAAATGAGCGGATTGGAAGGAAATTATATTTGCCATTTTCCAATACCGTCTAGAACACGAAAAGTCAATTATACATGATGTACCATTTAATGTGAAAAGTTATCAATAATAAAATAATACAGTTTTATAAAACTTTTCTCATAAAGGAAGTAAAAAAAGCAAAAACAAAAAAACCCAATAGCTTTATTTATTCCAATTTTCAGATCCAAGTAGATGGAACACCAAACTCCACATTCAAACTGCCAAGTCCTAATAAAATCTAAATTGCACACAGAATATGTCTTCTGACTGAAGCAGTAAAAAAGAGAAACTACATATGTTTTCTGACTGCTGCTAAGGTAAATATAATTTAATTTTTGACATACTCTACTGCAGTGATGGTGCAACTGAGGAAGATTTTATTATGTGCTTCTTCTTTATTATACTACACAAATAAAAAAATATAAGACTAAATATAGAGATGGAGAGATAGAAAGAATACTATTCCGGGTACTAGTTAGATCTTTACAATTTCTATAAAATTTATTAAGTACCTAATATTTTTGTTGTTCTCTCTTCTTCATACGAATTTTTGATGAGAAACAGAGAAAGTGAGAACTAGCGATCTTTGCACAGACCAAATGGTAGATCATTAATATATGAGCACTGCACCTTTAAAAGAAAACAATTTCTTCTATTGGTACAAGCCAAGTAATAGATATAATCCAAAAGATAGCGCTTATAAACGGTCGTGATAAAAATAAATATCATGTTGGCTCTTTATACTACCTCTCAAGAGACTGAATATACATGGTCAAAGTGCCATTTTTAGGCAATTCTTCAGACTTCAAAGGTTGATTCATTACTGACTAGCTTTACAAACAAATGGCCAAGCTAGACACAAAGTAATTATCAACCAGAATACTAGGTATTGCTTCCTGTTCCCCTGTTTTCACACATGAGGCTCAGTATAGTAATTTGGGATCCAGTGTTTCTATAATGTTCTGTAACACAACAAAATAATTTCTGCTTCAGAGGATGGAATTGGGAAATCTGATTACGTCGCTCAGTGGAATTACATTTTTTAGGTTTAAAGGTGGACTTAATTATCATGTTTGCTCGATTATAAGACAAGGTTTTTTTCAGAAAAAAAGTTCTGAAAAAACGACGTTGTCTTATAATCATGGTCGTCTTATACTTTCACCTCAAATCGAGGTCTGACTATAAGACTCGGATACCCCTTGCAAGCAGCGGTAGATGTCATGTTCATCATAAAAGTCCCGGCATAGAGGATGTCTACCCCCATTACCCACCAGGGAGATTTGGGCAGCCGGTGGATGTCTGCACGATATGTGCAGACATCCTCCATGCTGCCTGACACTTCTGTCAGCCAGGAGGTCACATGATTGTGCAGACATCCCCTGGCTGCCCCCACTAGCCACCAGGGAGAGGGTAGACAGAGACAACGTTGGGGGTAGAGTGAGACAGAGACAGTGTTTGGGGGGATGGAGTGAGGGAGGGGAGAGAGAGACAGCGTTTGGGGGTAGGGATGGAGGGCGAGAGTTAGATAACGTTTGGGGGAGAGGGGAGAGAGACAACATTTGGGGGAGGGTGAGAGAGAGACAACGTTGGGTGAGGGAGGGGGAGAGAGACAACGTTGGGGGTAGGGAGGGGGGAAAGAGGCAGATTTTGCAGGAGAGAGCCAGCATTGGGCAAGTCTGGGGGGTAGAGGCAGCATTGGCACATAAGAGGAAATAAAAACAAGGAATGCATTTTTAATATAATAATTTTTATTAAATCTGAAAAAGCAATTTACATGTGAATATATACAAGTTAAACTTTTTTCCTATAGGGTAGTCTTATATTCAGGCTTTTAGTTTTTTTCCTGAAGCAATATCAAAAGTTTGGGGGGTCGTCTTATAATCAGTCATCTTATATTCGAGCAAATACGCTATGCTCCCATTAAATAATTGTGCCGAGCAGTATTGGGTGATTGCCCAAGGAATTTGAAAGACATTATTAAATGTGATTCTTCTAAATCTCTTGGGTACACTCAGCTGGAAGCTTCACCTCTCGTTACTGTGGGTTCTTTTTATTTATTTGGCTTCAACAAGTTTGGCTGCAGCGATCTTAATTCATTGGGACTTAGCACTAAAAGTCAACTGTTAACCCACAGGACAATGCAAGAAAACAAGCTTCATTATGGGTTTAGCTCTGATCCTTTACCTAATATTTAAGAGTTTACAACATGTTTACCCAATGTAACTGTTTACAGGTTCTAAAGGCAGAGTTTTGTATTCTAGAAAAAGGAGGTCAAATAGTTTATGTTTGCTGTTGTTTGGACATGAATCAAGAAGACTTCTCTCTAGTGAAAAAGAAGTGTTTTTTCATGTTTGAATTAAATAACTAGTAGTAATGTTTAATTTACGCAATATGTTTTTATTGTTACAAAAGAGAGGATTTGTACAAAATGTTCAACTGCTAATTGTTGTTAGTAGGTAGCATGTTTCTACTGGACAAATACGTATGAAATGTCAACAGTTTTTTTTTTTGCTAATGTGGAACAAAGTACACAAACGTGCAGACAGAAGAGGCAACATTCACTGCCAGCATGTTTCACAAGTAAAAACATACGTGCAAAGGTTCAAGAAATAAATACATAAACATTGCCATCACACCATATCACTGCAATCTGTGATCTTTGATATGAAGTGACCATTTTAACTGTTAAGTTAACTTGCTAGGGGGATTAGAGGTGAAACACTCGTGTGACAGTATCAGACGAATCAGATGGAGGAGTATCCTCTTCCTCTGCAGTTTGTAGGGCATTGTTCCAAGGGGCAAGCCGGCACAGGGAGAATGGGCTTTGGCAGCAATCCATGGGAACCAGAACCAGTAGTACAAATAGGTAAATGTAATAGTGCCTCCTTAACATTTTAGTCACAGTTCAGTCAACTATGACTTGATTTTAGTCATAGTTTTAGTCCAATTCACTTCACTGAAAACATGCAGGTGACTAAAACTATGGTGAAAATGTTTAGCCGATGAAATAAACACTGTTGATGATAAAAATAGTGGGAGACACAAGCAGAAATTCTGTCAAGAAACAGTGTTTTATTTATTATTTTCCAGTAAATCTTAATTTGTGTATAAAAGGTAGAAATGGCTTGAAAAAAGTATTTTCGATCTAATAAACTAATATGCTAGTGCGTCCTATTCCTCAGCCCTTGACCTTCATTTGCAGGCCTAGAGTGCGCATGCTCGTGGGCTTGAGACATGCTGTAATGGCATTGTGTGCACCAGCCTCCAGGCCTTCCACAAAGTAGCATGCTTATAGCTCCAAGACTTTGGCTCTTCATGGTGTTTGAAAACAGTAGAGATGGTGAGGTGACAGAGCCACCAGCCTAGGGCGCACACACAACTGAGCGGGCACAGTGATGATTGCTACATAATAAGACTGATGTCCTCTCAGCCAACAGAGCTGCAGGTGTCTGCTCTATTTAGCCTGCTCTGTAGTGTCAATAACATTGTGCACAGGAATAATCAGACCAGAGCATGGAATATAAAGCTGTATCACCAGGCCCAGTCCAGCATGTGTCAGCTTGCGGCAGCACGGACAGGAACAGGTCTCTTTTGTGAAGATTCAAAGACCTACACTGATCACTAAGGAATAGCTCCACAAGAAGGGGTGTATTAGATTTAATTTTTCTGCATAATAACAGAGATGAAATTATATTGAATGGGTGCAATTTTATATTCTTGCCTCAGGTGCAGAAAAAGCTAGCTATGGCTTTGCTAATATCTAAGGCTGTGATACCATGCTGTCCTTTCGTTGCTACTAACCAGTTAAGAATGGTCCTGAAAGCTGAAATATTTCTTGAAATAATTGAAATAGGGAAGTTACTTAGTGGTATTCTAAAGTTGTGCATACTAGAGTTGAGCGGACACCTGGATGTTCGGGTTCGGCGGGTTCGGTGGGTGGGGACCCTAAAATAATAATGAGGGGGGACCAAGTGTCCTCCCACGGTCCCCACCCATGAGCAGCGGGTGGGGACACTAAAATAATAATGAGGGGGGACCTAGTGTCCTCCCCCGGTCACTAGGTCCCCCCCTCATTATTATTAAAAGGGTCCCCACCCGCTGCTCATGGGTGGGGACCGGGGGGGGGGGACACTAGGCCCCCCCCCCTCATTATTATTATAAGGGTCCCCACCCGCGGGCAATGGCTGTCCCGTCACTAGTAATTTTAAATTTAAGGCAATATGAATTGCCGAACCCCGAACTCCATCCCGGACATACAGTGGAATGTCTGTGTATCGGGTCCGGGGTCAAAAAATCGCAATGTTCGGTACGAACCCGACTTTGCTGTTCGGGTTCGCTCAACTCTAGTGCATACTTGTTTCTAAGTCAGAATTTACCTACCTAATTTCTTTGGCAGTTAAGTGATTATTTTCCTCCCTTGTCACTTTGCAGTATTCGTATTGGTCACTTTATAAATAAGTTACTTAAACAGTCTCATAAAATGTACAGTTTAGTTACTTTGAAATATTATAGACCCAGTTATTGTTCACATTGATCTGAGTTTGCTGATCTTTTTCATCTTCACTGTTACATGAATCTTGCCAGTTTTCATTAAGCATCCTTATTAAAACCCTGTACACATGCAATTTTCTTTATTATTTGACTCATTTGTTGACATTTTTAGAACTATGTTATAGCCTGCACAAAACTTCTATTGAACAGTAATAAAAATAATTATTTTCTTATCTCCTAAAATTAGTGCATTAGGATTAGGTTAATTCAAATGCGCATATCTTTGTTTATCTTCCTGGACCAGTAATAACATTTGATATATTTTATTACTTAGTAGAAAAGCTATAATATTACACTTTGGTGCTCACTTGCTCTGAACAGTAGTTCCCAATATGTTGGTGCATTAAAAATGAAATGATCTGTGTATAAAGAAGCAGATAAAACAGTGTAACAGCTGTGCTAAAGTTTCCTTCTCCACCCAGGGACATCAATACACCTACCCCTTATGCATAAACAAGTTTTAACCTCCTACATAGAGCATGTTGGTTACCATGTACTTTGTACCAATTTATCTACTTTGTTAATGGCATAATTGAGAGGAGGGCTGAATTTTCTATTAGGTAGAGAAAGCCAGATAATTGCCTTGCCTACAACCTGTAGTCTAATAGTGGCTTCTCCGGGGCTTCTGTTTCAGTTCTGGATATAGATGTCTCAACACATGAGCATATAGCGCCCCTACTGTCGTAAAATATGTTGTCATTGTAATGTACAAAGAAGCCATTGTGGATTTTGTTGCACAATGAGCGAGAACAAACATCTCCGTGTATCTAGATTAGAGGCAGCATTTGCAGAAAGGTAAAAAAATTAATCTGCTCACGAAAAGATGAACATTTTATTTCACCAACTCAACTATTTATGGTGCAGGGCAAAACATGGTCTGTTTCTAGAAATAATGAACAACTCTACTAACAAAGTGACAGTGATCTATCAATTTTCAAGGAGCTTGATTCTAAGTTACACAGTCTATTAAAATAAACTGCATTAACCTGTTCCTTTAAGAAACTGTCATTGGAACTTTTCTGATGGCTGCAGTGTTCTAATGTTTTGTGATGTCACTTCTACAGCTAGAACTCCTGTCATGGGCCGATTCAAGATAAAGCTCCCCTTCAGTTCATCAGGAAGCCAACACAGCCAAAAATAACCTTTTTGTTTTAATCATAGAGCACTGAGCTGCTTTGATACATAGTCTGATATGCAAACATTATTTTTAAACTGCGATGGAACACAGTTACTGAATATCTCTCTGGATCTCTATGACAGATGGAAACATCTTTCCTTGTTTGAATACAATAAGGAGCATAATGATATGATTTGGAAATATTTACCCATATATATCACGTTAAGGTTTTGGTACAGAACTGAAAGGGTATTACAAAACTCAAATTAGACAGACTGATACATAAGGTAAGGAAACTATTTGGCTGCTGGTCCTGGGATGAAAAGGGGTGAAGCCGAAAGAGGTGGAGTTACATGAGTTACGGTGCACTGTGTTTAGGCAATATTAATGCCGAGACAGGACAAAGAAAAAAACGTGACTGTCCTGGCAAATTTGTGATTGTTGTCAACTATGCTGCTTGTAAGCGTACAATGTACACTCCCCCTTATATGAACCAGACTTTATTTGTTTGCTGCATATTATACAGTAGATAAAATCCATTCCAGCTTGAACAATCAGCTGAAATTGGTGAATCTCTGTAAGCATATTTTGGTGGTTTTGTAAAACTTGTAATAATCTAATGATCACAGTTCCTTTAAAAAGTGGTGAGTAAACTATGACATCAATGTTCTAACAGCTTGTGATGTCATGTGCAACTAGAACCTCTGTTTCTGGCTGATCAATCCTGTACACATAATCTGCAACGATCGATTGCATCCTTTTCTTCACTCTGAGAGGTAACCATTCCAGAATATTGTTGACCCTAAAGGGTATTCACTAAAGGTTGAGTTGAGGTGAGACAAACATCTCATCTCACCAGTTTACCTTGTGCAGGGACAAACCTGGTGAGCTAGCTTAGAAAATGAAATGTTCATATTAACTCAAATCACATGCAAATCACCTTTTGGTGAATAGCCCCGAGAGTCTTCTCTTTTTTTTTTTTTTTGACACTCAGCTTCTGAGACACCTTCAATTTCCACATTGTGTATTCAGTTCATCTTTGTGTCACATGATTGAGACAAACTATACCCCATACATCATTCGTATACCTTGACTGGTACTCCAAGTTGTTCTCATCTCGTTCTGAGTTCTTTGGAGCCAGACATACTTTTCCTCATTACTTGTCTTATTTATTTCATCATTCAGTTCATACATACATACATGAGCATCACTGGAGGCCAACTTATTCTTAATCTGCTATCTTTCTTCTTTCGTTGAATCTCACCCATCTCTTTTCATGTCCTGTTGTTTATTTTCTCTATCCACTCTTCCCACTTTTCCCTTCCCCTTTCTTTTATGTGAAACTGATTGAATATCCCTTGCTCCATTTTAATCTGGAGTAGCACCTGATTTTTTATTTCTGACCAGATGGGTATTTTCTTTGAACCCCAGTTCCTAGCAATTATCAATTTTACCGCCAACAGTATATGTACTATTATTTCTTTCTCCATTTTTTTGCACTGTTGCTTTAATATATGTAATAAAAACCCTTCTGGAGTAAACTCTAATTCTATTTCTGTCAGGATTCTTATTTTCTGATTTATTTATTTCCACATTTTCTGAATTTCCTCGAATCCCCAAAAAGTATGTAAAATATCCCCTTTTTCTATATCACACCTCCAACACCGGTCCGATCTATTGTCTTTCATTTTAGCTAACCGTGTTGGGACCAGATACCAGCGATTTAGTGTTTTAAAGCCCCGAGAGTCTTAACTTTATTAACCAATAGCTGGAACCATTCGGCATTAATATTGGGAACCCTGAGACAGTATATCTATAGACAGAAAGACAGCATACCTAGACATACAATAATGTGATATGGTGTGAAAAGGTTATTTTCAATTTAACTAACCCATTTAAGGGGTCATTAGAGTCAAATGTTTGAATACCTTGATAAATAAATCAGGCCTGATTTTGGGCAGCTTTACCCAAGTCTGGTCATTGCTATCAAAAAAAAAGGCTCCTATAAAATAAAATTCTCTGATAACTAATATACGGTAAACACCATCCACTCAGAATTTCACAGTAACCTTTTGGACTCTACCATCTAAACTTTTTTTTTTATCCAGCTGTGGGAAATAACTTGCTACATAATGTACAGCATTGACTATACTTATTGTCATGTGTGTCTTGTGTCTTTCAAAGATTGCAATGGAAGGCAATGACAATTTGGCTCGAGGCATTTACTAGCAATTTGGCTTAGATCATGTATAGATAGAATGTTATTAATAAAAAATAAACTAGTGCCACATTTTCCCCCAAACAGCTTGTCAGTGCCATCGTTGTCCCCCAGCAACTTGCTTGTGCCATCTTTGTCCCCAAACAGCCTAGTATTTAGCCACCTCCTCCTCTTAGCCTGGTGGTCTACTTCATACACTCAGTCCCCTCCTTCCTTGCTGGCAGAGAAGGGGGCTTCTGTGGTACTCCAGTACAGTCTGTGCCATCAGCCATATTCTTCAGTGCTGTGTGCTGTTTAAATCAGAGAATGCTGGTCACGTGACACCCAACACTCTTACGGTACTCTCTCTGCAAATTAACACCCCTCTCACTGCGCACTACAGCATGCATTGCCGTCATTATATTTTTTAGGTGGGAAGCAAGCAACTACTCTTCCCACTCTTTAAACCCCTACTCCTGTCAAAGGTCCGAAAAGTTTGTAGGCACAAACTCTTCTCTGCTCTCCCCGCAAATATCCCACCTTCCTGTGTGAGTCAGAGAGCCGGAATGTCACATGACACTGGCACTTGTTATCTTTAGTTCTCAGGAGTGTCAGTGGGTAGACATGGGAGACTCTGTACTAGGGTTGCCGGCTTGCTGCATTTCTCCCAAAAATTACCAGCTATTCAGTGGGTAGACAAGGAAGACTCTGTAACAGGGTTGCCGGCTTGCCGCATTTCTCCCAAAAATTACAAGCTATGATATTGCCTCCATAGATTTAGCATTGGCCGAAAACCAATTTTTATCTTGGAAAATACCAACTCGGTGGCAATACTCTGGATTTATGAAAGAGATATAAGTCCTGCCTTCTTGTGCTGAACACATTACTAGTCTTTTTAAGGAGATTTCCTTAACCAGCCTAGCATAAATATTAACACGTAAAATGTCAGTGGCAATATTTTCCATATTGGGGCAAGAGTTCCTTGTTGACTCCCCATCCTTCCAGACAAACTTGAATATTAAAGTATACATAGAGGAAAAATAAGAAAACTGCTATTTTACATTAATGTGCTATTGTAGACTGTGTGCTATATACCATTTAAAGACTCCAATAAAAGTATTTGTTTTTCATTACAGATCCCATTTAAATGTGTTCTCTGTTTACAGAAGAAATAGCTTTGGCATGCTGTGTTACACTTTATAACGTAACTTCGGATGGTTTATAGACTTTTTATAACAGTGGGTGGGATTAGGCAATAAAATGAATAGAGTAAACCATGTCGTGCTTAAATCAATGTGTCGTTTGTTTAATCTAAACATCTGTGTTGTTTATAACACACTGACACATCTCTGCTACTTTTTTCAGGGAAGAAGAGGATATGGTTCTGTGTTTGTTTGGGCATCTGGCAATGGCGGTAGGAGCCGAGATCACTGCTCCTGTGATGGCTACACCAACAGTATATATACCATCTCCATTAGCAGCACCACCGAAAGTGGCAAGAAGCCCTGGTATCTGGAAGAATGTGCATCAACGCTTGCCACTACATACAGCAGTGGAGAATCCTACGACAGGA